>OU342740.1:240906210-241643230 GCA_910589775.1 Avena eriantha
TTCATTTCCTGCCTTCTTCCTCTTCCTCGATGCCAATTTTCATAACTTCACGTACTCTGCATCGCCGGGACAATGGGCACCAGAATCGTGTCTAGCATCATATTTCCACTTGTTTTTAATTACTTTGGGCAGCAAAATGACTGACCCGGCAGTCATGTTTCTAACCTTGCGGCGCTTCCTGTCAAAGAAACAAGACTGTTGCATAACTGCCCAATATCTACAGAGTAAATAAAACAAAAATTACAATTCAGCACAAACATGCGAACCCCAAGAGACCTTTGCTTACCAGGAGCTAATTGGGTTCGAGCAACCACCCTGTCCAAGAATAGAAGGGCGACTCCCAGTTGCAGCAGCTTCCACATCCAGTACATCACATTTTCGCTCAAACATGGCAGCCGAAGCATACCTTTTCATCAACCCAATTAGCTGACTGTCACACGTTATAGGAACCATGATGCCACGTTCATCCATGAAGATGAACTTTGCAGTCTGCTTCAGCCATAATTCAACATGATTATGCAGAGCAGCAACCATACCAGATATAGTGCAGATCTGCGTAGGCGCTTCTTCCATCGTGAAACAATGGTGTCCATACCACTTGCCCTTAGAGTCGTACCTGTAGAGGACTACCGTAACCAGGTAAGGGGGTCTACGCAGATCCCACTTGACAGAAAACTATGGACAAAATATGTTTGTCACCGTTGGGCTAACAAACAATTTGAGGTTCAGTAGCCAGCTAGCAGTTATAATTAGTGCGAATAGCAAAGAGAAGGGTAGCTCACCCGCTTGTAGCCAGAACTTCTTCTTCCTTGATAGTAGGATCTGCCATCCTCCGAACTGCTCGGCTCGTTGGTGGCGGAGGCGGGCTAGAGCCTCGCAACGGCGGCTACGGCATGCGCCATTGGAGCTCGGGATGAGCGACTGGGCGCAGCACTTGGCCGCGGAAGTCAAATGTTCGAAGGGATCGTCCTGCCTGGAGGGTGGATTCCAACGCCGCCCGTGCTAGGGGAAAGCTGGGAATGGATTTGTGAAATTGGTCAACGCATCCAATCCACTTAGCTGCTCGATTTGCCTAAGAGGTTGCCGCGTTGGCGCTCACGTCATGGATAGATGATCGACATGAGGGTCCTGACTGTCTACTTCACGGGGCGGTTTAACGGAATGTTTGAATTTGGCAGGGGTGAGATGAGTTTGCCTGGAAATGGCCCCTCTCAGTAGTTGGCGGCCCAACTTTTCGAAACACGGTAATTTCAGGCAACTTAGGTACCGCCATGCGCTGGCCTGCGAACTTTGGTACCGCAGATGAACATGCCCCAGGGAGAGTGGCAAAGTGGGGCATTGAACTTGCCTCCTTCGACATCACCTACAAGCGACGCGACGCTATCAAATCACAAGCATTGGCGGATTTTCTTGTAGATTGGACAGAACTACCAGAAGACACTCATGTACCAGAGCCAGAGTATTGGGTCATGCACGTTGACGGATCGAAGTTACTCAATGGATCAGGGGATGGTGTATTATTGCAATCGCCAACAGGAGAGAAGTTGCAATATGTCCTACAGATCCACTTCAACACTACAAATATCATGGAGGAGTATGAGGCCCTCATTCACAGACTTCGCGTAGCCAAGGATATTGGCATCAAGCGCATAATTTGTTGTGGAGATTCCGACTTGGTTGCCCAGCAAGTAGCTGGCACCTGGAATGTGCGGAACCCTATGATGGCGGCATATCGAGACGAAGTAGACGAAATAGCCAAGTGCTACGAAGTCAAGTATGTCAAAGGGGAAGATAATGAGGCGGCATATCTGTTGTCAAAGCTTGGATCAGCTCGTCGACCAATTCCACCAGGCGTTTTCCTAGAGAATTTACGGACTCCATCCGTGAAGGGAGCAGACCCCGACAGCCCGGATAGAGTGGAGTCATTTGTTAACATAGTAACAGTGACCTCTCTGGCTTGGATGAAGCCATCCATGGATTATCTACAAGACGGGACTTTGCCCGCCAACGAAGTCGAAAGCTGGCAAATAGTACGCAGAGCAAAAGGCTACGTCATCATTGACGGCCAAGTATACAAAAGAAGTACCACATGAGTCTTCCTACAATGCGTCTCCCAGCAGCAAGGTATTAAAATCCTTAGAGAAATACATCTCGGAGATTGTGGGCATCACGCCGGTCCCTGATCGTTGTTGGCCAAGGCCTTTCGACAAGGATTCTACTGGATAACTACCAAGGCGGACGACGACAAGTTGGTACAAACATGCCTTGGGTGTCAATTTTATGCAAGACAACCAAATGTTCCAGCTGAAGAATTGTGAACAATACCAATAACTTGGCCGTTTGCAGTCTGGGGGCTGGACATGGTGGGACCTCTGCAGACAGCACCCTGTGGATTCACACACTTGCTAGTAGCAGTGGACAAATTCACGAAATGGATTGAAGCTAAACCTATTAGAAAGCTTGATGGGGCAACAACCCTAAAGTTTGTCTGGTATCTAGTGGTGAAATTTGGTCTCCCACATAGCATCATCACCGACAATGGTAGAATTTTATCTCTTGGGGAAGTTGAGGAGTACTGTCATGAGAAAGGCATCCGCCTTGACCTAGCATCTGTGGCACATCCACGGTCAAATGGGCAAGTTGAAAGGGCCAATGGACTAATTCTGCATGGAATCAAGCCACACTTGGAGGCACCGCTACGTAGAGCAGCTGGAGCCTGGGCGGAGGAACTACCATCTGTCTTGTGGAGTTTACGAACAACACCCAACAGATCCACCGACTTGACTCCTTTCTTCATGGTTTATGGAGCAGAAGCATTTCTCCCATCCGACATCCTCCACGACGCACCAAGAGTTTCCGCCTACAAGGAGGATGATGTTGAAGAATCCAGACAACTATCTATGGACCTACTTGAAGAAGAGCATGTGCTGGCATGCCAGAGATCTGCCGTCTACCAGCAAAAGCTACCCGGCTACCATAGTTGCCGTGCAAAGCATCGCTCGTTTAAAGAAGGGGATCTAGTGCTTAGACTCAAGCAGGAGAAATCACACAAATTATCTCCGCCTTGGGAAGGACCGTTCGTCATAAGCAAAGCATTGCTCGATGGTTCCTATTACCTCGTCGATATTTGCGAGTTGAAAGATAGGCCAAAAAATCGCAAGCACAAGCAACGTGACTCCGATGATGATTACCCGGAGAAAGATCGGCCATGGAACATAGCACAGTTACGTCCCTTTTACACTTAGCACATTTATATTATGTAATAAGTTTCTTATATGATCAATGAAACAAAGCATTAGGTTCACTCATATTCTATGAGTCCTTTACCTCCTTTAGTTGTTGATTTTTGGATCATATAAACCCTTTATGTGCAAGGTTACATTTGCCCTTATGAAAATTCCGCCTACTGGTGTTAGCTTAAGTTTTCTGGTCTACACATTTTTTGAAGTTTTTATGTGGATTCCAGAGTAGTGACTTTTCGGCACTCAAAGCCGGCGATTTTGTTTTTAGGTTCGTGACGGTGCTATTAAGCATCATCGCCTAAGAGCATAGTTCTATGCTGCGAGTCTTCCGTCTCACGAAAGGTCAAGCATACGAACTATAATAATGGATAAGCCAGCACTTGCTTAAAAATATATACACATGTTGGAAGCAGAAAAGTTGCAGGAAGCTTGATTACAAGTTTTTCCGCCTTTGATAAACATAAGTTTTTTCGCATACATTTTTTAGAGATATATTTAATACAGACATTGTTTTTCATAGCTCTGCTGTAGGGGGCTTCGTGGTGGCATCATCAGGAGAGCCAGGCCAGGAGAGCTCATCAAACTCTGACGGAGAAGGGCTAGACTCAGAAGAGGCCATATCGTCATCTAGGATCTCGGCAGGCATGAACACATCAGCCTTGACCATCTTGGTAACCCCGATATCGAAGCCGGCAAGAGAGTTCCAAATAGCATCGCTATCGATCTCTTGTCCTTCCTCGTCCAGCTTGGGCATGCCGGAGGTCACCAAGTCGATGTCGGCATTGTCATAGTGAGCCTTGACCAAGGATAGTGTCATCCTAGCACCAGCCCGGATGCAAGAGGTTTTCCTGTCCTTGATTTTCTCGGGGGCTCGACGCAGGATTTCCGCATACTTGGCCACTGAGTCTGCCACCTTGATATTGATGCCCAAAGGTTGAGCTATCTCCTTTGCTTGGGCGATGGTGGTGCTGACGAAGTTGCCGGCAAGAATCATGCGTTCCTTGGGACTTGGAGCACCCTCACCCAAGTTGGCTAAGCCAAAGGGAGCTATGGTTTGCACAAACATACAAGGACCATGAGTATAAACAAGTCAAATGGTTATCCAACTTACAGAAAAAGACCAAGACGAAGAAAGGTTACCGAAGATGCTCATTTCTGCTTGCTTGCATGTCTCCACCAAGTCATCGTGCTCCTTCTGGATTGACTTGAACATCTCAAGACTCCTAGCATTCTGCTCTTTGGCAGCTTGGTTCTGGTCTTTGAGCTGTGCAATCTCATCCTTCAGGCGCTACATCTCGACGTCTGCAGACTTGCATAGCCTTCATCGTTGCCTCATGGCCCTTGACGGCCTCGGCCAGGTCCTTCTTCAGAATTTTGTTTTCATCATCGAGCTCCTGAATATGCTTGGATTGCTCGACGATGCTCTTGGCTTTGGAAATGGCTTTTGTAAGACGGAAATCAGAAAGTGCTATCAGAAGATGGAATAAATGATTCAATGAGAAAGCAAGGAGCTATTGTAGGAAATAGACTCTGGCTATTTTTGATCTGTTCCTTCAGGAATTTGGTTTTACCTGGTTCAAGGTCCATCTCCTTCCGAAGAGCAGCAAATCTCTCATTGGTGGCTATCCTCCATTTATTCTCATTCTGTACAAGATGTAAACATGCTTAGTTTCTCTAGAGCATCTAGTCCGAACTATTCAATTTCAACTAAATACTTGGGGGCTACAGTACATGATTTTAAAGTAAACTAGTTTCTCTAGAGCATCTAGTCGGAACTTTCCAATTTCAACTAAACGCTCGGGGGCTACACGGACAAGTTCTGCACGTAGTTCTTTGGAGCACTCAGGCCAATAACTATTGGATTATCCACCTAAGATCTTGGGGGCTATAGTGGGATATACTACACAAAATAAAGCAAGTGAAGTTCAAAAACTTACGATGGCAATGATCCTGAGATTTTTGGCCATATGAGCATAGGAATCATGGAAGATCCGGGAATTCTTATATATTGCGTCGGCCTGCTTGATGAGGTCATCCAGGCTCAACGTTGAAGGAGTCGTAGCCAATGGAGAAGTCGAAGCCGGAGGCATGGAAGAAGCCCTAGCTACCTCATGCACCTTCAAGGCAGATGATGGCTCGGAGGCTACCGCCTCAATCGTTGCTTCGACATCCACCTCTTCCACCACTTCCTTCCCTTTCTCGTTGGCATCCTTAGCCGGATCTTCAGCCACTTTAGAGGAGGTGCTCTCTTCTGTCGCCTGGCCGCTGGGAGCAACGTCTGCCTCGACAGAGCCTGCGACATCAAGAATTGGATTGATATCTGTCTCTATGGTGTAGGTCTCAGGGATGACGGGGGATGATGGACCAGTGGGAACAGAAGAGTGTTTGGTGGTAGGAGTAGGAGAGCGGTGGCGGGAGAGGGCTTGGCAGATAGACCCTTGGTCAGCATATCGCAAATGTTTTTTGACCCTCCAACATCTTTGGAGGATCGCTTCAAACTAACACCGGTTTTCCTCCTGAAACGTACAAAGTATAAGTACAAGAGTTGAAAAAAAGGTGTGAGCTGAAAATACAAGCCGGAGAATGAAAATACTTACTCCATGGCAGGAGCCTTCGCGAGGGAAATGCCGGTGGACTTCTTCTCCGCCTCTAAGGCGACAGTGGAACGTTTGGAGACTCCACTCTCCGATTTCTTCTTCTTGGCCTCGGTAGCAGCGTTAGCGGTGGCGCTCTTCCGCTTTCGCGCTGCCAGAGCTAGCTGATCCTTGGGGGCGTCGTTGTCGGACACCACCTGGATATCCTTCAGCTTTGGATCGTAGACCTGGGAGGCCATTTGATCTGCCACCAAGGTCGCTAGCTGGGATACAGAGAAGTGTTAGATGGACAACTTCAAAGTCAGAAAAACCTTAGAGCATGTAACAAGCAACAAAGGAAACATAAGCTACATCTGGGCATGTACCGCAGTCGAACATGTCATAGGTGATCTTGAAGCCCCTCTTCTTGTCCCTCACCCTGACGATGTCCTTTAGCCAGAGCTTGATGGAGTCAGTAGAGAAGTTATCCCGTGAAATTCGCATGGGATCCCTCATGTCTTGGCTATACTTGCACATCAGCTTGGCGCGGTGCTGCAGAGGCTGGATCCGCCTAACGTACCAGCACATGGCAAGGTCCAAACCCGTCAGACCTCCGTCTACGAGCCATTCTATCCGCCTTACGGCACGATTGGCTTCATCGTCGGAAGGAAGAGAGGTTGGAGTCCTCCATGCGGGCACTTCAGTGGCAGCTCCATCGACGAAGTCGGGGTAGGTCTCAAGGCAGTCTGGTAGAGGGACATCTGGCCCGTAGAAATACGTGTGCTGCCAGTTCTTGTAAGCCTCGTTCCCTACGATGTCAGGGAAGCGCCGGCTAGGCCGGATCTTAAAGCTAATGGTTCTGCAGGTCTGCAACTCATCCTTGGACTCTATGGACTCTCTCTTGATGGTGAAGAAATATACAAACAGATCTAATCTAGGTTTGATCCCTAGATATCCTTCACACAAAGCTACAAAATTGCTAAGGACTAGAATACTGTTGGGAGAGAGATTGTGGGGGAGTACCCAGAAGTGCCAGAGGACATCCAAGAAAAAGTCAGAGACTGGCAGGCTTACGCCACGTACCAGCTGAGATTTGAGGAACACCTTCTTTCTGGGTTGGGGAGAAGGGATCACCTCGCCAGCCGGCGCCGCCTGCCAGACTAACTTCTCTGCCGCGGGGAGATACCCCTCGGCGACCAACTCCTGCAGATCTTCGGTGGAGAGATTAGAGCCTCTCTACATTCCCTTGTGGGAATCACTTTCTTCTTCAGCGGATTCGAGCGCCGCTCGTTCTTGGTCATTGCCCGCGGATTCCGTCACGGCGGAGACGGGAATGACCACCCCCTCCGGCGGAATAATCACTCCCTGAGATGGCTCCATCGTAGCCTCGGGAATCGCCGCAGTGGAAGGAGCAGAGCTGTTGGAGGCCATTGTGATGAGCAGAGTGTGGAGGAAGGAAGGGCTCTGGTTAGGGTTTTCGCAGAAGAGCTCGAACGGTCGTGCGGCTGGAGGAAGACGAAGACTAGGAAGTAAATGCGGGTAAAAAGAAATAAATTGACCATGGTGGAAATATAGAAGCCTCTCATCAATATTCGTGCAAAAGGATCTGATGGATGGAACATTGTCGGCGTGGAAGTGAACGTGCGCGGTAATTTCGCCATGTCCTCCGTCTTTTGCCGCTCCACTGTTTTGGATTTCGTGCGCGTGAATATAGCTGATGATTAATTCTCTGCTTCTGTGAGTTTTGAGGTAGCATAGGCTGTACCCTACGTCATGCTCCTGACTGTTGCAATGAAGGGTCATGTCCTAAGATTCCATCGAAGACGGAGATCATCCGACTCTAGAAATGAAGACTCGAGGAATCTCCGGCTACATTGCAAAGCCGGAGAGGACTTCGGGATTCTTTAGGAGACCTTTGAGATATTGCGTGATGGATTGTCGGCATCACTTAGACGGGATATTCAGAGATCAACGAGCAAGACGGCGCAAGATTTCAAAGTCCTCCGGGGGCTACTATTGGGGATATGCTATATGGGTATCCTCATAGCATGTCACCAATCCGCCTAACCCGGGTGGCCCATAGTTGGTAGCAAGGCCTATGGCCTGCTGGGCGGCTCAGTTAGACGGATCCTAAAGGGAGTCCCATGCCAGATAAAGGAAGGCTATGTAGGAGTCACGGACATACTCGGAGCCTTGGAGTACGAGACACGGAAGACTAGTTTGTATTAGTGTAGGACTCTTTACCTTGTTCGACAAGGACCTTTCCCTGTAAACCCTAGGTCTTGGCATCTTTATAAGGCGGCATGTGGGAGCCTTTAGGGAAGAACACAATAGATTGTTGCTTACAACGTGCAACACCTCGCACAGCGAACCTATCTTTGTAACTCGGCGTATTGCCATTATAGTAATTTATAGTAGGAGTAGAGTTTCGCCACTGTTGTGGGACTTGAACCTAGGTAAGCTATGTTACCTCGTATCCGCCAACTCTCCGCCTTACCCCACGTCTCTAAACACGCACTGTGAGGACCCCTCCATGGCGTACTCGTCGGCAATACCACGACAATAACCTTTCTTTCTTTTGATTTATTTTTGTTCTTATTGCATGAAGTGAAGAATAAGGACAATCAAGATGTAAAAGTAGCTAGGACTAGTGTAGGATTAGTTTAGGGTTTTTCTTTAAATAAATTTCCCTTTCTTTTTTATTTGATTCTTCGGTGATTGAACCAATTCCTTTATTGTACAAAAGCACTGTAATATTTTTAAGTAAATAAAATATCTATTTAACTTGCTTTATTAATTTTATCAATTTCATTCATTTATACTTAGTGAATTAAAGATTATTTCTTAAATAATAAGATATATCTTGTTCACATGTGAACTCCATATTCCTTACTTGTATTCGAATTCAGATAAAAATTGCAATATTAAATTTTTAATTCAAAACCTCAATTTCAAATATTCCAAATTTCAAAGTTGAATTCCTTTGAATTCAACACTTAAACAAAATACAAAAATCCAATTCATTTTACTCAATAATAAGAAGGAATTCTCCAAGATCAAGTCAAAGGTTGCAACAATCATATTCTATAATCTAAAATCCTACATCATCAAACAGAGAGAAGAGCCCCAACCTTTGTAGGTTTAAAATAAAGCACAAAAAATTCACTCACTTTTGCATATGCATGCATGCTGATGCCCAAAAAATCTATTTCTACCCTTCATCTAGTCCTACATGCTAGGATATTACAGCTCGCCACCACCAAACTTGTCGTCCATGAACATGCGCCACTACGATCACGAAGCCACCATCATCGTCTCACCTTCGCGAGGTCTGCAAGACATATGCGAAGAGTAGTTTGAATCAGGGCCAACATAACCGCATTCGGGCGGGAGGGAACTGCCTCCACCACCCTTGTGGTAGTTGACCAGACATGGCCACAAGCACACCAGACCTAGTTGGGTCCGGCTGGGTACAGCGGATCCGTAAAGCCCCGGCGTAGGCACACCAGTCCCAAGAGGGTCTGGTTAGGCCTAGATAGGCCTATAAAGCCCACAACCACGCTGCAATAGGCCGGTCGCGGTTGTCGCTAGCACCTGCACTAGCGACAATGCTGCCAACTGCTGCAGATCATGCAGTGTGCATGACAGGCCCGACCGCCCCCAACACAGATGGAGCCTTAAAGGCCCAGATCTAGGCTGACTGGGCCCGGCCAGCACTACCCCATCCTCGCCTGCCCTGTCGTACTCGCTCGGCCGTCGCCGAACCTCCGTCACCCTGGATGCGCCGCCACTTTATGGGATGGTCCCGGAACCCACCTCCAATCGGCGTGGGAAGATACATACCGCCAGCAGGCGCCACCCGGGTCGCGCCAGACGGACCCTGCCAGCAGCGACGATGAGGGAGAGGTGGAGGGAGGGGCGATTGGACGGAGTGGGTGGGAGGGCCCCCGTCACCCTTGGGGGAGAGGGTGTGCAAGAGGGGTCGGGACCTGCAGCGACGAAGCTCTGTCGGCCGTGTCGTGCAAACTGTATAGTTGTTCATTCCAATGTATCCGCTCTGCTTGTTAACATAGTTATGATTTTTGTGTGTTCACATAATTACTTGTGGAAATCTGGTTAACTAATAGCGTGATCTTTGTGCAGATTTTCACATGCTCACATAACTATTTCTTCTATTTTGAAACAACGCATCAGAGCCATTAGGGCAGAGATGCGAGATGCAGCCCTAGTGACCACTGTTTAAGGGCAGTTTTAGAGCAAGTTCAGTAATATAGCATGTTGTTGGCTATAAAACAGTGCCATGTCATCTATAGTCGATATATACAATAATTATCTATAAAACTTTACTACTTAATCAATAATCAACATGTGACCCACATTCACTCTCAAAAAGTGCTTAGGAGCACGTTCTAGAGCCGACTCTTAACTTACAGCCAGATTACATTCTCTCTCCTCCACCTCACTAAAACTATGATATTTAATATCTTATAGCCAACTGACTATACCATATTGTACTTGCTCTTAGTGGAACGCCTCGATGCAGCTAAAATGCCTCGTTGACTTGTGTTGCATTGGATACCCGTGCTGCATTAGTGCTATTATTATTACCATATTAGTACCATGATGAAGAGAGGGAAAATGAACCATAGACTTGCACCACGGCTATTTAAGGGCACTTCTAATCTCTCCCATCTACCTCGGAGCATCCCTAATGTCTGGCCTAAAAAAATTATGCCCTATGTAGCTAAAACTGCTGCACTATAAGTTTTTAGGCACAAAATTAGTTTTTTCTTTCTGGGAAGAAGGGCACACCTATTGCAACAGCTGCCCTATAATAGGGCACGGCTGCAGCGCGGCTACCCTCTAGGTTTTGCCATTTTGCTACATATACAATTAAAATTGGATACCGAAATGAAATTTAAAAATAAAATACAAATAGTTTAATTCCATTAATGGCATTGCAAGAACCAAGGCATACCAAAAAAAAATGTCATAACAAGTCTCTTGGTCGGCCACAACCCTAAGAATTACGATGGAGTCCTTCTTGTGTCCTCGGAAACTATCCGTACCATACCGCGGGACAGTTTTCCACCTCCAATGTACACAATCTATGAAACTAAGCATACCTAGAAATCTATGGGTTGCATTCTGCTCCAATATCCTAACTGTATCTTCGACATTGGGGGCTCTTAGATACTCCGGCCATATGCTCTGGACGTTCCAAAGACAAAGCATTTGACACACTTGATGCTTTGGCTTTCACTCATAGCCAAATGATCATCCACAAGATCAGCCGGAATACCATGTGCCATTTGCCTCAAAGCTGTTGTCACCTTTTGGTAGGTGTTGTGTTCAAGCTCACCACTAGCTCTTCTCCTTTTCTGAAAGAAGCGATCTTGAAACTTCATACGCTCAGCAATCTTCTTGAACAACTCCGAAGACATACAAAACCGGCATTGAAATATTCTCTCCGGCATAATTGGACTTGCAACAAAGTAGTTCTGCATCAAAGTGTGGTCGGCTTCAGCACATAGCTTCCAAATCTTTTGATGGATGAACGTCGAACTGCCGTGTTTGGGCTTCTTCTTCTTGTGTGCCAACAACATCATGACAAGTTTTTCATCTTCCTCCATGTCAAACTCCTCATTGGAGGTGGAGTAATCAAACAACACCATCTAAAAAACATACAATAATTTCCTTAACTATCTAAACTTTATCACAAAACAAAAACAGAAAAAGTTTGCGTCATTCAAATATACCATCGAACAAACTTGCACGCGATCGGTAGGAGGTGGCTGCAGCAACACGGTGGCTCTGCGGGCCAGTTGTCATGGGAGGAGACCACGGCGGGGCAGAATCGATTGTCCACGTGGCCAAATCGACTGGCGGCAAGGTCAAATCACCCACCGCTGTAGAGCAGGCGAAGGATGGCATTGAGTCCCAATTCGCACCGGCGAGAGGGCAACGACGGCCATGCGCACTAGGGAGAAGGAGAGACGATCTTGCGAGCGGATGGTTGCCGGCGACGCGCTTTAATTTCGGTCGGCGGTCGTCGGAGGCGGCCAAATCATGGTGGCGGGACGCGCACGTGAAAGTTCAGCTTGGCGGTTGGGGTTATGCACACACAGTCAATGACTTTTGCAGCAGCCACGCGTTGCCACAAATATGTGGCGGGAGGGGATTTTTAAGGGGATGCCTCATATTTGTTCAGGTCACTTCATGTATAGTGCTGCCTTTTGAGACTTTTTTTGCCTTTTTGTACCCTATATGACAATTTTTTGGGTGCTACGAGATAAAGGGTAGCCATCTAAAGATATAAACGGCGGAGGTCGAGCAGCAGCAGTGTGCCATGGCCCCGGCCCCTGACACCTCTACATCGAGCAGCGGCAGCAAGCAGTACCTCCACTAGCGTCGGGACCTCAGGGAGGTCGCGACTCAACTATTGACGGAGGAGTGGCTGGTGGCCAGAGGGAGAAGCACATCCATGTTTGGCCACACAAAGTGCCTCGTCGGCGACGACTATGGCGACCAGCGAAGCCCTAGGGCACAGAGGCCACCAACCAATGCTCCTCGACCGAGTTCTTCGATGGTGGTGAGAAGCACACCCTCCTTTTCCCGATGGATGGTGTTGTCCAACAACGCAACCAATTTTTTGTTCCTGAAATCGATTGGAAAGTAGAATCCCCACTCTTCAATGACGAAATCGATTATTTTTCTGCATAACTTTAAACCTAGGACATCTCCTAGAGTTTTGTAATATCCCCTAGGTCTGTTGTGTGGTAGTAAATGAGATCTGGTGTAATTTCAGTGTGTGTTTTGCTAATCAAGAGAAGAACCAGCAAGTGCGTCTAGGACACCCGCAAATTATCAGTAGGTAACTTATTACAACACATTTGGTACTTTTCAGCTATATATGTTAGATGCATAGCCTTCATTGATTAAGGGTAGAAAATGGTTCTAAAATATTGTAAATGTCCACGCTGAATTTTTTTATAGTAGAAAGCTATATCAGACTCGTGTGGCATACTTTGGAATAGATAATTCTTCACAAAGGCATGGGCTAATAGGGTTCGATATGTTTAAGTAAGAGTTGTCTTTTTCAGATTTGCAACTTTTGATTTTTTGCGACATTTAGAAGTGTGCATGCTATATAATACATGGTTTTTTAGGTTTTATTTTATTTCTGGTTCATGAGAAATTATGGTTCGACAGGAAAAGGACTATTTTTATATTCGCTCATCAGAGATAAGCTATCTTGGCAGATGGTTCCAAGACCATTTGAGCTCCTCTTTTTGGTTAGTGTTTGTATTTCAATTCAAATGAAACTGTGGTGTATGTATATTTATTCTTTTATACACATGTATTGTTGTTTACTAATAGGAAAACTATTTACAGATCGTGATTCTCCTTGGATGATGACTCACCTTGAATAATGGACTCGTTTTAATTTGCATTGATCGTCGTCGCTGCCTGGGCTAGGGAAGCGAGTTAGTGGTGGTGTTGCGCCATGGGCCTGTTGCCGGAAACGCGATGACGGCTAAGCTTTAGACAGCAGCACACCGACAACGAATCCATTGTGTGCCTTATTTGCATCACTGTCAACCTCCGTGACCTCAACAAGTGAGTTCATCGATCCATGACCTGAATAATCACACGTTTAAATTGCTAGCTGCATCTCACACACTTCCTTAACTCTCCAGATGGTTTTTATATCTGATTGCTCTTGCTGATAAACTGGCCCTCCTTTTATGAGAAGGAGCAAGCTATGTGGAGGCCTTTCTTAGCCTTAATTCTAGGATTTTATGAGCAATAGCAAGTTTATTATATGTATGGAAGTGTATGTACACTCATGGTTTCTGACTTTAAATTTGAATGTTGATATGGATACGGTGGGTAATTGTAGCTATACTTATCAGCTTAGCGATCAGCATCTGTCTCAAGCTAGAAACCTTTCAACATAATGAATTCATGTGTGTGTGGCTGTTTGGATTCTTGATGGAGCAGCTATAAATTTTTGCTTTCATTTTCTATCTTTCTCCTTCAGAGTTCAGGCAGCGCAACAAGAAATTATGCAATCAAATGTTCGATTAAAAGAGAACAAAAAATCTGACCCTATAATTGTTTTCCTCCAAGAGTCTACATTTTTTGTTTGATGATGATTCATCGATGCTTATTAGTTACACCATAATTTTAAGCTAGCTGACTAGCCTTTTGACTTTTGTTTGTTTATCATACATGGTATGTTAGGATTTTTATTTAGCATGACTTAGGAATGTAAATACTATTTGATCTTCAGCACTATTACTAGAAGGACCTCGCGCGCTTTGCTACGCCATTTTCGCCCTCGGTATGTTTTTCCCTGTCGTGGGGGCATAATGGGCATTAAAATAAAATGTTGGAGGATCCAAAGGGCAAACCCAATAGAATGTCGTTTAAATTTGTGCTTAGATATCCTTAACCTGAATCAAAACTATATGATTTACATAAGGTGCAAACTGGTATAAATAACACCTAACCAAGCATACAGTCAAAACTAAAGCACCTAACCAAATAGTATAAGTTCATCTGTACAAATCCGTGAGGTGTTTACTATCTGGACTTATATAAATTTATGAGCTCCAATATTGGAATGAAAAATTGAGAAACAAAATATCATTCAGATCAGAACACTTAACAATTTCACATTTGAGCTAAATATACAAAGCCGCCTGGTTGGATAACTTAAAAGAATGTGACACAGAAATTTGTTAAACCATTGACATTTAAAATAAGCCTACCTTTTTAGTGTGGTAAATTATTTCATAAATACATCAACTAACACCATAAAGTTTTTTTTACATTCTGGAATTTCTCTTTCAGTAAATATTTAACATGCTTACCTTATTTTAGTCTTATGTCAAGGGAAGAAAGAAGATGTATTCTGGCAAGTAAAGTCAAAATTGATGCCACAACTTAACTGAAGTTATGGAGGAAATCTAGTTCTAAGGTAGTTCAACGGGATCTTGACTAATTGAACCATTAATTTTGAAAAGAGAGCATCAGCATAAAATATTTCTACCTAGAACACAGTAAAAATATATGAAACAGTGCACGAGAAGGACCAGAGTCTCACATCTTTAGATGATGTCATCCAAGCAGTAGCATGTCGTGGTGGTCATTGTAGTCATGCTGCATTGACAAAAAAAGTTGTGATCAAGATAACTGACTTCCATGTATGATCTCTAGTGTTGCTCATAGATAAGCCAAATAGTGTCATCGTCACTTCTTGCATGGACAACCAATATATTGTTGTCTTGTCAAGTCTGTTCGGTGACCAGAAAAGATACTGCAGCTGAACACAATCAATTAGCATTTTGGAAATTAAACATATACCTAACAAAAGGCAAATATCAAACAATTTAGCTTTTCTCCTTTTGGGGGCAAAGACACAACATCATCACTCCAGAACTCAACATTAATTCATCCCTGAAATCTATGATAAATAGGAACCTCAAATTAACATGTATCATGTGAGAGACCATCTGACCTACAAACATATAATATATATACATTGGTTAATTAAGTTACCTTCCCTACCACACTGGAACTTCAGGCTTTAGGGAACAAAATCTCAAGACCAATAGTGATATTTATCCCATATCTCAGGTCGTCATCTCTCTATACCAAAATGCACTCCTCCTGAAAAAGAATAGTAGGCTTATCTCATGAAAGTAGACATCAACTAATAATAATCAATATATGTGAAAACTTGTTCTTTCTATAAACTTGTTGGGCGTGCCTATACCAAGGCGATCGCTTGGAGCAAGGAGGGATCTCCAATTCTAGGAAGCTTAGTGCTCTGAGAAGATATCAATATATGTGAAAACTTGTTCTTTCTGTAAACTCCCCATTTGTTGCAGGCTTTATATTCACAAAATGATGTTATTTTGAAGCCCCTCCGCCTCTCAGGAAAATTGCTTCTACATGGTTATGAGATATAACAGGATCTTAGATTTGAATTTAATGACTACCACTACAATATGTGGCATTTTATTGACCAGTTTATGAAATGAAACTAATCTGCACTCTAGCTTATTAATTTTTTCTAACCAGACATTTCTTGGAATATATTGTTACTCTTCATTTTCCTTCCACCATTTTGAGAAGAATCTTTAACAATGTATATGTTTACGACTTTAAGTTCACATATGTGTCCACAAAAACTAGAGTATGTAGTTCTGCTAAGCCGACGAACTTGCAAAGAAACATACATCGGCAACATTTGGAGAAAAAGTGCACCACATGCTTGTCCTAATTACTTTACTTTGAGTTAGTGTTACAATAACAATATAAAATGATTCCTTTATTCACAGTCATTTTACCGTCTTGCGGATGATGCTATCCTAAATGATTTATTTTTCTCTAAAAAAATCATTTATTTAATCATTGAAATTCATGGATATACAGGTTGAGTTGTGCTCTCTACTTCCTTAGCTGTGACTACTAGCCTCATCTTGCAGATAGCGTTTTCCTTGCTTAGTTGGTTGGGATGGGTGATGAGAGATACGTCGGTGTTGAGGTGAGTTTGGTCAATTTGTTCATGCCGACTTTCCCTTTCCCCATTTGGATTAGCTATTTTGTTTAATTTCATGCTTAATATAGGAGGATTCAGAGAAAGATATTGGTGCGATGATTGAGCTAAATCCCAACTAAAGATGTGGATCGAAGGTGTACTTTTGTTCTTTACTATTTATTGTCTTCTCTTTTTTTCATTTCTTTTGGTATGATTGGATATAAGTTGTGACATGGGGTTAACACGTCAATGCCCATAGTTGATGGACTTGGGTTTGAGGAAGAGGAGAGTGTTGGATGATTCGTTCGGCTAACAGGCAAAAAAATCGGGGACACAAAGTTTACCCAGGTTCGTACCCCTGGACGGAAACCTTACTCCTGCTTGTGTGTTGTTGATTATTGACGGAACCGAGGGTTACAGGGTGCGCAGATACAATCTGGTGGTGTATGAACTAAGGTTGCGATGTCCTTATCGCTGCCTCCTCCTAGCCTTTATATGGGGAGGCCAGGTCTCAAGATAGCAAGGTGAGTCGGTTACAGATTAGGGTTTTCCCCTTTAAACTTTCTATCTATTCTTTGTCGTGTCCTCCAAGGAGTCGCATCTCCTGAGTCTTGGGACACCCGAATCTTCATGGGCTTCATTTACGCCATGAGCTTCTCTTGGACCGAACCATATAGGCTAATTCTGGGTACCCGCAGGACATACCCATGTCAAGTTGCAAAGCTATTTTGTTACTGCCAATACATATGACTATTTAGTGGCCAATACAAAATATTCAATGGAATGACCTATAGATGCATATATGTGATTTTCTTAGCAGCAGTAGTTTGTTTGAGAAAATGCACATTGAGAATAATGTGAGTATACATGGTAATATTGCTATCTTCTGTGTCAACTATATTTTCTCCGATGATCCAAGAAATGAATGAAAAATTGGAATGAAAGATCTATGTTTGCTTTCTTTGTAAGTAGTAGAATTTTAGTGAATAATTTGCTATGTCTACGCATAATATCAATCGCAGTTTATAAAAGTACTAAAACCGCAAATCCAATAATGAAATTGATTGGTCTATAGCTTCAATTATGTGTGACCTGATTGAGGTTCTACCATGGTGACGACTGATGCGCTCGACTTTCGACGTAGAGCTCGTTGCGAACCCCAAGAGGAAGGTACGATGAATATAGCAGCAAGTCTTCCCTCAGTTATGAAACCAAGGTTTAATCGAATCAGTAGGAGCAAGGAAACACCCCAAAGGTGTTACTAGCTGAGCTTTGGCAGGGCGCACTACCGGTGCTAGTAGCAACGTGGAGACCTGCACAAAACAACCACAGAACTTTGTCCCCAACTTGCAATGAGGTTGTCAATCTCACCGTGTTTTGCGGAAAACAAAGGATTAAACGTATCGAATGGAAAGAAGTAAAAGTTTGCAGAAAGTAAACACAAAAAAGTAAACAGTTGCAGATTGTATGTAAAGAAAAATGACCGGGATCCATAGTTCACTAGAGGTGGCTCTCCTTTGATAGATAACATGCTGGGTGAACAAATTACAACGGGGCAATTGACAAACACCGAGAAAGGAATACATGCATATACTAATCATCTTGACTCCTTTGAGACTTGATTGGGCATTACAACATAATACATAGACCGCCATCCAACTGCATCTATGACTAATAATCCACCTTCAGTTTATCATCCGAACCCCCTCCAGTATTAAGTTGCAAGCAACAGATTATTGCTTTACGAACTGTGTGTAAAGTAAACAATACAATTGTTCTATGAACAAAGGATCGTTGTTTTCTCCCTAGTAGCAACAGCACATCTAGTACCTTAGAGATTTCTGTCACTTCCCCAGATTACCAGAGGCATGAACCCACTATCGAGCATAAATACTAACTCTTGGAGTTGCTAGCATCTACTTGGCCAAGATAGCTACTAACAACGGAAAGCATGCAAGATGTCAAATAACAAAAAAATGATAGAATCAATAATCAATCTGAAATAGCATCTCAATATCCATCGGATCCCCGCAAACATAACATGTATGGATTACAAATAGATGAACTTGATCATAAACGGAGCTCACAAGATCTAAACATGAAAGCACAAAGGAGGAGAAACCAGCCATCTAGCTACTACATGGATCCGTAGTCCAAGGATGAACTACTCACGCATCACACCGGAGGCTTGCATGGTGATGAAGAAGGTCTCCAGGGTGAATTCCCCTCTCCGGCAGGGTGCCGGGAAGAGCTTCAGATCCCCCCCGATCTAGGGACAGAGACGACGGCGGCTACAGACTCTTTCGTGGATTTTTGATCGGGTACTTAGGGTTTTCGTCCCGAGGGCAACTTATAGGCGGAAGGAGAGGCCGAGGGGGTGCTGGGGTCGGCTAGACCACCCCCTGGCGTGGGCCAAGCCTAGCCGCGCGGCCAGGTGGTGTGGCCGGCCCCTGGCCCCTCTCCGTATCGTATTCTGGCACTTGATCCCTTCCGGAAAAATAGGCACTTGCGCTTTTGTCCCGTCCAATTCCGAGAATAATCATTTTCTGACTTTCCTGGAACCAAAAACAGCAGAAAACAGGCAGTTGGCACTGTGGCTCTTGTTAATAGGTTAGTCCAAGAAATCATAATAAAAGTACTCCAAAGTTGGGAAAAAACTCAAGAAAGTGGATAAAACTAAGCATGGAACATCAAAAATTATAGATACATTTGCAATGTATCAACATCCCCAAGCTTAACTCCTGCTCATCCTCGAGTAGGTAAGTGATAAAAAGAAAGAATTTTTGAGGTGACATGCACCATCAAAGACTTGATCAAAGTATTTGCAAAACACTCAAAGCTGGGATCATAGTACTTCAATCATAACATGAAAGACAAAGTTCTAGCAATAAGTAAAGAAACTATGATGCAACATGAAAAGACACAAACAAAAGATTCATGAATAACAATGCTTTGCAAGACGTTCGTTTGTTTCACATAAAGAAAACATAGCATAAAAGTATTCAGCTTGTCCCTCAATAGAGTAGCAAATATAAATGCATAGGAAACCTTCAAAGTTCATAAGAGTGACTAGATACAATAGTTTCAAACAAGAAATAACAAGTTATGCATCAATCAATTAGTCTTGGGACAATGCACATAGAACTAAGAATGGCCACTATGCTCTCAAAGTAGGTGCATAAAGATAGAAGGTGGAGACTCAATATAATGGTGGAAGAAAAGTCTTTTGTAAAAGGAAGTAGGGATTCAAGTCTCATAAAGAGCTTCCAAAAATTATGGTACTTGTAGTTTTCATCTCTCATTTCCCCTATCATAAGCATCTTGAAGGTGATTAAGGTTAAAGTGACACAACTAAGAGGATATGCTTGACAAGTTATAAACCGAAATCTCATGCCCCTTGCTTACGAAGACCGATCCTCATGCTACTCAACTTTAGTCACGAGTAAGCTCTTGTCATTGTAAGTATATGTGTATCATTAAGAACCACCAACGGGGTACCCCTTGCACATGATACGGCAGCTTTCCCATAATCAAAATGACAAGGCAAGCAGACAATGAGCATCTCAGTGATCTTTTTATTTGCTATTTGCATAGGTTTTTATTGAGGATGCTTCATAGAGTGCTCATTATGGTGATGTTGCAAGTTTCCACCATGATTAGGCATGGCTTAGGCTAGCGGCCCAGGCGTTTCTCTAACACACATACAAACTCCATGATCTTACAAGTTTGACTTTTATTTCACACCACCCGGATCCGTAAGCAAAAGAACATAATATCAATGGGGTACAAAGTACAAGTGCAATGTTGAAAGCGTTCCCCATGAAACATGGTTCTGCTAATTTCAACTTATAAAGCGCAAGCATATACGCAACAAAGAAGGACCCAATGGTTCAAGTTTATTAGAGGCAATAAAGTAAAGTCTGCCATCAAGTTCGTGAGAGCTTCAATCACTAGTTTTCTCATAACAAGTGGAAGGTAAACAAAAGCATGAATATACTTGGAATAGCATAAGTTAATAGGTAGGTATGGTGGACTCTTTGGAATAACTTGGTTTAGAGAGTTGGATGCATGAGTGGAACTCATACTTTGTTGTGGAGGCTAGCAAAAGACTGGGAGTGACAAACTAAGAGAGCAATAATGGCCATAATCATGCAGAGCGACAAAACATCATTGATCAAAGCATAAAGTGATACTACAAGTTGAAAACTAAAGGATCATAAAGGCTATGGTGACTTGAGATAGTCATAACATGGTGTGAGCATGTGCCAAGTCAACCCAAATAAAGCATCAAAGGAGAATACCACTATACTATGCTTTAATATGCTAAAACAACACATGATTCATCCAAGGCACATTAAGCAATCTCAATTGTTTATAACAAGTCATGCTACAGCAAAGAATACTAAGCATAAAGCCAAAACAATATCAAGCATGGCATGACAAAGCATAGGCCACGGTAAAAAACGAGCTCTTTTTACCACATAAGCACGAACTTTCCTACTCTTTTCCAAACCAAACCAAACTATTTGCAAACTAAAGTGTGAAAGAGGGGGTCCAACCAACTTATTTAGAAAACTAAGAAAACCAAGCAAACTAAAAACCAAAATGAAAACGAAAAAGAAGACGCTCCAAGAAAAACACAACTGTGCATGAAACAATAAAAATGAAGCGTTTGGAAGAAACCTAGGATTTTTATTGATGAAGAAGGGGAATGCCTTGGGCATCCCCAAGCTTTGACGCTTGTACTTCTTGGATATTTCTTGGGGTGACACGCGTGGCATCCCCAAGCTTGAGCTTTAGTCCATCCTTCATCTCATTACTCATTCCTTCCATACACCTGAAATTTTTCCTTCATACAAAACTTCACACAATCTCATTAGCAACATTAGTGCACTTAAGATAAATAAGTCTCAAGGCTCAGTTCTAACACCAAATAAACTTCCATTAGAACACTAGCTACTGTAGCACTTCCCTCAAAAAGCTCAATTCCCCAAAGGAACTCAAGAAGGAACTAACAAGAAGCAAAAGCAGAAAATGGCAGAAATCTGTCAAAACAGACCAGCAGGTAAAGACGAATTTTTGTGAAGACCTTCTGTTGCTAAAATCCAAAATTTCTGAACTAAATAAAGTTAGATAACAACCTGGGACAGAAGCACAAAAAATTACAGCTCAATCCTACGTAGATAGATCTCTCAGGAATTTTTACGGTGAAGCACAGAAATCTGTTTTGGGACAGCAACTTTCCCAATCATTACTTCACTCTCATTAGAGGTTACTCTTGGCACAAAAAGCAAATAAAAAAAGGATAATGAGAGGTTATTACAGAGGTAATAACTTCCAAGACTCAACTAAAACTCTTGGGTTATCTCCCAACAAGTACTTTTCTTTAACGCCTTTAAGTTAGGCATAAGAACCAAAGAAAGAATCAAGTGTTCTCAAATGAAGAAGCATTAAGGCCAAATTTTGTTTTCATAGGAGAAGCAAAAGAAATCTTTTCTCTCTTTTTAGAGGAGTGTTCGATACCTTTCTTGAGTGGGAGTTGATATTTAATGGTGCCTTCTTTCATATCAATGATGGCACCAACAGTTCTAAGAAAAGTTCTTCCCAAAGTAATAGGACAAGAAGCATTGTATTCAACATCCAAAACATAGAAATCAACGGGGACATAGGAATCATTAACCATAATAAGAACATCATTAAGACTCCCCATGAGTTTCTTTTTAACATTAGCATTAAGTGGGACATTCAAATAACAATCTTCAAGAGGAGGCAAATCAAGCATATCATAAATCCTTCTAGGCATAATAGAAACACTACTATCAAGATCACATAAAGCTTTGAAATCAAAGTCATTCACTTTCATATTAATGATGGGTTCCCAACCATCTTCTTGCTTTATAGGAATAGAAGCTTTATGTTTCATCTTTTCTTCTTTAATCTTTATGAGAGCATCGGTAATGTGTTTTGTAAAAGTCATGTTCATAGCACTAGCATTAGGACTTTTAGCTAGCTTTTGTAGGAACTTAATAACTTCAGGGATGTTGCAACCATCAAGATCAAAATCAACTTTATCATCTAAAATAGTAGAACTATTACTAGCCTCAACACTAGTGGTGGTAATAGTGGAAACACTAATGTTTCTAGCAATTTCATCTTCTCTTTCCCACTTAGCATGTAATTCAGCTAATAGTCTAACATTTTTATCAATTCTTACTTGTATAGCATTAGTAGCTGCAAAGGTATTCTCATTATTTTCAGGTTTAGCAACCATTTTATTCAAAGTAGATTGAGCTTCAGCCAAAGATGCTATATTTATTTCAGCATTAGAGAGTTTTTCCTCAATAGTTTTATTGAAAGCAGTGTGTTTACTAATAAACTCTTTAAGCATAACTTCAAGTTCAGAGGGAGCACTCTTATTGTTGTAAGAATTTCCATAAGCATTACCATTGTTGGGAGGATATGGCTTATAATTGTTTTTACCAAAATTGTTCCTATAAGCATTGTTGCCAAAGTTGTTATTTCTTACGAAGTTCACATCAACTTGCTCTTCTTGAGCAACCAAAGAGGCTAAAGGAACTTTATTTGGATCAATATGGGCTTTCCCATTAACAAGCATAGACATAATAATATCAATCTTATCACTCAAGGTGGAGGTTTCCTCAACAGAATTTACCTTCTTACCTTGTGGAGCTCTCTCAATATGCCATTCAGAATAATGAACCATCATTTTGTCCAAAAGTTTTGTTGCAGCACCCAAAGTGATGGTCATAAAGGTACCTCCAGCAGCTGAATCTAATAGGTTCCTTGAAGAATAGTTCAATCCTACATAAAAAGTTTGGATGCTCATCCAAGCAGTCAGTCCATGAGTGGGACGATTCTTCACCAAAGATTTCATTCTTTCCCAAGCTTGAGCAACATGCTCTTTATCAAGTTGTTTAAACTTCATTATTTCACTTCTCATGGATATAATCTTAGCAGGAGGATAGTATTTTCCAATAAAAGCATCTTTTCACTTAGTCTAAGAATCAATAATATTCCTAGTTAAGGAATTCAACCACTCTTTAGCTTTTCCTCTCAAAGAGAAAGGAAACAATTTTAGCTTAATAATATCACCATCTATATCCCTATGCTTTTGCATCTCACAAAGTTCAACAAAGTTATTTAGATGGGAAGCAACATCTTCATTACCAATACCAGAAAATTGCTCTCTCATAACAAGATTGAGTAAAGCAGGTTTTATCTCAAAGAAAGTATTTTCAGCCACAGGTAGAGCAATAGGTGTGCTCATAAAATCATTGTTGTTGGTGCTAGTGAAGTCACACAACTTAGTGTTCTCAAGAGTAGTCATTTTTTTGGGTTTTCAAATAAGAAAGCAACCAAGTAAAACTATTTTTTTTGTGTTTTTTGAATAACAAAACAAGCAAACAAAGCAAAAAAACTAAGCAAAACAAAAACAACAAAGTAAAGAGATTGGTTATGAGGGAATCCCCTTGTGAAGATGTCCTTGACTCCCCGGCAACGGCGCCAGAAAATCTTGATGCGCTCGACTTTCGATGTAGAGCTCGTTGGGAAGCCCAAGAGGAAGGTACGATGAATATAGCAGCAAGTCTTCCCTCAGTTATGAAACCAAGGTTTCATCGAACCGGTAGGAGCAAGGAAACACCCCAAAGGTGTTACTAGCTGAGCTTTGGCAGGGCGCACTACCAATGCTAGTAGCAACGTGGAGACCTGCACAACACAACCATAGAACTTTGTCCCCAACTTATGATGAGGTTGTCAATCTCACCATGTTTTGCGGAAAACAAAGGATTAAACGGATCGAATGGAAAGAAGTAAAAGTTTGCAGAAAGTAAACACAAAGCAGTAAACAATTGCATATTGTATGTAAAGAAAAAGGACCGGGATCCATAGTTCACTAGAGGTGGCTCTCCTTAGATAGATAACATGCTGGGTGAACAAATTACAGCGGGGCAATTGACAAACACCAAGAAAGAAATGCATGCATATACTAATCATCTTGACTCCTTTGAGACTTGATTGGGCATTACAACATAATACATAGACCGCCATCCAACTGCATCTATGACTAATAATCCACCATCAGGTTATTATCCGAACCCCCTCCAGTATTAAGTTGCAAGCAACAGATTATTGCTTTACGAACTGCGTGTAAAGTAAACAATACGATTGTTCTATGAACAAAGGATTGTTGTTTTCTCCCTAGTAGCAATAGCACATCTAGTACCTTAGAGATTTCTGTCACTTCCCCAGATTACTCGAGGCATGAACCCACTATCGAGCATAAATACTAACTCTTGGAGTTGCTAGCATCTACTCGGCCAAGATAGCTACTAACAACGGAAAGCATGCAAGATCACAAATAACAAAGACATGATAGAATCAATAATCAATCTGAAATAGCATCTCAATATCCATCGGATCCCCGCAAACACAACATGCATAATTACAAATAGATCATCTTGATCATGAACGAAGCTCACAAGATCTAAACATGAAAGCACAAAGGAGGAGAACCAGCCATCTAGCTACTACATGGATCCGTAGTCCAAGGATGAACTACTCACGCATCACACCGGAGGCTTGCATGGTGATGAAGAAGGCCTCCAGGGTGAATTCCCCTCTCCGGCGGGGGTGCCGGGAAGAGCTTCAGATCCCTCCCGATCTAGGGATGGAGATGACGGCGGGTACATACTCTTTCATGGATTTTTGATCGGGCACTTAGGGTTTTCGTCCCGAGGGCAATATATAGGCGGAAGGAGAGGCCGAGGGGGTGCCGGGAGCGGCCACACCACCCCCTGGCGCGGGCCAGGCCTGGCTGCGCTGCCAGGTCGTGTGGTGGCCCCCTGGCACCTCTCCGTCTCGTACTCTGGCATCTCATGACTTCCGGAAAAATAGGCACTTTGGCTTTTGTCCCATCCAATTTCGAGAATATTCATTTTCTGACTTTCCTAGAACCAAAAACAGTAGAAAACAGGTAGCTGGCACTGTGGCTCTTGTTAATAGGTTAGTCCAAGAAATCGTATGAAAAGTACTCCAAAGTTGGAACAAAACACAAGAAAGTGGATAAAACCAAGCATGGAACATCAAAAATTATAGATACATTTGCAATGTATCATGCACCTAGAGGGGAGGTGAATATGTGCTACTTCAATCTTACTATTTTTCAAGTTAAGGTTTGACACAAAAGGTAAATTCTCTAGATTATGCAACTATGGTGAATTTACCTATATGTCAATATAGCACATATTCTAAGCAAGAACTAGATAATTAAAGTGCGGTAAAGGATAGAAGTAACCAAAGTGGAGCACGTGGAGACACAAGGATTTGTTTCCCGTAGTAACTTCTTTTTTAGGGGAAGTACGTCTACGTTTGGAGAGGGGGTGGTTTCAAACCACCAACGCGACGAGAGGCCTCCCTTATTCTCCAATGAACCTCACTCCAACGGGTTCGATTCACCTCTTCCACTATAGCGACAACCTTTGAGGTGGAAGCCGACACCTTTACAACAAGTTCGAGGTACACATCCACAACCTAATTGGAGGCTCCCGAATACAAGCCAGTTGTCAAACAATCAAAGACAAGCTAGTAAGAACCAAATCAAAAGCTAAGGTTTCGAATGAAACACTAGAGCAAGGGGCCCTCAAGTGAATGAAGGGGAAATTAAGATCTCTCTTGGTGAAGCTATAGATCAAGGCCTCCTCCTTCGATTCTCCAAAGATCAACGACTTTGGATTGTTGAGTGAAGAGATCTTGTGGATTTGGTGGCTCAAATGGTGCTGCTGTTCTTGAGGTGGACGAGCAGCTCCCAAGGTAGAAGAAGGGGCCTTTATATAGGGCCCCTGGAATTAGAGCCTTTGGGATCCACTTACCCCGGACAGTCCGACAAACACCAGCCGGACAGTCCGGCGCAGCCAGACACTTCGGGCGAGACTAACCGGACAGTCCGACCCAACCAAGATTTTGGCCAGTGTTCGGACTATGTCCGGGTAGAGTCCAAAGTGGCGTTCTGAATGTCTGAGCAGGTCGCCCACTCCTCAGGGCCAGACAGTCCGGCAGTATCCAACCGGATAGTCCGGTAGGGCCGGGACACTCCGGCGTGAATTAGGCGGATAGTCCGGCAGGGACTTTGTTCCTGCACATACATGATCCTGGGAAGTCCTTTTCCTTTAGTGAAAAATACACTAGAGTAGCTGATATCTCATGAAACATTTAACAGCAGATTAAACCTATCCATGTGTTGTCAACAAACATGAAAATAATAGGAATGGCATAAATGCCCTTTCAATCTCCCCCTTTTTGGTGTTTGATGACAACCCACGGATTTGCATATAGGATAGGTAATAATTTTCATAATAGGATATATACAAAATATAGTAAGGCTCCCCCTAGATGTGTGACCATTTTTTGGCTTTGCATTTGAATACAAGATCACACACCCTAGGATCATATCCTCACTAGATTTTGAAGCTAACAAGTTATGACATGATATAATAACAACTAGATCAATAAGCTAGGCATAACATAGTCATTAACATAACCGGGTAAGCATGTCACAACACACATAACGGAGTTCAACATAACATAGTGCTCAAACAAGTAAGATAAAGACACAAAGCTTCAAAGAGGCAAATCGAAATAACGTGAAGCTCATGTACCCATGAAAATCCCCGGTAGCAACCTAATAAAGGGGCTACTTATCCCCCTTTGGCATCGATACGCCAAAAAGGGAAAAGAGCACAACTAATGCGTCCCAAGGCCAACTCTAGCCACTGTAGTCATCGACGGCGGCATCCTCCTCCTCATCCTCATCCTCATCGCCATCCTCATCATCATGATCATCCCGAGAAGAGATCTGGCCGTGAGGGCGAGACGATGAAGACATGTCCTCAAATATGGACTAGTCCACACGTCCCTGACTCCAGTGACCATAGGAGAGAGTGCCATCAAACGACTGCTGCTGAGGAGGATCAACATCCATGGGCTGGTTGATCTACTTGAGTTCCTTCATGACATTCTAGTTGGCCTTGTAGGCATCATACTGTCCATGGCAAATGTCAATGTTCTGGCATAGGAGAAGCTTCTTCCACCAGGAGGCCTTCTTCACCTTCTTGTGCACTCCTCCTTAGAGGTGTTGAAGCGAAATGCATTGCTAGCATGCTTCATGCGAGGGCCACATGCCACAGCCTCCGGTACCTCCTCAGACTCATCATCACTGTTAGAAGCATTTGCATCCATCTCATCATCCTCAAATATGTCCTAAAAAGAAGGGTAGCCACGAGGAGCCTTGATGGTGGGGGCACCCTTCCTCTAGAGCTTGGCAGGAAGGTGTGGAACAAGATCAGTGTAGAGCAATGAAGTTGCTGGAGCCTGAGAAGCAATGAGCTTCATCACATATGGAGCAAACAGAGGACACTTCTTATTAGTGATGCACTTGTACATGTCCTGATAGATGAAATCCATGACATCAATAGCACCACCAGGATGGTCGGGACCATGGGTATACACTGAGTGAGCATGGGCCATAAGGTTGATCTCTGCACCTCTCATCTCATCCTTGTTGCCCTCCTTGGGAGTGAGCGTGTGGCGAAACATGCAAAGCAGAATGTTGTAGATGAGAATGATGTTGGTGGTTTGACCAACCACACCATTCTGACAGTAGATTGGAGCCAAACTCTTCTTGTCATATGCCTGACCATGTACATGCATTCTGAGATCACTAGGAGCATTGGATTGAATGTAAATCCAAGAAGGTGTGCAAACTGAACCATATTGGAACGACCCCTAGTAGTGCCAGAGATCCACTCAAGAGGAATATTTGTAGTGTCCCCAAAGACCACTGTGGCATAGAACTGCTGAACCAACTCAATATTGTAGTCTTCTCTTTGCTTAAAAGATGGTGTGCAGCCCCATCTTCTCAGTCACCCAAAGAGCATCCTCAAAGTACCTGTGAGCCTGAAGCTTCTCAACATCCGGCCACTTCATGGGGCACATAGGAGTCCGGAAAGCACAGAGCACCTCAGAAAAGAACAGAGCTTGTTCATTTCTCTAGAAGCGATCATCATCCGAGGTGGGAGCCATAGAATATAACTGTTGAACTCTCATCTCCACAAACTCCTCGGTACCCAAATCTACCAGAGTAGTCAAAGCTTTGAACTTCATTTTCTTGGCTTCATCCCTTTTTAGTTTTATGATCTTTTCTTGTTTAGCTGCAGCACGGTCACGAGCAGCCTGCCTGACCATGGAAGGATCAACATGGACATCACTCTCTTCATCACAGAACCTCCGAGGACAGGCTTTCCGAGCAGCCCTAGAGCGACGAGAACGAGAGCTACCTGTGAATTCAGAGTAGAAGGGTAGCATATGGGTAACCACATTTGTCCAGGAGATGCAAGCACAAAGCAATAGCCAAAGTAATGCAGGATCAACACTAGTTGAAAACACCCGGACTGTCCGACAAAAACACCTCGGAGACTCCGCCTGACCTGGACAGTCCGGCGCATATAGGCCGGTCATTCCGGCTGAGCCGGAGTGTCCGCCCTGTACAGGCCGGACATTCCGGCTGCAGTCTTGGTGATTTTTTGGGCAGTGCGAGAGTGTTCAACCAGATCAGATCAGGATTGCTAGAACTACTACAATGACGAGTATTGCACGCAGTATGATGTATCCATGGATCTAGGCAAGACATTGCCCCCAAAATTTCATCTAGAGCAAACCCTAGAGATGGAGAAGGGGAGGGGCACAATACCAGCATCCATGGAGGCCTTCACCGGAGGGGAACGGGTCTTAGCGGCAAGGGGAAAGTAATGGCCGGTGGCAACGGCCAGATCCGGGGTGGAGGAGTCCTCCCGGTGAAGTTCTTGGTCGGGGGTAGCGGGGTTTGGAGAGGAGGAAGTCTAGGAGGAGAAGGAGGACTGAACCGTCCACTTCTCCCTGACCCCTTTTATAGGTTCGAAACCGTTGGGGCCAGAGTGTCCGGGTAAATTTTACCAGAGTATCCAGCCTGGCCGGAGTGTCTAGAGTTGGTTCAGTGCGGACAGTCCGGCCCCCACGACCAGAAAACCCTAGATTCAAGTAGTGGACAAATGTGTGGCAAGAGGATCATGTTTTAGGGATGAGTATAGGCCTGGGATTCAGAAGATGTACTATGAAGAACCAAGAAACCATAGATAGTCAAGAAGATGACAAATTAAGATCCAAACCAAACAAGTCAAGACCCGATGATACGTCCAAAACGTATCAACTTTCCCGAACACTTTTGTTGTTTTTCTCCTCTAAACTTGTGTGATTTGGATACAACTAACACGGACTGATGCTATTTTCAGCAGAATTACCTTGGTGTCTAGTTTTTGTGCAGAAAATCAACTATCAGGAAAAATCCCAGAAAATATGCCAGAATATGAGACGGAGTGGGGCTGGGCCCAGGCCACACCACCTGGCCGCGCGGGCTAGCCCAGGCCACGCCAGGGGGTGGTCTGGCCGCCCCAGACACCCCCTCGGTCTCCCTCTTCGCCTATAAGTTGCCTTCTGACCTAAAAACTCAGGGGGGTCGACGTTTTTCTAGAAGGAGTTCCGCTCCACCGCCACCACCAGATTCCATGAGACAGCACCAAAAACTCTGTTCTGGCACCCTGCCGAGACGGGAAATTGGAGGATATCATCGCCATCATCGTCACCATCGCTTCTCCATCAACCATCCATGTTTCCCCAATCTATGAGTGAGTAATCCCCCGCTGTAGGCTATGGGGATGGTAGGCATTGGATGAGATCGTTCATGTAATGGCATCAGATTGTTAGGGTATGGTGCCTAGTATCTATTATTAGTGTTATTTGACTTTGTTGCAACTTGTTATGCTTAATGCTTGTCACTAGGGCCCGAGTGCCATGATTTCAGATCTGAACATGTTATTGATTCATTATGATAGTATTGTATTTGGTCTTACCTGCAAGTTGTATACAGACGTTGTTGTCCGGAACCAATGGCCCCGAAGTGACAGAAATCGGGATAACCGGAGGGAATGGCTTTGATGTGAGGATCACATGTGTTCACGGAGTGTTAATGCTTTGCTCCAGTGCTCTATTAAAAGGAGCACCTCAATTGCCAGTAGTTCCCTTGAGGCCCCGCTACAAACGGGCTGGCAGGACAAAAGATGTTGTGCAAGTTCTCATTGCGAGCACGTATGACTATATATGGAACACATGCCTAGGATTATCTAGTACTTGGATGCTTTATCTTATTTAACTGCAATCGCCCTATGTCTGTTTGCCATGTGGATTGTCTTGTCCATGAAACGCCCGTCCATCCATCCCTATGCCTACCGCACTCGAATCCTACTGTTTACTGCTATTGTTACTACCATCTTTACTTTTACTATTGCTATTAATCTGCTGTTACTTTCCTATTCCTACTACAAAACTATTGCTACTAATAAACTGATGTGAGCAAGATTGTTTCCAGGTGCAGCTGAATTGACAACTCAGTTGTTAAGGCTTATAAATATTCTTTGGCTCCCCTTGTGTCGAATCAATAAATTGGGTTTCACTTCCCTCGAAAATACCACGATACACCCCCTATACTTGTGGGTCATCACCCTACTCTTCAAATATGAAGAGGGAGGTGGCCGGGGCCACCATGTAAGAGTTTTGTGGCATGACACCGCAAAGAATTATCCTTGGGTTCATTGCCACTACTCATCAATGAAGCTCACATATCACTAAATGATATTAAGAGAATTGATTTTATTAATGTTGGCATTGTGAGGGGAGGGATAGTCTAATGGATTAGGACCGCACTCCCCCTATCTCCATGCCTGCACCTAAACCAAATAAGAGTCAAGACATAGGTGAGTATGCAAGGTGATCAAGTGAAGCTCCTTGAATCTATGATATTTAGTTCATTCCTCAAATAACAAAACCTTGCTTCATCAAGTGGCTTCGTGAAAATGTCGGCAAGTTGGTCTTTGCTTGACACATAGGATAGCTCAATATCACCTCAAGCAACATGATCTCTAATGAATTTATGACGAATCTCAATATGCTTTGTCCTTGTATGATCCACTGGGTTATAGGCAATCTTGATAGCACTTTCACTGTCACATAGAAGAGGCACTTTGTCACAATGGACACCATGTTCCTTTAAAGTTTGCCTCATCCATAGCAATTGAGTACAAGCACTAGCAGCTGCCACATACTCGGCTTCGGCAGTGGAGAGAGATATGCAATTTTGCTTCTTAGAAGACCAACACACCAATGACCTCCCAAGGAATTGGCAAGCCCCAGAGGTTGATTTTCTATCATCCTTGTCACCATCCCAATCCGAATCCGTGTATCGACAAAGAGAGAAAGTTGAGCCCCTAGGATACCAAATACCATAGTTTGGGGTATGAACCAAATATCGAAAGATTCTCTTGACCACCATCAAATGGCTTTCTTTAGGAGCCGCTTGATATCTTTCACACACTCCTACACTCAACACAATATTGGGTCTAGATGCACAAAGATAAAGCAAAGAATCAATCATGGACCGGTATACCTTTTGATCCACATATTTACCATTTGGGTTTAGTTCAAGATGGGTCTTTGTTGACATGGGAGTGGGAGCTCCATTTAGATATTTCATGTTAAATCTCTTGAGAATGTCTTGAGTATATTTGGCTTGGTTGAAGAATGTCCCTCCTCTTGCTTGCTTGATCTCAAAGCCAAGAAATACCCTCAATTCTCCCATCATAGACATCCGGAACCTATTAGTCATAAGCTTTGAGAATTCTTCATTAAAAGCTTTGTTAGATATGCCAAAGATAATATCATCAACATATATTTGGCATATAAAAAGCTCCCCATTGACCTTCTTAGTAAAAAGAGTGGTATCGATTTTCCCAACCTCAAACCCACGGTCTAACAAGAACTCTCTAAGGTGCTCATACCACGTGCATGGGGCCTGTTTGAGTCCATAGAGTGCCTTATCAAACCCCCGGGGTTGCTTTACATATACCAACTCATGCAATGGACCATTAAGAAATGCACTTTCTACATCCATTTGTTGTAATTTAAAGTTATGATGTGCCGCATAAGCAAGAAGGATACAGATGGACTTAAGGCGAACCATGGGTGCATATTCCATAGTCAATGCTTTCAATTTGAGAGAACCATTGTGCAACCAATATTGCCTTGTTCCTCACAACAATTCCATGCTCATCTTCCTTATTCTTGAATATCCACTTGGTGCCTATAACATTGCGGCAATCTTTTGGCTTCTCATAACTTCCATACTTTGTTTCTCTCAAAGTTGTTGAGATCTTTGTGCATTGCATCCAACCAATCTGAATCTTCAAGAGCTTCCCATACTTTCTTTAGTTCCACCATGGAAATGTGTGCTTGGTGTTCACCAAAGTTCTTCAGTTGAGCTCGAGTGGATATCCCTCTTCTTAGATCTCCTACCACATTCTCAAGAGTGTGGTCTCTTAATTCCAATATTCTATCCATTCTAGCTTGGCGACGAGTTTCGATCTCCTTGTTGTTTCTTGTGGGGATCACTTCATCATTTTGGTCGTCGTCTTGACCATTAACTTGACCTTATCATCATTGGAATCATTTTCTTCTTCAAGAGGCAAATATTGACCTTGGTCTTGATCAGGCATACTTCTAGACAGGCATTGGGCCTCCCTTATGGCAGTTTCTATAGATCTTCCTTGTGTAAGAGACTTAGCACCGTTGGACATTCTGGCAAATGGAGACTCAAGCTCCTCCTGGCTAGAGGTTTCTTCCTGATCAACTGGTTGAGGGTCCACAGCACCACAGCTTGTCTCTATCTTGGGTCAATGTCCTCCTCGATAGGAGCTTGTTGATGTTGTGAAGATGAGGGATCCACTTGAGTAGAGCATAGTTCTTCTCGATCTGTCATAAGGGGTTCCTCAACAGGGTGGATGAATCCCGCACCCATTCTTCCTATGGCATCCTGAGGCATTTCATCATCTACATCACAGACATCAACACGCCCCCTTGGGGACCATCATATTCTTCAAAAACCACACTACAAGATTCTATGACAACTCCAGAGAGCTTGTCATAGATTCTATAAGTGTGGGATTCGAGACCATAACCAACAAAAATACCCTCTAATGCTTTGGAATCAAATTTGGACAAACGAACACCCTTAATGCGATAGAAACACTTACTACCGAACACCCATAAGTATGAAATGTTGGGCTTGTTACCGGTAAGAATTTCATATGGAGTCTTGATCAATTCTTTATGGAGGTAGAGATGGTTTGATGCATGGCATGCGGTGGAGATTACTTCAGCCCAAAAATTGTATGGAGATTTAAACTCCGCCAACATGGTCCTTGCCATATCAATAAGAGTCTGGTTCTTCCTCTCAGCTACACCATTTTGTTGAGGGGTATAGGCAGCAGAATATTGATGTTTTATTCCCTCATCACTAAGAAACCATTCACTGTGTAGTTCTTGAACTCGGTACCATTGTCACTTCTTATTGTTAACACAGGGACATTGTGTTGACATTGAGCCATGTTGATGAAGTCAATGAAGTTTTCTTGGGTCTCACTTTTCAGCTTGAAGAAATATACCCATGTGTATCTTGAGTAGTCATCAACAATCACCAAGAAATATTTCTTCCCACCAAGGCTTGCATGAGATGGATGACCAAAGAGATCCACATGAAGGAGCTCCAAGATCCTCTTGGACTTGATGTAGTGCTTTGGCTTGTGGGGAGAATCATGCATCTTTCCTTCAACACATGCCCTGCAAACACGATCTTTGGCAAAGCAAACATTTTATTTTAGTCCAACAATATGACCATACTTGTGGAGGATGTGCAAAGTTCTCATGTTGACATGGGCTAGACGGCGATGCCATAACCAACCCACATCATCCTTTTCGAAGAAGCACATCGCACTTGCAGTGGTTTTCCCCGAACAGTTCACCACATACAAGTCATTTTCAACGTACCCAACAAAAGCGACCTTTAGAGATTTTCTCCACATGAGGATCACAATGTCATTATCAATAAAGACGACAAAACCCATATTTCCAAGAGCACGGACTGAAAGTAAATTATAGCCAAGGGTCTCAACAAGCATGACATCCACGAGAGTGATATCGTGTGCAACCACAACTTTACCAAACCCATTACCTTAGACTTTCACTTGTCGGCATATGTCACGAATATTTTATCAACATTTGGTCTCAACTCCTTGACACTAGATGCGCTTCCGGTCATATGACTTGTGCATCCACTATCAAGCACCCATTTTGACCCTCTGGAAGCATAGGTCTACAAAAGATCAAACTAGTTTTTAGGTACCCATTTTTCAGTGGGTCCTCTTTTGTTAGCAACAAGGGTCTTGGGAACCCAAATAGACCAAGCAATATAACCATCAAATGGGACAACATATTGTGCATATACATCACCATAACAATCACGCATCAATACATAGTGAGGGTTAGAACTTCCCGCAAAGTCATCATGAGACATAGTTTTGCCATTCATGGTCTTACTACCCACAATGACCTTGTCTTTTTCTTGTGCAGGCTTGGCCTTTTTCTTCTTATTTTTCTTCTTATTCTTTCCTTTAGAGACAAAGCCAATGCCCCCTTTATCACTATTTGACCTCTGCTTACTCAAGAGGTCATCAATTGACTTGTTTCCTTTGGGAAAGGTGGCCTTAGCTAGCTCCCCCTTCAACCTAGCATTTTCTTCAAGTATATTTGTACAACTAGAAGGAATGAAAGTACTAGGTGAAGTAATATTGGTCTATTTAGTTTGAGGCTTTTCACGAGACTTTGTGAGCAACAAGAGTTCACTCTCCAAGGCCTTGTGAGCCTTGTCAAGCATCCTAAAGTCCTCGGCGAGTTTTTCATGAGCAACACCAAACTCAATCTTATCCTTTTTAGCCTTTTTATATTTAGCAATAGGATGTTCATGTTCCTTGATGAGTTTATTAATAATGAGATCATTTGCTTCATCAATCCCTTCAGTTTTGGTTTCAAGAGACATCCTAGTCTCTTGTTCTTCTTCTAGAGCATTATTTAGAGCTTCTACCTCAATCATGTGCTCTCTTCCTAATTTACGTCTCACATCTAAAAGATCTTGTGTATGTGCAAGTTGATTTAAGAGGTCCACAAAATGTTTCTTGTGCTCCCCTTGCAAGTTGTTCATAAACACATCAAAAGCAACTAATTCCTTTTTGACCTCAAAATACATCTCATCATCAAATTCATAATCAACTGAGGTGGGTGTGACGGTGATAATACCTCCATTCCTCTTTCCATAAGTCAATTGACGTTCTTGTTGGAGATATTCTCATTTGGAGAGTCAAAGAGTGAGAAGGTAGGTGTACACGTAGTGGCAAGAGCATCCACACCACCTGATGTTTCCTCTTCTTCATCTTCATCATCATTGTCGGGGGAGAATTCTTCATGTGCTATCAAGACAATTCCACTCGACTTCTTGTTGGTGGGATTCCTTTTGATGAAGGGTTTCTTGAAAGGAGCTTTACAGGTCTTCTTTAACACAAGTTTACCCCATGATCTTCTCTTTTCTCATAGGGACAACCAGCATCAAAGTGATAGAGGTCACCACAATTGAAGCAAGTTCTCAACTTAGACCCATTGTCTCTTCTCCCATTGGGGTTGCTTCTTCATTGCATCTCCATCTTGCCTTGGCGGGGTCTTTCCAAAAGTTTCATGCATAGAGGGCCATGTATTCACCATGAGCGACCTTGACATCTTCGGGGTGGCTCATTGAAAGTCCCTCATCAATCCATTCATCTTCATCATACTCCACAACCTTGGCCTTCAAGGCAAGATTGACACCACTACTCATTCCAATGGCACGAGCACAGGCGTCTTTGGCATTCTTGGCAGCAACCTTGAAAGTGGCAATCTCTTTCATAACTTCATTGGAGGTCATGAGATGGTAGTTGTGTCTTCCTTGGAAACTCTTCAAGTAAGTGGGCTCGAAAGGCATGAGAGCACTCACATACTTCCTCTTGATCCAAGCATCAACAATGTGAGAGGCACCAACATTCCTAAAGATGGTGGCTATGGATTTGAGTCTTCGATACATGTCATAATGATCCTCACCATCCTTTATAAAGAATCCTTCAGCCTCATTGCTTAAGGCATCATACCTATTCCTTCTCATGCTCTCATTGCCAACAAACAAGTCAATGAGAGCATCCCAAGCTTCCTTGGTGGTATTGTAGTGCTCAATGTGGGGAAAATCCTTTGGCCCCACTCCAAGTTGGATCATGTGCAAGGCAGTCGCATTGAGTTGGCTGTTGACCACTTCTCTTCTAGTCAAGTTGGTTGGATCCTCAATTTTGAGTCCTTCTTCAATAATGTTCCACAAATCAATGCAAGAGCTGCGCACATGAGATTTTATTAAAACTTGCCATTGAGCAAAGGTATGTGCAGCTAACTTAGGTGGGTCACCTCTATTATTTATATGTGGATGAGGGATTGGAGGGTCGGGAGAGTACCATCCGGGAACCGCATGGTGCTCTTCCTTCCCATCACGCCTTTTTGTGGTGGAGTCAGTGGAATTATGTTCATCCCCCACCACTTCACCTATAGGCTTAGCCAAAGAATTTTCCTTTGGGTTAGGTGGTGTTTCCTCTTGAGAGGGAGGAGGTGAGGCTGGCTTATTCATGACAAGTTGCTCAACAAGTTGACGCAACTGTTGGATTTTGTTGCCCAAGGTAGAGCTCAAGCTTGTTTCCAAATTCTTGAGATCTACCATGGTCATCGAGTTACTAGCCTCACTCTCTCCCTCATCTCCTGAGTTACCCATAATATCTTAGGCGGTTAAGCCCGAATAAAGAGCCGAGGCTCTGATACCAATTGAAATGATCGTATGGGCACCTAGAGGGGGAGGTGAATAGGTGCTACTTCAATCTTACACTTTTTCAAGTTAAGGTTTGGCACAAAAGGTAAATTCTCTACATTATGCAACTATGGTGAATTTAACTGTATGTCAATCTAGCACATATACTAAGCAAAAACTAGATAAGTAAAGTGCGGTAAAGGATAGAAGTAATCAAAGTGGAGCACACGGAGACACAAGAGTTTGTTTCCCGTAGTTCCTTCCTTTTAAGGGGAAGTACGTCTACGTTTGGAGAGGGGTGGTTTCAAACCACCAACGCCACGAGAGGCCTCCCTTATTCTCCGATGAACCTCACCCCAACGGGTTCGATTCACCTCTTCCACTATAGCAGCAACCTTCAAGGTGGAAGCCATCACCTTTACAACAAGTTCGAGGCACACATCCACAACCTAATTGGAGGCTCCCGAATACAAGCTAGCTATCAAACAATCAAAGATAAGCTAGTAAGAACCAAATCACAAGCTAGGGTTTCCAGTGAAACACTAGAGCAAGGGTCCCTCAAGTGAATGAAGGGGAAATTAAGATCTCTCTTGATGAAGCTATAGATCAAGGCCTCCTCCTTCGATTCTCCAAAGATCAACGACTTTGGATTGTTGAGTGAAGAGATCTTGTGGATTTGGTGGCTCAAATGGTGCTGCTGTTCTTGAGGTGGAAGAGCAGCTCCCAAGGTAGAAGAAGGGGCCTTTATATAGGGCCCCTGGAATTAGAGCCTTTGGGATCCACTTCCCCGGACAGTCCGACAAACACCAGCCGGACAGTCCAGCGCAGCCAGACACTTCGGGCGAGACTAACCGGACAGTCCGACCCAACCAAGATTTTGGCCAGTGTCCGGACTATGTCCGGGTAGAGTCCAAAGTGGTGTTTTGAATGCCCGAGTAGGTCACCCACTCCCCAGGGCCGGACAGTCCGACAGTATCCAACTGGATAGTCCGGCAGGGCCCGGACACTCCGGCGCGAATCGACCGAACACTCTGGCAGGGACTTTGTTCCTGCACATACATGATCCTGGAAAGTCCTTTTCCTTCAGTGCAAAATACACTAGAGTAGCTGATATCTCCCGAAACATTTAACAGTAGATTAAACCTATTCATGTGTTGTCAACAAACATCAAAATAATAGGAATGGCATAAATGCACTTTCACCATTGGTTACCATGCTCTGTACTTTCAGCATTTACTTGTGCTGATTGATGTTATTACTGCTACTGTTGGTGTCTCTAAGCTTTCCCCATTTCAGCTATGAATGCAGCAAGAGCCCTTTTATGTGGACATTCTCACTGAAAGACATGAATTAATTCCCCTAATAGCAGATTGAACCATTTTATGTTTGTGTGTTTAGAATCTGTATCACTTCTAATGATACTCCCTTTACATTATAGGGGCAGAAAATTGTGACTGTTGTGGATGTGTTTAAAATATTTGATAACCAGTTAGCTGATGGTGACTTCATGCATCCTTATTGTAGACTTGAAAAGGGTTGTAAGGAGAATTAAACAATATATCAGAATGATTCTAGGCCCCTAGATAATGGTATATTCGAATGCCGATGCCATTGGTTTTCCATATGATACTATACTTTTTACTCCTCGAGGTGTTAGTTCAATGATTCAAATTTATAGAGGCCACTATGAGGTTGGTTTCTAAATTATTTTGCTACAAAATATACAACTATGAGAAGTAGTTCAAGGTAAATCCGAACTCAAAAGATATGTTGGTGCTACCTTTTGTTCATTGTTTATTTCGTTTTTCCTCTAGAAAGAGTAGTACATGAAGCAATACTTAACACTGTAGGCTAAACATCTTTAGGACTTTGTCATATTAATCTCAAGGCCCACTCCTCCACCAAAGAGCATGTGCCGCACCAAACATGATTCAGATTCTGGAGGTATTTTCTTCAATTCTCTGTTAAATTTCATGTTGAAAGTCAGGTTGTTAATTTAGGTTTATTACTATAATCGATCTTATAAAGGCATCCTTGCCAAAATGGACTCAGAGTGAGATTATATTGATTTTTGTATCCTCGTATATGTTTCTACTTTTTTCAGTTTTTGGTGCTTACATTTTTGTGTGTGTTGGTCTGCAAAGGTGGTAGTATCTTGATTTAGCACCTTGCCAAAATGGATTGAGATTGAGAGTGTATAGATTTTTGTATCCTCCTTTGTGAGTCTCTTCTGTTTGTTGCAAGATGGCGATATCAACTCTTCATTATTATGTAGAAACAACCTGTTCTTCAATAGATTTGCACCCGTGGGTTCAGTTCCCCTTCTCCAAAGAGTATCATGGTGTTTCTAATTTTCCATGCTTATTAATTTGTTGCTCTAATTGTTCTGTTTTTGAAGAAGAAGAAATTGCATAGGAGCTTCTTGTGTGTGGTAGTACAATTTATGTTGTTATTGATTTGAACAAGGTAGTACAATAGTTTGTCAAGATGTATTATGTATCATGTATACTCAACGATCTAGATCTATGGCCACTTTTTTATACCAAAATAATCCTGGAAGACAAATTAAAGTAGAGTGCAAGGCCAGATCTGTTATAGAGTATTCTAAACTAGTGGATCTCCCACAGCTACTATAATCCATCTTCGCCTACATAGTCCTCGTCCGTGCATCCTCGATCGACCATGTGTGCTCGATCCTAGATGCATCTCTCCTCTCTCTCTCTCTCTCTCTCTCTCTCTCCTTAGTATCACACCCCCTGTCGAGCGGTGAGGCAGATTTACGCAAGTACAAACTAAGACAGTTCTATTTCATTGTCTAAATAAGATGTGTATCATAATAGTGTAACTGACCTTTCATCAAAATTGTTTTGTCTAGGAAAAATGCAGGCATCATGCGAATCTGCGTAGTAAAAAAGATAAAAATTCTCACCGTATCATTATTCTGAACTAGGGATCTTCTCTAATTTTCTTGCATTTAGGTACATCACCCGTAGTGTTACCTAGAAATTGATTAAGTTTCATGTTTGTCTAGGTGATAGTATAGAAGCTAAATACTTGAGATATGTTTCAGCGGATGCATGCCCTAGAAATCTTGCAACTTATGCATGATGGATGTGTTGTGTCCGGTACTTGTTGGGCTGTCTGTAGATTTGATGAAAGATATGGATGTCCATGTATATAAGTAACTACTTATAAATTTTTTGGTATTGCTTTCCATGAGAAAAATACTCAGAGCCAATTAGCCAAGCTCCACTCTACTGTAATTCAATTTCACTTTGTATCTTTCAATTAAAACAATTCTGCGGATCTATATATGAATTTTGGCACCCCCAAGATATTTCATGAAATTATTATAGGAGACTAATAGGTTGAAGATCCTTTTGGTCTTACTAATGACATTTTGGTCTTCCATGTTAGCAGCTTGATGGTGGCTATGTAGAAATTTCAGCTACCCTGAGCTGGAAAAACAATTCAAGAAATCAGCAAGAAGTGGACTAAGGTGATTGAGGATGCGCATGATTCCTCCATAGCTTCTATGTTTCGTTCCGAAACGGCATGCCAATATTCTTCTCTCTCATGTGCGAAAGCGGAGGCCATGCCGAACTTATGTGAATGTTACTTTTGCCGTATGATTAAACATGCAATATGATTAAACATGCAAGTGCCGTTATGGAAAACATTTGGAGGAAATGGGGAAGAATTACTTCTCCTAGATCTAGAACCAAGGTACATTGGTGCAACTTTATCGTGTTGAGCATGGATTAATCTTCTACTCTTACGGTTTCTTTGAGTTGCCTCACATTTAAGAGTTAGTTAATTGGACATGGCGATTTGGCTCCTAGGTCTAAATGCACCTATTATGAAAAAATGCATTTTATATGAATTTTGAAATATTGAAAAATTCCGAAACAAAATTCCGAGTGTGCATCTGAACATGCTATGTCCTCACACAAAGTTTTGTAGTGAGAAGACATTTTTCGAGGTCTGTACAAAAAAGACAAAAAATGCCTTGTGAAAAACTATTTTACAACACCAAAATTTGTATTTTTATACAATCCACGTAAAATGTATTTTTTCATGAAACTTGGTGTATGTACATAGAATGTTAACATATACATACGGACATTTTTTTCAAAAAATTGAACATTTTGAAATATGTCTTTTTGGGCTGTGGGTGCATCTACACCTACAAGCTAAAGTGGATTTCCATAGTTAATTTATCTTCGCATTTGCAGCGGTGTCAACTTTTGGTGGTGCAAGTAACTCTCCGTTCCTCTATGTCGTGGCCCCTAAATACCATGCCGCGTCAATTCCCATAGGGAGCTTATATAGATGTTGCTTTTATTGTTCCTTATGTTACTTTTAATAGAGCCATATAGTGTTACTTATTATACTATATTTTCAGTGTTATTTATTTTAATGTAGATTTTTATCGTCGTCGTACCGAGTATAAATTGTGCGAATTCAACGGGATAGTGCGCCAAGGCGTAGCCCTAAATCTAGTTGGAGTTTGTAACCCACCCTCCATGCCCGGGCTGTCATCCCTGGCAGTTTACTAGGATCTCTAGATTGACCCCACAGATCAACACTAGTCTTTTCTGTGCACTTTGTCCTCACTCGTGCACATCCGAACCCACTTCCTGGTCGGTCATCCATCCTCAAATTGCTCTAGGCCAAGCGCGCTTAACCTCAGAGTTCTTTTCAGATGAGCTTCCGGAAAAGAAGTTGCAACTTGTTGATATGGGTATCCTATCAATCCTATTAAACCATGCGCCAGGGTCTCACAGAGTTACTCTCACCCTCTCACACTCATATCACATCCATCTGCCCCTTCTTCATCACCAAAAGTTAAAGCTAGAGCCACCATGCAGTTCAATCAGGCCAACCTTGGAGTGGCTCACTTGTGTCGTTGTAGTTGTACAAAACTAGCTTTAGGTGTGGGTCATGTCAAGATGGATGGTCCAATGGAGCAGCGCCTGACAATGGCTTCATGGGACGGCGTTGGGGGCCTGGAGCTGCGACCTGATGGTGTTTTGTATAGAGAGCTTGCCTCTACTCCTAAATAAACATCCTAAGGATATCTCCACCTGGCCGATCCATTTCAGACACGGGAGGTGTCCGAAGGATCGGCCCGCAGACACGAAATCATGCCATTTTGGTCTCTGTGCGTTTGGGTTGGGGTCCCCCAGCGGACACGACCCATCTTTTTTTAAATAAGAACAATACAATTACATGCATTTCACAAACAGTCTAAAAACTAGCTAGGCAATGGTGTCAGAGGCGGCGGTGACACCTAGTCACGGGCCTTTGTCATCCTCCTTGGCGTCGTGATAGGGGAAAGAGGTGGCGGCGGAGGCGGTAGGAGAAACGGGTAGTTCCCCGCCGTGATGTAGTCCATGACGGAGGCTAGCATGCGGCCCGGCACGCTCCACTAGAAACTCCACCCTTCATTGTCGTTGTCCGCCGGCGGGGCTTTCTCTCCCCACGCTTGCGGAAGAATTCGATCTAGAAGGTAAGATTGTCGGGATCCCAGTCCGGATCTGACTGTTGCATTGTCATGAAGCGCTGCCCACTCGCGTCGAATGGACGCGTGTAGCTCCTCACCGCGTGCCACCGGTGTAATCGGAATGCCGCCTCCGCTCAGCGCCCACCCGCTGGGGCAGACACAGACATGAGGCGCCGGATAGTTCGCCTCGTACAAGGCGCGCGCCTCCCACTCGTGAAGCTAGCGTCGTCCGGAGTACATGACGGTAGGCGTGTAGTTGGATGGGCGCGGGAAGAGGGGTGGATGCTGGGAGCAGAGGGGTGAGGAGAAGATGACCGCGAGGCGGTGTTTTACAAGGCGAGTGCATTGCATGTCACGGGAGCCTAGTAGTCAGCGGCGTGGCGGGTGCCGGCTGGAAGAGGGCGGCCAGACATGGTTGTTTTTGGGAACTGCTGGAAACGATGGCGAAACCCTTTCCGTCGTCGGGAAACGAAGTGTCATGAGCGCGCCCCAGTCACTGCAGACGGGCATGTGTGCGGACGCGAAGACACGTGGGAGGACACGCGCTCTGTCCACGACGATGCATTCTAAACGCATATTTGGGCCAGGAATGGGTCGGCTCGAACACGAGTGTTCGTTTCGGTCGGATCGCTGGACCGGGTAAATCGATTCGGACAACCGTGGTTCAAATTGGTGGAGCCAGGTGGAGATGCAGGTGCCCTAACAAACTCCTGGAGAAGGTGTCGGTGGCGACGGATTGTCTTTCTGTGATCAACAATATGGAGCAGAACTATGCGGGTTCCTATAGCATGGTTATCGATGAAATCAAGATGAAGTCTAGAAGTCTAGTTTCAGCTTCTTTTAAGCATGAAAATCGAGCCTCCAATATGGAGCCTCATAGATTAGCTCGGTCAGCTGTTTCGAGTCCTGTTGGGCGCCAGGTGTGGCTCCTCGAGCCTCCTGGAGGCCTTTGTATCCCGTACAATGTTGCAGTTTAATAAAGTGGCAGAGTATTCTCCCTAAAAAAAATCCTGGATTGGGACGACTGGTTTCCTGTGACCCCATGACTGCGCGATTTTAGGAGCAGGCCGCGGCGCCGGCACCCCCTGCATCTACCAAGCACTGCCTGCCTAGAAGCCCTTTGTTGCTGCGCTACTGTCTGGGGAAAGGCATGGCGCGCTCGGGAGCAGGCGGGCGATCGATACCGCCACAGGGAGCAATCCCTACACCGTGCAGACAGTACTAGACCGAGCGAATAGAAACTTTTTTGTTTTTGGGGAAAGGCAACCAGCGTCGCTTTTGATATACGTATCAGTATAAGAGAAAGAACAAAACAGGGCACAGAGTTCTGAAGAAAAAGAAGAAACGCAAACAGACACACAAAAAACACCACTAAGCTTAAAACTATGAACAAACTCCCAGCACAAAGCTTCAGCTACACACTCCTATCTCGCTGACTCCGTCAGATTCGCGGGGTCAGTGTGCCTAAGTCAGACAATCTTCGTGAAACTTTCCCAGGGGACGTTCAAAATAAATACTGTATTGAAACCAACACGCATGTAGGTAAGGAGACATATAATATATATGCTGACTGACATAAATAGTTGCATCATCCATTCCATACATACGGAAGTATACTTCGCAAATCATATGTTCGGTCAATACATATAGACGTAGAGATATATGCATAAAATTATGTCTCACTTCTCAAACCCAGGTCAATACTAATCGTCCAAGGAATTCTTAGTACTGCTACTACAACATTATCTCATACGTACATATAAGTCTAGCCCGTAGGATGAAAGGGCATTATGTCTTCACCAGGCCATGAGCTAGATCTGGCCTTCAGTGGATGACCCGACGAGAGTGAGATCTGCCTTGATAACGCAGTTCGATCCTACAACATATCCTCCAGACGGGTCCTTGAGTTTCTCTAGTCCAAGGAAGTCAGCCCATCCCCAGCCGTTTGCACACACCCAGAGACCTGCAGAAGCCCCCAAAAAGTAAGATCAACTGTAATCATGAGGTTACAGATTCTGGCTTTCTTGATTCACACTTGCTAAGAAGAGCTGAACCTGCAGTTCTAGTCAAGTGTTTCCCATTCTTTTGGTCCAGGATCGAGAGAGTCATTACAGCCACCTTCTTAGATTCCAGAGCTGGGAGCTTCTTAGAGGCATCCAGGTACAAGTACAAGGAGAGGGAATCGGTGGTGAACTTGTCACCACGCGGATACATGCCAATGTACCTGTTGAGAAAAAATGGCAAGTGACACTTCAAATATAATTGGGTACCCAGGAAAATTTTATTTCAAGAATGCGGTTAGTTATTGAAATAAAAAACGTACATCCATTAACTTTGGACACATTTTTGGTAGCATTACAATTGTTACAGAAAAACTAAACCAAACATGAATACAGTACAAGAATATACAATTTTACACATAAGAATTGGAGATGGCACAAACAAGAAGAACGGATGGTACCAAATATATATGAAAAAATTTGTTTCTCCCATAAGAACATAGTATATGACCAAGAGATTTATGCGTCACTATAGAATGGTACTACAATTCTTTGAATTTGTTTTTTTTGGATTTTGGTGCACCATGCTTTGAAGACCCTTTTTCTATTCAAATTGGGGTGTGCTACCACGTATCTGCTAATATACTAGAAGTAGAGCTATCTGGTTCCATGCTTAGATATCAAGCTAAGTCCAGTTGAAATATCTAAAGTGCCAATAGACCTTGCCTTGGACAAAGATCTGGCCATCAGTAATGTCCGCTGGATTAACACATTAAAGAAAAGCTTCTGGCAACTATGAAGTTAGTGAAGTAATTTGGTACGGTAAGCCAAAGGATACCTACAAGCTAGAAGGTTGGATAACATATTATTTATAAAGATCATTTGGGATGTAACTGGTAGTAACGGGTGAATACCATTTATGTCTGCCAACTTCAAATGTAGGAGAACGGACGAAGTGCTTAGACTCCAATTCTGGGAAATTGTCCATGGACCAGATGTATGTCCCTTTGATGAATCCCTTGTTCTGGACAAAGAGGTTCTGCACTGTGGTAGTCTTCTGATGAACCACAACAGCCTTCTTTTCAGGAGAAGAGACATCGATTTTTAATATCTCCACACCAAAGACACAGCAATCATCAACTAGAAAAGCAGATGATTTCAGTAGCTCCTTAAGAGGAATCAAGCACTCCTTCTTCGAGTAGTTATTCTTGAAATCGAAGTTGTAGTTAGCTGCGTTTAGGTAAAGATTAGATGATTAGAGAAAAAGTTGTATTTAAGATGCAAACATAACACCAAATTTTGCCTCAGCTAAGATGTAACAGAAATCAACGTAGTGAATTACATTCCAATAAAGATTATCAAATTTTACCCGCAAAAAAAAGATTATCAAATTTAAAGAGAACACCTGTATGTAATCTACAATGTTGTTTAATCAGAAGAGTCAAGTGTGTCAGACAATGCAGAACTTCTACAGAAAAAGTGAAAGGGAAAAATGCAAAGCGACTTGCTAGTGAGAAATAATCTATGAGTATCATATTACAGAAATTATAGATAATTGACTTGTAATGATGGAATTTATAGCTGCAACTTAGGAAATATAAGGAGCATGGACTCCTAGCTGTAATAGGATGGATGTGCTTGAGACTACCTTGGCATCCACAATACATTCCTTTTGACTGGTTGTATATTGACAACTCAAACACTGCATGCACCGTGTGATCTCGATTCAGCTTTTCTCTGGATAGCATAAGCCAAAGAGCAACATATGGAGTTCCAGCACCAGGTTTTTCATGCATAGGACTCACGTTCAAGTACCTGGTCAGTGAACTGATAAGTAGAAATAAAGTGATCCAGAATCATAGCTGGAGTAGGAATGAGGCCTAATTTTTTTTTCAGTTCATTCATCATATCAAGCTTCAACGTCTGACTGTTTTTTACGAAATTGTCATTGCTAATTATTTCACCGAAACAAGATTTGTGTGTAAACAAAATCCTAAATTAATACTAGTATGCATTACAGATACTTATTGTTTCTACGGAAAAAAACATGGTAATTACATCTCATACATTAATTTGGTAAAAAGCCGTTTGCAATTATGGTACATACCATTCATAATCAGAGCAGTGAAAACGACCAGATGTTGCTGTCTTAGCCCCCGTCTCAAGTAGCGATGAGAAGTCGTGAATCTTCCATTCTAAATCTGGAACATAAGTCTTTGATGGCAGCACACGAGCTGAAATTTTCACAAGTACAATAACTCAAAATTACAAACAAAGAGAAGAGATAACGTGCTATGAGCAAATTCATGCGCATGTTGCAGTTCCAAATAAACAGGCTACAACGTCGACTACCTGGCACAAGAAAAATAGAGACCAACACAGAAGATCTCTATATTCTGGTTATATGAACCGAAATCTTGATTGCAATTATTTGTGATAAGTGACCCCTTATTGAATAGTTTGTCATGTCATCAGTAAGGGGCGGAACAAGGCAGAAGATACTTATACTTTCTTATATGTCAATATCTTGTAGATTGCTTCTCATCAATAAAACATCAAGACACCAACAGCTTTCCGTTTCTAGAAAAGGAGTGATATATTGAGCACGTGACTAACTAGTCATCTTGCTAAGTCATCATGATGGTGAGGGGAGTGATTCCTCAAATCAGAGCTAGGATTTCATATTATTACACTGACTTTTGCCAACGGATTAGTGCTCCAAATTGCATTTGATGTTTTGTTTATATGAAAGACACAATCCGAACGAGAAATACATACATGTACTCCTGCAGTTGCCCATAGATCTGGCACTTCCTCTTCTCTCCTTGTCTGCAAGTGAAATTAAATTGTACACCCATCAAAAGAAATCAAATCACACTCCATCTCAGAGAAAGGTAACACATACACATGCCATATGAAATACTAGCTCTGACTAGAATTATCAGGCAGTGATGCAGTGCAAATCTTCAAAGGTAGAGCCAAGCTTGGTCAAAATAATTATCAGGGCTATATAAAAATTATTACCCACAAAATTAAAGGAAGAGAACAAAAAGTAAAATCACACTCCACAAACAGGTCGATGAAAAAAGATACGCGTTTTACCCCTCGATCGATTACGAACGAAAGCCAAGAACTTGCACCGGAAAACCCTGTTTCACGAAGAAAAGAACCCTGGAACTGTGAAACCCTCCGCTCCAGAAAAAGAGGTGAAGAACAGTAGTGCGCGATCCGCGGCAAAGAGACGGATTTCCGACTAAGAGGAAGAACCTGAGGCAGAGAGAAACCTGGATTCGGGAGCAGATCGAGCGTACCTCACAATGGCTTCCTCTGTCGACGACGATTGGGGTCCCGGAGGTTCGAGCGGAATGGGGTTTTATCGAAGTAGAAGGGGGCGTCCGCCTCTCCGCACCCCACAGCCACAAAGGAGAGAGGGGCACAAAGAGCAAGAGCAATGGCACCAGCCCCTCGCCTTTTCTCTTCTCTCTCCGTCTGTTTTTCACCCCGTCTCTTCTCTCACATAGTCACATGCCATGTGCAAGGTTGCCATTCTCGTGTAAGGTCATTGCAGATTGCCACGTCCACCATTTTACTTCTCTCTTCTTTCCTCACCCTCTCTCTCTCGTTTATGTCACTTTTCAGAAGTGGCAGGATCAGGTTGCTGGTCGGTGGGTGATAGCTCATTTTTTTCTTTTCTAAAGGAAACAGAAATCACCGAATATCTCTTTGCTATACCAAAATTATTTTAATCATGACGTTTCAAATATACTCCCTCCATCCTAAAAAAGATGGCACGGATTTATTCAAATTTAAATGAATCTAGTGTTGGTTTCTAGCCTTTTGATCGACGTCGCTTACAAAGCAAAACTCCAAGTATCGTATGGAACTTGCAATGCAGCGCGTACGTGAGTAACTAGCTAGAACAGACTCGTAAGTGAGTAGCTAGCTCGGACGTGATGCCTTGATCGATTCTATCTACTACTCTTGGCAACATGAACCGAGACGGAAGAAACACGGACGGAAAAGATTTGATTGCCATAGGCACGTATCGGGTCTGCCTTGTTCTTTTCTATTTTGATGATTTTCGTTGATACAAGATGTAGTCCTATAAGGGCTTTTATACATGTCCACACAGGGACTAGAAGATTAGACTAGGACTAGAACTCCTAGTTCTACTAGGACTCATACTTGCACCTAATCCTACTCATATACGTACTGTAGCAACGAGGTTACTTTCTACATTCACCTCCGTAACCTTGTTTCCTTGCTTCACTTCTTGCACTCTGACTTTCTCCCTCATCTCGATGAACTTCTGTCTCCCGAGAGACTTGGTAAGAATGTCTGCAAGATGATCATTTGTGTTCACGTGTTGCACTTTGATCATCCCCTCATCAACACACTCCCGGATGTAGTGAAAACGGGTGTCTATGTGCTTGCTCCTCTCATGATGAACCGGGTTTTTACACAATGAGATTGCAGCTTGATTGTCGATCTTTAGTGACACCTTTTGTATCTTCTTTGCAATATCAGCTAGGAGCCTTCTCAGCCACACATCTTGACAAGCCGTCATGCTCGCCGCAATGTACTCTGCCTCACATGAAGATAGTGCCACCACCTTCTATTTTTGAGAATTCCAGCTGATAGGATTCTTACCTAGGTAGAATACCATGCTCGATGTGCTCTTCCGATCATCAACAACACCTGCCATGCCGCTGTCTGAATATACGTGAAAGATCAATCCTTCTTTTCCCTTTTTGTACATGTAGCCAAGATTGATAGTGCCTTTCACATAGCGCAGGATTTGCTTGACGGCGCTCATGTGTTCGATCGTGGTGTTCTCCATGAAACGACTCACGATCTCGACTGAATATGCTAAGTCCGGTCGGGTATGTACCAAATATCTTAGGCTGCCCACAATGCTTCGATACATTGTGGTGTCCACCGGCGGATTTGAGCTGATCTTGCTCAACTTGTGACGTTGGTCCATTGGAACTTGTACGGTGTTGCAATCTGCCATGTCACACTTGTCCAACAACTTGACCGCGTAAGATGATTAACATAGGGAAATTTCTCTAGAGTTTTGCTTCACTTCAATGCCTAACTAATAGCTTAGTAATCCCAGATCACTCATGGTAAACTTCTTCTTCATCCGCGCCTTGAAACTTTCAATTTCTTGCACGCTATCTTCGGTTATAATCAGATCATCAACATAAACTCCAATTAGTAGGTTTGAGCCTTTAGAGTTTCTTGTATAGACTGCGTGCTCGAGGGGATATCTCTTGAATCCGAGCGAGACCATACATTGGTCCAACTTTGAGTTCCAAGCTCTTGGCGCTTGCTTCAGCCCGTATAGTGCCTTCTTGAGCTTGTAAACCTTCTCTTGTTCGCCTTTCTTCTCGTAGCCAAGGAGCTGTTCCACATACACTTCTTTCGTGAGATCACCGTTAAGGAAAACCGATTTAACATCCATATGATGAACCTCCCACTCCTCTTGTGCTTCCAAAGCTAGGATCATTCTCATGGTTTCGAGTCGAGCAACCGGCGCAAACACCTCCTCATAGTCAACTCCTTGACGTTGCATGTAGCCCTTTGCGACGAGTCTTGCCTTATACTTCACAACAACACCCTTCGTGTCCTTTTTTAACTTGTATACCCACTTCAAACCAATAGGCTTATGGTTCGGAGGTCGGGTTACCAAAGTCCACGTGTTGTTGTTCTCAATCGCCTTCAACTCCTCATCCATGGCGTGCTTCCAAGTTGGATCTTTACTCGCCTCTACAAAATTCGCTGGCTCCTCAACTCCAAGCAAACATAGTCCAGAGTACTCGAGCGTAAATGGCTTGGCATTCATGTAGACTTTCTTGAGGGTCTTATTGCAATGTGGACTAGAGGGGTCCATTGTGCCTTGCGAAGGAAGAGACACAGATTATATCATAGTCCATGCACTTGAGGAATATGAATACTTTCTTGGTAAGCTTGGTGCCAGGTTGTCGGCATCTGTATCGTCGACGTAGTCGTCGTGATCGTGACCATCATCTTGATTGTCGTTATCACTTTGCGCCTCTTGGTGATCTTCCTCACCATGTGCCACATCCTGTACAACATCATTGCCAAGAACTTCACCCGTGTCCTCATTGTCATCATCGGTGTCCTCATCGTGGTGATCTTGATCACCTTGGTCACCATCGATGGGCTTGTTCCCGGGTAGCTTTGGTGATACCTTCTTATCTTGAAGTAGCACCTTGCAGTTGGTTTCACAACCATCATTTGATCGAGATCGCAAACTTTGACCATTAGAAGAGTTGGTTTGTCATCTTCCTGCTTCGCCAAATTTGCTTTCATCTCTCTTTTGTTAGGCTTTGGACATTGCTTTGTATAGTGACCCATAATATTGCAGTTGTAGCACTTAACCTTGGACATATCCAAGTTTTGTGGCTTCTGCTCGTCATATTGATCACCATTGTTGCGCCCTTGTGGCTTGTCTTTTCCTTTGCCCTTTTCTTCATTTCCATTGCGCTTCGAGTTGCTTGATCCTTCGCCATCATGCTTTCCTTTGCTACTTGGTGCTTCCTAGTCAGTGCGTGAGTAGAGCAATTGATCGATGCCTCCTCCTTGGCCCTTCCGACATCCATGAGAATTTTCTTCCCACATCCGCAAGCGTCCGATCGCCTCCGTTATGGTCATGTTCTCGATGTCGGTAAGCTGCTCAAGCGTGTCTATTATGTACGTGAATTTATCAGTCACTGAGCTAAAAAACTTTTCCACGACATCGACTTCCTCGAGCTTTGCACCGAGCGTGCGGATCTCTCCCACCAAGGTGGTGAGACGCATGGCGTAGTCGTTCACCGATTCTGTTTCCTCCATCTGCAACTTGTGAAGTTGACGCTTCAGCACTTGTGCCCGAGCCTTCGTGACAAGATCTTCTCCAATCCGCATCTCCTTGAGTGCGTCCCATGCCTCTCTTGCCGTCTCGAACTCCGCCAATGTAATCAGCACGGAATCCGGTACAGACTGGGCTATGGCGGCCATGACACCTTGGTCGCACTCGTCGTCGATCTCGTCGTCGGTGATTGCCTGCCACACTCGGAGCGTTCGGGGAATAATCTTCATCTTCATCGCCCAAACACCGTAATTGGTGTCGATGAGCCGCGGGTACTACACGGGAATATTGCGCTGCACCATGACGTTGGCACCAGTCGCCCCGTTATTGCCGTCATCGTCTTCTTCTTCAACTTGCTGTCGTCTTTGTTCGCCTTGGAGCTATTATTCTTGCCGGACTTCGAGTCATTGACGGAGCTCTCTCTGTCGCTGCCCATCGTTACGACAAGAACCTAGGCTCTGATACCAAATGTTGGTTTCTAGCCTTTTGATCGACACCGCTTACAAAGCAAAACTCCAAGTATCGTATGGAACTTGCAATGCAACACCGTACGTGAGCAACTAGCTAGAACAGACTCGTATGTGAGTAGCTAGCTCGGATGTGATGCCTTGATCGATTTTTCGTACGTAGCTATCTACTACTGTTGGCAACGTGAACTGAGACGGAAGAAACACGGACGCAAAAGATTTGATTGCCACGGGCATGTATCAGGCCTGCCTTGCTCTTTTCTATTTCTTTGGTGATTTTTATTGATACAAGGTGTAGCCCTATGAGGATTTTATACACGTCCAAGCAAGGACTAGAAGATTAAACTAGGACTAGCACTCCTAGTTCCTAGTTCTGCTAGGACTGATACTTGCACCTAATCCTACTCCTATACGTACTGTAGCAATGAGGTTACTTTCTACATCTAGAAGTGTTTTAACGTGTAGATACATTCAAATTTTGACAAATCCGAAACATCCCTTTAATAAAAAAAGGAAGGATAATCCTTACAAGAATTAAGAGCAAGGGGCAAAATAATCATACCAAGATTTTTATAGGTTTTAACGTGTAGATACATTCAAATTTTGACAAATCCGAAACATCCCTTTAATAAAAAAAGGAAGGATAATCCTTACAAGAATTAAGAGCAAGGGGCAAAATAATCATACCAAGATTTTTATAGGTTTCGTTGTGGCCTTAAAAGTTTCGATGAAACCCAAAAATTAACATATATGTTGGTGTCCAAGGCCTATTTACGGAATGAAAAATATTTTTACTTACTTAAAATAATTCTCACACTTAAATCCGAGGAGAACCAAAAATAGTTTCACGTCCATGATTTGAGTCGTGATGTCGCTCCTAAGGGGGCGACTCGGGTGAAACCCTTGCTGTCGGGCCTGTTTGTTTGTGGTATTAAAGTTTTCGGACGAGTGCACCGTGATACCTAAGTTGTCTGAAATTGCCGCGTTTCGAAATGTTGGGCTGCTAACTATCGAGAGGGGCCATTTTGAGGCAAACTCATCTCATCCTACCAAATCCAAACATTCTGTAAAACTGCCCCGTGAAGTAGACGGTCGGGACCCCCATGTCAGTAATATTTCCGTGACGCGAGCGCCAACGCGGCGACCACGTAGACCTAGGGACTAAAATGAGCATGGTGTGTTGACCAAATTTACAAATCCACTCCCTCCCTCCTTTCGCATGAACCCTAGCACCGGGGGCGTCGAAATCCCCTCTCTAACCAGAATGATCTCTTCGGGCATTTGAATTCCGGCGCCAAGTTGCTGCGCCTACTCGCTGGTACCGAGCTCTAATGTCGAATGTCGTGCCAGCCGTTGCGATGATCTAGCCCGCCTCTACCGCCGACGAGCTGAGCAGCGCGAAGGATGGCAGATCCTATTGCCGAGGAATAAGTACTTCTGGCTAATTGCGGGTGAGCTACTCTTCTCTTTGCTATTCGCACTACCTATAACTACTAGCTGGCTATTGGCATTACAAAGATAGATCGAACCTAGAATTGTTTACTAGTACGACGCTGACAAACAATTCTTATCTTTTGTCCCCAATTTTCTGTTAAGTAGGATCTCCGCTAAACCCAAATACATGGTTATGCTCACCCTCTGCGGCTACCACACTAAATTAGCAGATGGGAAGAGCAAGAGGAATCAAGCTTGCTGTCTGAAGATGGAAGTAGCGCATGTGCAGTTATGCACTATCCCTGGTATGGTTGTTGCTATGCGTGAACTTGCTGAAATAGGGCCGGAGCAGACTGCACGGTTTAGCTTCATTGATGAACGAGGCTTCACGGTTCCTATAGCGTGTGACAGTCAGGTAATTGGGTTGATAAAATAGTTTACTGGGCTTCGCGTGGTTATGCTGATTTGTAACATACTAGATGTGGAAGCTCCTACTACTGGGAGTCGCCCAACTATTATTGGACAGGGTGGTCTAACTCGAACCCCTGTTGTTGTTGAGCAAAATGTGGTTCCTCGTCCGCGACATGCTTCAGTCAGACAACCTCCTCGTAGGAGTCCCCGTATTGCCGTTGTGGAAAACTCTGCTCTGGAATCTGCTGGTACTGGTCATCCCCATGGTGTTGTTGCTCCTGTTGCTGACCCAATCCATGTCGCTGTTCAGCAAACTAAGGCTTCCGGAGGCTACCCCGTTGTTGTTGCCAAGACCGCTGCCTTGTGTGCTACTCCTCCTCGACACCGTGCTCAAGTTGTGCGAACCCATGCTCTAGAATATGCTGGTACTGGTCGTCCCCATGTTCTTGTTGATCTGGCCACTGTTGACCCAATCCCTGCCGTTGTTGAGCAAACTAAGGCTTCCGGAGGCTGCCCCACTGTTGTTGCAAAGACTACTGCCTTGTGTCCTCCTCGAACCCGTGCTTAGGTTCAACGAGCTGCTAGTCTGGAGCTAGCTCATGGTCTGGACTCTGCTGGCACTCGAAACACTGCTGTTGTGGGAACTGCTCCTGATCATCGATGTGGCATGGCAACAGCTGATCATATTGTGGCTATCGTTAGCCGGGGCCCTGCCTGTTCACCATGTACTGTAGCTTCCGCTGCTAAGGGCCCTCACCTTGCTCCTGGTCCTGGTACTTCCACCGAGGTTGATCCAGCTAACGATGATGTTGGTGATGGCGATGGTGGCATTGTGGCTGGGTCTGATGGTGCCGCTCCACCTCTCGAACCTATCGGAGGCTTCTATCCTGTAGAACCTGATGATGGCAAAGTAATCGTTTGTATCAGTGTCGCGGATTATACTGCAAAATTAGATGATGGCATAGAAAAATTCTATGACGAGTTTGATGTAATCCTTGGCAGATACGATCCTGAAGTGGTAGAGTTATCTGACCTGATGGCATCGTTATGTGTGAAGGTGCTGTGGGGGTCCTCCCAGGAAGCACGTTTGTTATATTTTGGTTACAGGAGCAAAAATGTTATCGAAGTGAAAGATACCAGGGATTTAGTCGTACCGTTTACAAGGAAACATTATAGAGGTGAAGTGTACTTCCACTTGATAGTGCAAATGGCTGGAGAGGAATTGGATCTCGAAAATAGAGATGATGGACTTTTAGAAGGCATGCGTGACCTAATCCATGACATCACTGGGGCTGGTGCGACTGAGGGTAGCTTCGAACAGAGGAGAGTCTTACAGAGGAGCGTCATAAAGAGGAGCAGGAAGAGAATCCCCAGAAAGGGCACCCCGAAGAAGAACATCACCAAGGAGACCACGCCAGAGAAGAGGACGCCCAATAGTCGCATGAAAAAAGGCACCACGCCGCAGAGTACACCCCTGAGATCCAGTCAAAATGCCACACTAAAAGGTAGCGGCAAAAACGCTAAGAGGGCTAGCACGGTGGTGAACACTCCTAGGAGTGGTAGCAAAGAGGCGAATATGGCCAGCATGGAGGCTACCACACCCAGTGGGAGCAGAAAAATACTAATTTGGAGCGGAACACGCCGCTGAGGTCAGGCAATAATGCTAGCACGAAGGAGAACACGCCCAATAGTAGAAGCAAAAGGGCTAATTTGGATCGGAACATGCCTCTGAGGTCAGGCAATAATGCCAGCACGAAGGAGAACACGCCCAATAGTAGCAGCAAAAGGGCTAATTCGAAGAAGAACACACCGCAGAGGTCAGGTAATAATGCCAGCACCCTGGAGCCAACACCCGTGAGGGGAGGCAGGAAGGAGATCACACCCAAGAGCGGTAGCAAAAAGCCTAGTTCGATGGGGAATGGAACGCAGATGTCAAGCCCTACTGATACCATCAGGAAAGATTACATCAGGAAGGAGGATGTACACAAGAAGAGAAAAAGGGTTCTGTAGAGTCAAGATGAAATTGATTCTGACTGCTGTTTGTCTACTGAAGTACCTGGGATGCGTGCAAACGTAAGACCACCCCATGTGGTTGCAGCAGAACCAACCGAGTGTCTTGGAGAAAATAGAATTGCTGGTGAGGTGGATTGGGGCAATGTTCCGGTCCATTCGGGTGGAGACGATGGTGCAGCCCCACCCATGGGAGTCAATATGATGTGTGCAGTACTAGGCATTAGAGACGATGGCCAGGATTCTGAATCAGATGAAGAAGAAGGCACTATAGAGGATCAAGAATCTGGTGATGATGAAATAGACGAGGAACTTAACGATGAGGCTGGTATTCCAGTCGATGATTTGGGTGTTGAAGTAGAAGAAATGAAACATGACCACGAGTATCCTATAATTTTGTTCGACATCGAGTTTAGGAGCATGCATGAGTTCAGGATGTCTTTCCGACATTTTTGTATCAAGGGGGAGTTTGATGTTTATCAACTGAAGAACACTGCCTAGAGGTACGAGGACGTTTGCAAGTTAACGTGGATGAATGGACGGGCCGGGGTACATTGTCCATGGAGGATCATAGCAAGAGCCTTACCTGCGTCGAAGGCAATTAGGGTACTGGGGCAATGAATGCAGCAAACCATTAGAACTTTCTCTCTTTTCACTCTATAACTACAATTTATATGCGATATCTTTCTGGCAACTAGTCGACTCCGCTTATCTTTTAAATGAATCTATGTTGCAGGTGAACAAAATGGGCCCTCCACACATGTGTCCGACAGGCAGCAAACTGAAATCTTCAATGGTTGATACAGAGTGGGTGGCTATACAATCTATGTACATACTAAAGGATAACCCTAAGGAGACCGTGAAGAATATTTAGACTAGCCTCGGTTCTAAATACAACATTGTCCTACCGTATTACACGGTTTGGAAAGGTAAAGAGAAAGCTCTGGGGGTCTTGCACGGGGATTGGACCAATAGCTTCAGGATGCTGTACAACTTCAAGGCGGAGGTACAAGCTAGGTGTCCGGGGAGTGTTGTGGAGATTGACACCGAATCAGTATGTGGTAAAATATATTTCAAAAGCTTTTTCATGGCGCTTAAACCTTGCATCCAGGGATTCAAGGACGGCTGTAGGCTGTATCTGAGTGTAGACAACACTGTCCTAACTGGCAAATGGAAAGGCTACCTTCCATCTGCCACAGCACTTGATGGTCACAACTGGATGTTCCCAGTGGCATTCGGGCTGTTTGAAATAGAAATGGAGGAAAACTAGGTCTGGTTTATGAGGCAGCTCAGGAGATCAATAGGCCACATGGATCCATTGGCTATATCCACGGATACATGCAAAGGGCTGATGAATGCAGTGAAGGAGGTGTTCCCACGAGCTGAAGGTAGAGAATGCCATGCCCATATGATGCTCAACTTGTACTCACACTACGCAGGCAGCGTATTTCGTTACATGTTTCTTGCTGCTAGGGTTTACAAACCTAGTAGAAGCGAATATTTCATGAGCAAGATTTTTGCGGAAGCTCCCGAACTTTCAGAGTACTTAGCAATCCATCATTCGCAGCTATGGAAGAGGAGTCAATTCAACCCTGACATCAAAGTTGATTACATAAACAACAACCTTGCAGAATGCCTGAATAACTGGGTGAAGGACATAAAAGTGTGTCCTGATCATATCTTGATGGACAACATATGTGGTATGATCATGAAGCTGTTAAATATAAGGAGAGAGATCGGTATGAGACTTAGAGGACATATGCTACCGCCAATTGTACAACAACTACACAAGAGAAGCCGAGGACTTGCTCATCTTAAGGTTCTCCCGTCAACCAGCAGCAGCTGTGAGGTGGTTGATATGTCCAAGAGTGGCAAAAGGGATGTTGTGAACATCCAGGTGCGAGAATGCACCTTCTTAGAGTGGCAACATACCAGGAAACCTTGCGACCACGCCTTGTCCTTCTTGGTGAAGAAAATAACTCTACCACATTTGGATCAGCATTTGTCAGACTACTACTCTATGGAAAAGTTCAGAATTGTGTACGTTGGATCCGTCAAGCCATGTACAGACCCATCTCAGTGGCCTCAAGTCCAACTGTCTTTCGAGCTTTGCCAGCCAGTTATGAAAAGGGGTAGAGGAAGACCTCAGGTGAATAGGTTTAAGAATTTTCTCGAGAAGAAGGGTTCGACTTTCTGTGCTACCAAGAAGGGCAAAAACAGATACAATACCTGCCATCTTATAGGCCATAGAGCAGCGGGCTGTCCCCTTAATGCTCCCAAACCTAGGTTTGAGATGGTACATTCACACAAAAATTGTTTAGTCTATAGATATAAGGTTGTAATCCATGTACTATTTTTTACAGGAAGCACAAGGTAAGAAACAAGACAGTCGACTCTGTGATTTTGCTGCGGGAAGAAAACCAAAACGAGTGGAGTGATGATGTTGGACAAGATTCTAGTGCTGATTGGCCTGACTTCCCTTGACCCGAAGATGCAGGGTACGTGAAGGTAAGAAAATTGGAACCCAAGAAGAGGAAGAAGGCAGGAGATAAAGAAGCCAGTGGACATGAAGGCAAGAGGAAGAAAGTTGGCACCCAAGCAGAGAAAGAAGGCTAGCAGTGTAGAAGCCTAATGATGTATTGAACTTAAACCTATATATGTAGTTCTGTTAAACTCTGGAGCTGTGTGCGTAGAACTTGTCAGGCAAAACAATCTGCCTCCTGTACTCGGAGTAAAATGTATCGCGACTTTAGGATTGGATACGGCCGAGGCCACTAGTTGAATCCTAAATTGTGACTGTGCCACTACTATCTGAACAATCGTGATAGCTGAGCGGTTAAGTGGTCTCCAAAATCGATGGGTGTTAGTGGCACATACATGAATTATTTATAGGCGCTTAATAAATCCCTGCTATTGGCATTACACTTATGATAAGTTTCTGGGCTGAAAAACAAGTTCTATGGTGGCTGCTACACTCCACGAAACAGCAACTTATTTCAACTGCTGGACAACGACATGGCAACATAAACTGTAAATGCAACAGATAAGTCCCAGATAATGAGGAAATTGTTTCCACTATCTGGCCTAATCTTGAGCCCGTCTGTCTCACCACCTCCCTGCCCCTACCTCCCCTGCACCTGGCAAAGCTCCCAGATCTCTCGCTCCATCGCACGAATCTCCTCTTTCTTGCCCCACACAGCATCATGCAGATCCTGAACAAGCTCTTTGTGAAAACCTGTCAGTGGCTTTTCGATCCACACAAACTTGTAACAGCCAGTCCCCCTCCCTTCCTACGAAGTAGATCGAAGGAAACAAAGAAAAGAATTACATTACGCTTTCCGGATCCGGGTTACCATTGTACCTACAGTAGGAACTTACCGCTCTGATGCTGCAGTTGCTGAATTTCCTGCAGTATTTTCGTCGGTCCATGAAATCCATCTTGGCATCTTCTCATCGCACAAACACAGCATATCGGGGTAGTAATCGTAGGGCACCCTCCGGTACCTGATGGGGGCACCCGCCTGACGGCTTTGAGACGATCTTGATTCTGCCCGAGACGAACTGCATGAGCTGCGAGCCATGAGCGAGGGGAGCGAGGGCAGAGGAAAGAGGAGCCTTTGGATGTTAGGGTAGTGGTGAAGCATGATGATGTAGCCCAACATATGGAAACCACCTTTGGTCCACATCATGCCACGCTAATCATCACTCCAAAGGTGAACTCCTTCCATGCTTTGCCTTTCGTTGGTTATTGTGCAAATGGAATCCTACTTGAGACAAATGCCCATGATGTGACTAGGTCCATGAACATGATGCCAAGGAGATGCAGCAAGGATGGCTCTGGAGCCAAGACACCCAAGCAAGAGGCCTGGAAGAGAAGACGCAAGAAGCTGCTGAAGCAGGACCGGAGTCTCCGGACCAGCAGACCGGAGTCTCCGGTCTACCACACCGGAGTCTCCGGACCGAGCCCCGAACCTGCGCCTGGGACAGTCTAAGACACCCTCCGGAGGCGACACCGGAGACAGACCGGAGTCTCCGGCCTACACCAGAGTCTCTAGACCCCCACACCGGAGTCTCCAGACCGAGCATCATGGGCCTACGCGCCTTAAGCTGGGCTTGGCCCATGTAACGCCCCAAACTTCCTACTTATGCATGCTTTACCCCTAGCTCGTGGATGGCCTATATATATGCCCCCACCCCCTCCTTGAAACCCTAGAGATGATGATGAATTGAGGCATGTGCCAAACCCTAGATGGGAACCCCCTCTCATTAGTAAATCTATGAGTTGTACAAGGCCTTGGAGTCGGTGCCCTTCTCCAAGTTGTCAAGACCCTCCTCAAGTGTCTGGTCTCTCCCTATCAAGGATTCTAGTAGTGCTTGGTCTCTCCCCTTTGGGATTCTACTTGGTTGCTACTCTCTCCTTGATTTGGATTCTACCATCCGCTTGTCGATCTCTCCTTTGGTGATTCTACCGCAAGGTCTCTCGCTAAGGATTCTATTGGATTGGTTGTTCGAACCAACAGGAGAAAATCGAATTGGGTGTGATTTGGCATGTTTTTGTATCTTTACCTTCCATTAGAGTTGTGTTCATCGTGTTTTCCCTCACTTCTGCCTCAAATCCGTGAAGATCGGGCCACTCCAAGGGTAAATCCACAAGGAGACCCATAACAACTGGTATCAGCAGCTTTTGGTTGCCACGGATTTGACTTCGCCCTTCGATTTCCATCATAAACTGAAAAATACCAAAAATATAGCCCCAAATTGCCTTTGGATCGATCTCTCATTTTGGTGACCTGATTGTGGTTTTAGTCCAATAGAAACTTGTCTTTGGAGTTGGTCTACTTATGCCCTGCGTTTCCCAGCCCAATTTGGTCGAAATTTTCTGGATTTGAGGGTTCAAGGGCCAAATTTTCGCTCAAGAACACGAGCTGTTCGTCGTGCAGACTCCAGACCGGAGTCTCCGGACCACAAGACCGGAGTCTCCGGCCTACACCGGAGTTTCCGGACCAGCAACACCGGAGTCTCCGGCCCTGACAAAACTTTTTGACCCCTTTTCCTTTTTCGACGGATTTCCTTTTGACGTTTGTATTTCGTGTGCGTGTCTGTCAACTAACAAAAGCTTCCGCAACGCCTCGCACTCGACATCGACACCATGGAACTCGAACCACCCCTCCACCAACGGTTGCAAGTGCGACATCACCACAAGGTATAACTTGCACCACCCTTGTTAACCCCTTCTTCCTTTGTGTGTTACCTAACCTATCGAGAGTAGCTCATCTTATGTTTGCTGAAGCATTGTGTGCTGGCTCTTGCATAAGTCATAATGTAGAGGCAATAACAAAAACTTGACTCCATAGCATAGCAAAGAAAGAGATACAAAAAAAGCTTATAAGCAAAAGAAAAAGAGAAAGATACCAATACAAAAGAGAGTCCAAAGCTTCTAAGCAAGAGTGCGAGCAAGAGCAAGGAAAGCATACAAATCCGTTGCTTTTCCATCTTTTGGCAAACGGGCTACGGTCTCTCCTAGTGTTGGCACGACACCGAGCATTAGTATTTGTTAGGACCAATTTTGTTCGTTGCTCATTTTCATAGTCGTGTTAGCCACATTAATCTCCACCGTGTGTGTATAGTCGTAGGTTCTCGTCACCCTTTTTACCTTTTCCTTTGACTTTGTTTTTGGTTGGATTTTACCCACTTTTGACAATAACCTTTTCGTTTGGTTGTTCCATTTGCTATCCACCTTCCTACCCATCCACCATAGGCCTTTGTGTGTGTGTGTCTTGTGTATTCGCTTTGCTCTCGGCAAGAACAACCTTTCCAATTTTTGACTTGGTGAGGCAAGGTAGCACATACCATACCACCAATACCACCCTCGTTTCACTTGTGGTCACATAACATGTCTAGGGAAAGCGGAGAAAGTGGAGATGGCAACTTCAACAACCAAGATGGTTTTGCCACGCGCCACAACTTATGGGTGCAACGCCAAGAATTCAATGCCCAATTTGAGAGGCTTGAGAACCGGCTTGATGAAACTTTTCGAGAATTCGACTACCGTGACAGGCAACGCCAAGTGGAGCACAATGCTCAATTCCAATCTCTTCACCAAGCTATTGCCAACCTCGGCAACCGTCATGGACACCATTCAAGCTCGTCAAGTTCGTCTCGTGCGCGCTCCTCAAGTCATCATGGCGACCACTCGCGCTCCCATTCTCATCATGGAGAACCCCACCACCACAATGGAGAACAACAAGCTCGTCATCGCCATGAACAAGTGGTTGAGCCACAACATCAACAACCGCACCACGCAAGACGTCATCGACACCATGATCACCAAGCGCATCCACAACACCAAGAACATGGTCGCCCTCCACAACAAGCTATGGTACAAGCTCCACCACCACCCCAAGAGCAAGAACGCCATGGTGAACACAACCGCGTTGATAGGCGCCAACACCCGAACCATGACCATCGCCATCAACAACAAGTTCATCGAGCACCACAATGGGATATGAGTGATGATGACGAGGATGCACACCGCGCGCGACACAACAACCGCTATGCTTAACCACACCATCGTCATCAACAACCAATGAATGCAAATGATCCCGAGCAAAGGCGTAGAAGAGACTTTGCGCAGCAAGCTCCTCCTCAACCATGTCCTCGAGAAAATCATGCTCCTCCTCCACCACCACGTGCACCAAGTGAAGCGAGCATAAGGCAAGATCGCTGCAACTTCCACCATGAACATGAAGAGGGCAAGTTTGGGAAGCTCAAGTTCATTATGCCCAAGTTCAAGGGAGAAGAAGACGTCGATGCATACATTGATTGGGAGCTCAAAGTCGACAAGATCTTCTGAGTTCACAACTACTCCGAAGAGAAGAAAGTTGCAATGGCATCCCTTGAGTTTGAGGACTATGCAAATGTTTGGTGGGAAGACTTCCAAAAGAACCGCGAGAAGAATGAGGAACCTCCAATTGAAACTTGGACCGAGATGAAGGAAGTGGTGTACACACGCTTCGTCCCCGAGCATTATCGCCAAGATCTGTTCGACAAGCTACAAAACTTGAAAAAAGGCACCAAGTCAATTGAAGAGTTCTACAAGGAAATGGAGAAAACAATGATGCGAGCTGATGTGAGAGAACTCGAAGAGTAAACCATAGCAAGGTTCCTCAACGGTTTGAGCCGCCCAATAAGGAAGATTGTTGACTTTCAACCGTACAAGAACCTCACCGAGCTCCTCCATCAAGCTACCAAAGCTGAGCGGCACTTGCAAAAGGAGAATGCATACGAGAGGCCCAAGCCATACTTTGCGTCCATCAATGCAAATGCTCCCGCAAAGCCAAATAGCCAAGCAACGAGCTCATCCAAGCAAGCAAAGACCATGATAGCACCCTCCTCCAACACGACATCGGATAGTCAAGTCACTTTCTTCAAGTGTGGAGTGAAAGGTCACAAGTCATATGAGTGCACCAACTCACGAGTGATGCTTGCGGATGAGAATGGCGCAACCTACTCCGTAAGTGAAGAGGAATATGAAGCTCTCACTCAACGAGCTATTGCAAGGACAGCTACAATAGAAGAGGATGACACACTTGTATGCGAGCATGATCCGGGCCCCGCACTTGTCATAGCCCGAATCACGCCAACAAACTCCATCCCAAGAGAGGACCAACGCCTCAATATCTTCCAAACTCGTGCTGGAATTGATGGAAAGTCAATCAAAGTGATCATTGATGGAGGTAGTTGCCAAAACCTCGCAAGTACGGACCTTTGTGAGAAACTTAAGCTGCAATGCATAGAGTACCCTCACCCCTACCTTGTCCAATGGTTGGATGACAATGGAGCCCTCAAGATAACATCCAAGGTCCAAGTCTCCTTCAAGATTGGCCCATATGAAGACACCGTCAAGTGTGATGTCGTGCCAATGTCCGTGTGCCACATGCTACTTGGAAGGCCATGGCAATACGATAAAGGAGCAATGCATCATGGTTCCACCAACCAATACTCCTTCAAGTGGAATGACAAGAGATTGGTACTACAACCCATGACGCCAAGCCAAGTCATCGCATTCAACATGATACCCGTCAACAAGATAAAGCAAGCTAAAGACCCTTGTGAGACGAGTGGTGAGAGAGTGAACCACCATCAAGAGAGGGAGTGCCACAAGCCAGAAATGAGTGGAAAAATCATGAGTGCCACGACGCAAGCCACAAAATGTGAGAAGAGAGACTTGAGTGCGACCCATACTAACAATCATTCATACAATTCTCTCTCTGTGTTATCGGTTTTGCAAGGTAACCAAGATACACCACCAACCACATGGATAAGGCTACAAGATCTCCAACCACTACATAATGGCAAGATGTACCACAAGCTCTTCAACAAATTTGAGAATGGCTTCGACATCGGCGATCCGATCGTGTATAAGATCAAGGCCAAGGACACACCTCCTTCCTTGAATGATGAGTGAACATCGTCGAGGTTGACTTGTTTTCAAGCGGGGGGAGATGATGTAGCCCAACATATGGAAACCACCTTTGGTCCACATCATGCCACGCTAATCATCACTCCAAAGGTGAACTCCTTCCATGCTTTGCCTTTCGTTGGTTATTGTGCAAATGGAATCCTACTTGAGACAAATGCCCATGATGTGACTAGGTCCATGAACATGATGCCAAGGAGATGCAGCAAGGATGGCTCTGGAGCCAAGACACCCAAGCAAGAGGCCTGGAAGAGAAGACGCAAGAAGCTGCTGAAGCAGGACCGGAGTCTCCGGACCAGCAGACCGGAGTCTCCGGTCTACCACACCGGAGTCTCCGGACCGAGCCCCGAACCTGCGCCTGGGACAGTCTAAGACCCCCTCCGGAGGCGACACTGGAGATAGATCGGAGTCTCCAGCCTACACCGGAGTCTCCGGACCCCCACACCGGAGTCTCCGGACCGAGCATCATGGGCCTACACGCCTTAAGCCGGGCTTGGCCCATGTACGCCCCAAACTTCCTACTTATGCATGTTTTACCCCTAGCTCGTGGCTGGCCTATATATATGCCCCCACCCCCTCCTTGAAACCCTAGAGATGATGATGAATTGAGGCATGTGCCAAACCCTAGATGGGAACCCCCTCTCATTAGTAAATCTATGAGTTGTACAAGGCCTTGGAGTCGGTGCCCTTCTCCAAGTTGTCAAGACCCTCCTCAAGTGTTTGGTCTCTCCCTATCAAGGATTCTAGTAGTGCTTGGTCTCTCCCCTTTGGGATTCTACTTGATTGCTACTCTCTCCTTGATTTGGATTCTACCATCCGCTTGCCGATCTCTCCTTTGGTGATTCTACCGCAAGGTCTCTCGCCAAGGATTCTATTGGATTGGTTGTTCGAACCAACGGGATCAAATCGAATTGGGTGTGATTTGGCATGTGTTTGTATCTTTATCTTGCATTAGAGTCGTGTTCATCGTGTTTTCCCTCACTTCCGCCTCAAATCCGTGAAGATCAGGCCACTCCAAGGGTAAATCCACAAGGAGACCCATAACACATGATTTATCCCCACTTAATAACTCGGGCAGAATCCTACCGTCCACATTTGGCTGACAAGTGGGGGACCTAGCGTGCGGACTTGTCAACCAAACCTCGCGCCTTCGTGGTTCAAAGGCCCTCTCGCGCGCATTGGACGAAATTTTTTGGCACCTTGCCCGCGTACATATCACTGGGAGGCCTTGCTCAGGAACCAGACACGCCTGGCCCACAATATTACTCCCTCCTAGGAACTTGTCATGGCTCGCGCTGGCAGATCCATCCGCTCCACTGCTTCCGGTAGGGCTCGCCGCGGCAGATCCACCCCAAGATCCTACCGTCGCAGTATCAAATGGCCATGGTTTCTTGAGAGGAGCGACGATGCTATGTCTTCGAGCTCGGCCCCTCCTACCTGTAGAAGGACTAATGCGGTGTCGAGCTCGAGTAGGAGCTGCTAGGCGCGACGGCGCTCGGTCCACGCCAACCCTGTCACCTTCGGACGATGGGGACGAAGCTATGCAGAACGCCATTTTTGCCTCCTTGGCGAAGGGCAAGCCACGGGTGGGAGTGCATGTCGCTAGGAAGGGCACGAAGGTGTCACCAATCGAGGTGGACTTCGACGACAGCGCTGTGATGTGGGTTTAGATGTTGTTTAGGATGGTTGGAATTTCGGTTGTGTTTAGTGCGAGCACAATTTTTGTAATGGGTTTGTCGAGCTATATTGAGAAATATGTGCAATAGCAGCGTGTCAGTGCTTCCACTTTAGAAATTGTGTATGTGCCATTTGCATGTTGCATTATCAACATAGATTACATGTAAACAATCCAACAAAAATCAGATTTCAACCATCAGACGGGAGTGGCATGATGGAAGAGAAGTGGGGACAGTGGCTTCGAGGGGAAGGAAGAGAAGTAAGGGGGCGTGACATTGGCAGGTGGGCCCACGGAACACGTGACACTAACATGCGGGAGCGGGAGCACGCGGTATTGCCAGTCTGTCTAGAGGATGCAGACTTTGCAACGTGACAACAACAAGCTGATTGGACCAATAACTCGTCGAATTATTAAGGAGTACTAAAATAACTACATCTAGGGTACATTCGCACAACACGTATGCTCTACACACCTGAGAAGCATCGCTTAAGTCTAACAATAACGACATCATAAGTACGACATTTCCCTATCGGTCTTCTCGATACAAATGTAGAAATGCATCTGCCTGTTCGGTCCAGCACCGACAAGGTACTGAGATGGCACACATAGGATCGACCTTAGGTCCGTATACTCCACCTCCCGCGGCGTCGGGAAGCTCGGTGCCTTGGCTAGCACAAGAATGCTATCGGACGACGGCGGCTGGGCGTTCGCCCACATGCGCACCGTGTATAGGGGCCAGGTGCACGAGACCGATCTGACGCATACCTCACACATGAAGGTGGGCCCAGCTCTGGTTCCCGGAACACCGGCGGTGATGGTCAGGACAAAAATAGAGTCGTGCCCCCTGGAAAATTAGCCAACGGCGTGCCGAGTCAGTGCACGGCACCTGCTCTTGCAGAAGTTGGGCTTGCCCGTACGAGATCCTAATCACTTAGATCAAGTGCTCCTCTGCAAGGTGGACGACGAGCTCTGCCGGCGGGCCGATGTAGTTGTAGCCCGGCTCCGAGCAAGAGCACGCGCCGTGCGAGCACGCGAGCTCGTGGAGCGGGAGCTCGTGGTAGGAGTAACGGAAAAAGCATCCTGGGTGGGAGCACACGAGCGGGAACGTCGCTGCGAAGTTGCACGCGAGGATCTCCAGATTCTTAGGCTGCAGCATCTGCCACATCTGAAGTTCATCGAGAAATCGGAAAAAAGATCATCAATTAGATCGGCGAATAGCAGGAATATGTAGGATAAATTCAAAAGCTTGTAAAATGATTTCTAAGCATGAAGGTAGCGACCGAGAATCAGCGGATGTCGTCCGGGCAGGGCGCACGAAAGACGGTGGCGTCATCCGGGCGCACAGTGACGTGTGGTGGATGAGGGGAGAGGGGATGTGGAGTAGACGTGCTCACTCACGAGCTCTATAATATTTTTAGTAGGCTATAGGGGAGTGGAAATAATAGTAATATAAGTGAAAATGTAAGCGCGGCCAATCATCTCGTGGAACAGCCTACTCGCGGATCGCTCTTACGAAGAACCATCTTATTCGTCCACGCGCCCCAATTGAACGGTCCGCAATAATCAGATCGGACAACTAGTTCTTAAGGGGGGCTTCTAGAAGACGCGATCTTATGTGGGTTGTGAAAATAACACACATGCAATGACATTGGTTGATCCATATGTGGTTTGTCATTACAAGAACACACATGCAATGACTCTGGTGGATCTATATGTGGTCTGTGGAAAGAACACACATGCAATAACAGTGGTGGATCCATATGTGGTTTGTGAAAAGAACAACCATGCAATGACTCTGGTTGATCCATATGTGGTTCATGAAAAGAACAAACATGCAATGACATTGGTTGATCCATATGTGGTTTGTCATTACAAGAACACACATGCAATGACTCTGGTGGATCCATATGTGGTTTGTTAAAGAAGAAACATGCAAAGACTCTGGTTGATCCATATGTGGTTCATGAAAAGAACACACATGCAATGACATTGGTTGATCCATATGTGGTTCATGAAAAGAACACACATGCAATGACATTGGTTGATCCATATGTGGTTTGTGAAAAGAATAAACATGCAATGACTCCAGCTGTGGTTAATGAAAAGAATAGACATGCAATGACTCTAGTTGTGGTTTATTAAAAGAACACACATGCAACAACACTGGGGGATCCATGTGGTTTATGAAAAGAACACGCATACAATGACACTGGTGGATCCATATGTGGTTTGGCATTACAAGAAAACACATGCAATGACTCTAGTGGATCCATATGTGGTTTGTGGAAAATAACACACATGCAATGCCACTAGTTGATCCATATGTGGTTTGTCATTACAAGAACACACATGCAATGACACTGGTGGATCCATATGTGGTTTGTGGAAAGAACACACATGCAATGACATTGGTTGAGCCATATGTGGTTTGTGAAAAGAACAAACATGCAATGACTCCAGCTATGGTTAATGAAAAGAACATACATGCAATGACACTAGGGGATCCATGTGGTTTATGAAAAGAACACACATGCAATGACTCTAGTGGATCCATATGTGGTTTGTGAAAAGAACAAACATGCAATGACTCTATTTGATCCATATGCGGTTCATGAAAAGAACACACATGCAATGACATTGGTTGATCCATATGTGGTTTGTCATTACAAGAACACAAATGCAATGACACTAGTGGATCCATATGTGTTTTTTCATTACAAGAACACACATGCAATGACTCTGGTGGATCAATATGTGGTTCGTCATTACAAGAACACACATGCAGTGACTTTGGTTGATCCATATGTGGTTTGTCATTACAAGAACACACATGCAATGACTCTGGTGGATCCATATGTGGTTTGTGGAAAGAACACACATGCAATGACATTGGTTGATCCATATGTGGTTTGTGGAAATAACACACATGCAATGACACTGGTGGATCTCCATATTTGATTTTTCATTACAAGAACACACATGCAATGACTCTGGTGGATCCATATGTGGTTTAGGACAAGAACACACATGTAATGACATTGGTAGATCCATGTGTGGTTTGTGGAAAGAACACACGTGCAATGACTCTAGTGGATCTATATGTGGTTTGTGATAATAACAAACATGCAATGACTCTGGTGTATCCATATGTGGTTTATGAGAAGAACACCCATCCAATGAACTCTAGTGGATCTATCTTGGCATAATTTGATGTATTCCACGATGTATTTCATTGTAAAAGACACGCACCTTCCATTTTTATACTACTCAGATCTACCCTTGGTTTTTGAACACTACTTAGTTTTGCCCCCCTCGCTCTTTCGTAGAAGCCCAAACCTGTGCCCATTCTGTCTGCTATGCCCTAATTGGTTGTCACAGTTGTGACGCGGATCGTGCGCACCAACCGTTGATCCTATGTGATCCAATGAGGCTCGTTGCACACATCGTGCCCTTCATACTACAGCGTGAGATAACACAGATGTCTCCTCAGCGAGACTTCTACAAGAAGGAACACAATGCCATCCATGGAAAAAGTCGTCGAGTGGTTATGTGACGTTTAATCTAGTCTGCAAAGGCTACAAGTCTACTACACGGCAACTGGTCATCCACGGCCCACGGGCTATACCATTTTTACTATGCAACGCGCCTGCACTCTCACTTCCGACAGGCCCCCACCACACGAACCTTCCACGTAGCAGCCGCAGCCAGAAGAGCTGCCTACCGGGGCCCTCGAGGAGGCCTAAATGGCCCCACATTTAAAACCCAGCCTATTGGGTTCTCCATTCGTACTCATCCACTCCTCTCTCTTTCCTATCTAGCAAAACCCCACAATCTTCAATGTACAGGCACGAACCTTCTCCATGAGACTAGTGTGTGGGGTGAGTGTGCGGGCATCGCTGCCGGGGTGGTGCTTCACGCGGCAGATCTGGAGGAGCATCACGCAGCACAAGGCGAGGAGGACGTGCAGTTCAACCCCTTGGGGGACCATGTGCTCGCCGGTGCTGACGACTTCGGAGGCCCCGATGAGGACACGGAGTTCGACGAACACGCTCCGCTCGTGTACCCAGAGGTACATCTATTTCTACACGTTTCATATTTTCTGCTCGAGCTTAATCTATCCTGGCTTCATAAAAAATCTAGTCCTAATGATTAGATGCACCGTATGAACCGGTACATGGAGAGATCTAGTCTGTTCTGAATGAATCCACATTATTTATTTATTAATAAGTTATCAAGAACACAAACCACTTGAATTTAGGAGCGAGCTGGGGAGACAGCCGTCATGAACTGCTGAACCTGTATAGATATGTTATTGTATCGAAAGTAACTCGGAATGGTGGAAATAATATATATTTATTATTGTGCTCATTTCGTTTGAATTTCATACATTATAGGTAGATTCAAGTGAGATAGACTCTGACAAGGAGAACAGGGACAACAAGAGCCGCCATGTCATGAAGAAGCTCAAGAGTGGGATAATCCCTTTCCGCACATGACTTGGCGAGCTCAGGTGACCTTTCTGTAAGAAAGGAGTCAACCCGAGGATTGTCAGCTTGATTTCGCATGCGGTTGGCATCGGTAAAAGCCCGGCTAGTAAACACAAATCGGCGATCAAGGCTAAGCACGCTGCTTATGGCGAATTCCTGAGGGAGTATGTCAAGACCAGCCTGTTGTCCCCTTACTTAGTAATCATCATCTTCTAGCCGACCAACCCGTTACTATGCTGGCCCGGCCACAAATAATATTTAACTCTCTTATCGTTTCTAGACCCTTAAACTATGGCGATTTCTATTTTTGTACCCTCGTTTCATTATTTGTAATCAGTTTTCCCCAGCCGTTTAGTTTTTCCTCACTTTTGCCCATCTCCTTGTCGAAAACTCTCACATGGTCTGAAACTGGCCGTCCGCCAGCCTTGCCGTCACGTGCTGACAAGTGGGGCCGCGTCATGATAATGTTGTGCTAATAAAATCCTGATCATTTATCATTTCCGTGGAGTGGAATGTAATGCATAAACTGGCGTATACGAAAATCATACACATTCCAACTCTTTGAAATCGCACTTAATACGTGATAATATTGTGCTAAGAAAATCTTGAGAGATTATCATGTTCATAGAATGGAATGTAATGCACAAATTATACACCTTAGAACATGTTCCCTTCAAATTATATTCAAGTTCATCTATTTATGGAGTTAAAGTTCTGGTGACATACTCATTATTTTGCATGGATAGAGGGGTGCCCCTCGATAGATATAAGGGTTATCCTGTCTGCTAGATCATAGAGGATCAACGGTTGGTGGGCACGATCCGTGTGATAACTGTCTCGACCAATCAGAGTGTAGCACTTAAGAACCAAGGGCAAAACTGAGTAGAACTTAAAAACCAAGGGTAAGACTGACAAAGGGATTCAAATAGAAAATAGAAAATGATTTAAAAATGGAACCAAACTGCCAGTGTTACGCTCGAGGGCAAAACTGAGTACAACTGAATCGCCAGGGTTAGACACGAGGGAAAACATGACTCACGGTATGCGTGTGCGATGCACGGGGCGGTAGCGGACACGTGTGGCCGTGCACGGTGTAGTAGCATACGCGGTGCACGGTAGTGCACAAAACGTTGCTTCCCTTATCCTTTAATAGAGGCCTCCCCACTCCCACTCATCACGCACTCGCTCACTCAACTGTCTCCACTGTCCCATCACTTTCTTCAAACCCCCAAGAAAACCCCAACCACATCGGCGATGGAGAAGAACGGTGCGGTGGCCATCGGTGCCTCCAAGGCCGCCGGGGAGGAGCCCCTGTCCCCGTCCCTGCATTCACCGTAGCTGCCGGCGAGGAGGCCCCCACCGGTCTCAGACAGATCCCGCTCAGCTGGGACCCCTACGAGGAGGTTGTCTACGTAAGGCCGGAGAACCCCTACGACACCAGCATCGCCGACCCATGGTCGGAGGTAACCAGGGTTTTCTCCCCTTCCCTTGTTCTTCCCCCGTTCCCTTGCCTAGATGCTAGATCGTATGTTATTAGGGCTCGGCTATTCGTATTTTTACAGTAGCTAATCCTCTTGTGTTAGATCTTGAATTTCGATGAATCCCCCTATTCGTAGTTGGGATCAGCATTCGATTTGGTTTGAGATTCGGGAATAATCGGGAGATCTCAATCGGTTAATTTATGCAAATAATTAATCCTGATAATCAAAGTATCTCAATCATGTCCTTATTGCAGTCTACTGTTTTTTTTCAACAGGAGGATAGAAGTGACGTCCGCAGCGACGATGAGTGCAAGGACACCAAGACTCGGCATGTGCTGAGGAGGCTAAAGTTCGGCCAGTACAACAACTTCTTCGCCGGTGACGTGTAGAGGTGCCCCTTCTGCCCCACCAAGAGGCTCCACGCCACGGACTTCAACTCCCTCATGAAGCATGTCGAGGACATGGGGACCTGCGGCAAGTCCGTGAACATCCACGGCTTCATTGCCAAGCACCATGCGCTCGGTCTTCACCTCCGTAACCTCTAGAAGGTGGCTATCAAGGAGGGTCACATGCCCCCGATCAAACCCAAGTCGCCCAAGGTCAAGGGACTAGGCAGCAATAAGTGGAGGAGGCACCAGAGGGAGGAGGCGGAGGCCCTCCTAGAAGAGGCCACGAGGGGCCACTGATCTGCTGCTGCTGCTGTAAAGCAGCTTTATTTTGTCTTGTCTGTGTTGAACTTGTCAGCTGCTGCTGCTGAGTAGCCTAATTGTCGAACCTCTTTAAGTACCGTACTATATAACCCATATTAGCTGCTTTATCTACATCTGCCCTGTTTACTGAATTTATTTATGGTGCTGGTTAGTTTTGCTGCTCTAGATTTGCTACCAGATTGGAGAAAAACGAGAGCAGAAGGAACAATGAATGAAGAGAGAAGCTACTCTAGATTTGCTACCTTTTTGGGCAAAAAAAAACACAACTGTTAGGGAGAGAGGGGAAAAGGCGCTCTTAAAAAGGCCAAATAATAAAAAAACTACCAATTTAGGCGTCAGGGCGCACGTAATTGTCAAGCCTTTGACCAGACGGCATCCCCTCCGAGCGCATGTGAGGGCTCCGGAATGGAAGGAGGGCAAAAGTGAGGACAAACTAAATGTTGCTATTGCTAAATCTGACGAAAAGCTGAATTGGCTTTACCATGCAATTTGACTAGAGCTCCACAATGTAGCTATTCTAAATTCCTGCACCATGCGGTCCCACCACTGACAAGAATAGCCTTATTTTTTGTGTAAAGATATGAGAGCAGAGGACACATGTCACACACAGTTTGGCTAATCAATTTGGAACCACATTTGGCATCGAAGCACCCTCTTGCTCCGGTTCCCTCTTTTGCTTAATTTGGAACCACCTCCACAGTGTACGGAACTAGTTCCAAAAGTCAAAAAGTAAATATGGAATCACTTTTGCTGGGGAAAATAGAAATCCCTAAACTATGTGGTGCGTTGAAACCTCATGCTTTTCCACCGACACGTGTGTTGCAAAGTTGCTTGATCATGCATGCTTACACAAGTGGCCTACACAGGAACTTATAGAAGCATGGGCAAACAAGCTTCAATTTGAAAAATTCTGGACAAAATCACCAAATTAAAGAAAGGAAATTGCAAGCTTTGCGCAAACGGCAGGCCTGAGCGGCTGCCCCGGGGTGCAGGGATGCTAGGTCCCTGTCTATTCTTACACTTCTTAAAATTGCTGGGAATAATAGTTGTACACTTCCTTCTGTCCTATCATGTTACGTCGTGTTAGCACCGTGCACCCGCTGCGGATCGGCAATGAGACGGTGGTCTACGTGACCGGTCTCTGCCACGCCAAAGCCACGTCGCACACCCGTCCCATCGCATACTGCGACGGTCGCCGAATTTAATCGCTAGGATTGGAAACCAACGGTGCTCGCCCGGTCAAACTTGCTTCCACTTGGGTATGACCGGAATATTGGTAAATGCAATCTAAAACATCGCCTTCCGTCTCCACAGCACATCACTGTGCAAAAATCCCCAACTCCTTTCTTCCGCCGCCACCATAGCCACCGCAAGAACCATCGATGCTGCCGCAGGCACCGCCTCCGCCGGGCCATACCACCGCAACAGATCACTCCACCCCCATGCCCAGTCCTAGCCACCACTACCGACCCTAGGCCACCGCCACCGCATTAGCTGCTGCCATGGACGCAGAGTACAGCGTGTTTGGCGACGGGAGCGACTTCATTGACAAGTACACCGTCACCGCCCATGGCACCACCAAGCTGACGGTTGTCCACACAAATGCGTCAGCAGAGGTCGCCAAGGTCATCACAATGTACGAGCGGTGGCTACAGGAGCCGATGGACAGGTACAAGATCGTCGGCATTTACCTTGAGTATACCGGAGATAGGAACAGGGCGACACTTTTGCAGCTGTCCATGCGCAACCACTGCCTCCTATACCACGTATGTAGGGCCAAATCTGTATGCCTGGAGCTTCGCGAGTTCCTACACATGAGTGAAATCTACTTTGCCAGTATCGACATCAAGAACGACACTCCGAAGCTAGAGCGGGATCTCCTCGTTCATGTCGTCAATCACGTCGATCTCCAACATTTGTGGAGGTACCCGGATGGTGATACAGGGAAAGCCGACATGGATAGACTTGCTGCCGACATCATCGACCATGAGTACGCCGGCATGAAAGTCGAGTTCCCGAAGCACCTGCACGAGCGATGGGAGTGGAGCACCAGATCCTATCAGCCCCAATCTCGCAAAAAGGTTGGTATACGAGGATGTGCCTCTTCATGGAGAGTTGCACCATGGCGATCCTACGGTGATCACGGCTGTACTCGAGGTCGAGACCTACGAACCTGTTTTCTTCGAACCGTAGCCAACTCGTGTAATTATTCAGAGTGTTCCTCACCGTCCAAGGGTCGGTGGTGTAGACGACATTGATCTTCTTCCCGCCATGTACTTCTATGTCGAAGTACGCAGTCGCTTGGCTGCCATCATTTCGGACATCCGAAAAGTCCATGACTATAGGCAAGAGGGAAAGGATACGGAGGAAGAGGGTGATGCCATGGCGGAGGAAATGGATGAGGTTGTGGAGGAGAAAGACGATGAGGCCGTGGAGGAGGAAATGAGACGGAGCAGTGAAAGATTGGAACCGCCCTTGCTAATATATGGAATGGTGCACGACAGTTCATAGTAGGGTGAAGGTGGAGAAAAACGGCGGTTTTACACGTCGACGCTAGCACTACCTAAAATTTGTTCCGCGCCACTTGCATGTAGTGGAATCGAGGTCTGTCATGCACGATCAAGTCAAACATAGTCACGTTTGCGCGTGCCGACCTTCACTCACTGACAGGCGAGCCGCACATTTCTCTCTCTTACAATTTATTTTTTCACTTCCTCTAGATGGTTCTGGTGCGCGCCCTCAATAATTACGCCCCCTTCCTTGTCTTCCACGCGGACGAGAACCGGCGGCGGTGGTGGTTCCTCACTGGGTCACTCCCTACTCGAACAACTGCCCCCATCGCTGATTCCGTTCCCTCTCGAATCCATCTGCCTCCTTATCACAATGCCTCCATTAATCTACCGGATTCCAGACTCCATTTGCCGCTATGGGTAGAGCTTGGGGTAGCAGCAGGCTGAAGCAAAAGGCATGCGACGACGGCACGGATGGCCAGGGCGACTGCCACTGCGAGGATTGGGGACGGCCGAACCTTAGCGCCGCGAACATGCACATGATCTCCACGGGGTTGTACATCATCTCTGCTGGCCGCCTTGCTCGCTGCATCCCTGGCTACCACTTCACGATGCGGGACATGGACGAACAACCGTTCGGCACGCTAGGCCTTCTTTACCCTAATACCAACAAATAGCCAAACGACTACGATGGCCATGTAAGTTCCAGTATCTTGCTTATTGGTTCAGTCATATCGTTGATTCATATGTGTTGAACTCTCATCGGAATCCTATGTTCCTTTCGTCGAACGTGTTGTGTGCGCACGCGGTTTGAACAAATTGAACCATTTAAGACTATTCTATACAGCGGAAGCTCTACTCATACCTGATATTCTGGTATTTTCGTAGTGACACAGTTTTTCTTTAGGTGATAGACGACTTGTCAATTTCGATTTGTAATGGAATGCCTGCTAGGTGATATTCTATTTCGTAAAATAAAAACAAACAGATTAGACGATTTAAGACTATTATGCCCCGAGCTATTTATCATCATTGTCAGGAGTTTGTTCTGGGGGGGAGGGGCTCTGCTCCTACTCCATATATTGGATATCTTCGTAGTGACACAGGCACAATTTAGGCAGTATCTTGGGAGACACTCGTATTTAGGTGATATTTTGGGTACTTTAATCTGAAGGTCCAGTTGTCAAACTGTATTTGCAATGGAATCCATTCTAGGTGATTGTACCAATTGAAAACAAACTCTGCAGAATATTCATGCAAAACTGATGTTGCTGGATAAGTGGTCGGAATCAGTAGTGGTGAATATCAAGGAAGAAGAAGAGACGGAAATGCGAGATGACCAGAACTGGGTGGGTGGCAACGGCGATTGGCTGGTCCTTTTATCCCATGATGGGAGTACGTGGACTCTAAAAAATGGCTACAGATCGTTGCGATTTACATTGCCATCTTTGGAGGGTGTCGGCATTACTGCATTCAACAACGGGTGGCCACTGCCCATTTCCGAATTCACTTACAAGTTTAACATGGTAGAACTTGAGCTCCTAAAGGTACAACTCCCACATAGACCGCGGGAGGTGTGGAAGACCTGGGAGTACGACCTCTTAGCCGTGTTCGACAAGGAAATCACATTCATTAGATGCCCAGAAGACAAGGAATGGACAGTCTTGCGCGATGACTTCCTGCGGCCAGAGAAGTATGTCGACGTCGTCTTCACCTCCAGCTACCATTCGAACAAACCGCAACGCATTTATGCGGTCACTGATCCTAGCGATGACGTGCATGTTTGGGAGCCGTCCTTCTGAGGTGAGTCATGGTGTCATATAGCATGTAAAATCCCATTCAAAATTCTACTTACTAACTGTAAGTAACACGCAGGTACCCACGCAGCCCCGCGCATCAATCCAGCTCCGGTGATCGAAGATGCAGTAGCAGATGCTGAACTTGGGACACGGCACTGGTTCCTGGCACCTCTCGGAGGCGACACAAAACAGGATGTTGAACTCATGTGGATTCATATCAGGGGAGCACTAAACAGTGTTAGTGATACAATAGAATATATGGGGACACAACTTTCTTCATACCCATCGCTGCGGTGTCACGTTTTCTCGAGGTCCGCATGCCCATCCAAAGACCCAGTAGAGCAAGTCTGGAGAAGAATCGACAATCTGAAGGGACAATTTGTGTTTCTTGGGATCAACTACCCTTTCTTTGTCGGAGCCCCTAGAACTATTGAACCTGTAATTGCTTAGGCAGCCCTGGCTCCTGCTAGTGGTGGTGGTGGTGGTGGAGCTGACGAAGCACTAGCTGTTGCTGCTCCTAGTGAAGCTAACGAAATACTTGGCGATGCTACTGCTGGTGAAGCTGACGAAATACTTGCTAATGCTGCTATTGGTGAAGCTAACGAAATACCTGCTAAGGCTGCTGCTGGTGAAGCTGATGAAATATCTGCTGAGGCTGCTGTCGGAGTCCAGGAAGAACATGCTGGTGTTGTTGCTGAGGTGCCAGCACTTCCAGTGTTGATAGAAGACTATGTGTTTGCTGCACACTCACGCGCCTATCATGTTGACACTCCAGATCCGACCTGGAGCCGAATCCATGTCGGGGGAGGGGGCCTACAATTGGCTCATCAGTGGGGTCGTACGATTTGATGGAGAATGACAGACGACCAAATGCAGCATTCTGGTTCGTTCTGACGATACCACCAGCTCTAGGGACCTAGTGCTCATACTGGCAGACCTTATGAACCATTTGTCTTTATCTTTATCTTTAGTTACGCTTATTTGTGTAAAGACTAAGTTGTGCTTATTTGTGTAAGACAAAGTTAGGCCTAACTGCGTAATATTCAGTGAAGCCCAGCTTTTCTTTCCATGCCCATAACAGCAGAATTGTAGCACAGAACAGACAAAGGTAATGTGCATACTAGGCATTTTTTCTCAGGATAACAATCACTTCAAGTAAACGATTCATGGTGTACGCATTTGAACGCATCACTAGAATGTACCACCTATTGATGATTGGTGACATGGATCTAGCTTTTCTGCATGTATTTGCATTGAATCTCTCATTGATTTGTTCACATATTTTTTTGGCAATGGATGATGAATTCCACTCTCTTGGTAACATGCTTCGTCAGCGAGCACTTGTTGATGCAATGCAAAGTACAGAACATGGTCTTCATTGTCGTTCCATTTAGGTTCCCTATGTTTCGTCATCACGGAGCTACTAATTTCAAATGAAAATCTTGTAAACAACATATGTGTATATTGTTAGAGTATACTACGGACACGGTACATACATGTTTTTCTACAATCACAAGAAGAAAACTTGATGCATTTTCACCTTGTTGGCGTTGTGCCGAACTGGGTGGATGTGGCTTTGGGGTTCGGAGAGGAAGGCGCTGTGGCTGGTGCATGTGCGACCGCGACGACGGCGAGCTCGGATTCTAGAGGAGGCCAATAGGACCGAGCATGGTCGGCATGGTGAGAGATCTCACCCGGGAATGAATTCCCGTCCCCACGTCATGCCATGGGTGCGGCCATGGTGAGGGCGAGCTCCGATTCGGGATGGGGAGCAAGCTCCTATCTCCGCGCCATGGCCACGACCACAGATTGCCGCCCCGGAGGAAGAAGAAGATGCATAAAGGATGCACGCGCCAACACTGCAAGCCTACATGGAAGCCGGCATGGCAGCCACGACGGCAGCGACATAACGGCGAAAGCTGACAGGGGGCCCAACTTGACGGGCGTTAGCCTGATATTTTGAACTGAAACATAAAGTTGAATTCGTGTCGAAAAAGACCGTCTGAGTATTTGGCACGCCAACTTTGGGCAACACAGCTGATTGTAAGCAACTTGGGTACCGAATTTCCTGGGCGCCCCAACTTTTGGGCCGCAAAATGATATTCTCCTTGTTGTCGCCCCTCCTCCTCATCTCCAACTCTCTCCCACCGTTGGAGGAAGCCGGTGAGTCCCTGTCTCTCTAGTCGTTCTTGCGACGGGGGATCTCCTGCCGTAGTGATACATTGCAAATGTATCTATAATTTTTGATGTTCCATGCTTAGTTTTATCCACTTTCTTGAGTTTTTTTTCCAACTTTGGAGCACTTTTATTACGATTTCTTGGACTAACCTATTAACAAGAGCCACAGTGCCAGCTGCCTGTTTTCTGCTGTTTTTGGTTCCAGAAAAGTCAGAAAATGAATATTCTCGGAATTGGACGGGACAAAAGCCAAAGTGCCTATTTTTCGGGAAGGGATCAAGTGCCAGAATACGAGACGGAGAGGGGCTAGGGGCCGGCACAAACCACCTGGCCACACGGCCAGGCTTGGCCCGCGCCAGGGGGTGGTCTGGCTGACCCCAGCACCCCCTCGGCCTCTCCTTCCGCCTATAAGTTGCCCTCGGGACGAAAACCCTAAGTACCCGATCAAAAATCCACGAAAGAGTCTGTAACCGCCGTCGTCTATGTCCCTAGATCGGGGGGGGGGGGGATCTGAAGCTCTTCCCGGCACCCTGCCGGAGACGGGAATTCACCCTGGAGGCCTTCTTCATCACCATGCAAGCGTCCGGTGTGATGCGTGAGTAGTTCATCCTTGGACTACGGATCCATGTAGTAGCTAGATGGCTGGTTTCTCCTCCTTTGTGCTTTCATGTTTAGTTCTTGTGAGCTCCGTTCATGATCAAGATCATCTATTTGTAATCCATACATGTTGTGTTTGCGGGGATCCGATGGATATTGAGATGCTATTTCAGATTGATTATTGATTCTATCATGTCTTTGTTATTTGAGATCTTGCATGCTTTCCGCTGTTAGTATCTATCTTGGCCAAGTAGATGCTAGCAACTCCAAGAGTTAGTATTTATGCTCGATAGTGGGTTCATGCCTCTGGTAATCTGGGGAAGTGACAGAAATCTCTAAGGTACTAGATGTGCTGTTGATACTAGGGAGAAAACAACAATCTTTTGTTCATAGAACAATCATATTGTTTACTTTACACACAGTTCGTAAAGCAATAATCTGTTGCTTGCAACTTAATACTGGAGGGGGTTCGGATGATAACCTGAAGGTGGATTATTAGTCATAAATGCAGTTGGATGGCGGTCTATGTATTATGTTGTAATGCCCAATCAAGTCTCAAAGGAGTCAAGATGATTAGTATATGCATGTGTTGCTTTCTTAGTGTTTGTCAATTGCCCCGCTGTAATTTGTTCACCCAACATGTTATCTATCTAAGGAGAGCCACCTCTAGTGAACTATGGATCCTGGTCCTTTTTCTTTACATACAATCTGCAACTGTTTACTGCTTTGTGTTTACTTTCTGCAAACTTTTACTTCTTTCCATTCGATACGTTTAATCCTTTGTTTTCCGCAAAACACGGTGAGATTGACAACCTCATCGCAAGTTGGGGACAAAGTTCTGTGGTTGTGTTGTGCAGGTCTCCGCGTTGCTACTAGCACCGGTAGTGCGCCCTGCCAAAGCTCAGCTAGTAACACCTTTGGGGTGTTTCCTTGTTCCTACTGGTTCGATTAAACCTTGGTTTCATAACTGAGGGAAGACTTGCTGCTATATTCATCGTACCTTCCTCTTGGGGTTCCCAACGAGCTCTACGTCGAAAGTCGAGCGCATCAAGATTTTCTGGCGCCATTGCCGGGGAGTGAAGGACATCTTCACAAGGGGAGTCCCTCATAACCAATCTCTTTACTTTGTTGTTTTTGTTTTGCTTAGTTTTCTTTTTTGCTTTGTTTACTTGTTTCTTCTTCAAAAAACACAAAAAAATTAGTTCCTTTCTTAGGTTGCCTTTATGACTAGCTCTGCTCCAATCACTATTTCATTATGGATAGCTCACTCAGTTTCCTATTTGGGAACAGTTTTATGACTGCTAAGGTAATAGATGAACCACCGCCTGCTAGAACCTCCATGGAAGAAGAAATTGCTGAACCTGAATACTCATTAGATGAAAAAGAGGAGGAGAGTGATGGACAAAAGGAGGAAGAATGGATCTACCCATGCCTACCTTCTAATCAGAGTAACTCTTTATCCCTTACATTATTTGATTGTCCCCCATCAAAGGAGGGTGAATGTTATGTTCCCGAGGATTCTTTTGAAAATGTTTATAATAAAGCTCTAGTGCTTGTAGATCATGAAAAGCATGCTTTATGTGATAGTTTTATTGTTGAGTTTATTCACGAGGCTACTGAAAATTATTATGAGAGAGGAAAATATGGTTGTAGAAGTTTTATGGTAATGAAACACCTCTCTATGTGCTGAATGTTTTGAAGTTACTTTTGTTTTATCTTTCTATGCCTGTCACTTTGTTCTTTGTGAATTTATTTGCATACAAGATTCCTATGCATAGGAAGTGAGTTAGACTTAAATGTGTTTTGAATTTGCTTCTTGATGCTCTCTTTTACTTCAATTCGTATTTCCTATGAGAGCATCTTCTCAAATTTTCATGCCTAACTTAAAGGCGTTAAAGAAAAGTACTTGTTGGGAGATAACCCAAGAGTTTTAGATGAGTTTTGGAAGTTATTACCTCTGTAATAACCTATCCTTATCCTTTTTATTTGCTTTTTGTGCCAAGAGTAACCTCTAATGAAAGTAAAGTAATGATTGGGAAAGTTGCTGTCCCGAAACAGATTTCTGTGCTTCACCGTAAAAATTCCTGAGATAATTCTGTACGTCGGATTGAGCTGTAATTTTTTGTGCTTCTGCCCCAGGTTGTTATCTAACTTTCATTAGTTCAACACTTTTTTATTTGAGCAACAGAATGTCTTCAAAAAAATTCGTCTTTACCTACTGGTCTATTTTGATAGATTTCTGCCATTTTCTGCATTTGCTTCTTGTTAGTTCCTTCTTGAGTTCCTTTGGGGAATTGAGATTTTTGAGGGAAGTGCTAGAGTAGATAGTGTTCTAATGGAAGTTTATTTGGTGTTAGAACTGAACCTTGAGACTTATTTATCTTAAGTGCACTAATGTTACTAATGAGATTGTGTGAAGTTTTGTATGAAGGAAAAATTTTAGGTGTATGGAAGAAATGAGTAATGAGATGAAGGATGGACTAAAGCTCAAGCTTGGGGATGCCACGCGTGTCACCCCAAGAAATATCCAAGAAGTACAAGCGTCAAAGCTTGGGGATGCCCAAGGCATTGCCCTCTTCATCAATAAAAATCTCAGGTTTGTTCCAAACACTTCATTTTTATTGTTTCATGCACAGTTGTGTTTTTTTTGGAGCATCTTCTTTTTCATTTTTGTTTTGGTTTTTATTTTGCTTGGTTTGCTTAGTTTTCTGAATAAATTGGTTGGACCCCCTCTTTCATACTTTGGTTTGCAAATAGTTTGGTTTGGTTTGGAAAAGAGTAGGAAAGTTCGTGCTTATGTGGTAAAAAGAGCTCGTTTTTGACTATGGCCTATGCTTTGTCATGCCATGCTTGATATTGTTTTGGCTTTATGCTTAGTATTATTTGTTGTAGCATGACTTGTTATAAACAATTGAGATTTCTTAATGTGCCTTGGATGAATCATGTGTTGTTTTAGCATATTAAAGCATAGTATAGTGGTATTCTCCTTTGATGATTTATTTGGGTTGACTTGGCACATGCTCACACCATGTTATGACTATCTCAAGTCACCATAGCCTTTATGATCGTTTAGTTTTCAACTTGTAGTATCACTTTATTCTTTGATCAATGATGTTTTGTCGCTCTGCATGATTATGGCCATTATTGCTCTCTTAGTTTGTCGCTCCCAGTCTTTTGCTAGCCTCCACAACAAAGTATGAGTTCCACTCATGCATCCAACTCCCTAAACCAAGTTATTCCAAAGAGTCCACCATACCTACCTATTAGCTTATGCTATTCCAATTATATTCATGCTTTTGTTTACCTTCCACTTGTTATGAGAAAACTAGTGATTAAAGCTCTCACGAACTTGATGGCGCACTTTACTTTATTGCCTCTAATAAACTTGAACCATTGGGTCCATCTTTGTTGCGTATATGCTTGCGCTTTATAAGTTGAAATTAGCAGAACCATGTTTCATCTGGAACGCTTTCAACATTGCACTTGTACTTTGTACCCCGTTGATATTATGTTCTTTTTCTTACGGATCCCGGCGGTTGAAATAAAAGTGGAACTTGTAAGATCATGGAGTTTGTATGTGTGTTAGAGAAACGCCTGGGCCGCTAGCCTAAGCCATGCCTAATCATGGTGTAAACTTGCAGCATCACCATAATGAGCACTCTATGAAGCATCCTCAATAAAAACCTATGCAAATAGCAAATAAAAATATCGCTGAGATGCTCATTGTCTGCTTGCCTTGTCATTTTGATTATGGGAAAGCTGCCGTATCATGTGCAAGGGGTACCCCGTTGGTGGTTCTTAATGATACACATATACTTACAATGACAAGAGCTTACTCGTGACTAAAGTTGAGTAGCATGAGGATCGGTCTTCGTAAGCAAGGGGCATGAGATTTCGGTTTATAACTTGTCAAGCATATCCTCTTAGTTGTGTCACTTTAACCTTAATCACCTTCAAGATGCTTATGATAGGGGAAATGAGAGATGAAAACTACAAGTACCATAATTTTTGGAAGCTCTTTATGAGACTTGAATCCCTACTTCCTTTTACAAAAGGCTTTTCTTCCACCATTATATTGAGTGTCCACCTTCTATCTTTATGCACCTACTTTGAGAGCATAGTGGCCATTCTTAGTTCTTTGTGCACTGTCCCAAGGCTAGTTGATTGATGCATAACTTGTTATTTCTTGTTTGAAACTATTGTATCTAGTCACTCTTATGAACTTTGAAGGTGTCCTATGCATTTATATTTGCTACTCTAGTGAGGGACAAGCTGAATACTTTTATGCTATGTTTTCTTTATGTGAAACAAACAAACGTCTTGCAAAGCATTGTTATTCATGAATCTTTTGTTTGTGTCTTTTCATGTTGCATCATAGTTTCTTTCCTTATTGCTAGAACTTTGTGTTTCATGTTATGATTGAAGTTGTTGGGGATATACTTTCCGGCTATCCTTACAGATCCTCACTGACCAGGGTGGCCCACTTCGGGTTAGAGCTTTGCTTCACGGGCGGCCCAGTTAGGGAGAGAAGACGGAGTCCAATCCGACTACGGGAAGGCCCAGAAGACTTACCGACTTAGGCCCATAATGTTACTTGTAGTTCAATATGTACTCTGTAACCAACTCTTAGTCGTAGCCGGATTGATCTCTCCTATAAACCCTAGGCCGGATATCTATATTAGCCGTCCTAGGGAGAGCCTTTAGGGCACACCACAATAGTCTACAATCTCAACTCGCACAGGCTAAACCCTTGTAACCCATATTCCGGCTCTGTCGTATTACTGGATTGCTAGCAGGAGTAGGGTCCGTCCAAAGCCGGCGGATTCGAACCTGGGTAAACTTGTGTGCTCACCGTCCCGGAACACCGTACGTCCCACACCCCTCTTTCCCGCACGCCTCGAGGACCCCCTCATGGTGTACTTGTCCTCAAACCGACGATAGTTGGCGCCCACCGTGGGGCAGGTGAGCTTCGGATCTGCGTTCCGAGCGGAATCTGCAAGAATCGGAATCAGCGAGACCATCGCCGTTGGTCGCATCCTCTACGCCAGCGACGTCCCTCCGATCGTTCTCGACGAGACTTGGATTCCGGCTAGGGAGGCCATGACTGCCTATACTATCATGTCTTTTGACGAGATCGATGTTTACATCGGTTTCGCTGAACCTGCCCAACCCACCCCAGCGGTGATGATAGAGGCAGAAGAATCTTCTGGGTCCCCTTTGTCCGCGGAGGCGGCAGAGTTACGGATCTCAGAAAACCCTAATCCCACCCAGCCCGCACCAGTGGCGGAGATGGTGGAGAAATCCGAGCCTGAAGAAGACCTCACGGTCCAAGTCAAATCTGGAGTGGATCTCCCTGGAGAAGCCGGATCCCAAATCGACCCACCCGTGGAAGTCGAAATCCAGGAGGAGCACATCAGCGACACTGATTCCGACTCTGACGATGTCGGGACAGACATGCCTTTCCTCAGGTACACACTAAGATGTATGATACTGCAAGGCGCTAGCGTAGAAGCAATCCTCGAAACCATTAAAAGTTTCGATATGGCTAATCGCGAAAGCCGCAGGTACCTCAGGAAGCATGCATCGCACTTCGTTGGATATGTTGGATCCGGATCCAGCTCTACCGATGCTGGAGAAAACACCGACTCGGTGCTGGAGGCAATTGGAACAAACGCCGACGTTCCCGCATCCTCGGATGAGTCCATGACGTCGGCAGATTTCCAAAAGTTCTCCGCGGAATATGATGAGGAGTACAACTCCAAAGCTGCAGAAGATGGAGAAGCCATGGACGAAGGATCCGGGGAACACTCTCCTAAAGCGCAGGATGATATGGAAGTCAGAGACAATCCCGAAATCCAGATGTTCGAAAGTACCGATCAGAGCTTGACTCTGGGAAACGGACCCAAAGCCGTCTTTGCTACCGGCGCTGCCAAGAAGGCAAAGAAGAAGAACAAGAAGAACAAGACTCCGGCAAAAGACCCTCGGACAGAGGAGGTGATTGCCGAGGAATACGAGGAAGACTCGGATGGAGCACTTATCCTAGACGAGCCGAAAAAAGAAGCATCGGTGGATGGACACGTGATCACTGAAGGTGGGCGTAAACTCATCGATGCTGCATTAACCACACCTATCCCTACAGCTGCAGAACTTACTGCAGATGAGCTGGACGAAAGGGCCCAAGCCCTAGAAGCGCGTCGTCAAGAACTCCTTGATGAAGCCAAAAACATCGAGGTGGAAAAGAAGCGCATGTCAAACAAGGAGTATATGTCCCGTCTACATCAAAAGACACGGAAGCGTCACATAGATGACAACCAATTCCCACGTGTCCGTGCCGTCCTTTTTGGAGATGAGATGGGAAAGCCACGGAAGGACAGCAATGGAGATTGGGTTTACCCAACACCGGTGCAAAATACCGTGGCAGCTCGCGAAATTCTATCGGCTAATCCAGGAACAGAGGAGATACATTTGGGTATCAAGCTACTCAATAAGGGACTAGAACAGCAAAAGGTCGCCCTGTCAGGAAGTCAAAAGCTGGTCTCGGATTCCGACCAGTGTCGCACAGATCCGGCATGGGCTGACGTGAGATCTCACTACGAATGGGCGCAGCATCGTCACCCCGAACGCAGGGAAGAAAATTATTCAAGAACCGGATCGTCAGGACAGCACCACAGAACTACACATAATTGGAGCAACATCGCTCCAGCAGCCGAGAAAGACGAGATCGCTGCACTGATTCCGAGGAATCCTCCCCGAAAAGGAGAAGATAAAGTGAAACGTCGGGAGGAGGATCGTCAGAAAATGCCACCTCCTAGATATGAAAACCGTCCGGCTGAGCCTATGGTGGGAACGACGGACGAAGGAACGACGGAAACCACGCTGGCACAAACCGGCAGGGGGCTCGTCATAGTCAAGTACCTCCCCGGAACCGGAATAATGACGCTCCAGACGGAGGCCGGCGATCAGCCGGAAACAACCCAGCTGCACCACCCTCTCCACAGCACAGTTATCACAACGGCCCCTAAGGAGTTCAAGGAGGACGACATGGCAGAGGAGGTGGTGGCAGAAGCCAAAGTCCGGCTCCAAGGCACCACAGCCACAGCCGATATTTGGGACGATCCCTATCCCCGAACGACGCAAGGCACATGATCAACTCCAACATAGAGGCTCGGTGCTACGAAAACGATGACGTGTACGTAGGCCCAAAGTGCTTCGGACCACGCATCAGAGCTACAAAATTCCCGGAAGGATTTGCTATCTCAAGACATATTCAAGCCTACGACGGCATTGCTCGGCCAGACACCTGGTTACAGGACATCTTCCAAGCTTGCTGCATCGCCAAAGGCGGAAACAGCCTGGTCACAACCCGATATCTCCCACTTATGTTGAGGAAGACGGCACGATCATGGCTCAATGAACTTCTGGCGAACACCATCCACAACTGGTATGACTTACAAAGTGCGTTCTTTCGGAATTTCGAAGGCACATATCGGAGGCCCTGTACGGTTGGAGACCTACAGCGTTGCACCCAGAAAGCCAGATAAACTTGCCGAGATTATCTCGGATGATGGATTGACACCAAGAACTCCTGCGAGGGAGTAAATGATCAAACTGCGATTGAAGCTTTCATTGCAGGTCTCCCAATTGGTTTACTGCGCCATCGCTTGAAGTGTGACTAGGTTACTAATTTGGGAGAGATGATAGAAACAGCGAGCAAGTATGCAGATGCTGACGACGACGCAGAGGGATTACTCAACGTCCTGGCCGTACCTCAATCAGCAAAGACAAAGCAACAGGCTCAGAAGCGCAAAAACACCTCGGAAGAAAAACCCAACGCGGAGACGGCAGTAGTCACTACTGTTTCCGGGTCTGGAGGACAAGGAGGACGTGGCGGAGGCCGCGGGCGTGGCCGTGGGACATCAAGGATCCAAGGTAGAGGAGAGAAACAGCCAGGCAAAACCTACACTTGGGCCGACATCGCCAATAACCCATGTGTGCATCACTTGAACGCCAATGGGGGCTCATCCCACACCAATGCTGAATGTCGTTTTAACGATGGCATCAAGAGAGATGATACCGCGGGCTACAAAGCTAAGCGGAAGAAGGGAAAGAAAAATCCCGAAAAAGACAAAGAGACCAAGGAAGATTCTGACATGGAGGAAGCCGACGCTTCAAATCCCAAGTCGGAAGGGAAGAAAACTTTTCCTACCAAGAAGGACACTTACGTAACCTTCCTCGGATCTCAACCAGCAAAGGTCAAGAAAGCAGTTCTCCACGAGCTCAACGCAACAGTTCCGGCTGTCCCTCAGTATCTGGATTGGTCGGAAGTGGCAATAACGTTTGACCGCACTGATCATCCGCCTAAGCTACACAGGCGAGGAAAATACGCCTTAATCGTCAATCCACTTATTGACGGTTATGGTTTCTCCAAGACCCTCATGGACGGTGGTAGCAGCATCAATATTCTCTATGTAGAAACGCTACGCCGGATGAAGATCTCGGAAACACAGCTTAACCATAGCTCTGTGATTTTTCACGGAGTTGTCCTAGGAAGACAAGCTAACTCCCTAGGAGAGATCACTTTCGATGTTACTTTTGGAACACCAAAAAATTATCGAACGGAGGCACTTTCCTTCGAAGTGGTCCCGTTCAAGAGCGCATACCACGCTATATTCGGATGTCCGGCTTACTAGGCTTTTATGGCTCGTCCATGTTACATTTACAATATGATGAAAATTCCAGGTCCCAACGGCGTGATCACCATCAGGGGAGACCCGAAGAAAGCGCGAGAGTGCGAGGATGGAAATGCCGCCTTTGCCGAAGCCGTGCTGCACGCCCAGGAGTACCAGGAGATCAAGAAGAGCATAGATCCGTCCGAGATGCCCGCAACGAAGAAGGAGGTGACAAAGCCAAATCCGGAGTTCTAGGCATCAGAAGAGACGAAGACGACGCCAATGAAGGATGATGACCCCTCCAAGGTGACCCAGATAGGCGCAGGCCTAAGTAGCGCATAGGAAAGCACGCTCGTCAAGTTCCTCCGAGGAAATCAAGATATCTTTGCATGGCAGCCATCTGACATGACCGGAGTACCTAGGGAACTTGCCGAGCACTCTCTAAAGTAAACCCGAACGCTAAACCCGTCAAACAGTCCTTACGACGGTTTGGTGATGAAAAGCGTAAGGCAATAGATAAGGAACTAGCGCGGCTCGAGTTAGCCGGATTCATAGAAGAGGTCATCCATACTGATTGGTTGGCCAACCCTGTAATGGTCCCTAAAAAGGACACCACTGATTTAAGGATGTGTGTTGATTATACTGCCTTGAACAAGGCTTGTCCAAAAGACCCGTTCGCTCTGCCTAGAATTGATCAAGTTATCGATTCTACAGTAGGCTCGGAACTCCTCTGTTTTCTCGACGCATGTTCCGGTTATCACCAAATCTGGATGAAGGAATCTGAAAAAATCAAGACTTCATTCATAACCCCTTTCGGAACCTTCTGTTATGTTACAATGCCCTTTGGGCTGAAGAATGCAGGAGCTACGTACCAGCGCACGATGCAGCGTTGCCTCCATGATCAACTCAGACGCAATGTACATGCATACGTGGATGATATCGCGGTCATGTCCAAAAAGAAGGAAACATTGATTTCTGACTTAGAGGAGACGTTCACCAATTTACAAAAATATAACATCATGCTTAACCCGAAGAAATGCTTCTTTGGAATACCAGCCGGAAAATTGTTAGGTTTTATCGTGTCTCAACAAGGCATAGAGGTGAACCGTGACAAGATCAAGGCTATTCTCAATATTTCTAGGCCAACTCGCCTGAAGGACGTACAAAGATTAACTGGTTGCATTGCTGCGGTCAGTCGATTTGTAAGACGGCTTGGTGAAAGAGCCGCACCATTATACAAACTTCTAAAGAAGACCAAAGATTTTGTCTGGACTGACGAAGCTGAAGCTGCACTACAAGACCTGAAGAAAGTACTCTCATCCGCCCCTATCCTTGGAGCGCCAGAACCTCAGGAATCGATGTTGCTTTACATTGCTGCGACAAATAGGGTTGTCAGTATAGTTATGGTGGTGGAGAGACCAGAAGAAAATCAGGATCACCTGGTGCAGCGTCCGATATACTTTGTCAGCGAGGTCCTGACAGAATCAAAACAGCGATATCCGCACTATCAAAAGTTGGCTTGCGGTGTTTTTCTAGCATCTCGTAAGTTACAACACTATATTCAGGAGCATCCAATTACCGTGGTGAGCAAAGCTCCCATGAGAGATATAATCAACAATAGCGATGCCACAGGACGCGTCGCCAAATGGGGTATAGAGCTTGCATCTTTCGATATTGAGTACAAACCCCGGACAACAATCAAATCCCAGATCCTTGCCGACTTTGTCACTGGTTGGACAGAGACCAAGGAGAACATGGTCCTCCCTGAGTCCGAATATTGGACCCTATTTTTCGACGGGTCCAAGGCTTGAAGGGGCTCGGGGGCTGGCATGGTGCTCAAATCACCCCAAGGAGATAAACTTTTATACGTGTTGCAAATCCACTTCACAGCGACAAATAACATTGCCGAGTATGAAGCACTGCTGCATGGAATCCGGATTGCTAAGGATATTGGCATCCGACGTTTGATGTGTTACGGAGATTCAGATCTTGTTGCTCAGCAAGTCTCGGATATTTGTAATGCAAATAAGCACATGGCAGCATATAAGGCTGTCGTGGATGATCTATCTAAATCGTTCGAGGGGTTTGAAGTTCAACACATCCCTCAAGCAGAAAACGAGGAAGCAGATGCACTATCTCGAATAGGCTCTGCGCGGAAAGAGGTTCTGGATGGCGCATTTTTAGAGCACCTCAAAGTTCCCTCGATAAAGGGAGTAGATGAGGAATATCCAACCAAATCCGACTCACCTTTAATAGCAGTTCTGGCCGTAATTCCTAGCTGGACTCAACCCTACCTTAATTACTTGGTAGATGGCACATTACCCGAAGACGAGGTGTTGAGCCGGCAGATTATCCGACGAGCAAAAGCCTATACTATTGTTAAAGGTGAGCTCCATAAACGGAGTGTTTCTGGGGTTTTTCAGCGCTGTGTATCTCCGGGAGAAGGAGTGGAAATCTTAAGAGAAATCCACGAAGGAGAGTGTGGTCACCACGCTGCAGCCAAATCTTTAGTGGCAAAAGCTTTTCGACATGGTTTTTTCTGGCTTACAGCTTAGGCAGATGCCAAACGATTAGTCAAGACATGCAAAGGCAGCCAAAAGTATGCCAAGCAAGCTCATGTTCCGGCTGATCAGCTGCGAACAATACCTATAACATGGCCTTTTGCGGTCTGGGGGCTTGATATGGTAGGACCTTTTAAACGAGCTCCAAGTGGATTTACTCACCTCTTAGTGATGGTGGATAAATTCACGAAATGGATCGAGGCTAAACCTGTCACTAGTTGTGATGGAGCAATAGCCAAAAGATTTGTCGAGGATGTTATAATCCAGTATGGTTATCCACATAGCATTATCACGGACAACGGGAGTAACTTTTCCATGGGAGAGTTGGCTGAATTCTGCGACGAGCAAAATATCCGGCTTGACATTGCGTCAGTCGCACATCCACAGGCTAACGGACAAGTCGAAAGAGCAAATGGTTTAATTCTACAAGGCTTGAAACCAAGACTCGAAGCACCACTTAGACGTACTGCGGGGGCTTGGGCAGAGGAACTACCCTCTGTAATTTGGAGTTTGCGAACAACTCTAAACAGGTCAACAGGATATACACCTTTCTTCTTGGTCTATGGCGCAGAAGCAGTTCTTCCTAGTGATTTGATTCATACTTCTCCTAGAGTGGCCACGTATATCGAAGAGGATGCCGAGATTTCTCGACAAAATGATCTCGACTTAGTCGAAGAAGTTCGCGTCGTTGCTGAAAGGAGATCTACAGCCTATCAGCAGAAGTTACGCAAGTATCATAGCCAGAGAGTCCGAACTAGAAATTTCAATAAAGGTGATTTGGTTCTCCGGCTTGTGCAACAAAGAAAGCACAAACTTTCCCCAATATGGGAAGGGCCCTTTTTAGTTAGTCAAGTATTGCACAATGGGTCGTACTACTTAACTGACATGAGGCCAGTCAAAGAAATACCTGCTACTAAGAAGAGAAAGAGAGCTAGAGGCAGTACAAATCCGGATGAATTAGACAGACCGTGGAATATTGCTCAGCTACGTCCCTTTTATTCTTAGTTTTATCTTTCTTTGTAATCATACATATGTACATGTTCTGTGAAAAATAAAAGTTTTGGTTACCTCAAAGTTTTCCTGAGAATTTTTTACCATCTTATTTCCTAATGATCATGTCATAGTCGAAAATCACAGAATGCTTGAAAGTACTTTATGCTCATGTTCGTTCTGGTTTAGATTTCCGATTCTAAAACTGCTACCTTCGGGTACAACTCTAAAAAAACTCTAGTCTTTACTTGGGTTATTTGTCTGATTGCTGGATGCGGGTATCTTCCGAGTAGTGAATTGTTGGTACTGGAAGCCGGCTTTGTTTCCAAGTTTAAACTGGTTTAGCAATTGAGCTCCGTTGCTCAGCAAAGTTTCCGGCTGAAGGTTTAGCCGGCTCATGAAAGGGACGAGGCGGAAAGCCAGATAAACGATAAGTAGAGGCGGAAAATTCCAAGTGCTTATGCAAACATTTCAGGAACGCAAAAAAGTTTAAGACAAAAGTGCTGAATAGATAAAAAACTTAGCACTAGCAAAAGTCATAGTACTTAATATTTACAAAAAACGCAATCATGTCTTTCCAGAATAATACATAGTTTTCTAATCTATGATGCAGGAGGAGATGAAGGAACTGTCGGATCGCTGGTTACTCCGCCTTGATATCGTGCCGAGATGTCCGGATCCGAGGTGGTCCGTTCATCGTCGGAAACTTATTCGGCGTCTTCTGGAGGTGGCGGAGTATCCACGCGGGTGAAGAAGGGCACCTCGTAGCTGGTCAGGTTAGCTACGTGGCACCCATATCCGGCGTAGGAGTGCATGATAGCTTGAAGGTCTTGCTCCTAGCCGTCTTCGTCTACTTTGCAGTACCCTCTGGTCACTTGCCATATCTCCATGTTCCCATGGTGGCTCATGACCATGGTGAGAGCGTTCAAGTCCGACATGCTTGGCATGTCCGGAATCCTGAGAGACTCGCCAATGTCCTCAAGGGACTGGCGGTAGTCATGAAGAAGATCACCGACTTGGGTAAGCCGGTGAGTGCGGGGTTCGGACGAGGAGGAGTCCGTCAAGTTCAGAGGACCTATACACAAAACAAGGATATGAAAAAACCGACATTGATGAAAGTCGAAGAAATGATAAGTCAGATAGATGGAACATACCAAGAATGACGTCGTCAATCTTGGCTTTCTCCTCCCGGAGACTCTGGAGTTCAGCCCGGAGCGCCTGGGAGATATCCTTTTCTCTGCCAACCTCATTCTTGAGGTCCGAGATAACCTTATCTTGAGTGGCAATCTTGAGATCGCGCTCTTCAGTGGCCTTGGAGGAGGACTCGAGGACTTGAGCTATGCTTCTTTCGTGATCCGCCTTGAGCTTATCCAGCTCTTGGCGAAGTCCCTTATTCTCTTAAGGTTTTGAGGTTTTCGGCCTCTTCAATCATAGCGATGGATTGTTTCACCAACGCTGTAAGTCAAAAAGAACAACAGTTCAGAAAAATTCGACATTGAAAAAAAGCAAAAGACAAGGTTTGAATCTCGAAATGTTTACCTTCGGCTTAATCCTTGGCTACCTTGAGCTTAGCATTTTTAAGCCGGAGAGCTTTGATCTCTCTCCGCTTATCACAGACATTTTTAAACAATTCCTGGTTATAGGAACATACTTTCTGTAAGTCAGAATACCCAAAGTCAGAAAGCTACTTAAGACTCGGGCTAATATTTTTTGCTAAATATCAGCACGAGCCTTGGGGGCTACACTAGTTCGTTCTTTGGCATCCTAATGAATGCATAAACCCAGATTTCTATATCCTACTTCATGCTTGGGGGCTAGAGGATATGATATAACATAAGGTGAAAAACAAGAGTTGGAATTCTGACTTACATATTGTTCGCGGGTGAGTTTGTCTAATCCCGTGTTCACCTCAGCTGCCACCTTCTCGGCGAGAGTAAGAGGAATTACTGGGGCTGTTGGAAGCTCGCCAGTCCTGATCCTCTCGTCGCGAAGGCGGACTTGGGCAAGAAGGTTAGAGAACTTGATGTCCTCTGCTTCTTGCACTTCCTCTTCGAGGGAAAGATGGCTTTTGTCCAGGACTTGCCTGGCCAGCCGCTGGACTCCTCTGCGGACTTCGGGGATAAGCCAAACTTGGCAAGTCCGGGGTTGCTGAGGAGGTTGTCGGCGAAGACTTCAGCCGAGGGATCATTACCCAAAGAGGGTTCACCCTTATCTTGAGTTGACACACCCATGGTGACGTCAGTGTGCGATCCAAGGATCACAGGCGCCGTTGGAAGAGCCGGATCTTCTGCAACAACCGGAGATGGAATAATCGCCGGTGTTACAGAAGGTTGAGGGGCAGGAGTTGGAGGAGCCATGGCAGGGGAAGCTATGGTAAGCTTCGTCTATCACAGGGGCTTCACAAGAATCCCCTTCCCCTTACCCTTGATGAGAGGCTTTGCTCTGAGAATGTAGTAAAGTCAGAAACATTACATCTCAGAAAGAAATCCGAGAAAGGTACAAAGGCGGAAATTGTGAATGAAAGTTACCTCTTCACAACAGGCACTTCCTTTGTGCCAACAGCCACTGTCGGAGCTTTGTGCTTCTTGAGCGCAAGGTTCGGCAATGGGACCACTTCAGTCTCCTGAGAAAACTCAGGAGGATATCCTTCGAGTGGAGCAAGCTCCGACTCGGGGAGATCAGCAAGCTGAAAACAAGAAAACATATCAGCATTGCAGTATATAACTTAAAGATTGAAACACGTAAAAGGTGTGCTGATGGAAGCTTACCGCTACCACGGGGTTTTCCGCCGTGTGCATGTCCAGAGAAATCTCCATAATTTTCCTCTCGATCCGCTCCTTGATCAGCCACTTGATCTAGCTTATGTAACCTTGGATGGTATAGGCTTTGGGGCTGATGTGGAGAGAGTCTTTTTTGGAAGACGTGATGGAGTGCATCAGTCTATCCCCATGGTACTGAAGTGGCTGGATCCGACGTGAGACCCATCACTGGACTAAGTCGGATCCCTTCAGACCCTTGTGCTTGATAAGGTATTCGATCCGCCTCTTAGCGAGGATCAGATCGTCCGTGAGAACCGGAGCAGCCTCATCCCAGGAAGGCTGGGCTGTGGCGGCTCTGTCGACAAAAGCCGGCAAAGCAGTAGCTTTGCCGGGAGCTGGAATATCCCTATGATAGAAAAAAGTGGCTAGCCATTGTTTGACCGAGTCACTGGCAGAAATTTTGGGATATGCCCTGTCTCGTCTAACAGAAAAACTAATGGTACCGGTGATATAAGGAACACCGGCAGTAATGGAATTTCTCCACACATGGAAATAGTACCAGAAGAGAAGAAAACTCGGCCTAATGCCGAGAAAGCCCTCGCAAAGCGTGGCATATGCGCTCATCTCTAGAAGAGAATTGGGAGGAAGATTATGGAGTTGAACTCCATAGTGGTCAATCACCTCGGAGAAGAACTCCGAGGGAGGAAAGGACAAACCTCGGTCCAGATGGGTGCCGAAGTGGACGCGTTCGCCCTCACGCGGATTGCGGATGGTTTCACTGGAACCGCTCCGCCAGTTGCCGGCGGCGAGAAGCCCCTCCTTCTCCACGTTTTTTAGGCCGTCGTCGTCGAGGGCGCAGGGGATCCAGATTCCTCGGAAGCTCTCTTTCTCCACAGCTGCTTCCGCCGCCGCCGCCAGAGAAGAAGAAGAGGATGAAGCCACTTTCTCTCCGGTGGAAAAGGTGACCTTAAAGTGGCGGCGCTAGGAGCTCTCTGGGAGGAGGACGAAAAGGCTCTGGGCGCGCTGGAGGATTGGGAAGAAAGAAACAGCGAAGGACTGGTGGAGAGGAGAAGAAGGAGTATAAACCCCTTATATCCACCTACCTGTGCCAAGATTCGTGCAAATGCTACAGTGTAATTGCCACGCATCGTGGAAAGAACTGGGAAGGGCCCGCGTGATGATTGTGTTGCCTCGATCTCCACGCACGCATTGAAACGGCACCTCGGTTTCGCGAACCGCAGACCCACCAACGGTCGTGCTGACGGAACGTCTCTCAGATGATGTGACTTGACCATGCTTGTGTCAGGTGGCGTTAGAGACCAAGTTCCGGCTTAATTTAAAAGCGAGCTGGAAAATCCGAGTAAGTAATTGAAAGGTCCGACTAATTTTTAAGACCCGGATCATATTTTGTGTTGTGAAGTTTCAGGAACCCTTCAAGATTCTGCAAGCCGAAGATCAAGCTAGACGATGATAAAATCTGACTTTGGATCTTGGAGGCCTCCGGGGGCTACTGTTGGGGATATACTTTCCGAGTATCCTTACAGATCCTCACTGACCAGGGTGGCCCACTTCGGGTTAGAGCTTTGCTTCACGGGCGGCCCAGTTAGGGAGAGAAGACAGAGTCCAATCCGACTACGGGAAGGCCCAGAAGACTTACCGACTTAGGCCCATAATGTTACTTGTAGTTCAAGATGTACTCTGTAACCAACTCTTAGTCATAGCCGGATTGATCTCTCCTGTAAACCCTAGGCCGGATATCTATATTAGCCGTCCTAGGGAGAGCCTTTAGGGCACACCTCAATAGTCTACAATCTCAACTCGCACAGGCGAAACCCTTGTAACCCATATTCCGGCTCTGCTGTATTACTGGATTGCTAGCAGGAGTAGGGTCCGTCCAAAGCCTGCGGATTCGAACCTGGGTAAACTTTTGTGCTCACCATCCCGGAACACCGTACGTCTCACACCCCTCTTTCCCGCACGCCTCGAGGACCCCCTCATGGCGTACTTGTCCTCAAACCGACGACATAAGTACTATGATCCCAGCTTTGAGTGTTTTGCAAATACTTTGATCAAGTCTTTGATGGTGCATGTCACCTCAAAAATTCTTTCTTTTTATCACTTACCTACTCAAGGATGAGCAGGAGTTAAGCTTGGGGATGTTGATACATTGCAAATGTATCTATAATTTTTGATGTTCCATGCTTAGTTTTATCCACTTTCTTGAGTTTTGTTCCAACTTTGGAGTAATTTTATTATGATTTCTTGGACTAACCTATTAACAAGAGCCACAGTGCCAGCTGCCTGTTTTATGCTATTTTTGGTTCCAGGAAAGTCAAAAAATGAATATTCTCGGAATTGGACGGCACAAAAGCCAAAGTGCCTATTTTTCCGGAAGGGATCAAGTGCCAGAATACGAGACGGAGAGGGGCCAGGGGCCGGTCACACCACCTGGCCGCACGGCCAGGCTTGGCCCGCGCCAGGGGGTGGTCTGGCCGACTCCAGCACCCCCTCGGCCTCTCCTTCCGCCTATAAGTTGCCCTCGGGACGAAAACCCTAAGTACCCGGTCAAAAATCCACGAAAGAGTCTGTAACCGCCATCGTCTCTGTCCCTAGATCAGGGGGATCTGAAGCTCTTCCCGGCACTCTGCCGGAGAGGGGAATTCAGCTTGGAGGCCTTCTTCATCACCATGCAAGCCTCCGGTGTGATGCGTGAGTAGTTCATCCTTGTACTATGGATCCATGTAGTAGCTAGATGGCTGGTTTCTCCTCCTTTGTGCTTTCATGTTTAGATCTTGTGAGCTCCGTTCATGATCAAGATCATCTATTTGTAATCCATACATGTTGTGTTTGCAGGGATCCAATGGATATTGAGATGTTATTTCAGATTGATTATTGATTCTATCATGTCTTTGTTATTTGAGATCTTGCATGCTTTCCGTTGTTAGTAGCTATCTTGGCCAAGTAGATGCTAGCAACTCCAAGAGTTAGTATTTATGCTTGATAGTGGGTTCGGCTCTGGTAATCTGGGGAAGTGACAGAAATCTCTAAGGTACTAGATGTGTTGTTGCTACTAGGGAGAAAACAACAATCCTTTGTTCATAGAACAATAGTATTGTTTACTTTACACGCAGTTCGTAAAACAATAATCTGTTGCTTGCAACTTAATACTAGAGGGGGTTCGGATGATAACCTGAAGGTGGATTATTAGGCATAGATGCAGTTGGATGGCGGTCTATGTATTATGTTGTAATGCCCAATCAAGTCTCAAAGGAGTCAAGATGATTAGTATATACATGTATTGCTTTCTCGGTATTTGTCAATTGCCCCGCTGTAATTTGTTCACCCAGCATGTTATCTATCTAAGGAGAGCCACCTGTAGTGAACTATGGATCCCGGTCCTTTTTCTTTACATACAATCTGCAACTGTTTACTGCTTTGTGTTTACTTTCTACAAACTTTTACTTCTTTCCATTCGATACGTTTAATCCTTTGTTTTCTGCAAAACACGGTGAGATTGACAACCTCATCGCCAGTTGGGGACAAAGTTCTGTGGTTATGTTGTGCTGGTCTCCACGTTGCTACTAGCACCGGTAGTGCGCCCTGCCAAAGCTCAGCTAGTAACACCTTTGGGGTGTTTCCTTGCTCCTACTGGTTCGATTAAACCTTGGTTTCATAACTAAGGGAAGACTTGCTGCTATATTCATCGTACCTTCCTGTTGGGGTTCCCAACAAGCTCTACATCGAAAGTCGAGCGCATCACGTAGCGCTGCGGCGCCCCTAGACGCTAACCATGTACAGTAGAGCATAGACTTCGAGGCAGCTGTCCTGAGATCGTTCAGCGATGGTTGTGTTGTCGCTGCTACGTGAGATTTGGTAGTCGGAGCTGGCCATGGTGGCGTTTCCGAGATCGTGGCGGTCAAGTTCTTCGGGCTAGCGGGTCTACGGAACGTGGTATGCAACGGCATGCAGCGGGATTGATGTTGGGTATCCACAACAATGCCCATTGGTGATGGACTTGTGTTTAGAGAAAGAGGTGCGTTGGTAGATTCATCGGCTAACGAACAATGGAGAACGTGAGGTTTACCCAGATTCATGCCCCTAGAGGGTAATACCCTACTCCTACTTGTCTGATCTTGATTATTGATGGGGATTACAATGCCGTCGTGATGGCTATGGTGGTGTAGATTGGATCTTGCCTAGGGAAGATTATGTGTGAGTTGGAGATTACCTCCTCAGTGACCCCTCCTAGCCTTTATATAGGATGCTAGGTCTCAGGTACTGTGATGAGTCGGTTACAAGTTCAAGGCGAACCCTAGGGTTTCCTAATCTTGGGCTTGTCGTTGTTCCATACGCCAAGAATCTGGGCTTCTGATGCTACGTAGCTGCCAACATATCTTGGGCTTCGTGGTCCCTAGTAAACCATCATGTGGGACTCTAGTTGGGCCGGACCAGGTATACCAACACTAGGTACCCAATGGGATATACCCACATCATTAGCTCCCGAGTGTCTAGTCGAGTCATAGACTCGAGTACAGACTCAAAGTCATAGATCATGTATCGTGTAGTCATAGTCGACAATCATGCGAGAAGAAACCACCAACCCAGAAGTTCATCGAGTCAGCGTCTTGCGTGTTTTTAGATGTTTAGTAGTCATAGGGATGATATCATACCATGTCTGGTTCTCTTGACGGATCAAGACCAGTAATAGCTCTCAGAAAAAAAACAACGCTAACCTACTCAAACTCGAGTCCCCAGACTCGAACCTAGTATATGTTAGGGTAGCTCGACTCGTGCTGTAGAGGCCTTATCGAGTCGAACTCCAGCCTGTGAATGGGTACCCAAGGAATCCGTTGGGATTTTTTGTCACAACGTAGGTATGGAATTCATCTAGTAGAGTGCATTGAATGTGGTTTCCCTACAACACGGAGCTCAGGCTCTTGCGATTATAGACGCCGAGAGACAGCCTTAGTTGCCGCGTACGTGCTGACACGGCAAAAAATGTCGTCAGGGATAACTACGTCGGGATTGTGCAACAGCAGAAGATTTTTTTGGCTCGGCACAACGTGATTAGTGCTTCCGCGGCACGATAGTGCATGAGCCTCGTTACATTACTGAAGATGACGGAACTTTAGTACCGTCTCACGTATTATGAATGCCATGGTTTGTACAACATCACCGATCTAGATAATTAAGTATAGTACCATTAATCAAAATAAGAAGTTTACAGTCATTAATTTAGAAAGCTAATTGCATTTAAATGGAAAATTCAGTTTTATTGAGAGGATATTTATTACATCATATTACACTGCAACCACTTCTTCTAACAAACAAATTATGAAAATAAAGTACTAAAAACTATCTACAATAACCTAATTCTTCCACTTATCTTAAGGATAAGTGGAGAAATTGACCTAATATAATCTTGAGCGCCTATCTATTCTGCTAACACCCTACTGTGACAAACACAACAACATGGCCACCATCCTCCATCAATGATGCTTTCATGGCGGCGACGATGACGACAATGACAACACCATGTCCATAATCCTTCGCACGAGCTATGATGACCGCGTTGCCATGGATCTAAAAGAGATAGCAGATCGATTAGAGAAAAAACATGATGCAACAACAGATCAGTTACAGAAAGAACATGCTGATGCAATAGTAGATCGATTAGATAAAGAACAAGATCCAACAACAAATCGATTAGAGAAAGAATAAGGTCCAACAACAAATTGATTAGACAAAAAACAAGATCCAACAACAGATCGATTAAGAAAGAACCATAGGCTCAGAGGACTCCAGCATGGAAGCTGGGTCGGATTGGCAGAGCTTGCGAGGCATCACCATATTTGGGAGGGTCAACGTAGTAGAAATGGAAGTTGGTGAGATCTTAGGATATTTTTTGAAAACGACTATTTTCAGATCTAGGGTTTTCCTTGCCGGGAGAGTGGGTACGGCGCCGTACAGAGAGAGGAGTTGAGAGAGTGGGGACTAAGGACTCCTTATATTATATAGGAAATGGGGTGGGGGTTGCTGGTGATATATAGTGTTTGCTTTATGGGCTGTAAACGTGTGCGCCCAGTAACGTGGACCAAATTTGTTCATAGATCCCATACATCGGTCTCCGGCAGCTTGGGTAAGCAGTGGTGGTCTGCACCTGTCAGCCGGACAAGCCTAACCAGTTAGCGGGTAGTGATTAACCATTCTCTAGTGGACATAAATAATAAATGGCACTTGAAATGAGCAGTGGATATTGCGAATGCATCTGTTGGTCAAGTGAGGCGTTAAAAACCGCCGCCTTCCCCGTCCATGTACCATGGCACCAAAATCCACCGCTACCATGTGTGCCATAGTGTATAAGTGGACATTGAGAAAAAATTGAAGGGAATATGCCCGAGAGGCAATAATAAAATGTTATTATCTTATTCTAAGTTTATGATTGATGTTTATTTCTCTTGCTAGAATTGTATTAATAGGAAATATTAATACATGTGTTTTCACAAACTAAAGTTCCTAGTAATGCCTCTCATATATACTAGCTCATTGGCCAACTGATGATCAAGGTTTCCTGATCATGAACATTGGATGTTATTGATAACAGAATCATATCATTAGAAGAATGATATGATGAACGTACACCCAAAGTAGATTTAGCAATGCAGTCTAGTCATTAAGTTTACATTGTTATATCATACATATATGAACTAGACCTAGTCCCAATACCATAGATCATGTCAATCACTAACACTGGAAGAGTACCTTGATAACATCAAACGTCACCCTATAACAGGGTGACTATAAAGGTGGGTTCAGGTATTCCGAAAGTGTTATGTTGAAGCTCATGGATCAAGAGTGGGATTTGTCCATCCTAATGATAGAGAGATATACTTTGGGCCCTCTCGGTGATATCACATCAACACCGCTTGCAAGCATGTGACTAGGCCACAAGGGTATTGTATCACAGAATGAGTAAAGAGTACTTGTTGGGAACGAGATCAAACTAGGGTATAGTTGATACATATGACTTGATCTTGGACAAGTAATATATCATGAGACAAAAGGATTTGGTTATGACGTTAATGGTTCACACGATCACTAGAGTCATTATTGAATATGTGGGAGTTAGTATAGATATCCAGGTCTCGCTTCTGATTATTGATAAGAGAGGTGTCTCTATCATATCTGCATCATTCGCGAATCGTAGGGTGATACACTTAAGGTATTCAAACAATAATTGGTAGATAAAACATATCTGAGAATAATCTTGTTAGAGCTAAAATTATTTCGATGATCACCGGAAGTGTTTCAGGTCAAATCGTTGAAATTGGTTTCAGATGTGATATTGAAACAGTGCAAGAGGTTTTATGTGATTTTTTGTTAATTAAAGTAATTAACAAAATTCTGAATAAAATAAATAAAAGAGTTTTATTTAAAGATAAAGATGCATTTATGCTAATGGGTAATAAATACATGTGAGTGGAAGAGGTGTTTATGTGAGTCAAGAGTCCACCCACATGAATGAGGGGAGAGGTGGGGGCACCACCATCGCCGGAGACCATGCTCCTTGGGCATCCCTCCCCCTATAAAAGGAGCCCCCCTCCTCCTCCTCTCCATTTGCACCACCTCATCTTGAAGGTTCTATTCCCCCTCTAGTAATACCCATGGCTTCGGATTAGCGAAATATATGTTCTGTTGGATTCTTGGAGTAAGATTTATCTACCCCTTCTGCTGACCTGCTAGAGTGGAGGCGAGAAGGTTGTCGGGAGCCGGACGTGTGCCTAAGGACGGATAATTTGCTGGCTTTCGGAGTTCTTCTACTCGATCTTGAGATCAGCAAGTGAACAACTACATCACCAACGAAATCCGATTTTGTAAAAGCTTTCCGTCTTCAAGGGTAAGTTATTCTGGTTACCCTCTCACTCGTTACTAGCATCTACTAGATTAGATTTCAGCGCAATTGATGTTCTTATTAGAGGAATTTTTTATTTTCTATGTTGTGAACCCTTCAGTGGTATCAGAGTCATATCTATGCGTAGATGTTCTGTACAAGTAGAACACATGGGGATGTGTGCATTGATGATCATGTTATTGAAACTTTTTGTGTGTATTGGATCTTAGTGGCATAGTGGGATGAAGCGGCCCGGACTAACTTTACATGTCCTCGCACATGAGACCTGTTCCACGTTTGACAGGCAACTCGTATTGCATAAGTGGCTAGCGGGTATCTCTCTCCTACTATAGTTAAGATCTAGTATACAACGGGTTGTTAATAATTTGTATATCACCGTTGTGGTTGGAAGAACATATTTTTGAATGGTTCTTTATAATACCAAAGCCATGTAAAATATTAAAAAAGAAATTAGAGACGTCTAACTCGTTTTTGCAGGGCATGTGATGTGATATTGTCATATGTTACATGATGTATGCAATGTTATTATTTGTAAGTTATGAAAACCAGCTGGAGTCATACGTTTGTTTTATTTCTTTTAGGGCCTGCTACTAGAAATGGAAATCCATGTAATTAGAATTAGTGGATAAATAACCAATATGGTGGCATCATGGACCTTGAAGCCATGTCGGTGGGATGATGGTGATCATACCATGGAGCACGAGATGGAGATCAAGTGCAAGAAAGTACCATATCATATCACATATTTTATATGCATGCGATGTTTATCTCTTCTATGCATCTTATTTTGCTTATGTATTGCTTATTTCTTGGTTGTAGCATTATAAGATGATCCCTCCCACTGAAATATCAATATAAATATGTTCTTCCTTTAGTATGCACCATTAAGAAAGTTTGTCATTTTGAAGCACCACGTGATGATCGTGTGTGATAGAATCTACGTTCGTATACAACGTGTATAATATAGATTTACACACGCAAATACTATGGTTCTACTTTGCGATCCTAGCATGTACAAACATGGACTCGGAACATGAACCGAAAGGTAAAGCACGAGTCATATGAATGATATGATGAACATGTGGATGTTCGCCTTTGAAGCTACATCATCCATGTGATGATCGGTTTTAGTGTAGTGGATTTGGTTTGTGTGATATCCAAAACAACTAGAGGGATGTTGTTTTTCAGTGGGAGTTATAGTAGTAATTTTGAATTAATTTGAACTCGATCTTTCCTAAACTTAGTCTAAATAGTCTTTGCAAATATGTTGTAGATCATGACACCACCTGCTTTCAATTTCAATATTTTCATGGAGAAGGAGAAACTCAACACCAATGGTAGCAACTTTACCGACTAGGCACTTAATCTGAGGATTCTCCTCTCGGCTGCTCAAAGGAGCTATGTGTTAGATGCACCTCTAGAACCCCCTCCTCCTGAAGAAGCTTTCGATGACGAGAAAAATGTTTTCTTGACTCAGAAGGAGGATCACCACATGGTTCATCGTGTCATATTGTATGGGTTAGAGCCTGAGCTTCAAAAGCGTTTCGAGCACAACAATTCCTATGATACAATGGGTGAATTGAGAATGATTTTTGATATCCATGTTTCCATAGAGAGTTATGAAGCTTATGAAAAATTCTTTAGCTGCATGATGGAAGAGAATAGCTCCGTTAGCGAGCACGTACTCAAAATGTCTGGGTACGCCAATAATCTCATAGCTCTGGGAATTGTGATTCCAAATGAGCTAGGAATTTATCGGGTTATCCAATCTCTCCCACCAAGTTACAATAACTTCATGATGAACTATAATATGGAAAGCATGAATAAGTCGCTACCCGAGCTTCCTTTTATGCTAAAAATTGCTGAAGTGGCGATTAAAAAGGAGCATCAAGTGTTGATGGTAAATAAAACCACTAGTTTCAAGAAAGGCAAAAATGGCAAGAAAGACAAGAAGGGTAACTTCAAGAAGGGTGACAAATCTATAGCCTCGCCTGAGAAGAAGACCAAGAATGGCCCTAAGACTAAAACTAAGTGCTTTTATTGCAAAAACACGGGGCACTGGAAGCTCAACTGCCCCAAGTATCTGGATGACAAGAAGGCCGGCAAGGCAAAAAATGGTATATGTGATATACATGTTATTGATGTGTACCTTACAAGTACTCACAGTAGCACCTGGTTATTTGATACTAGTTCAGTTGCAAATATATGTAAATCGAAACAGGAGCTGCAGATAAAGCGGCAACTAGTGAGAGATGAAGTGACGATGCGAGTCAGCAATGGATCAAAGGTTGATGTGATCGCCATCAGGACACAGCCACTTCATTTATTATCAGGATTAGTAATAAATCTAAATAATTGTTATTTGGTTCCTACGTTGAGCATGAACATTATATCTGGATCATGTTTGATGCAAGAAGGTTATTCATTTAAATCTGAGAACAATGGTTGTTCCATTTATATGGACAATATCTTTTATGTTCATGCACCTATTAAGAAAGGTTTGTTTTGTCTGGATCTCGATTGTGATAATGCACATATTCATAATTTAAAAGCCAAAAGAACCAAATTGAATGATGCATATATGTGGCACTACCGCTTAGGTCATGTTGGTGTAAAATGCATGAAGCAACTCCATTTTGATGGATTGCCGGAACCCGGAATCACTTGATTATGAATCATTTGAGACATGTGAACCATGTATTATGGGCAAGATGACTAGGACCTCGTTTTCCGGTTCTATGGAACGGGCAACAAACTTGCTGGAAATTATACATTCAGATGTATGTGGGCCATTGAGTGTGTCAGCAAGCGGAGGTTATTGTTATTTCGTTACTTTCATGGATGATTTGAGTAGATATGGGTATATCTATTTGATGAAACACAAGTCTGGAAACTTTGAAAAGTTCAAGGAATTTCAGAGTGAAGTGGAAAATCATCATAATAGAAATATTAAATTTATGTGATCCGATCGTGGAGGTGAATATCTAACTTACGAGTTTGGCTTACATATGAAAAATGTGGAATAGTTTCACAACTAACGCTTGCCGGAACACCACAGTGAAATGGTGTTTCAGAATGTCGTAATCGTACATTATTGGATATGGTTCGATCTATCATGTCTCTCATAGACTTGCCATTGTCATTTTGGGGATATGTACTAGAAACAGTTGCATTCACTTTAAATAGGACTCCATCTAAATCCATTGAAAGGACACTGTATGAATTGTGGTTTGGAAACAAACCTAAGTTATCATTTCTAAATGTTTTGGGATGCGATGTTAATGTGAAGAAACTTCAACCTGATAAACTCGAACCCAAAGCGGAAAAATGTATCTTCATAGGATACCCTAAGGAAACAATTGGGTATAATTTTATCATGGATCCTAAGGCAAAATTTTCGTTGCTAAGAATGGATCCTTTCTGGAGAAGGAGTTTCTCTCGAAAGGTGTGATCGGTAGGAAAGTAGAACTCAATGAGGTTACTGAACCTTCTCTTGATGGTATGGTGAATAGTGCTCCATTGGAAGTGGCGAGTGGAGTACCACCGGAAAATGTTGCGGTGTTAAGTTTACCAGATGAAGAGGGAACTAATGATATTGATGCGGTGACTCAGCATACCACTACATGATGTAGTATACTATAGTCGTTGACATAACACCAATGAAACACATTTCCACTAGTATTACATCCCTCAGAAAGGTACAACATAAACATCATGGGTCTAGGACATGACTATAGTTTACAACTTGACTCTTTACAAAAGATCTAGAAAACATTCCTCGAAACAATGAGGAAAATATTACATAGAAGTAAATAAGAAATAGCAACTCGGGGACTATTCTTGAAATAATACTACTAATAATATATATCTATGGCTTGCGATTTCCACTATAGCAATACTCTACAGAATTAGATTCTCTGGTGTAACACCCCGTCCACTAGGCCCTTGGGGTGTCACTCCGGCAGCTTAATAGGATATCTAGACTGGCCCTACAGACTAACACTTATCTTTTCTGTGCACTTTGTCCTCACTCATCCGCACCCGGTACCCACTTCCCAGTCGGTCACCCATCTTAGAATTGCTCTAGGTTAAGCACGCTTAACCTCAGAGTTCTTTTTAGATAAGCTTCTGGAAAAGAAGTTGCAACTTGTTGGTATGAGTATTCTATCAATCCTATTAAGCCATGCACCTGGTCTCACATATAGCTAGAGATTATACTCCTATCTAATCATAAACTTTGCCTTCACTTGAGTTGAGGTATATGTCGAGTCCATTGACTTTATTGAAGAACTTGAGATTTCGGTGATGATTCCTTTGAGCATAAGTTGGTGTTGACGACATCTTCATCGTCTTTAGAATCTAGCAAGGGTTAAGAAGGTACGGTTGAGTACGAGCATACTCAGCAAGTTCACTAAAAAATATTGTATGATGCACTATCTACAACCACAGACCAAAGGTCATAGGTTATCTAGGTTTTTGTAATTATTTCTTCAAAGGTTGCTTTTATTCTGAAAAGATACGTCCGTCAACCTTCACATATTTACTAGAACTTCATGGAGTTCCTTTCCTGCCGCGTTCGTAACTCCTTACGGGAACAGGGAGTAACATGTCACAGTTTTGTACACTCTGGAGAGGTGCATTACTTTACCCATAAGAGATCCTTATCTAGGTTGCACAACCGAGCAGCCAACCAGTTCACACTTCCTTGGTATGAGGCTCAGTATAAGGATCCAAGCCAATCAATGTTATCCTTCATTACCCCACATGTTAACACGACCCCCAAGCATAAATATCTATGTTAACCCCCATATAGGCAGATATAACTCTGGTAGACCCCTTGATGACTCTAGTGAGCAGATCATGTCCCTGGTAGCCCTCAACCTACCTCCAACAGTCCCTCACAGATGATCTAGATACTAAGATCATGGGGCACTAAGGGGTCCCAACCATGTATTGGTCCTCGAAATAAATTCCAGCGTCACAATATGGTCATCCGTTGACATGCGAAAGGAAGAAGATCCAGCTGACTTCTCTGTCCCATTCCATATCTCATGGTTAACGCGTAATATATGGCCAAGAATCACTGGCGTCATTTGTTATTAAGTCCTATATGATACTTTCCCGTGTAATGGTGGTTCCATTTCCAATCTTAATAGATTAGCTAATCACCTTGGATCAGTAACCACTAGTTCAAGTCAATTATGAAAATAGTGTTTTCTGTCTTCCTTTTTGAAATGCAGGTGATAACAATATTATATTGCAAATACTTGATAGAAAATAACCAAAGCACATGAGCAAGTGTGAACTTTCCTTTTGTGATTGCAAGATTATGCAATCACAGTCTTCTAGATAATATAAACTCTAATATCTAAAAACAGCATCATTGGTCCGGTAAGGACTAATGTTTAAAGAAGTAAGATGCTGTTATGCATAAGTAATATAATGCATCTTTGTAAACTCGAACACCCTGGAATAATGTAGATGATCTAGGGTTTGGGGAACTAGGAATGGTTTCTTTAGAATGTGTTGTCCTTTTAGATCAGTTTCACACTTATGCTTCCTTTTTGGTTTGTCAGAGTGTGTGAAATACTTGCAAGTATAGTAAAGTAGCATACAATAATAATGCACCAAAATGTGGAATGGTATCCAGAGACTTTTTATGTAAAGATTATTAATCAATTAGAGCCTTTATGGAAATGCTTAAGACTTAATTTTTAATGTATCTTAAAAGAATAACTTTTGAAGAAAAGCTTACTTAACCTAAGTAAAAGCATTTAAACTTGAAGTTAACTACTTTTAGCGTTTCTTCCTAACTCTAATTATCATGGAAGAAAACAATTGCTAGAATGGAGTTAACCATATTAATAGCATTTGGGATTTGTAGGTCATTTATATGAGATGGTACCACATTTATTTAGTTCATAATACTTCATAAAAGTTAGATAAAGGTAGTATTACTTTTATTTGTGTGGTGTTTTCTTAACATTATAAGTGTATAGATTTTGTTTTTCATTTAGGAATTAGTGGTTATATTTTATAAACGTGGATATGAAATTATTTGGACTACTTATGAATTATCTTTATATTTTAAATATCTTCATAAACTTATAAGAGAAATGATAGTACAAATGTTTAATAAGTAAAAAAATATGATTTTGATGCTTTCATAATTGATATAATCCTTTTAGAAAGTAGTATACAATTATTTTTAAATGGTAGATTTAGATAATTCATTAAAGATGAATTGGACTATTTTTACTTCCTATAAGCATTAATTAGGATTAGTACTACCATTATATATTAAATGGATAATAATAAAGACATAACAAAAAAATTATATACCTTTAATGAATTAAAATAAAGGAAAAAAGTTTAAATAAGGTCTATTAAATCTCCACACTTTATTTTACTTCAAAAGTGAACTATTATATTTATAATATATATATTTTATCTTTGTGATCATTTTGGTATATTATATGCATTTTTATGATTTTTTTATAATACAATATGCTTTTTCCAAGATTAATACTTAATAGAGTATTTGTTAAATAATAAAGCATTTCATTTAAGTTGTATAACAAAGTATAATAATAGATTTAAATTATAGATCTTCTTTTTTGATATTTTAGTATATAATACATACTTTGCTGAATTATAAAATAAAAGATATCGATTTTACAATATTTATTGATTTTCTGAAATTGCATTAAATAGAAAAATCATTTTTATACCTAAATGATACCTAGCCTAAGTCACATAAAAGTGGGATCATGGCCATGCCAGATGCCACATGTGCTGCTGACCGAGTCAAACTCGCTGACTAGGAAGGGTGCCACGAGCATGACGATGACGTAACGGCAGCACGGCCACCACCGCCAGATGGTGGTCGCCGCGGGAAAACTAGAGCACTCCAGAATATGCGGTTGTGTGTGTTGGAACCGGGAGAAAATGGAGAGCCTACTGCTACTAGCTCCACTCGAGTTTGGTCACTGTAGGTTGACCGGTGACGAGCTACTGCGGTGGCATGGTCGGGACTTAGGCAGGCAAGATGCTACGACGAGCAACTGACGGATCAGAAAGGATTACAAGATGCAGAATCTCACCAGGATCTTGTAGAGCTTGGCGACAAGGCGAGGTGAGGAATAGAATGAAGACGAGTAGTGGCAACTGGCAGTGAGGAAAAGCTTCGATTCCACACGAGTGCGAGTGTGACTTAAGCAGGAAGAACAAGGATAGTGAGGCGCATCTAGTGCTGGCTTCAACGGGGCTCGGAGCGACCAGAAACGGTGGAGACGAGAATCCCCAGCGAGTTAGGGTTTCGGTTCCTCTACACGTTAACTTCACAGAGCGAGCGAGAGAGGGAAATGGATGAGGATGAGGGATAGGAGGCGTGTAGAGCTCTTATCCTCTAGGGTGACGTCGGTGGCTGCATGAATCATAGCTTTAGGACGGCGAACGAGGAGCTCTGGCCAGCGAGCTGCTTCTAGTTGGAGAGGAATACGACAACACTTAGATGACCAAACCGGTACATGCCAGTCGTGGACTCCAGTTGGACCTGAGGTGGGTTGGTGTTGGGCTATGGCATAGTGAGCGGAACGAGTTGCTGCTGTTGCGCTAGGCGACGAATAGAGAGAAAAGGAAATGGGCCGTGGGGCAAGAACTGAGTTGTGCTTACTCTTTTCTTATTCTATGCTTATTTTGTGTTTTATAAATTTACTTTCTATTTATTTTCCACAAGGTTTAAATATTTAATATTTTGTGGAATATTTAGAATAGTTCAGGGATCCATTATTACCAATTTTCCCTACCTTTATTTTTGTAGTTTCAAAAGTCGTAAATTTAGGAAAAGTTTCTTTTATTAAATAGAATAAGTAAGAAATAGGGTTTTATGGTTTTTTTGGTTTATTAATTAGTAAACTATCCATAACATGAGTTCCATTTCTATTTGAACTAATGGAATTTGAAAGCATTTGTAAAGATTAGTGCTAGGCATAAAATCTTTTTATACATGGCATCCTTTCATGGTGATTTTCAATATTGTATCTTTTTCAATATTATGATCCATCTACTTAACTCCCTCTTGGTTTTAGGGTATTTGTTTATTATTGAAGGGTCTTAGAAAATAGGATTTTCTCTATCCATTTAAAAGTGGAAATTTCAATAATAAGAGTGTTAAATGATTAATGATGGCCATAGAATATTTTCATATATGACATTATATAATAATCATGATGATTTCAAGGTTGTGATCTCATTCATTCTAGAACCAGTCAATTTTAGTGTTTAAAATTATCCTAGAAATATTCTTATGGTCATTTTAAAATAGGGAATGATTTTATTACCATAGATAAATTACGTATGGGATGTGATAAAGCTTTATATATATATATTCTTGCTAAGTTGTTAATAATAATAACCTCACTTGACTTTTTGGGGTGAATCAAGATTAGCATTTAATTTTTGACTCACCACAATTTTATGTGTGGTTAAACTCATGATATAAATTTAACCTATAATGATTTTTAACAAGAATTCCCTAAGTAAGAAAAGTGACTTATATGTATTGTAGCAATTATTTAGGGTTTTAAACTACAAGCATTTACTGTATGCCCTATAGGTTTTACTATACTTATATTCATTTGTGAATGTTGGTAAAGATCAATCTTTAAGGAATATTGCCTTAAATTGATGATCCTGGATGATATCTAAATTTAGGGTGCGATATTGAGATTGCTTTCAAATAAGATATGATCTTGATTGGTCCTTGGTACTAAGTTTTAGTGTTTTAATGAAACAGACATGGAACTTGTCATGGGTTGATATAATCTTGTTTTAAAGTTTCTTAAGATTTCCTATCTTTCATAAGTCTTGACTCCAACTAAGGAATTCCTTTCCTATATATATTATTTATAAACCACTCAATTTACTCGTGAGAAACATATCTTTCTGATTAAACCAATCACCTGACTCCACCAAATCCACCATCCCATGATGACATGGTCATATCATTTCCAGACTACTCATTCTCCATTCTTCCTCTAGTATATAACTTCCATTTCTTAGCTACCCTTGATGAATCGTCCATCAATATAGTTATTTCTAACTCCATTCATCAACTCCCTTAACATTATTCTTACCTATACTTCTGAAGCTTGCAAGACTACAATCCTCACTACATCACAACTATATTAATTCTCTAGAAGAGGTATAGTACTACTCCCATAATACAAGATTTCTCTTGTATAGGCTTGGTCAAAATATCATGGCTTCATCTACTCCAGGTAACTCATGCTTCATCCTTTATCATACACTAGCTTGAGGTTTGGCCTAACTTGTAATACCAATAATAACTCTATAGCACCCCGTCAATTACTCGCTAGTGACTTGAGAATAATGATTAATAACATTTGATCCCACTAAGGAAGAATGAACCATTTGAATGGACAGTCAAATGTGATAATAGTTTTCAAGAATTAAAGACTAAGTTAACCACATCACTAGTTTTATCAGTTCTAGAGGATGGAAAAGACTATATGTTGGGTCCACAACATAGAAAACAAAAAATTTCCTACGATGAGAACTATACGCCAAGATCAATCTACTAGGTACAAAGCAACGGGTGGACATACATCCATCGAGAACTTACCCTCGAAGACAATGAGTTTTGTTAACGAGTAGGAACTCGTGGTTGATGTAGTCGTACACTTGCCGATCTCAAGATCGTGTGGAAGTCCGAGCGCCGCAAATCAGCAGCGCATCCATCCTCGCACACACGTTCAAGCCACCGGACAACCTCCACCTCCTCGCTCCAGCGATCCAGCGGAATCAGCAACTCCTTCCAGACGAAATGCCACTGGGAACATGTATCTCGCGAATACGAGACCATGGGGGAATAATTCTAGAGGGGGAGAGAGATCCTTCACGAGGAGGTGTGAGGAAGAAGGAGGAAGAGGGGGGCCTTTTATAGGAGGAGGGGGGTACCCCCTCCATGGCCGGTGCCTCATGGAGGTGACCCCTCACCTCCTCCATTCATGTGGTGGTAACTCCCTCCACATTAAAATGCCTCTTCATATTCCCTTTTAAAGTCTCCACTTTAAATGCATTAAAATTCTCTAAGTTTAATGCTCTCTCATTTAATAAAAATCTTTTATTAAATTTATTCAGAATTTTTTTAATTACTTTAATTAACAAATATTCACATATAACCCCTTGTAATATTTCAATATCACATGCAGAACCACTTTCTGCAATTTCACCCGAAACAATTCCGGTTTCTATTGAAACAATTCCTGCGCTTTGCAATTCTTTCGTCTGAAACATATGTGCTCCAAAATGGTGTCCGGTAACTCTTAAGTGTGTCACCCTACGGTTCACGAATAATGCAGACATGATTGAGACTCCTATCAGATCAATAATCAGAAGCGGGACCTGGAGATCCATACCGACTCCTGCATATTCAACGATGACTTCTGTGATCGTGAGAACCTTTAACGCTAGTAATTTAATCCCTTTGTCTCATGATATAATACATGTCCAAGATTAGATTATCAGTATCCAAATACCTAGTTTGATCTCGTTACTGACATGCACTCTTTTCTCGTTCCCGTGATATAACATTCTAGTGATCACATCACTTGCTTGCAAGCTATCTTAATGTGATATCACCGAGAGGGCCCAGAGTATATCTATCCGTCATCGGGATTGACAAATTCCACTCTTGATCCATGAGCCTCAACATAACACCTTCGTAGCACTGAACCCGTCTTTATAGTCACCCTGTTACGGTGTGACGTTTGATATTATCAAGATACTCTTCCGGTGTTAGCAATTAACATGATCTTATTAAACACACATGTATTGATGTTTCCGATCAATACAATTATAGCATGCAAAATAAACATTTATCATAAACATGGAATAAGATAATAACCACTTTATTATTGCCTCTCGGGCATATTCCCTTCAGTCTCCTACTTGCACTAGAGTCAATAATCTAGTTTGAAAAACTTTGTGTATTGAACACCTATGGCTTTCTGGTGTTGCATATACGCGATTGCTAGTGGTTAACATAATCTCCGGATCTGACAGTTTCAGGTTTGTGTGTATTTGCATGTCCTTGTGCCTCTACGCATCACTCATTCTCAAATGATATGGCATTGTATAAATTTGGTCCTTTGGTGAGACCTTTAGTTTGTTCGGGTTAAAATATGTTGATATTATTGTCACACAATATATCTTCATAGTATTAGCCCACTTTGAACCACACCTAGTTTGATAAAAAAGTACTTAATACAAATGCCCTCCTTTGCTGCTACTATAGCAGTTATATACTTAGCCTTTTGTTATAGTATCCATCACAATTTCTCAACTTTGGAACTCATCCAAATCCATCATGGAACATCCTTTCCATTACATTGTGCCACCCATAGTCTAAATTGAGATAAATTTAATTTGTATCTTGTGACAAAAATAGTATCAATGTAACACTTTACAATGAACTACCTTTCACTATTTGTCACTTATACATGATATATTCTTAGTTCTTCCAAAGCTCATAAGAATATCTTTACTATCGTCCAATGATCACCTTACGAATCATTCTGGTATGTGCTCATAACATTTAGAGCATAGGATATTTTGGATATATACATATCATGGTATAATCGATCAAAATCTTCATGTGATTTTACTCACAAAGTGTTGAAACACTTGAATCTTGATACAATTCTTTCCATGCAGCAAGAACCTTTTTTATTGTTTCCATATTGAACCCTTTCAACATCTCATATATGTATGTCTGGCACAACCATATTAGCGCCTTAATCTATCCATATAGATATTGATGCCAAATATTCTGGGTTTGCCCAAGTCTTTCATCGAAATATTATTTTAATGAAATTCTTATCTTGTGTCAATACGAGATACATCATTTCCAATCAACAATATGTCCTCTACATAATGTATTAGAAATATGTCTCAGTGCTCCCACTTAATTTCTTGGAAATGCAAGCATCTTCATCATCTCCGATGAATTTAAACTCTTTTAACAGTTTCATCATGGTGAAGATTCCAACTCCGCTATGCTTACTTCAACTATTGAAGTTTGCATGCCTTTTAGCACCCTTTGAATTAACAAAACCCTTCGGACCGTGTCTTGTACACGTCCTACGTAACCATTCTATTAGAAGAACAATGTTTTGTTTGTTCAACTACCATACATCAAATTATATGTAGTGGTTGCTACATTAATCCGTCAATACTAAATATCGCTATGAAAGATCAAATCTTGTCATAGTCAACTCCTTGAACATTGTCGTAAACTTCTTTCCGACATGTCGACTATTTCATTGATGTTAAACATCCATGTCTTATTTCTTTATAGATCCAAACAAGACCGATAGGCTTCACGCCTTTCTGGAGGGTCTTCCAAGTTCAGAAACTTGATTTCTTGTGTATGGATACTATCACAGATTCTATAAATTCTAGTCATTTTATGGAGTCAGGTCCCATCATCGCTTCTTTGCATGTAGTCGGTTCATCATTGTCAAAACAATAACGACTTGCTTATCAAATCACACTATTTGATTTTTACCGACCCTCACGGTTCAATAGGAACTCTAATCTCCAAGATCACACCCTTTGTAATCACGGGAGCCATGAGCATTGTGGCCGCCACCGGGACACTTTCCAGCGCTGTGCTACTTAGCACATACAGCTAAGATTCAACAACCTTATCAAAGTTCTATTGTCCTCCCACTAAACTTTTCACAAAAATTCCTTCTCAAGAAACTTGACGTTCCAAGTAACAAACTCTTTTGTCCTTTGTGTTATGGAGAAATTCCCAACAAATTCTTTGGGATAACCTACAAAGACGTGCTTATCCGACTTTGGTTGTAAACATTTTACTTAAGCTTAGCATACCAAAATTTAAGAAAAGACAATTCGGGTTTTATCCCAAACCATAACTTATATGGTGTCATTTCAACGGATCACGATGGTGCTCTTTTCAGTGTAAAAGCGGTAGTCTCTAAAGCTTCAATCCTTAAAATATAATGGAAGTTTTATAAATGACACCCTTGATCTTACCTTGTCAAACATGGTTTGATTTCATCTCTCGAATATGTCATACTCCTATGTTTTATCGGGAAACACAAATCATGGAACAATTCCTCAAGTCTTAGATGTTTTTGCTAAACATGTAACTCAAATATCTTACTTTATGATCGAATCATAAACTCTTTATTTTCTTGTTACAATGATTTTCCACTTAATCTTGAAAGTCTTTGAACAATTTTCAAATGTTTCATACTTCTTCCTTATTAAGTAAATATATAGATATATTCACTTAAATTTCTAGAGAAAACATATGAAGCAAAAAGATCCATCACATATGGCAACATATAATGGACTATATACATCAATATGTATAATATCCAAATAAGTTAGTCATCCGTTCCTCTTTGGCCTATGGACAGAGTTTCAATTATCTCGAGGAAACTTTCACAAGTGTCAATTGATCAAAATCAAAGACTCCTAAATTCCATCAACATGGAGTTTCTTCATGTTTTCTTTCCAATATAATTTAAAACAGCGATGTCACTTCATAAGTGATATTTTAATCATTTGTCTTGCGACATTTTAGCAATAGTGTTTATGGATGTGATTTCTCCCACTAGACTTGTAAAAGTTTATCCATCCTTTATGGAATACGGTAATTATTTGAACAACCATTGTTCTCGTAATACCGGAACAAAATAACAATTATTAAAACAAATCTAGAATGCTAGGTTTGACGACAACGAAAAACACAATAACACTTTATTTGTTTTCGATGAACATCACCACTTATTCTCTTGCTAGTTACTTAAGCCATTGTAGTTCATGAATTGTGTTGTCCTGTATGACACTTCATACCAACCAATTCGGTATCCAATACCTCAGAACCACATTGTTTAAGAAGCAAGGAATACAGCCATAACATGTATATCTTCTATATACCTAAGTTGGACATCTCCAACCTTTTCTTTTCTACCAAATATTTTATAGATTCTCTTTCAACAATTCCTTTTCTTTTAAAAGAATCTATCAACATTAATAGTGGTGTCATTCACATGACACATAGTACAAAGTGTATATAGTCAAATACTAATACCTTTGAACTTGCACTTTGAAGTGGATCACCATCATCAAATGTTTGGTGTTCTTTCAAAAAAAATCCATTCTTTAGTAATCTATTAATGTAGTAAACATTTACTTACAACTTCTATTCATCCTTATCATGACAACTTTAATGATCAAGCTACTATAGCTTGTAAGGAAGACTCGCGAGTGTAATGTTAGTTCCCAAAACCTTTTTGGGAGATCCGGATGCTTAGCATCTCCATCCTTCACAAATTCTCATACAATATGAGAACATGTATTTTGCTAAATCTTACTCTATCATAATGCAACCAAAAACATTGTTTCAGGTATTACAATATCTTTCACACATGATGGTTTCTGAAACAATTTTCAGCTCTAATATAATCTTGATATTAAAACAACTTTTGAATATCAATAATCATGGAGGCAAACATGATACTTTAGATACTAACATTGGAATTCTTACTCTTGATTTAATACTACTTATTAAACTCTTCATGGAGTAAATAGAGTTTGCTGAAAGTTTGCAATAGGACTTATAAACTTTAAATTGACATTCACAACAATACGATACCAGTTCGTAAAGTAAATATCCAGAATTATATAGTTCTATTATCTCAATTAAAATAAGCATAAGGTAGTGAACAGACGCCAAAGACTACAACAAATTATGCAAATTCACTTCGATTTAGTTTATGACAAATTTAGTTCGACTAATCCAAATTAGAAATGAACTCCCACTCAAAAACGACATCCCTCGTGCCTTTTTGGTGATTACATGAACCAAATCCACTAAACCAAGTCCGATCATCACGTGAGTTGATGTATCTTCAAAGGCGAGCATCTATATGGGCATCATATCAACTATATGACTCTTGCTTAACCTTTCGGTCCGTGTTCCGAGGCCATGTCTGTATATGCTAGGCTCGCCAAGTAAGAACCTTAGTATTCGCGTGTGTAAAACTGGCTTACACCCGTTCCTATGAAAGCGTAGATTCGAGTACACCCGATCATCACGTGATGTCTCGAAACACGATCCACAAAATGGTGCATACTTAAGGAAGAACACATTTTTTATCTTGATATCTCAATGAGGGATCATATTACAATGCTACAGAAAGCGCCAAACTAGCAGTATAAGATGCTAACATCTAATGTGTAAAGTGAGATGATATTGTCCATGCATTTGATCTCTATCATTTGCATCGTGGTATGATCTCTATCATTCCTTTGTGTGTAAGGCCAAGGTCTATGGAACTTACACGTTGAGTGTGTTGTAAGAGTATCTATCATACATCTACTTACAACAATACCATATCAAGACACTAGCCCAGCAACGATCTAAACTAGACGCCTCTAATTTATTAATTGCAAGTTTTACGTGGCTTAGGGCTTTCGGAGATAGAACCGTTCTTACCTACGAACATGAACCACAACGAGGATAACCAAGTTATTAGCAACTCGTTGTAAATCAGATATTGACTATAGTAGGAGAGACAGACACCCGCCAGCCACTTATGCAAAACAAGTTGCATGTCAGTCGTGGAACCGGTCTTCTGTACGATGACATGTAAGGTTGGTCCGGGCCGCTTCATCCCACTATGCCACCAATATCCAAAATACATAGAAGATGCAATAACATGATCATCATCGCCCACATATAAACATATGTGTACTACCCGTGCAAAGCACCTACGCATATATCAGGCTATGATACCACTATTGGGTCTGCATCATAGAAAACAATTTTTTCCTACGATGAGAACTATACGCCAAGATCTATCTACTAGGTACAGAGCAATGGATGGACATACATCCATCAAGACTTACCCTCGAAGACAATGAGTTTTGTTAACGAGTAGGAACTCGTGGTTGATGTAGTTGTACACTTGTCGATCTCAAGATCATGTGGAAGTCCGAGAGCCGCAAATCAGTAGCGCATCCGTCCTCGCACACACGTTTAAGCCACCGGACCACCTCCACCTCCTCGCTCCAGCGATCCAACGGAATTAGCAACTCCTTCCAGACGAAATGCCACCGGGAACATGTATCTTGCTAATCCGAGACCATGGGGGAATAATTCTAGAGGGGGAGAGAGATCCTTCACGAGGAGGTGTGAGGAAGAAAGAGGAAGAGGGGGGCCTTTTATAGGAGGAGGGGGGTACTCCCTCCATGGCCGGCGCCTCATGGAGGTGACCCCTCACCTCCTCCATTCATGTGGTGGTAACTCCCTCCACATTAAAATGCCTCTTCACATTCCCTTTTAAAGTCTCCACTTTAAATGCATTAAAATTCTCTAAGTTTAATGTTCTCTCATTTAATAAAACTCTTTTATTAAATTTATTTAGAATTTTGTTAATTACTTTAATTAACAAACATTCACATATAACCCCTTGCAATATTTCAATATCACATGCAGAACCACTTTCTGCAATTTCACCCAAAACAATTTCGGTTTCTATCGAAACAATTCCTGCGCTTTGCAATTCTTTCGTCTAAAACATATGTGCTCCAAAATGGTGTCTGGTAACTCTTAAGTGTGTCACCCTACGGTTCGTGGATAATGCAGACATGATTGAGACTCCTCTCAGATCAATAATCAGAAGCGGGACCTGGAGATCCATACTGACTCCTGCATATTCAACGATGACTTATGTGATCGTGATAACCTTTAATGCTAGTAATTTAATCCCTTTGTCTCATGATATAATACATGTCCGAGATTCGATCATCGGTATCCAAATACCTAGTTTGATCTCGTTACCGACATGCACTCTTTTCTTGTTCCCGTGATATAACATTCTAGTGATCACATCACTTGCTTGCAAGCTATCTTAATGTGATATCACCGAGAGGGCCCAGAGTATATCTATCTGTCATCGGGATTGACAAATTCCACTCTTGATCCATGAGACTCAACATAACACCTTCATAGCATTGAACCCATCTTTATAGTCATCCTGTTATGGTGTGATGTTTGATGTTATCAAGATACTCTTCCGGTGTTAGCAGTTAATATGATCTCATGGTCTAAGGATAAAGATTACTTCGTATGATGTTATAGCAATATAAACATAATGACTTGATTGTAATGCTATACTTCGGATGAATGTTCATCACATCATTTCACAAATGTTGTGACCTTGTTATTAACAACATCCAATGTCCATGATCAGGAAACCTTGATCATCTTGTTAATCAACAAGCTAGTCTATAAGAGAGGCATAACTAGGAACCCTTTTTGTTTATTAAACACACATGTATTGACGTTTCCGATCAATACAATTATAGCATGCAAAATAAACATTTATCATAAACACGGAAGATAATAACCACTTTATTGTTGCCTCTCGGGCATATTCCCTTCACTATATAGTATATTGTGATGCATCAAAGAACATATTAGGACATATCCTGAAGCAAGATAGAAGAGTGATCTCTTATGGTTCAAGATAATTGAAACCACATGAAGTAAACTAACCAACACATGATTTAGAATTGGGAGTGATAGTGTGTGCACTAAAAAGCTAGAGACATTTTATTTATGGATCTAAATGTGAGCTATACACCGGCCATAAGAGTCTCAAAAAAAATTCACTCAAAAAGATTTGAACATGAGACAAAGAAGATGGTTAGAGTTAATCAAAGACTATGACCTAACAATCAACTATGAACCTGGAAAAGCCATTGTGGTAGCCGATGCATTGAGTAGAAATGATACATGCAACATGTTAATAGGAAGAAGTTACCAAAAGAATTATGAAAGGAATTAAACCAAGTCCAAATAGAACTTTGGTAAGGAAATCCCATGGTAACAACCAAAGCTTTGAGAGCTATAACAAACATGAATGTAAATCAGAGATGAAAGTCATCAATAGGTAGAAAGAAGATATATTCATCAGAGAGGAGATTGAAAGAATTTCTAAAGGAAGGCAAACAACTTCTGAACTTGGAGAGAAGAATTCCCTATGGTTCAAAGGACAAATTTGTGTACCAGATATTCATGAAATAAAGGCAGTAATACTTAAAGAAGAACATGAAGCACCATACTCAATACACCCAGGCAGTACCAAGATATACATGGACCTTAAAGAAGTATTTTTGTGGAACATCATGAAACGAGAAATAGGAAAGTATGTTTCAGAATGTCAAACTTATCAAAGAGTAAAAGCTGAAAATCAAAGTCCAACAGGGAATCTACAACCATTACCAATTCCATTATGGAAATGGGAAGAGATTGGAATGGATTTTATTACCGAGTTACCCATGACCAAAAAACATAAAGATATGATCTGGATAATAGTAGACTGATTAACAAAGAGTGCACATTTTATAGCAGTAAATTAGAGAGACAGTTGTGAGAAGTTAGTAGAAATATATGTGAAGGAAATTGTAAGTAAACATGGAGAACCTAAGAAAATAGTAATAGACCGAGGATTTATGTTTACTTCAGCATTTTGGAGACACTTACAACAAGCCTTCGGATCCCAACTAGACTTTAGTAAAACTTATCATCAGGAAATCGGAGGACAAAAATAGAAAGAAGCAATCAAATTCTTGAGGATATGTTAAGATCATGTGCTTTAGATTTCGGAAGATCGTGTAATCAAAACCTACCATTAGCCGATTTTTTCTACAACAACAGTTACCAAAGTCGTATTAAAATGCCACCTTTTGAAGGACTATATGGAAGAAAGTGTCGACCACCATTTTTTTTGGTATGAAGAGGGCAAAGATAAATAATTAGAGCCTGATTTCATCAAAGACCGACATAAAATCATATATATCATGAGAGCTAGATTAAAGATAGCATAGAGTAGACAGAAAATTTATGCATATTTGAAACGACGAACGTGGGAGCCAATAGTCAGAGATATGGTATATTTGGGGTGAAAGGAAAGTTAAGCCCTAGATATATTGGACCATTCTGAATCTTAAGTCATAAAGGAAAAGTATCTTATGAATTAGAGTTACCATTAGGGTTATCTCATGTTCATAACGTATTCAATGTATCGCAGCTACGAAAATGTTTGAAAGAACTAGATGACCTAGTACAATATCTAGAATTAAAATTGCAGTCCGACCTTACCTATGAAGAAGTGCCATCAAAGATTTTAGAAGAAGATTGGAAAGTATTAAGAAATAGAGCCATTAATTACTATAAAGTACAATGGAAATATCCTCCAGAACGTGAATTTACATGGGAAAAAGAGCATGATTTACGTAGGGACTATCCTCAACTCTTTAGGTACCGAGTTCCATAACTTCAGGACAAAGTTCTTATAAGGGGGAGAGGATGTGATGACCCGAAGAATAGGAATGTTAGAGGACGAAGTTGCAATGAGTGTTTTTGCATAGCATGCGTTTGCTAAAGTGTGAAATATTTAAAACTTTGTTTTAAAAGAGTTACAAGTGATTGAGATTGAACTCTAGTGTTGAAGTTTGACTTAGGGCAACACTAGGATTTGAATTCAAATTTCAAAGTGAGCTTGTAAATTAAAAAATTAGGATTTCAAAATAATTTTCATCTTTGTTTGAGTGTCATCCTCAAATAAATTATTTCACTTGCATTAGAAACAACTATTAAATCAAAGTGATTATGTAATTCAAAATGGAGGTTTGAATAATTCAAACTTGAATTCATATAATCAAATATAAAATAAAATGAACAAGTATAAGAAAATAAATGGATACAATGTAAAGAAAAGGAATATTTATTGATATATTTGGAGAGATGATTCTTTACAAGAGATCTTACAAAATAAAATCACCTAATACAAACTACAAGAATAAAACGAAAAAAAAACCTAAAACTACTTATCGCTTTTCTTGCTCTTCAATCTTTTCTAGCTATCTTGACCTGCACAAGAAACAAAGCAAAACAATTGTTGTTATGTTAAAATGTTGGTTATGTCCTAAGGCAAAACCATTTGATATAGAATCCAAGTTAGAATTCTAGGAATTAGTCCTAGAACTCTTGAGTTTGAGGGTTTAAGCAAAATAAAATCGAAAACACAAGCTTTGAAGCAATGAACAATAGACAACAAATGACAAGAGTAGGAAGCAACAATAGTAGATAGCCACAACAACAGTAGATAGCAACCACAGTACAAAACATCCAAGAGAAAATGATAGCAATAGAAAGTACTAGTCACCAACTCGAATAGGAGTGGAACATATATGACATAGCCACCTTAAATAGCAGAGTAAGCTAGAAAGCTTAGTAGCAAAACCATTAGAGCTAGAATTCTCTCTACACCCCCTAGGGCATGTCTAGCATTAATTTCGTTTGATGAGAAAGTTATTTGTTATCCAACCATCCTAAGGACACATATGGTTATAGTGCATCGTTGCAAAGCAGCGGTGAAAGCATTCTAACGGTAGGATACTCGCTTGATCGCAATATCGGTACGAAAATAACCTAACAGTCGCTACGTGGGCTGTAAGTCGTACTGATATATAGCATCACATCTGCATAAGACAGTCTAAGAGAGCTAAAACGTTGAATCCAAAAATACATATGCAACATTTGCTAGGAAATTATATTTTGTATATAACAAGTAGTCTAGGAAAATTATATAAGAAAAGTGGATGTATAAATTACATAATAAACGTGGTGTGTTGGCTTTCCCTTAGGACTCGGAGGCCCATAGGACTCAGAGACCCTAAGGGTCTGATCAACAAATAGCTAACTTGAGAAGCATCTTTTGGTATATAAGCTGGTCGAAACTGTTTCAAGTTATCGAGGTGGGACTAAACTTCTACCAATGGAAACAGGGTCCAAGCAAGTCGAGTCTGTCTAGACCGGTCAGTCGTTGACCTAAATCATGTATGGAACCCGTTTGCATCGTCAATTTGCATCGGCCCGCTGGAGATGCCCTTACCATTAAGCCGAGAATCGCGTTCCAGACGCCTGGTGGACACCGAAGACACAAGGTGTCGTGGTGGTGTCACGGCAGATGCCATGGATATGCTAAAGGTGGGGACTAAATGCACTAGCGGAATCCAGGGAGGGATAGTGTGGTGATTCCACACACAGTTGCTTGGTATTTGATTCACTTCCACAGTCTACAAGTGCTCCTTGAGCTGTATTGGGGAGAGGAGGAAGAAGAAACTCTCTTACTCTCACCACTAGCTAGCCCTCAGGAACACACTAGTCAAACACAGCCCTCTAGAGATCAACCCTTTCTACAGAGGCCCTACGCTCCTTATATAGGGGTAGCCAGGTCTCTAATTAGGGCATACGTGGAGGCATATTCCATCCCAAAATAGTAAGCCGACCGGGTCACTTTTGCCCAGCGTCATCCATGTAGAGGCTACGTGAGCCTCTGCGGCGCCTGCGTCATCTGACATAGGCATCGTCACCTTTGTCGGCCACGTCTCGGTGGTCCTGGCCTCTGTCTTCTTCTCTCATGCTCTGCACACAGTGGTCACCCTTTTACCAGCGAGATACCTTCCTTCTCTTACAAGCTTGATATAACCCGGATCGTACCTAGTTGATCCGGCCATACCTGTACCTGCATATAAGTTAGATATATCTTACCGACATACGACATAAGTCGGCTGAGACCTAGTTAGGTGGACATCCCCTGGTCCGGGTTACTCCATGATTCGGCCTGCCTTGAGGTGACTCGGCCAGCATCCGCTTTGACCTTGCCGTACCTCGGCTACCTCGGCCTTTATACCCCGGCGTGACCCTACCCGGGGATATCCCCCCAACATTAGTCCCCGAAGCTGGTGTGGTCTTAGCTGCCTTAGCTGCTAAGGCCACAGCAGGTTCAATTTTACCGAGCCTTTTGCTTCTTTTTCGAGTTACCTCATAGTCCGGATTTGATAGGTTTACTATCCCTTGGCACATTTCGAGTTTTTACTCGCTGGACGGGTCACCTCATACCCATCCGGGTCATTCTTCCTTCTCTTGTACGCTTCCCCACATGGAGGCTAATCATTACTTTGCCTCATTTTAAGGGCCTACGACAATAATCGCCATAGTTATTGTCAGATTTTACTGTAGCACACGTCACATCGTGCCTGCCTCCTCGTTAACTGTATCATAACGTCGCGTCGTGGGATCCACTGCGCCCTGTGGCCCTTCCTGTGGCTCGTCGCTGATTGGTCGATCCGGGTCATACACGGCCACACCGTGTGGCCTGTCCACACAGCGCGATCCCACTACCCCTCCAGGGCGTGGTTAAATAGGGGAGGGGCGCGCCCCTTGGGTCTTTTCCCCACTCTCGCGCCCCTCTGCCTCTTCTTCTTCTTCTTCCCCACGACAGCGCTGCCGCTGCACCGTTTCCTTGCGCACTTGCGTCGCCACCCCTCCTGCAGATCTCCTCCGCCACGGGTCCGCGCCAATCTAGGCCCCTGCCCCCCCCCCCCCGCCGTCAGGGCCAGTGAGGAGAGTGACTTAGATATGACAGAGGAAGAGCTCGCTGTCGCGGAGCAGGAAATGGAGGAGGACGCGGGGAACACCGACCGTGGCGCCTAGGCTGGGTCCTGGGTTTGCCAGGATGATCTCGACTGGCTATACCGCACCAGGCGTATCCCGGAGGGCGTCATCACCCCCCTCGCCGCCGCGGAGCTTGCCCCCTCACCCAATCCGGGTGAGTATGTGGTATTCCTTTCCCACTTCTAGTGCGGGTTTGGGCTCCCTGTCAGCGACTTCTTCCACGACTGGCTCAACACGTATGAGCTTCAGCCGCACCATCTTCTGGCTAACGCCATCACTTCCCTCTCTGCTTTTGCTTCCACCATTGAGGGTTACGCCGGATTATGGCCCACTAAGGAGCTCTGGATCCGGTTCTTTGGTCTCCGCCGGAATGTGATTCCGAATATAGAGCTTAATCCGGAGGACAAGCAGCTCACGCAGTTCGGCGCAGCTTCCATTTCTCCTAGGAAATAGTCCATTTCCCCCCGAGTCACGGGGCTTGACTCTTGCAAGGGGTGGGCCCGAACTTTCTTTTATGTCAGAAATGGCATAACTGAAGATCTGATCCGGCTGCGCCCCTACACTCCGGGTCCTCCTAACCCGGATCTGTGGGACAAGGTCCCCAAGAAGCCCACTGCCCTCGTGAACCAAGTCAATAAACGGTTCCAGGAGATGAAGGATCAGGGATTGCGCAATGAGGACGCAATGATCACCTTCATCCGCAACCGGATCTCCCCCTCCAGAAACGCACGCACAAACTCTGCCACATGAGCTGGGGGCGTGACCCCAACTGGACCTCCTCATTCGAGTTGAGCAACACCGAGATCTACCATCGGGTCAAGGCCCTCTTTACCACCAGCAAGAACTTCTCCGCTGAGTGGGTGTGGGGGATTGAACACTTCTTCCGAGATAGGTTTCCTCCTGCGGTAAGTCTCGTGCCCCAAACTCTCTCCGAGCTAAATTGTATGTCGGACTTTGTTATAGGGTTTAATCCCTTTGTCTTTTCTTTCCCTTAGATGTTTCTTTAGCAAACTATTGAGGATGGCACCGAGCCTTCTCTCAAATGGGCACCTGATCGAGATGCCTCGGACGAGGAGGAGCCGGATCAGGAGATGTTCCTGCCGATGGCTGATGCGACCAAGCGACACACCGGTAAACTCTCTTCTATTAGAGATTGGCCTGACGATGAAGATGATTCGGACGTTGAGGTGATGGAGGCATTTGACGCTGTCCCCCTTTCTTATGATTTTCCGGCATCAGCTAACCCCGGTGGGTAGATCCATGAAGATCCTCCCCTTGCCACGGGTGAGCCCGTCCTGGTTGCGCCAAAGAAAAGGGGAGTCGCATCTGCTTCTTCCTCCGGACCTTCTAAGCCAGCCAAAAGGCGAAAGAAGTCCGCGGACAAAGCTGTCACCAAGCCTACAACCAAGGCCATTACCCCGAGGGCTCGGAAGCCCAAGGAGCCTTTGACCTCGAACGAGTAAGTCACTTCTCCCTTTGCTATTCATTTGTTCTTTCTTTGTTATAGTTTCTCATCATTCATGATCTGGTTTGGCAGGGCCGCGGTGGAGGTTCCTCAGAGTGGATCTGGCATTGCCTCACCGCTCCGACATAGCCCTTCTCCCCCTCGTGGCGATGATTCACGCCCGTTGAGCCCCATTCAGGAGGGCTCAGCGGCTGCTCCGGGTTCTAGCCCACCTCGTCAAGAGGAGGGTAACCTCAGAATAGGGGGAAGCAGCTCTGCCGAGGTAGCGGTTGCCCCAGCCACCGCCGAGGTATCTACCGCGCCTCCGCCAAAACCAACACCAGCACCAACCTCGGCTCCAGCACCAGCAGCAACAACACAAGCACCGGCAGCAGCACCAAGCCCCTCCGCCTCGTCCGAGTCTTCCAAGCCTCGGCAAGAAGGCACCAGCAGCACCAGGTCTAGCACGAAGGCAGCTCCCAAGGGAAAATCCGCCGCAACAACTTCAATCTCTCAGCAGCAGCCTAAGGGAAAAAAGGCTCCTGGCACCGCCAAGGCGACGTCTATCGAGGCTGGACAGCGTACACTTGTGTCCATGCTCTCAAAGAAGACCCCACCGACAATGGACACCTCTGCCGGGTTAGCTGATGCGCAACTCGTTTTGCACACCAGCCCTGCTGTCGCCCAGGTTGAACGGAGGGAGGCCCATGCCAAGGGTCTGGTTGCTCCCCACATGCTCAGTGGCAAACGTTATCCTCCGACCTTAATCGAGTTTGTAAACAACTGGAACAAGGCGGAGTTCGTCCACAATGAAGATCTCCCGGAGAAATTCGGGCCCACCGAGTTTGCTGCCCAAATGAATACCGCTGCCAAGGCAATTAACCTTGCAGGTCGGATGATGGAGGTACGTTACTTCGCCTTTTCCTTAGCCTGTAGTAGATATTATTGATATAGCCATTAGTCCCCGAGCCTCCGGGAGAGTAACTTGTTACTCGGCCGGATGCTCCTTAGAGAACTAACGTAGCTCCTTAATAACTTCGAATATGCACACACCTAGAGCCGGGTTCACTTGGCCCGGATTTTGTACACTTCGAATATGCACACACCTAGAGCCGTGTTAAGTTCCACTTGGCCCGGATTTTGTACACTTCGAATATGCACACACCTAGAGCCGGGTTAAGTTTCACTTGGCCCGGATTTTGTACACTTCGAATATGCACACACCTAGAGCCGGGTTAAGTTCCACTTGGCCCGGATTTTGTACACTTCGAATATGCACACACCTAGAGCTGGGTTAAGTTCCACTTGGCTCGGTTTTGTACACTTCGAATATGCACACACCTAGAGCAGGGTTAAGTTCCACTTGGCCCGGATTTTGTACATGACTAAGCTATCTTTTTGTACTTTTTTCAGGTGACCACCAATCGCCGGAGCGCTGAGTTTCAGCATCTCTTGGATACTCACAAGATGTTGCGCGCGAAACATGCTGTGCTTCTCGCCGAACACGAGAAAAGGGGTAAGTTTTCTCCTTAGCATTTTTCCTTTTCTCTTCGTCCTTTTCCGCCAAACTAATCCATCATTCGGATTTCGTAGCTGGGGTGGAGGCCGAGAACACCATCATGAGGAAGAACTTGGAGCAGATAAAGGGTAAGTCATTTTTGCTTAATATTCCTCTGTGCTCAATATCCTTTTCTTCTTGGCTGGACAAATATTCATACCTCGGCTTTGCCGGGTCAACAAACTGTTTCAGCCTCTCTTGAAGATAGTGTGCCCATGCTTGACATGATGCTGCATTTTCTCGAACAAGCAGTGCAGCACCAAACCGAACTCAAGAAGAAGGATGATGAGCTTGCCCTCCTCCGGACCAAAGACAAAGAAATTGCCAAGCTTAAGGCAGACATGAAGAAGCTCAAGGCGCAGCACAAGTCCGAATTGGAGAAAGAATGACAAGACTTTACTGAAGAACGAGAGCGCCTCAACCTCCAGATCGCCAAGGACCAAGAACTGCTTAAGGAGGCCAACGTTAAGCTTGAGTCGGCGAATGCTGAGCTTGTGCAACTCCGGGAGAGGCATGACAAGTGCAATAAGGAGCTGACCCGGATCCACAACCAATCTCTTGTAAGTTCTTTTTGTTAAGCCGGCATGAATCTCTCTGGTTCAAACTCTTTTACCTATTTCACTTGTCTTGTTTTCAGACAAATTTCCAGAGGATGATGCCATTGCATCCACTGCTGTTACTAAGTTCCGCCAGCAGAGAGGTACTCCATCTGGTCCTGGCACGATTCCTCTTGATCTGGAGGACCTGCTTGTCAGCTTGTCCTCTAGAGTTGAAATCATGAAGAACCACGGCAAGGATATTCTAAGCGCAGCAGTCCGGGTCTTCAACACCCTTTGGCCTGGTGAAGACACTCCGGAGGGTTCCGCTGCTCTAATCAACAAGTTGATGGAGTGCGAGACCCAGCTATACCTCTGGAGGGAATCCGCCGGATGTGCCGGAGCTGAGACCGTTCTCCACTATGTGCTCACATGGTACGAGAAAATTAATCTCGATCTTCTCGAGCGCATGCGCACCGGGTCAAGGTGGTCCACCAATCCGGATTGTGTAGCTCAGCGCAAGGTTTTTGCCCATAACCTCATTCAATATGCCCCCATCCATCAATGGAACGAGGGACCAAGCTTTCTCGATGCCGTTGACGACAAATACGTCGAAGATGGTTCGGGTGAAGATGATGAGAGCGAAGCCTCGGACGTTGATGAAGATGAAGCTGAAGCCGAGGCTGGAGTTCTACCCGCTGGCACTGAGTTACCTCCCCCTGCTGCTCCTTGATGAAAAACAGTTTGCAGTTTATCAGATTGCCGATATGTCGGGTGCAAATGTATTAAGCACACAAGTTATATTTTGCTACTAAGTTGTTTGTGCCGGATTAACTTGGGCGTAGTCCCCGAATTTCATTTTCTTGTTTCTCCAATTTCTTGGTTCGGCTCGTGTCTACCTTGGTTCGGTTTTATGACTTACGAGTCCGAGTTTCGAAAATTGACTTAACAATACTTGGAAACTTTAGGATTAGCTCAAAATAATTCAGCATAGTAAACATAAAGTAAACACAAGGTTAGTCCGAAGAACAAATATCGGCTCGATTAAGTTCCTTTCCTTAGAGGATTTTCGTGTGCTACGCAATTCCAAACTTGTTCTCTTGTTTTCCATGAAGCCAAATCTTGTTGGATAGCAGCAAGTCGAAGAGTTAGGTTTTTGGTGCTCACACACTACTGATCCGGCTTAGGTAGAAGCAACTCATGCCAGCTGACATATAAATAATAAATACAGAAGACAACAAATATTATTAAGACAGTCCCCGAGTACTGCTTGAGGTGCCAACATTTCATTGATGAGCTCATTGTCGGCATACATACCGAAATATGAGAGACTCGAATACATACACTTCTTTGCTAAGTGTAGAAAGCACGAAGTAGAGCTACATTCCATGGATGCTTAGATTCCTCGCCGGACCTGTCCGCCTTGTTCTTCTCCTACGGTTTTGCATCGATAAGATAATATGAGTCATTGTGCAATGCTTTGCTCACAATGAATGGCCCTTCCCATGGGGGGATAACTTATGCATGCCAATAGTACATTGTACCAACCGGAGTACCAGATCACCTTTCCGGAAAATTTGGGTGTTTACTTTCCGGCTATGATAGCGTCGGAGATTTTGCTGATATATGGCGGATCTGGACAATGCCAATTCTCTCGCTTCTATTAGCAGATCAACATCATTTTGCCGGGCTTCCTGCACTTCGGCTTCTGTGTATTGGGTGACCCTAGGCGAGTCATGCTCTATGTCGGCTGGTAATACAGCTTCTGCCCCATATACCAGAAAGAATGGCGTATAGCCTGTTGACCGATTCGGAGTTGTTCTTAAACTCGACAGCACCGCTGGTAGTTCTTCTATCTAGCACCCCGCTGATCTTTGCAGCAGCTCAATGAGTCGGGGTTTTATCCCGGATAATACCAATCCGTTGGATCTTTCCACTTGTCCGTTCGATGCGGGGTGAGCTACCGAAGCAACGTCCAGCCGGATCTTCTTATCTCGGCAGAAACATGCAAATGCTCCTTTAGCAAAATTTGTGCCATTATCTGTTATGATACTGTGAGGATAACCGTATCTCAAGATGATATCCTTGAGGAATGTCACGGCGGTAGCTCCATCACATTTTCTTATTGGCTTCACCTCAATCCATCTCGTAAATTTTTCAACCATGACCAATATGTGGGTCATGTTCCCTCTCGCCGGTTTAAACGGGCCAACCATATCCAAACACCAAACGGCAAATGGCCATGTAATCGGTATGGTCTTGAGTTCCGACATTGGCATATGTGTCTTGGTAGCATATCTTTGACAACCATTGCACTTTCTTACCAGATCTTCTGCTTGTTCCAAGGCACTTGGCCAGTAAAACCCATGACAGAAAGCATTTGCTACCAAGGCTCTGGACGAGGCATGATGCCCACATTCCCCTTGATGTATATCTCGGAGGATGTCAAGTCCTTCCTCTGGGTCAACACATCGCTGGAGGACATTAGTCACACTCCTTTTGTATAGCTCGGAATTGATGATCATGTATGCTTTTGCTCTCCTCTGAGTTTGCCCGGAAAGCACCTCCTCAGCGGGTAAGGTTCCATCTTTCAGGAATTGAAATATGGGCAGTGCCCAAGCTGGTATAGCTCGTATAGGGAACATGTCCTCATCAATTTCCATCTGATCCACCGGCATAACTTCAACCGGATCACGCTGCGTAGTCCCCGGGTCCTGCGAAGCAGTCCCCGGGTTTGCCGAGACAGTCCCCGGGTTTCGCGAACCACTTCCCACGTCAATGTCCATGGGCACAGCCTCTGATTCTAGATTTGCCGGGGTATAAATTGACTCGGACTCTAGGGATGGCCTGATAGAGGGTTTTCTGAGGTGCTCTAGTGCTACACCTGGCGGAATTGCTTGCCGGGTTGACCCGAGCTTCGACAATACGTCGGCAGCTTCATTTTCCACCCGAGGTATATGATGAAATTCGCATCCCTCAAAGTACCCTGATATCTTCTGCACGTGAAATCTGTACAGTGCCATATTTGTATCCAAAGCATCCCAGTGTCCGGAGACTTGTTGGACTACAAGATCTGAGTCACCGAAGCGTTGGATCCGACGTATCCCAATTTCTTTTTCCACTTTGAGCCCATGCACAAGTGCCTCATATTCCGGAACATTATTTGATGTTGTGAAGTGGATCTGCAGCACGTATTTCAGCTGGTTCTTCTTGGGCGAGGTAAGCACAACTCCGGCGCCTAACCCGGTTTTTGTTTTTGACCCGTCAAAGTGCATTCTCCAGTAGTTCGGATCTAGCAATGGTGGTTCATATTGCACCTCAACCCAATCCACAAAAAAGTCAGCCACAGCCTGAGACTTGATTACTTCTCTTCTGTCATATTGTGGCGCATAAGGGGCTAGCTCAATTGCCCATTTTGCAATCCTGCCACTTGCATCCTTGTTGCTCATTATCTCGGATATGGGGGCTTCACATATTACTTTGATTGGGTGCTCTTCAAAATAGTGCTTCAGCTTTTTTGCCGCCATGTACACACCATATGCCATCTTCTGATAGGGGGATAATTTTGTTTCGAAGCTGACAATACCTCGCTCAAATAGTATACATGCCTTTGCACTGACTTACCCTCTTCATCGCGCTCCACCACAATTACTGCACTTACAACTCGGTTGGTTGCGGCTATATAGAGCAACATTGGCTCCTTTGATAGTGGAGAGGCTAACACTGGTGCAGTGGCTAATATTTTCTTTAATTGGATAAAGGCTTCATTGGCCTGCGGCATCCAAATGAACTTGTCTGACTTTTTCATGAGTTGATAGAGAGGCAGTGCCTTTTCTCCTAACCGACATACAAACCGACATAAGGATGCCAGGCAACCAGTGAACTTCTAGACATCGTTAAGGCACTTCGGCAGTTCCATTCGCTCTATGGCCCGGATTTTAGTTGGATTAACTTCGATACCTCGGCTAGAGACAAGAAATCCGAGTAACTTTCCAGCCGGGACACCAAAGGTACATTTCTCCGGGTTAAGCTTCATTCGGAACCTCCTTAGGTTCACGAATGTCTGCCTGATATCGTCAAGGAGCGTTTTGCTTTCCTTGGTCTTTATGACAACATCATCCACATACACCTGCACATTTTGACCAATTTGGTCGTGCAAACATTTCTGCATACATCTTTGGTACGTTGCCCCTACATTATGCAAACCAAAAGGCATGGTGCGGTAGCAATAAGCCCCATACGGGGTGATAAACGCAGTCTTTATTTGATCACTTGGGTTCAGAGGTATGTGGTGGAAACCAGAATATGCATCAATGAATGACAATAGTTCACACCCAGCAGTGGAATCTATGACTTGGTCTATCCTTGGCAGTGGGAATGGGTCTTTCGGACACGCCTTATTCAAGTTCGTGTAATCAATACACATGCGCCAAACCACTGCCACGTTCGGATCATCCTTCTTCTTCTCCACCAGCACCGGATTAGACATCCAATCCGGGTAGAGCACTTCCATGATAAATCCTGCTACCAACAGCCGAGCTATCTCATCTCCTATGACCTTTCTCCTGTCTTCGGCGAAGCGGCGGAGAGGTTGCTTCACCGGTTTTGCTCCGGGTCTCACATTCAAAGAGTGCTCGGCCAACTCCCTCGGAACACCTTGCAAGTCCTGTGTGGACCAAGAATAAATATCCCGATTCTCACGGAGGAAGTTGACGAGCTCGCTTTCCTATTTGTCATTTAACCCGGCACCAATTGTTACGGTGCGCTCTGGGAACATATCATCAACAGGCACTTTCTTGGTATCTTTTGTCGCTTGAAACGAAACACTACCATGCGGGTTACTTAGTGCCGGCATATACTGCTACGCGGACTGAGCCAATGCCGCCACCTCTTGGATCTTTCTCTTCTCTTGCGCAATCACGAGTGACTCCGCTAGGTTAGACCCGGCTGACGCGCACTCAATGGAACGTCAGAAATCACCAGTCATGGTAATCACACCATTTGGCCCGGGCAGCTTCATCTTCAAGTAACTGATGTGACAACTTGCCATGAACTTGTTTAGGGCTGGCCTGCTGAGCAATGTGTGATATGCACTCTCCAAATTGACAACTTCGAACTCCAAGTTTTCAGTCCGGCAGTTATCTCTTGTGCCGAACAACACGTCAACCCGGACCTTGCCAATCGATTCGCGGGAAATGCCTGGCACAATGCCATGGAATGTTGTCTTTGTAGCTTGGAGCATGTTCTCCGAGATACCCAATTTGCGCATCGTGTCCACATACATGATGTTGATGCTACTGCCATTGTCAATTAGCACCTTTGAGAACCTCACACTGATGTTTGGCCCAATGAATGTTGGGTCCAACACTAGCGCATATGAACCAGGACTTGGCATAAGCTTGGGATGATCTTTGATGCTCCAGGTAATTTCCTGGTCCGACCAAGGCATATACCTTGTCACCACTGGCATTACCGCATTAACTTCCATGTGTCGACGCTGCAAGCTCTTTCTGTCTGTTTCTTCTATGGTGAACACGTAGTAACTCTGATGATGCTCTCTGTACTCGTTCCTCCCCTCATTTCCGGGGTACCTTTGATCTGGCTGATTCTGGTTCTCCACTTGATGCACTGCATCCCTTCTCTCATGGTGTTCATACCTCGGCGGAGGGGGAGGCAACAATAACTGTTGTGTGTTTGCTCCGGAGAGCAATTGCTGCCGGGGTAACTCCTGTCGAGGTTGATCATTCCGAGGTTCTTGAGCATTCCCTGAACCACCCTGTTCTATCTTTCGCATCCATTCACACTGCCTGGTGGTGTGACCCGCTGGGTTACTCGGATTCGGCGTGTGAAATTTACACGGTTGATCCAGCATTGCCTCATAAGTATACCTCGGATGGTCCTTCTTTTCCTGCCACTGTTTCTTCTGCTCTGGCGTCCAAGTTTTCTTGCCATCATTCCTTGGAGTCCATTGCTGCCCTCCAGTTTTCTGACGTTGGTTGCTTCCTGCTTCGGGCTGATCTTGATTCACAGCCGCAACTTGTTGCAAACTATACCGGTAATCCGGTCTATCATCTCTTCTTTTACCCCGGTAATCATTTCTCCGGGATGATCCGGCCCCACCTCGTTGATAGCCCTCATCGCTTGACTCGTTTGACATGAGCCTGGGCTGAGTCGGGTCACCCAACGCGTACGAATTAGCAATCCGGATTGTTTCTGCCAATGTAGTTGGCATATCCCTTTGCAACATTTGTCATAGCATGCTGGCATACCTGCAACCTTGCGCAAACCAAGCTATGGCCTGTGACTCAATTACGCCCTCACATGAGTTTTGCACTATGCACCAGCGGGTCAAGAATTCCCGATCTGTCTCATTCAGTCTCTGCTTGCACATTGCCAGGGTCTGTGGCATGTTGGGCCTCTGATACGTACTTGAGAAATTGCTGACAAACATTTCCTCAAAATCGATCCAACTGTTAATACTGCCGGGCGGCAAATTGTTTAGCCATACCCTTGCTGGCCCCTCCAACATCTGGGGTACATATCTCATAGCCCATCTCAAGTTGCCTATAGCAATTTTTACAGCTGTTGCGTAGTTAATCAACCAATCTTCCGGCTTTGTGCTATCGTCATATGTCTCAGTGCCTCTAGGTAACTGGAAGTTAGGTACCGGAGGTTCCTTCATGATCCGAGGCCTAAAACACGCTGGACCCGGAGGACCTTGACATTCAATTTGCTCCGACCTATACAGCCGATCCAGTTTTAACCTGGCATTGTCAGGCATCAAATTCCTGTTTCCCAATCTTGACACTATCACGTGATAGTCCGGCCTGAGACACCCAACGTTCACCATTTCCGAATCACCATCATTGTATCTGTCTTGCTCCTGTGGAGCTGCTCTCTGTTGCATACCTTGGCCGGCACTGCACTCTTGCTGTGGTATATTCCGCTGCTGCGGTTGCCCTGCACCTACCAAATTACGCTCTCCGACATTGCCGTTTACAGCGTTCCCTTGACCGGCATTGCCTGGGTCGCGGTTACCTCGGCCAGCTTCACCTCGGCTCACACTTCGTCGATCCTCATTTCTCTGCACTTCTTTTCCTTTCCCTGCCCTTGCCGGGTCATATGGGACTATTTGTTTGTTCCTCCTGGCCGAGGTTACTACCTCTTCTCTCCTAGGACCACCATGAGGGGACGATGCAGCCCCAGCGGATTTCTCCGAGTTACCCACCGCCGAATGAACGATCTTGGAGGCCCCAGCTCTCTCCGGGTTAGCCCTGAGCAGTTCCTCATTTTGCCTGTTCGCGATCTGAACCAACTCATTGACCCTATCTTGCTGTCTCTGACGAGCTTCACCCATCAGATCCTCTAACTCGGATGCAGCTGCATCTGCTGCCCTAAGGTTCTTTGCCGGGGTACTATACTTCGGTAGCCCCACGGACAAGCAGTTCTCTGATTCCTCAATCCTAGTATCACCTTCTTTGTTCATTTCACTCATGAGGTTTCTCCCCTTCACTTTTACAGCATCTACCTTATTTGCTTTTGCGTACTCACGCAACGTCATGTTCAACGACTGCTGAGCCGCGGCTATCTTTTTTGCACCCTCTAGTATTTTTTGCCTAGTCTCCTCTAGCTCGGCCTATGCCTGAGCCGGATCTACTACTGCCGCTACTGGGTTTGCCAAGCTATCAATCGCCTGCTGTAGCACATTCTCTGGCCTCTCTAGCGGAGGACCTCTACTTTTCCTCGGTGCCTTAGGTGTTACCTCCGGATCTAGTGCCGGATCCTTGCTTGCGCTAGCGCCAGGCGCGGTCATCATCACCTAAGTGTGGTCTGGGGAGCGAGTGATATGCGCCCCGCGAGCCGCACTAAGGGGTGGCTCGCCTCCTTCGACGACGTGCCGCGGGTGAACGCACGACACATCGACAACAACGTAGATCTTGTGCGCGCCGAGCTTGACGAAGAGGCCGTTGCACGGAAAAGGACGCTTGCCGAAGCAGCCAACGTTGTCGCTGACGAAATCCAGCGCTCCGAAGCGCTGAACGAGCCCGGAGACGATGCGTTCGCCGGTGCCGATGAAGTTTCCCGTCCAGATCTTCACCCCTACTAGCGCCGCTAGCCCCACGGTGGGCGCCAACTGTCATGGTGGTGTCACGGCAGATGCCATGGATAGGCTAAAGGTGGGGACTAAATGCACTAGGGGAATTCAGGGAGGGATAGTGTGGTGATTCCACACACAGTTTCTTGGTATTTGATTCACTTCCACAGTCTACAAGTGCTCCTTGAGCTATATTGGGGAGAGGAGGAAGAAGAAACTCTCTTACTCTCACCACTAGCTGGCCCTTAGGAACACACTAGTCAAACACAACCCTCTAGAGATCAACCCTTTCTACAGAGGCCCTAGCGCTTCTTATATAGACCGGGTCACTTTTTCCCAGCGTCATCCATGCAGAGGCTACGTGAGCCTCTGCGGCGCCTGCGTCATCCGACATAGGCATCGTCACCTTTGTCGGCCACGCCTCGGTGGTCCTGGCCCCTGTCTGCTTTGCTCACGCTCTGCACACAGTGGTCACCCTTTGACCAGCGAGATACATTCCTTCTCTTACAAGCTTGATATAACCCGGATCGTACCTAGTTGATCCGGCCATACCTGTACCTGCATAGAAGTTAGATATATCTTACCGACATACGACATAAGTCGGCTGAGACCCAGTAAGATGGACATCCCCTGGTCCGGGTTACTCCGTGATTCGGCCTGCCTTGAGGTGACTCGGCCAGCATCCGCTTTCACCTTACCGTACCTCGGCTAACTCGGACTTTATACCCCGACGTGACCCTATCCGGGGGTATCCCCCAACACAAGGAACTGTCTACCATCCACTTAAGTCATACGCATTTTTCCGAAGATATGTCACGGATATTCGTTTGACATAAGTCCCACATGTCCAGAGAGTTTCCATAGCGTCATTAACATATGGCAGGAGTGTGTTGCTTGCAAACGTTGCGGACATGACGGGTAGGCAAGAACTCAGATGACATATTGCCTTTCTCGATCGGTCTCAACGTGCTAAGTACTCAATATGTCGATATTGGATAGTTGTTATCTTCCTTTTTATTTTTCTAACGTGATAGCTTGCATACGTTATTTTTATGTCTACATGACCTCAATGCATAACCTTCTTCGAATTATGCTATCATTCTATGCTTTTAACATCGGCTCCAGAGGTGCCCGCTTATACACCTTTTTTTCTTCTTTTCAACATGACCATAACGCATCTTGTTCTTCGAATTCTAGATCCTCGGTATAGATATGTTCCCCTCTACACGATTTCGTCTCGCTACGTCTTTTTTATCACATATATTAGTTTGCTAATCCTTTTTCTATCGCATTGCACATCCCGATCGTTAAACTCTTCGACGTCGGTGTTTAATTGTTCAACATTTTGTAATTTAACATGCTAGAAAGATAAGAACACAGAAGGTAGAAGAAACATCATATCCGACTTCACATATGTTCGATGTTTTGTTATTCCAATTATTCCACGTGTCATGACTTTTTTGAAAGTCGTAGATTTTTTCTACGCATTTTCCGTGGCCGTTTTTATCTTTCTTTTATCTCGTCCATTCCAAACACCTCTTAGTTAGACGCATTTTTTTCTACGTGTTTTTCGTGGCAGCTTTTAGCTTTCTTTTATCTCATTCATTCCAATTTAGTCGAGCTGTTTTGTTTTCCACGGTCTTCACAGTCAGCCTAGTCACATTCAACGTGTATGGAACAAATTTCGGTTTCAACGTGCTCTTAATCAGCATATTTGCACTGGTCATGTAAAGCGAATTATGCAACGCGAAGTACATTCTGAACGTCTTCTAGTTAGATGTTTTTTAGTCCAACTTTTTTCCTTCTGCACCATATTCGCAGTCAATGTTTCAACGTGTTCGCACAAAATTTCACACCCAACATTATTGGAATCATCTTCCTCACATTCAACTTGTAAATCAACAGAATTTCACACCCAACATTATCCATTCAATGTGTAAAGCAAAAGACGAAGATGAAGAGCAAAATCAAACCGGTGGGACGAAACGTTTGCGCAACTAATTCCACTGTCAACGTGCTTGAAGCCATCTCGTTCGCACTGGGCGTGTAAATAAAAAGATGTAACACGAAGAGCATTCCAAACATCTTCTATCTCGATGCTTTCTTAGTCCAACTCCTTCAGTTTGCGACGTTCTCGTAGTCAACCTTGCATGTCAACCTCGCATTCAACATATTCGAAATCGTCCTGTTTGCATTCAACGTATTCGCAATAAACTTTGCAGTTAGCATTATCACAACCATCGCATTTATATCAGACGTGTAAAGTAGAAGACAAAGACGAAGAGCAAAAAACATAAAAATGAAAGCAAGAAAGCACAGAAAGCACTGAGAAAACTTGAAAACAAATGAATATAATACAAAAATGTAACAATGAGGACACTACCTTGCAACCACCACGTTCGGTGATGTAGACCGAACGGAACCAGCGAGAGCAAACCCCAGCCTACAACCGCACAAAAGCGCGGGAGGGCGGGACCAGCCCACACTTCATCAACTCCCAGACATTGCGTCGTACGTCGCCGATGTTGAGTATTCGAGTTGTTCAACCGGAGTGGAAAGAGAGAGTGAGAGAGAAAGGGAGTACCTACGAAGAGAGATGACATCCGTCGGACGGTGGTGAACACTCGGTCGGTTCCATAGATAGCCTCGTCGTCTATCCCAGGCGTGATCACCGGAGAGGTGTGTGTCATGTCCTGTCTAGCAAGTTATTTCAACTCACCACCGTCGGAACCCACGTCATCGGAACCATGCACGTTCACCTACTTGACGCACACGACGATGACGGTAGAAAGGGTAAAAAGACGTTGGTAGAAAGAGGAGAGGGCCTATCTAATGCATTTCTTGAAGAAAATATAGGAGGAAGTGGCTTATACTCTTTCCGCCGTGAGAATCCACGTACGCCTAGAATCTATGGTGTCAGCTATTGTATCGTCAGCAAGAAAGATCATGCTGCCAGATATGCTCTCCCATGCGCGATAACACTGCCAGATCGGTTCTACGCCTACGAGAACCTGTGTAGTCTACGTCCATGTTGATAGACGACGTGAGTTTACGTCACCACGTCAACTTTGGAAGTCCCCGCATACGCGAGAAATTGCGGCCAACATGGGCCTAACGCACAACGTCGGGTATGGGCGGGCCCTAGAGTCGTGAGAAACCGCGCATGGCTAGAGTCTACGTCACCATGTTGGCCTAAGACAGGCCCCACGTCCACGAGAAACCGCGGTCGGCATGGGCTTACGGCGCCATGTCGGCTCCGTGCGGGCCCCGTGAACCCATGATCTTGTTATGATTTACCTATTTATCTTGATTTAGGAACTGAACTTACCATGATTTCTTTTCTTCTCATCATACTATATTGATTCTTAACAAACTTCAACTCCATCACATAAGATTCTCAAGTGAATATAACCTAATTAACTTCTCATTACAATAGGATTGTCTCTAATGGTCTTAATCATGTCTCCTTAGTATCTACCATTATTAACTAATGATAGGATTCTAGTACCTTACATGGCTTTCCTTTATAGGACAACACCACTAATACTACTTCATGGGATGTCCTTAACTTAGCTGTAATCTAATTTGTTAAATTGGCTCACTTAAGATACCCTCATGGTGTTATACCTACTTAGGATGACACTAGAGCAGTACTTCACCAAAGAAACATAGATAAGTAACTACACCTAAGAAAGATGAACAAGGCATCCTACTTAAACATGGCAAGGTTATCCTCAAGTGGATGTCCATCACAAGTTATAAGAACATATGGTTTAGATAAGATGGCTTCCTATAGTCACTATCCAACCTAAAGATCTCCTTTTACCGGATTTTAATCCTAATGTCAAAGTGATTGCTCTAATACCAGCTGCGGTGACCCAGAATACCACTACATGGTGTACTATATATGCAAATCGTTGACATAACACCAATTTGAAATACGGTTCCATCAGTATTACATCCCTTAGAGTGGTAGCACATAAACACTATGGGTCCAAGGCATGACTATAGATTACAACTAAAAATCTCCATCTCCACTAATCTAAAAAGACACAGAGGTGACGGATCCATATAACATCAGCCACGCGATGACCAACATCCAGTGCTCCAGATTAGCCCAATGATGTATCAATTGTAAGTCATACCCCCTAGTCATTGTCGTTCATCTCCTTAATCTAACGATCAGAACTAGCCTAATGATGAGGCCAATTTTTCTCACCAAATCCCCACGCCCACGTCCACCTCTCCGTCCCCCAAAACGAATCACGCCCGCCCGCCCCCACAGCAGTTCCCGTTTGCCACCGCCGCTAGTTCGCTCGGTTGTCCCTGCTGCCGCCGCCGTCGTACACGCTGTCGCCTCCGGTGTACACGCCTCCACTATCCCTGCCACCACCGTCGTACACGATGTCGCCTCCGGCGTACACGCCTACACTGCCGCCACCGCCGTACAGGTTGCTTCTGCCCCCGCCACCGCAGGGCACCTCCCGGCTGAACCAATACCCATGTGTACGCCACGGACTGGAAGCCGCCGCCGTCACACCTCCACTGCTGATGGCACCCGCGACCGCCCTGCACGGCCCCTGCACTCGCCGCCTATGGTGCTTCAAGGCGGAGGTAGAGGCGCTGCTCCCCAGCGCGATCCCACGCCGAGGCCGCCACCAGAGAACCGCCCCCACCGATCCCCTATCTTGCCCGCCCGTCGCCCGAAGCCATCCACCCTCCTCGCTTGCTGCTGCAACCTGCATCACGGCTGCTCTTCCTCTGGATCTATCGTTCAGAAATATGTACTGTAAGTGGTTGATGTTCATCTATTCTTCGCTGTTAAGTTGTTAGGATATGATTTCTGTCCCTCTTTTATGCTCAAAAATTGTTTGCTTTTGGTAATTTTGTTCCATAAGATATTTTAACTTACAATTCGAATTCTGATGAGGCCCTTCTGATGATTATTCATGGTTATTAGTTAGTGCCTAGGGATGTAAAAGAAAGGTTGCATCGGCTGCAAAGAACAAAACATGGTAGCATCATAGGAAATCTTGGCTGTCCTCCACTCTAAGTAAAGGGCGATGTGAACCATGAAATTGGTATGATTGAAGGTCAGATAACTTCTTTATCGCATGATTGAATATTTACTTCTTGCAACTTATTACCTTACTTTGTCATCCATTCTTCTCAAGTATGTTTTGATCAAACTATTTGTTCTACAACTTTTCTCAATAAATGATTGTGCCCAACTGAAGACTAGAAGTTCTATTTGCTGGCTGTTGGGCACTACAGAAATGGTAAATGTAGCCGACAACTTGTGAACTATCATTTGGAGTTATTCCTGCAATACTTCTACCTTCTAAGGCACCATCTGTCTAAGTTTACATCCTGTAATTCTTGGATAGGGAAGTAATGGACAAAATACATACCACCATGGTTAGTACAAGATGGTATTCCTGGATCAAATGTAAATACTGTAGTTACATAGAACCATGAGAATTTTGCATCACGTTTAAACTTCATATACTGACATAGTTTTGGTCACAAGCGGTCGTAATAGGCTATCAGGCAACCTATTTTTTATTTGAAATTTTCCCCAAACTTTGATTTATAAAACCAGGGTCAAGCATCTTTTATTGAGTTCTCGTTGCTTTCATTTGTTTTTAGGAGACCGGGTTGATTTTTTCCCATTCAAGACAGATGCATCTGTTCTTCCTTAATAATGTATTAATTACACGGATTCAGGAGAAAGGCGTTGTCCATGTCCTGGCCGACTTGATTCACCGCGGCATAGCTATGGAGCGCTGAGCCGTCGCTGTTGAGTGCATGTGCAGATCACGGTTGATTGCCTGATATGGTGCAGAAAGGATACGGTCCAAATGCAGAGTGTCTTTGTTTTAGTTTTCTGAATTTGCATAATGTACTGGTAAATTTTTAGGCCAGTGGCTAATGGGTTTGCTCTGTCTTTTAGTGAGGTGCTATGATATAGTGACGGAAACACACCTTGCTCTGGGTTCGTTGTACTGCAATAAAAATACTATTTAAATCGTTCACCACAGTGTCCAATATTTCGATGTTTGTTAGTATGTCATGTGCAATATAGGTTGTAGATGCTAAATTTGGACTTCTTGTAATATCAAGTGACCTCCGCTATTTTTCAATGATATGACCTCGCATGTATATTCAATATCTTTCACGATTTCATGATATGGCCTCACATGTATATTGAATATATATTGCTGCTATGTATCACTCTTTAAATATTATTTCTCCATTTTGTTTACTTACCGGTTGTGTTCTTTTGGTCGCAATGCTTCAGAGTACTTGGGAGCATAACACCAAGATCAAAAATAAAAAAACAATGATGTTGCTATGATTTCTCTTCATCTGCAATTTGAGTTTGCATATGCTCATATATATTGCATTGCTGGAACATGGGTGCTCAGGTAAGAATGTCACTATGATATATCTATGTTTCGAACCTGTCATAACATCTCAAGATTTTCCGCTTCTTCTCACATCCGGAATCAATGATATGACCTCACATGTATATTCATTTATGCATAATAAGACGATCTTTGATGTGATTCATTTTCTTTTCCAGTTTAATTACGTAACAAAATGGCGAAGCCCGCGTAGAGTAGAGAGGCGAACAAAGATCCTGGAAAGAGCCAAGATGCCATGTAGTCACCGTGCGGCTTCGGTCTAGCAGCCAGATGTTGCCTAGAACTTTAGGAAAAACTAACATTATCACATAGCACATTTTTTATATAGACACTTAGTTTGGGCATATGACATGAAAGGTGCATGTACACGTGCTTGATTACTAGTCTTACAAAAGATCTAGAGAAACTCTTAAGTACAAAGACCAAGAAATATCCTTACAAAGAAAAAACCAGGAAAAACAACTCTTAAACAATTCTACGAATAAGTCTACCTCTAAAACTATTTGTCTTGCGATTGCTACTACAATAGTGCCCTACGAAGATAGGTTTTATGAGTTGGATATTAGTTTCCGATCTATTCTAGAACTTTGTCTCCACTACGGTCGATGTAGATGTTGACTCCATTGTCTTCACTGAATAACTCCGGCTTCTAGTAGTTATCCTACTTAGCATCTATGGTGTTGATGATGTATTCAACGGCTTAAGAATCTAGAAAGGGTTAAGAAGACCGAGACAACCACGGAGTCGGTCTTGTGGCTGGATCATTCGTCATGTACATCGATGTGGTTCTCAGTACGCATCATGTTCACCCTCATCAGCGAGGCTGGAAGCTGAATAACGTAGATAAAGAAAGCATGCCGAAGGTGGGAGAGAAGAAAGGCTACGAAATGCATTGAGGAGGAAGGAGCTGGCACGCGGTGTTTTGACAATGCATGGGCGCAAAAACCTGGGATGATGCCATCTCGTCTCTGTATCGCGATAACCCGTTTCTGCCTATAGTGTAGGAAGCCAGTTATGCTCTCGCCTGCAAGAACCTACGTCTAGTTAGAGTTTCCTTGGGCATGAAGGCTCTAGACAGGACCCGCCGTACAATCTCACCGCGGGCACCTATGCCCTACCCCAACAAGTCTGCTATCGTCGGGACCCACCGTTCGATATCACCGCGAGAAACCATGCACGCATACGGTCTACGATGCCATGTCGTATCTCTGCCGCGTGAACCAACATCCGCCCATGCTTTCCGATTCCACATAAGCTACCAGCTTGCCTCTCCGCCGCGGAAACCCACGTCCATCAAGGGCCCATGGCGCCACGTCGGCTCTCGACGGGCACCGTGCGGAGAACCCCTCTCACCGAGCGACTTTATTCTCGCGTAGATTAACAGCGGTCCCATGGAGCATGCACGGGCCTTGTCACCTGGCTGGAGCTGAGGCGTTTCGTGCCGATAATGCCTCACACTAAGCGCGTTCCTTCCTGCGTATGCTGACGATGAGCCCATCGCGGGCGCGGTCCACCTTACGGTGACACAAGGTATGATGTACAACGTGGCACCCACCCGCGGTAAGAAATCTTTCGCACTGTCCCGCAGCGAGGTCCACCTAACATATCGGTGCGGTCCACAGTAAGGCCCACCGGCTAGCGACGGTGGGTCCACACGGCGGGTGTGGAGGCGTGTCATGCCTAAAACGCCTTCACGAAGTGAAACTCTGCCCGCGTACACTGATGGAGGCCCATGGCGCACATGGTCCACCTTAAGGCCCACCCGCTAGCGACGGCAGCTCCACGCGGCGTTTCTTCTGCATCTTCGGGTGTACATCGACTCGAGCCATAGTCTGTGACATATGGGTCCGTTCCATCGTGAGGCCCATCCATCATAGACATAGATCGTGATCCAGGGTCGAAAACAGACGTGAAAGAGCACCGAGCGCGGGATTGGAGTGAAATTTTGGGTCCGGGGGACGGTTTTCAGCCGTCGATCATCGATATCCCAGGGCGGAAAAGAATCGGAGCGATGTGAATAGCGGTTTCGGCCAAAACAATCTAGCGCTATTATTTACTCTCATGAAAACCTCCCACTAAAAGTTTTCTAATGGCACAATTTTTGTGAGATATTCAATAATCTGGGGAATTGTCAATGCATCCCCCTCCACGGTTACCTTTACCAACTTGGCATTCTCCACCTTTGGACGATAGGTTCCCGTACACGGCATAACATAAAACATGAGCCTCTCATTAGCATATCCATAAATAGTAGCATATGGTTTAGGAGCATTAAGTAGATTGCAAGCACCCAAAACATGGTGTGGTGACTCACAATAAACACATACGGGCATTGGGCAATCGTCAATAAGGTGGCCTGTTTGCTTACACTTGAAACACAATTTCTCCCCCTTTTTAACTTCTTTGTAGGTACATTGGCATCAACTTTAGCATTGACACTAGTTGTAGTACTAGGGACAAATGGTGTTGCATCGGTCTGCTAAAGCTGCACCCCGGGCAAGGGTACCTCCATTGTGGTAGGCTATTGCACTGACACAGACACATGCTACTGAGGTACCGACATTGGTGGTTGTGACGGCGCAGCTTGCTGCCCGTTTTGCACCGAATTCCCTGTAGCATCAATACTTATAGGAGATGTTGCAGCCAATGCCTTCATAGCTGATCGATTAAGAGTTGCCATGTGTGTATTGCCTCCCTGCTCATTGTTTCGATTGTATCTATTGTTACCAACACATATCATCCACGGTAATTTGATTGGAATCCTCTACCACCAAAAAATTGCCATTGCACCTATTCTGATAGTTGGGGTTTCCACCATTGTTGAAATTTCTACCATAATTGTCATTGAAAGTATTGAAACCTGACCCCCTATTGAAAATTTCCAAAATCGCCACTTCTGCCATCACCAAAAAATTTGTGTTGGAATATGAGTTAGTATAGTAGTATTGTCCTAGAAGAGTGTAGAGTATTATAGTGGAGTGTTGGAGTTTATGTTGGTGTCCTAGTTGAGTCTAGAGTATTCTAGGGAGTGTTAGTAGATTAGTATTATGTCCTATTAGATTCTAGACTATTCTAGTGTATGAGTGGAGATCTAATACTAAGCTGAGCTATATATAAGAGGGTGTGGAGGTCCAATGGAACCAAACCCATCCTAAAAATTCCCCCCAAAACCTACATTGTATCAGAGCTAGGCTCCTCCTAAACTTTCCACCGTTCCACTACTGCAGCACCCACTCCATCTCTTATTGTCAACAACACCGACTACATTGTAGTCACCTATGTGGCGATAGGCCGCACCCGGTTGCTCTGTGCGGGTTATAGCCACCTCATGTTGAAGGTGCATTGTGTGAGGCTTGGTTGTTGCTCTGCACGAGGGTTGCTTAGAAAGATAGTTAGAATGGTGCAATTGAGGTGCTGATAGGAGGATAGTAAGTTATGGAGGTTGGATTTGGGGACCAAGAAAAACTGGAGGTGGAGGAGGACCTTTGATCTGGTCGGAGATGGGAAGATGCAGAGGTGATGTAGGCGTTGTGAAGGAGTGTATCTGTGTTATGGAGGTGATGTCTAGAGCAACACTAAGCTATGGTGGTGAAGGGAGACAATTATGTGAGGTCTCTTGTGTTAGCTATTCTTGTGCTACAGGAGAAAAAGGGAGGTGCAGTTGTAGAATTCCGTTCAAGTTGTTGATGTAAGATAGGGAAAAGAAGAGAGGAAATCTATGAATAAGAGGGTGTGGAAGCCCGCAACAAGTGAAGGTACATGGGAGTGCTCCCTTTAGGTGGTTCCTTTGGTGTTGCTGGGCAAGATTCGGTTTCGGGAGAGAAGGTGCATGGTTGGAGAGGAAATAGTGGACCAACACGAGAAGGATTGGAGGTGGATAGCTTGATGCAAAGTTTGTGCATGGTGATGTTGATGGTGAGTCGGTTGTGGCTCTATAGGAGCTATTGTTGAGGTGAGGCAGTCGTGGTTCTGCGGAATCAGTGTTGATGAAGAGGTAATGACAATACTCGAGCTGATGATGGAAGGGCGTGTGGTGCCACCGTTGTAGGCGCCGGTGTGAGAAGGCGCATGGTTGGATAGGCAACGGTCGACCAATGCGAGAAGATTGGAGGTGGATAGATTGATGCAAAGTTTGTGCATGGTGATGTTGATTGTGAGGCGGTTATGGCTCTGCAGGAGCTGTATTTAAGGTGAGGTAGCCATGGTTTTGCGGAACTGGAGTCGATGAAGAGGCAAGGACGATGCTCAAGCTGATGATGGAAGGCATGTGGTGCCACCGTTGTAGGTGAAGGGTTCTGTAGCAGAAAACAAAAAATTTCTATCTACTCGAACACTAATACCAGGATCTATACTATGTAGACATAAGTAACAGAGAAGGAATACAGTATCCATACCTTTGCAGAGAGAGGCACGCCTTACGCAGGAAGGCGTATATTGATGAAGACGAGCAGCACCCCAAGTGTGGTGCCTCCGAAGTTCGTCACACGTCCGGTGTAGGGGACGTCAACCGGGCTCCGATCCAGCCGAGCAGCGGAAGAAGTAGATGTCGGATCACCGATCACACGACGGTGTGTGAAGGTGGAGAACTCAACCACGAGGTCCTCCCCAATATTACGGGGAAGTCCTCAGAAGATGAGAGAGAGAGAATGAGAGGAATGGGTGTCCTCCAAGGGGAAGGGGGAACCCCTTTATATAGTGGGAGGGGGGCGCACCACCCAGGGGCCAGGCGGTGTGGGACTAATCCCCACACCCGCTGGCCACCTTGGGGCAGCCGCCGACCCTAGGTGAGCCCCACTGGGGCGGCCCACTAGCCCTAGGCCGGCTGGCCCCCACTCCCTAGGCGCCTTGCCCACTTGGGCCTCCCTTCGGGTGAGGCCCATTAGCAATATAGTGCCTTCAAAAATAAAATAAAATATATATTTAATATTAATTCTCCAATTAACATTCAAATACACATATTATATTATTCCTTCACTCCGGAACATCTTCCGGACCCCTTCCGATCTCCATCGGATGTTACCGGAACTATTCCGGTTTCTCTCTCTCTATTTCTCATATGATACCTCATCTACCCTAAGCGTCCCTACCCTTAAGCGTTACATCCTTCGGTTCGGAAACACTCCGGACATGATAGAGATCACTCTCATATCAATGATCAACAGAGGGACCTGGATGGCCATGTGACCCCGTGCGTTTCACGAATACAATCGCTCGAACCGTGAGATAGTCGTTTTCCATTCCCTCTGTCATATGATACCTAATTCATCCGAGACTTGATCTTTGGTATCTCTATACCTTAGTTCGATCTCGTTACTGATGAACTTATTTTCTCGTTCTCATGTCGTTACATTCCGTGACCTAGGCACATGCTTGCAAGCTTCATTAATGCAACGTCACCGAGATGGCCACATGTATCTATCCGTTACATGGACTAGACAAATCCTGGTCTTGATATGTACTCCTCTACGCATTCCTTCGGAAAACCTGAGTGGCACCTTTTTGATCACCCTGTTACGAGATGATTCTTGATAACCATCTAAGCTTCTTCCAGAATGGTGATTTGCATTACCTCATAGTCAAAGGATCAGGTTGCGAGGTTCTCTGTGTTTTATCATCAATGGTGAACTTTGTAACTAGATCTCATTACGATATAATGGTCAGATGTTTGTCTATCATGTTATTTAACTAATAACATGACCTCATTATCAGTTGGCATAAATGCCCATGATCTTGAAACATAGACCATCCTCATGACCAATGAACTAGTTCACTAGAGGTAACTAGAGACACGGTTTGTTTACATACCACACTTGTATTAACGTTTCGTATTAACACAGTTATAGCACAGTACGAAACGTATTATGAACATACAGGAGATATATCAAATAATACACTTTATTATTTGCCTCTAGGGCATAACTCCTTCAGTCTCCCACTTGCACTAGAGTATATAAAACTAGTTTACAATAGGCAGGAACCTAACACCAATGGAATCTCGGTGTTGTTCGTGCTTGTCATGTTGGAGAGCTTTAGTCAAAGGATCTGCTACATTCAGTTCCGTATCTACTTTGCAAATCTTGACTTCACATTCGTCAATAATCTGTCGGATGATGTGAAATCTAAGCTTGATGTGTTTGGCTGTGGAATGAGTTCTTGGTTCCCTTGCATTTGCAATAGCTCCCGTGTTATCACAATAGATCGTCACGGGGTCTTGTGCATTGGGAAAAACTCCTAGTTCGATGACAAAATTCTTTAGCCAAACAGCTTCATTTGCTACATCAGCTGCAACAATGTATTCAGACTCCATTGAAGATTGTGCCACCACCGGCTGCTTCTTGCTTTTCCAGCTTACCGCCCCACCATTCACCAAGAAAACAAATCATGTTTGAGACTTGGAGTCATCATGATCTGAATTCCAGCTCGCATCTACGTAACCTGTTACGTTTAGAGCTTCATCATTTCCTCCATAGATCAGAAGCATATCCTTTGTTCTTCTCAGATACTTCAGGATATTTTTCACAGCTGTCCAGTGATCCGGTCCTGGATTACTCTGATATCGGCTTGTCAAACTAAGAGCCAATGCCACATCAGGTCGGGTACTAAGCATTGCATACATGATATATCCTATTGCTGAAGCATAGGGGATGTAAGACATCTTCTCTCTATCATCGTCTGTTACAGGACATTGAGTCATACTCAAGTTGTAATTCTTCATCATAGGTGTAAAACCCCTCTTGGTGTTTTCCATTTTGAACCTCTTCAAAATTTTATCTATGTAAGTACTCTGACTCAATGCTATTAGGTGCCTTGATCTATCTCTATAGATCTAGATTCCTAATATGTATGCAGCTTCACCTAGATCCTTCATGGAAAATTGGTTGCTCAAATACGCTTTCACGCTATTCATAAGATCCACATCATTTCCCATGAGTAATATGTCATCCACATATACTACTAAGAAAACAACCGAGCTCCCACTCGATTTCTTGTAAACACAGAACTCTTGTTGGTTTTGGACAAATCCAAAACTCTTGATCACTTGATCAAAACTTTGGTTCCAGCTCCGAGATGCTTGCTTCAATCCATAAATGGACCGTTGAAGTTTGCATACCTTTCCAGCATCCTTAGGATTGACAAAACCTTATGGTTGCATCATATACAACACTTCATCAATGTGACCATTGAGGAATGCAGTCTTGATATCCATCTGCCAAATTTCATAGTCGAAATGTGCAGAAATTGCTATTAAAATCCTGACAGCTTTAAGCATCACTACGGGAGAGTAAGTCTCGTCGTAGTCAACTCCTTGAATTTGTCAAAACACTTTTGCGACAAGTCGAGCTTTATGAATGGTTACATTACCATTCGCATCTGTCTTTTTCTTAAAGCTCCATTTATTTTCCATGGCCTAGCGGCCCTCTGGAAGATCCACCAAGGTCCAAACTTGGTTTTCATGCATGGATCCTATTTCGGATTTCATGGCTTCTGGCCATTTCTCGGAGTCAGCACTATCCATAGCTTCTTTGTAGTTTGCAGGTTCTTCCTGATCATCTAAGATGACAGACATCACAAGGCTACTGTACCAATCTAGAGTGGTATAAACCCTCGTAGACCTGCGAACCTCAGGAGTCTCGATGTCATTGTTTTGATCATTATCAATGGGCTCTTCCTCCATGTTGGAGAGCGGTTTCGGAACAGCTTCTGTTGCGCTACTCGGTATGCGGAGAGAAGGGTCAATAATTTCATCCAACTCAATTTTCCTTCCACTTACTCCTTTTGCAAGAAACTCTTTCTCGAGAAAGGTGCCAGTTTTTGCGACAAACGTTTTGCCTTCGGCTTGGTTGTAGAAGGTATATCCAATGGTTTCCCTTGGATATCCTACAAATATACATTTTTCCGACTTGGGCTCGAGTTTGTCAGGCTGCAGTTTCTTAACATACGCCTCATATCCCCAAACTTTCAGAAAAGACAACTTTGGCTTCTGCCCATACCATATCTCATATGGGATTGTCTCCATGGATTTGGATGGTTTTCGGTTTAAAATAAAAGCGGCGGTTTCTAACGCATATCCCCAAAAAGACACAGACAAATCAGTTAAAGACATCATGGACTGTACACTATCCAATAGGGTTCGGTTACGGCGTTCTGACACACCATTACGCTGTGGTGTTCCGGCTGGCGTAAGCTGTGGGATAATCCCATAGTCCTTCAAGTGCATGTTAAACTCATAACTCAAATACTCGCCTCCTCAATCTGATCGAAGGTGCTTGATTTTCTTGTTAAGTTGATTCTCTACCTCTTTCTGAAATTCCTTGAACTTTTCAAAGGTTTCAGGTGTGCTTCATCAAGTAGATATATCCATATCTGCTCAAGTCGTCAGTAAAGGTAACAAAGTAACGATAACCATTGCATGTCGAGACACTCATTGGTCCACATACATCCGTATGTATGATCCCAAGTAGGTCTACAGCTCTCTCCACTATACCGGAGAATGGTGTCCTGGTTATCTTGCCCATGAGGCATGGCTCACATGTATCAAGGGATTCGAAATCCAATGATCCAAGAAGCCCTTCTGAATGAAGCTTCTTCATGCGCTTTATGCCAATATGACCAAGACGGCAATGCCATATGTACATGGAATTATCATCACTGTGCTTACAACATTTAGCATCAACACTATGGATGTGTGTATCACAATCAAGATTAAGTAAGAATAAACCATCACATACAGGAGCATGAACATAGAAAACATCATTCATATAAATTGAACAACCACTTGTTCCTGATTTAAACGAATAACGGTCTTGCAACAAGCAAGACCCACTCACAATATTCATACTCAGTGCGGGTACATAATAGCATTTATTCAAAACCAGTAATATCCTGACGGTAGACGAAGATGCAGGGTGCCGATGGCCATCACTTCGACTCTCGAACCATTGCCGACGCGTATCGTCACCTCGTCCTTCCTCAGGCGCCTCCTACTCTGCAGATCCTGCTGAGAGTTACAAATGTGAGCAATAGATCCGGTATCAAATACCCAGGTGTTACTCCTGGCGCTTGTAAGGAATACATCAATAACATGTATATCATATATACCTTTGTCTGGAATGGCTATCTTGCCAGCTCGCTTGTCTTCAAGGTACTTGGGGCAGTTGCGTTTCCAGTGCCTATCCCCTTTGCAGTAGAAGCACGAAGTGCCAGGCTTAGGGCCAGGCTTGGCAGCCTTTGAGGTGGTGGGAATAAACTTGCCATCCCTCTTAGGCTTCTTGCTCTTGCCTTTTCCCTTTTGCCCTGGTTTCTTAAAGTTGGTGGTCTTGTTGACCATCAGCACCGTGTGCTCCTTCTTGATTTCAACCTCAACAGTTTTGAGCATGGCGAACACCTCAGCAAGGGTCTTGGTCATCCCTTATATGTTGTAGTTCATCACAAAACCCTTATAGCTAGGGGGCAGCGAATGCAACACCCTATCTATAGCAAGTTCCTCCGGGATTTTGTAATCTAGGGCGTTTAAGCGTTTAATGTAGCCAGACATTTTGACCACGTGCTCACTAATACTGCTGTGCTCTTCCATTTTAGCAGAGAAGAAGAGCTCAGAAGCATCATACCTCTCTGCACGAGCCTGCAGAGCAAAGACGGCTTTGAGATCCTCAATGATCTCAAAAGCATTCATCTTCTCAAAACGCTTTTGAAGCTCCGGCTCCATAGCATAGAGCATTCCACTCTAGATGAGGGAGAAATCGTCCGCCTTGGACTGCCAGACATTCTTTTCGTCCTGGGAGGCGGAATCTGCAGGCTTGGCCGGAAGCTCGGCCTCGATGACATAAGTCAACTTGTAGGGGACTAGGAGGATCCTAAGATTGTAGAACCATGCGGTGAAGTTGGTTCCATCAGTTTTCAGCTTGTCCTTCTCGAGGAAAGTGCTAAGGTTAAAGGTGGGTGGGCGAGACATCTACAAAGGAATTTGCAAAGTATTTAGACTATGTTCATAATAATGAGTTCAAATTTTAATAAAGGAACTCCCACTTAAACGAATATCCCTCTACTCATTTAGTGATCACATGATCCCTATCCCCTGCACCTCCCCCGATCATCACGACCATCAGTGCAGTATCAAAGGTGGACATTCCCTAATGTCGATCACATCAACTATGCGATTCATGCTCGACTTTTCAGTCTCTTGTATTCCGAGGCCATGTCTGTACATGCTAGGCTCGCCAGTTCTAACTCGTGTGTATTCGCAGTGCAACATGGCTTACACCCACTGTATGCGAATGTAGATATGTCTGACACCCAGGCCTATCACCCTGGATCGCCTCATACCGAAGAACTTCCTTGGTGGTGCACACACAAGGGGAATACGATAACTGGAATACTATGAGGGATTATCTTATTATGCTACCGTCTAGTAAGTATACTAACACAATAAGTAATACTTCTAAAGTTAAGTGCTATGACATGGTTATAGCTTTGTGATCATCATCAATAGCTTCAATGAGAGTTTCACAAACTTATCATTGCCATGTTATAATACTTGCCCCTATGCAATAACGAAGATAGACGCTTCTATATTGACTATTGCATGTTTTACGCGGCTTTAGGGCTTTCGCAGTAGAACCCCTTCCCACCTACGAACGTCGAGCCACAACATGGATTCAATGATTGCCGTTCTTCTTCCCTTTTCAGGGCCCTCTAATGTCAATGCCATATCAACTACTGTAGAGAGATAGACACCCCCCTAAGCCACTTTCATTTGTGGACTAGTCTCGTGATCACCACGTGAGGTTGGTTGGGGGCCGCTTTATCAAACAATACCGCGATATGAACAATAACACTAAAGAGGGTAGCAACTAGAGAATCAATGCCCACATATTGCTATGTGTTCTATCCGTACGACATGTCTACCCATAGACCCGCTCTGATACCACTGAAGGGTTCCGTAGCAGAAAACAAAAAATTTCTATCTACTCGAACACTAATACCAGGATCTATACTATGTAGACATAAGTAACGGAGAAGGAATACAGTATCCATACCTTTGCAGAGAGAGGCACGCCTTACGCAGAAAGGCGTATATTGATGAAGACGAGCAGCACCCCAAGTGTGGTGCCTCCGAAGTTCGTCACACGTCTGGTGTAGGGGACGTCAACCGGGCTCCGATCCAGCCGAGCAGCGGAAGAAGTAGATGCCGGATCGCCGATCACACGACGGTAGTGTGAAGGTGGAGAACTCAACCACGAGGTCCTCCCCAATATTACGGGGAAGTCCTCAGCAGATGAGAGAGAGAATGAGAGGAATGGGTGTCCTCCAAGGGGAAGGGGGAACCCCTTTATATAGTGGGAGGGGGAGCACCACCTAGGGGCCAGGCGGTGTGGGACTAATCCCCACACCCGCCGGCCACCTTGGGGCAGCCGCCGACCCTAGGTGGCCCCTACTGGGGCGGCCCACCAGCCCTAGGCCGGCTGGCCCCCACTCCCTAGGCGCCTTGCCCACTTGGGCCTCCCTTCGGGTGAGGCCCATTAGCAATATAGTGCCTTAAAAAATAAAATATATATTTAATATTAATTATCCAATTAACATTCAAATAAACATATTATATTATTCCTTCACTCCGGAACATCTTCCGGACCCCTTCCGATCTCCATCGGATGTTACCGGAACTATTCCGGTTTCTCTCTCTCTCTATTTCTCATACGATACCTCATCCATCCTAAGCGTCCCTATCCTTAAGCGTGACATCCTTCGGTTCGGAAACACTCCGGACATGATAGAGATCACTCTCATATCAATGATCAACAAAGGAACCTGGATGGCCATGTGACCCCCGTGCGTTTCACGAATACAATCGCTCAAACCGTGAGATAGTCGTTTCCCATTCCCTTTGTCATATGATACCTAATTCATCCGAGACTTGATCTTTGGTATCTCTATACCTTAGTTCGATCTCGTTACTGATGAACTTATTTTCTCGTTCTCATGTCGTTACATTCCGTGACCTAGTCACATGCTTGCAAGCTTCATTAATGCAACGTCACCGAGATGGCCACATGTATCTATCCGTTACATGGACTAGACAAATCCTGGTCTTGATATGTACTCCTCTACGCATTCCTTCGGAAAACCTGAGTGACACATTTTTGATCACCCTGTTACGAGATGATTCTTGATAACCATCTAAGCTTCTTCCAGAATGGTGATTTGCATTACCTCATAGTCAAAGGATCAGGTTACGAGGTTCTCTGTGTTTTGTCATCAATGGTGAACTTTGTAACTAGATCTCATTACAATATAACGGTCGGATGTTTGTCTATCATGTTATTTAACTAATAACATGACCTCATTGTCAGTTGGCATAAATGCCCATGATCTTGAAACATAGACCATCCTCATGACCAATGAACTAGTTCACTAGAGGTAACTAGAGACACGGTTTGTTTACATACCACATGTGTATTAACGTTTCGTATTAACACAGTTATATCACAGTATGAAACGTATTATGAACATACATGAGATATATCAAATAATACACTTTATTATTTTCCTCTAGGGCATAACTCCTTCAGTAGGCACCGGTGTGAGAAGGTGCATGGTTGGAGAGGCAACGGTAGGCCAACACAAGAAGGATTAGAGGTGGCTAGCTTGATGCAAGGTTTGTTCATGGTGATGTTGATGGTGACGTAGCTGTGGCTCTGTAGGAGCCGTTGAGGTGAGGCAGCCATGGTTCCGCGGAACCGGAGTTGATGAAGAAGGCGTGTGGTGCCGCCGTTGTAGGCTCCGGTGTGAGAATGCGCATGATTGGAGAGGCAACGGTGGACCAACACAAAAAGGATTGGAGGTGGCTAGCTTGATGCAAAGTTTGTGTGCTTGAATTTTCAATGTCGAATGGGTGCTTGAGTGCAGATGGTGAAAGACTGATGAGCAAGAGCTAGAGTAAAATGCTCTTAAGTATCCTTTTGTGCTTGCAAACTAGATGTGTGGTGGTTGTAGTAAGTTTCATGGAGTTGTAGTAAGATAGCCATGGTGATTAACCCATGTCCATCTTGAGGGGGAGTGTTGGAATATGAGTTAGTATAGTAGTATTGTCCTAGGAGAGTCTAGAGTATTCTAGTGGAGTGTTGGAGTCTATGTTAGTGTCCTAGTTGAGTCTAGAGTATTTTAGGGAGTGTTAGTAGATTAGTGCATATGTCCTACTAGATTCTAGACTATTCTAGCGTATGAGTGAAGATCTAATACTAAGATGAGGTATATATAAGAGGGTGTGGAGGTCCAAAGGGACCAAAGCCCATCCCAAAAATTTCCCCCCAAAACCTACAAATTGTTACCTTGGAATCCAACCTCTCTTCCAGCAGCTGATCCGCTGGACTCCCCAGCATAATGCCCATTCCTGTTGAAAGATCCCATGGCATTTAGTTGGTGGTTAGAGACGCGCTGGCTGGGGTCCATCATTGTTTTTTTCTAGTTGTAATCCTGTAAAAACTTTTCTTATTCTAATACAATGGGCAGCGCTCCAGCTATCCACTGACTGCCAACTCAGTTTAGTGGTCTCAATTCAGCCTGAAATACGGCAGAAGTGAGAACACACGTGCAAAAGAACAGTGTGTGTGTCACTCGGCCATTCCTGATACGTTTGTGATGTTCAGTCAACCAGTAGTACAATGAAACAAAATCACACAGAAATGTTCAGTTTTGTCAGCTTATGCACTCTGCTTAGTCAATTGTGATGGCTCCATATACTTTAACCAAAGTGCCATTGTCCATGCAGAATTTTCTTTGTTGAAAAGGAGTTTCCCAGTTTGGGGAGTAAGAGTTCAATAAATTATGGACCATTTGGATCAAAAGGGAAAATGGACGGCCGTGAAAATTTGTGGCATCATAAAAGAGCTCGCAAGAAACTGGCAATTAATCTCTTGAAGGATGCCGAGAGATCGTTTCTTAGTACTGCTACCACAACACTCACATAGTATAACTCTAGCCAGTATATGATGGTGCATTATCATTCCATCAGGCCATGATGTAAAGATCTAGCCATCATTGGATGACCCAACGATAGTGAAATCTGCCTTGACAATGCAGTGCGATTCAATAAGATAGCCTCCCCACAGGTCCTTGAGTTTCTTGAGTGGAAAGAAGTCGGACCAACCCCAGATGTTTCCACCCGCGAACACCACGAGACCTGCAACCGCGATAGAAGTAAGATCAACTGTAAACATGAGATAGAAAACACTAGTAGATTGATCTACACACAACACTGATAGTTGCTACGGAGAGTTGAACCTGAAGATCTGCTGAAGTATTTCCCACTCTTTTGGTCCAGGATGGATAGAGTCATGTCAACCACCATCCCAGACTCCGGAGGTAGATCATCCGAAGCATGCAGATATAAGTTCAAGGATAGGCAATCAGTGCTGTACCTGTCCCCATGTGGATACATGCAGACACGCCTGTTGACAAGCACGTAAAGTGACACTTCAAATATAAGTGAGAACCCAGGAAAATGTTTCGGTAATTTGATAAGCTTTGAAATTAAATTCTGCCCCTAATTTTGTGTAAATATACTAGAGGTGGAGCTGCATGGTTCCATTCTTAGGTATCAAAGACAACATGTCCAATTGAAATATTTTAAGTGACAAGGGACCATCAGTAATATCTGTTTGCATAAGAAGTCTGGAAAAAATATTCCAGCCACCATGAAATTAGTAAAAATAACTACATTCGGTAAGCCAACTAATATGTACAAGATAAAGGTATAATAAGTACTAACACATGTGTATAATTTATATAAATAATTTATGATGTTAATGATAGCAAATGATAAAATGAATACCATTTATGCCCTCCAACATCAAATGTAGGAGAACGGACATAGTGCTTCAAGTCCAATTCAAGGAAGTTGTTCATGGCCCAGGTATAGGTCCCTTTGATGAATCCCTTCTTTTGGACAAAGAGGTGCTGGACTGTTGGAGCCTTCTTCTGAACCACGTCAGCCTTCTTTTCAGGAGAAGAGACATCAATTTTCAATATCTCCACACCAAAGACACAGCTATCCTCAACTAGAAAAGCAGATGATTTGAGTAGTTCCTGGAGAGGAATCATGCAATGCTTGTCCGAGCAGCAGTTCTTGAAATCAAAGCTGTGGCTAGCTGCGTTTACGCAAGTAAGCATTAGAAGATTAGAGTAAGATGCAGATACAGAACTGGTATGTAAGATGCGAATATCCAAATGATGTGTAACAAACTTTCTCCCTAGTTAAGCATGTAAGTAGAGATCAAAGTAGTGAATTCCATCCAAATAAAGATTACCAAATTAGAAGAGAACATAAATATGTACTCTGGAATGTTGTTCAAACCAGAAGACCCCCAAGTTTGGCACACACAGATATAAACTTGACTTGGTAATGGGAAAACTATTATAAATGTTCAGTTGTAATGATGGAATTTATAGCTTAAACTTAACGCACAAGGAACTATGTACTCCCAGCTGTCTTAGGATGGATGTGTCTGAAATGCCATATTAATGAGACTACCTTCGCATCCACAATACATTCCATTAGAATGGTTGTATATTGACAACTCAAACACTGCATGCACCGTGTGACCTTGCTCCAAGCATTTTCTTGCTTGCATAACAAGACCAAGAGCAACGTATGGAGTTACACCAACTGGATCTTTATGCATTGGACTCACTTCCAGGCTCCTGGTAAATGAATTGACAAGCCGAAAATAAAGTTAGTCTATTACTCAGTACTGAAGTAACAATGAAGCGCATTCTTCAGTTCATGCATCCTATCAAGCTTAAGCGTATTTCTGCTTGTTTATGTTGAGAGATTGCAACATTGAAACATGATTTCTGAGTAATCAACATCCCAGATTAATATGCACATATACAGATAAAAATATAATTATGATGCGCACATACCACTGATACCCAGAGCAGTGAAAAGCACCAGATAATGCTGACGTAGCTTTCGTCTCTAGCAGCGCTGAGAAGTCATGAATCTTCAATTCAAAATCTGGAACATGGGTCTTTCCTAGCATGGCAGGAGCTGAAAAAATGCACAGGTGCAGGGAACTCAAAATCACATAGCAGAGAAGATATGGGAGAACGTGCTCTGAGAAAACTTGTGTGCCCGTGGCAGTTCCAAATTAACTGCAGAAGTATTATATATATGTTCTTGTTAGAGTATATTTGTATATTGTAGTTTCCCTATATGTTAGGGGGCTTTCTGTATATTTGCACCTGTACATGTACTATATATTCTAGCCTTTGGCCCTCTGGTAATACAAGAGATCTATTACCCTAACATGGTATCAGAGCCGTAAGGCCTTTTTTTTCCGCCGCCGCCGCCGCCCGCCCCGGCACCTCGCCGCCGCACCCGGCCGCCGCTGCCGACCGCCGCCTCCTCTTCGGGCGCCGGCCCCGCCGCCGCCGCCGTCGCCGCCGACCCACCCCGTCGTCGCCGCCGCCGGCCCGACCTCGCCGCCGCCGCCGCCCGGAACCGCCGCCCCGTCCTCTCCCTCGCCGCCGCCGCCACCCGGATCCACCCCCGGTCCGCCCCCCGGTCGCCGCCCTCCAGCCGCTGCCAGATCCGATCTGGTCTGATCTCGTTCGGTTTGAAGAAAAAAATGTGTTTCTCGTCGGGCTATGTTGCGATTCCTCGCTGCCCGATGATTTTTGATGGCGCGAATTATCCTGATTTCGCTGCTTTCATGCGCGTCCATATGCGCGGTCTTCGCCTTTGGGGTGTGCTTTCCGGTGAGGTCTCCTGTCCACCGCGCCCCGTTGTGCCTCCAGTGCCTCGTGCACCGACGCCCGTTGTCCTTGCCCCCGATGCTACTCAGGCGGTCAAGGATGCAGCCCAGAGTGCTGATGATTCTGCTCGGGCTGCTTATGAGCGCCAGGTCTAGGAGCATTCTACTGCTACTACGACCTACCGGCTGGATCTGGTTGACTACACTCAGTGGATAGATGAGGATGCTCGTGCTGCTGCTGTTCTCACTTCCAGTGTTCTGCCTCAGTATGTTGCTGAGTTCATGGGTCTTCCCACTGCTGCTGCTTAGTGGGCTTTTCTTCGTCAGCGCTATCAGCCGTCTGGAGATGCTCTTTATCTGTCTGTGGTTCGTCAGGAGCATGATCTTAAGCAGGGTGATTCTACTATTGATGATTTCTATACTCGGAGTGCTGCTATTTGGCGTCAGCTTGACTCTCTTCGTACAGCGGTGTGTAACACCTGTCCCTGCTGTCTGATTGTGCGCGCGGATCTGGAGTTTCAGCGCGTCTTTGAGTTCTTGTCACGGCTCCACAAGGAGTTTGAGCCGCGCCGTGCCCAACTGCTTGCCCGTGGTCGTGTTCCGCTCTCTGAGGTACTGGCTGAGCTTCGTGCTGAGGAGACTCGTCTTCGTGGTGTTGGTCTTCTTGAGGTTCCTTCTGTTCTTGCTGCTCGTGGTCCCCCCGTGCCGCCGGCTTCGTCGCGGTCTCTCACGCCGCCGCTACTTTCTACTCCACCGGCCCAGGGTCAGAGTCAGTCTCAGCAGCCTCGTGGTTCTCGTCCTCCCTGTGCCCACTGTGGCAAGCCTGGCCACGATATCTCTGGTTGCTGGACGAGGGATCCACGCTTACGTCAGCCGTATCTTGCTCGTCGTCAGTCTGGTTCTTCAGGATCTTCTGCTTTTGTCTCTGGACCTCCTGCTGGTGCTTCTGGATCTCCTGCTGGTGCTCTGTCTGATCAGGATATTATTCGTGGTCTTCGTAGTCTGCTCGCTGCTACAGGCTCCTCCTCGTCGGGTACTGCTGGTTCTGTGCCTAGTTCTTCTGGCACCGCGCGACCATCACCTTCTACACAGTCAGGTATGTCATCCCCGTGGTATCTGGATTCTGGAGCTTCTTTTCATATGACTTCTGCGTCTTCTATTCTTTCTGCTCTTCGCTCTCTTATTTCTCTTGTCCGTGTTATTACGGCTGATGGTACCTCTCTTCCTGTTTCCAGTCGAGGCACCCTCTCTACTTCCTCCTTCTCTGTTCCTGATGTTTCTCATGTTCCCAGCCTTAAGATGAACCTTTTTTCTGCTAGTCAGCTTACTGATTCTGGTTGTCATGTCATTCTTGATGCTGATTCTTGTGCTGTTCAGGACCGTCGTACACAGGCTCTGGTTGGAGCTGGCCCTCGCAGCATTGAGTCTTCGGGGCTATGGGAGTTAGACTGGCTTCGCGTTCCTTCCGCTGACACTTCTTCTGCCACTTCTCCTGCGGTTGCTGCTTCTATCACTGGCTCGTTTCAGCAGTGGCATCATCGGCTGGGTCATCTTTGTGGCTCCCGTTTATCATCCTTAGTTCGTCGTGATCTTCTGGGGCTTGTCTCAGGAGATGTGTCGTCGTTACATTCGTGTCAGGGTTGTTCAGCTTCCCTATCCTACTAGTGTGTCTGTATCTCAGCGACCTTTTGATTTAGTTCATTCAGATGTGTGGGGTCCAGCTCCCTTTGCTTCAAAAGGGGGCCACCGATACTATATTTTGTTTATTGATGATTTTTCACGGTACACCTGGTTATTTTTATGCGCTCTCGCAGCGAGGTGCTTGCTATTTATCAGCGCTTTGTGGCCATGGTTCGTACTCAGTATTCCACGCCTATTCGTGTGTTTCGTGCTGATTCTGCAGGAGAGTATATCTCCTAGCACCTGCGTGGCATCCTTGCTGAGCAGGGCACCCTTGCTCAGTTCTCGTGTCCCGGCGCCCATGCTCAAAATGGTGTCGCCGAGCGTAAGCATCGTCATATTCTTGAGACTACCCGCACTATGATGATTGCTTCCTCTCTTCCGCCGCATTTCTGGGCTGAGGCTGTCGCTACGTCGACTTACCTCATTAATATCCAGCCTTCAGCTGCTCTTCAGGGTGGCATTCCTCTTGAGCGTCTCTCTGGCTCCTGTCCAGACTACTCGACTCTTCGTTTATTTGGTTGCGCTTGCTATGTCCTTCTCCCTCCTCGTGAACGCACCAAACTAACCGCTCAGTCTGTTGAGTGTGTTTTTCTCGGTTATAGTGATGAGCATAAGGACTATCGCTGTTGGGACCCCGTTGGTCGTCGTATGCGCATCTCTCGTGATGTCATGTTCGATGAGACGCGTCCTTTCTATCCTCGCCCCACCTCTGGTACTTACCCAACGGATGATCTCTCTTTTCTTCTTTTTCCTAATACACCTTCCGCTGTCTCTTCTCCTCCACCTCCTCCTTCTGCTGCGCCTCCTCTGTCTTTGGCGCCATCCTCTCCTCCGTCTAGTTCCCCTAGTTCTCCTCGGTCTCCAGCTTCGGATCCTTCCTCTGCGCCTCCTTCTTCCTCCTCTTCTGATGAGTCATCTTCCGCGGATGAGCTTCCTTCCTCACGACCTGTTCGTCAGCGTCGTGCTCCAGACCGGTACCCCCCTAGTCAGTATGGTCTCTCTGTAGTCTCCGAGCCGACTTCTTATCGGGATGCCGCGTGTCATCCTGAATGGCAGCTTGCCATGGCTGAGGAGATCGCTGCGCTTGAGCACACTGGCACCTGGGATCTTGTCTCTCCCCCTTCTGGTGTTTGCCCTATCACGTGTAAGTGGGTTTATAAAATTAAGACCCGCTCTGATGGATCTCTTGAGCGCTATAAAGCGCGTCTTGTGGCTTGTGGTTTTCAGCAGGAACATGGTCGTGACTATGATGAGACCTTTGCTCCTGTGGCCCATATGACCACTGTGCGTACTCTTCTTGTTGTTGCTTCTGTCCGACGCTGGTCTGTGTCCCAGCTTGATATTCAGAATGCTTTTCTTAATGGCAAGTTGAGTGAGGAGGTTTATATGCAGCCTCCTCCTGGGTATTCTGTTCCCGATGGGATGGTTTGTCGTCTTTGACGTTCCCTTTATGGCCTGAAACAGGCCCCTCGTGCCTGGTTTGAGCGCTTTGCCTCTGTGGTGACTGCTGCTGGTTTCTCTCCTAGTTCTCATGATCTAGCGCTTTTTGTTCACACTTCACCTCGTGGACGCACTCTTCTCCTTCTCTATGTTGATGATATGATCATTACTGTGATGATCCTGAGTATATTGCCTTTGTCAAGGCTCGTCTTTGTGATCAGTTTCTATGACTGATCTTGGTCCTCTTCGCTACTTTCTTGGGATTGAGGTTTCCTCCACTTCTGATGGGTTTTCTATCTCTCAGGAAAAGTATATTCAGGATCTTCTTGCTCGGGCTGCTCTTGCGGATGAGCGCATCGTTGAGACTCCTATGGAGCTTCATGTTAAGCTTCGTCCTACGGATGGTGATCCTCTTCCCGATCCCACTCGTTATCGCCATCTTGTTGGGAGTCTTGTTTATCTTGCTGTCACCCGTCCAGATATCTCTTATCCTGTTCATATTCTGAGCCAGTTTGTCTCAGCTCCTACCACTGTTCACTACGGTCATCTCCTCCGTGTCCTTCGTTATCTTCATGGCACGATTACTCGTCGCCTTTTCTTCCCTCGTTCTAGCTCTCTCCAGCTCCAGTGCTACTCGGATGCTACGTGGGCGAATGATCCTACGGATCGTCGTTCACTTTCTGCTTACTGTCTGTTTCTTGGTGGTTCGCTTGTTGCTTGGAAGACGAAGAAACAGGTAGCGGTTTCCCGTTCGAGTGTTGAGGCTGAGTTGCGGGCTATGGCTTTGGTGACTGCTGAGGTGACCTGGTTACGGTGGTTGCTTGCAGATTTTGGGGTCTCTGTTACGACACCCACTCCACTTTTGTCAGACAGTACAGGTGCTATCAGTATTGCACGTGATCCGGTCAAGCATGAGCTGACCAAGCATATTGGTGTTGATGCTTTTTATACACGTGCTCAGGTGCAGGATCAGGTTGTTGCGCTCCATTATGTGCCTTCAGACTTGCAGTTGACAGATTTCTTTACAAAGGCACAAACCCGCGCTCAGCATGATTTCTTACTCTCCAAACTCAGTGTTGTGGATCCACCATGAGTTTGGGGGGGGGGGGGGGGGTGTTAGAGTATATTTGTATATTGTAGTTTCCCTATATGTTAGGGGTCTTTCTGTATATTTGCACCTGTACATGTACTATATATTCTGGCCTTTGGCCCTCTGGTAATACAAGAGATCTATTACCCTAACAGTTCTGAGGTGCTAAATGAGTCAGCTGGGAGTTTTCCTTGTCAGTATCTTGGTCTCCCTCTCGGCATTAGAAAGCCATCTAGGGCTGATCTGCAGAGGCTAATTGACAGAACTGCAAGCAAGTTAAAGCCGTGGAAGGGCAAGATGATGACCTCGTCAATTCAGTCCTGACTGCTACCTTGAGGTACTTCCTCACCAGTTTCTATCTACCTAACCCCATGGGCAATCAAGAAGAATGATAAAATTCGTAGAAGTTTTTTTGTGGAAAAAGGTGATGAAGAAGCCAAGGGAGGGCACTGTTTGGTCAACTGGAAGACGTTGTGTACTCCAAAAATTTATGGGGGATCGAGGATCTGACCACGTGTGTTCGAGCTCTAACTCTAAGGCTGCGGTGGCCATGGCAAACATACTTCTACTTCCCGAGTTGCCCATAGCTCTCTGTGCCTTCCTCTTTTCTCCTCGTCGTCTGCAAGCGAAATTGCGAAGGAGTTGTGTTGTAAACCCTGGAATTTGAAACCCTCCGATTCAGAGGATAGAAACAAAAGTCAGAGATTGTGCAACTAACAGGTGAGGATCGCCCAAGGGACCGGGGGAGGAGAGGATAAAGACCTGGATTTGGGCGCAGATCGCGTTGGAGGCTTGGTGCTGCGAGCTGAGGGGGTTTTATGAGGTTTGCATCTGCCCCTGGTTCTAGGGACAAAGCCTAGATGGTGACGAGTGGTTTCCGGTAACTCCACGAATCACGAGGCATAGCGCGCTGGGACCGGGAGCAGTGATCGACCCCACAAGGCGCAGTCCTTCGAGCGACCTGCGCACCTCAGGTCCATGGGAAAATACTCATGGCTTCAGAGTTCAGGTTGCAGTTGTACATGCAGCACTTGCCAAGGGGCAAGGGGGCATGATTCCATGAAAGAGCTCCTTCCATTCAAAATAGATATTACGCCCGATACATCGAATTAGAACACGATCGACATAACCGGTGAGAGATAGCATGATTCAGATGAAACCAACACGCACGTAGGTAAAGAGACATATATGCTGACTGACATAAATAGTTGCATCATCCATACATACCCAAGAACTTCGCAAATCTTATGTTCCGTCAATACATATAGACCTAGAAATATATGCGTAGAATTATGTCTCACTTCTCAAACCTAGGTCAATATTAATCATCCCACAAGTTCTTAGTACTGCTACCACAACATTATCTCGTACATATAGGTCTAGCCAGTAGGATGAAAGGGCATCATATCTTCACCAGGCCATGAGCTAGATCTGGCTTGTTGTGGGTAGGGACCTCGGGAGAAATCCTTGTCGGCTCGCCCGACACCGACGTGGTGCCGCCCGCGGGTGGCATCTCCCATCCTGGAGGGCGTCGTGGCTTCCCTTCCTCCACTCCCCTATGTGCCGGAGGAAATCCTAGGGCCAGTATCTGGTCCGGGCAGCAGCGGTCGCTTTCCCTCCTGAGGGTGCTGCTTGGTGCTTGGCGAGTCGGGGCTAGGAGCGTGGTGGGCATTCTTCGGAGGGCGCAGCGGTGGCGGTCTTCCTCGTCTAGTCGATCCGTCTCCGTCTCCATTCCTTTGTGTTTTTTTCCTTGTTTTAGTTTGGGTGTGTGTGCTGCTGCCCCAACATCGTGTATCGTGTTGTGTATCTGTCTTTGGGCGTTGTGTTGTCTGGCCCAGCAGCGGTCTCACCTGTGTGCTTTATTTATAAAGCGGTGCGAAAGCCTGATTCGAAGAAGCTAGATCTAGCCCTGGGTGGATGACCCAACAATAGTGAAATCTGCCTTGATAAGGCAGTGCGATCCTACAAGATATCCTCCAGACGGGTCCTTGAGTTTGTCCAAGGAAGTCAGCCCATCCCCAGCCCTTTGTATACACCAGGAGACCTGCAGAAGCCGCAAAACTAAGATCAACTGTAATCATGTGGTTACAAGTTCTGGCTTCTTGATTCACAGTTGCTAAGGAGAGCTGAACCTGTGGTTCTAGTGAAGTGTTTCCCATTCTTTTGGTCCAGGATTGAGAGAGTCACTGTAACCACCTTATTTGATTCGAGGGGGGAGCTTCTTAGAGGCATCCAGGTACAAGTACAAGGAGAGGCAGCCAGTGCTGTACTTGTCACCACACGGATACATGACGATGTACCTGTTGAGAAAAATAGGAAGTGGCACATCAAATATAATTTGGTAGTTACTGAAATCAGAAAGTTGTGGCTGAGCTTGGGTGTAGCCAGCTACATCCATTGGCTTCTTTGGACACATTTTGGTGGAATTAACATTGCAACGAAAATTCTAAACGAAACATGACTACAGTACAAGATTATACAATGTTGCACAAAAGAATCCTAGACAATAATCAATGATATGTGGCACATACAAGAACGGATGGTACCAATTACCAAATATGCACGAAAATAAAATTCCTGGAATTTTCTCTTTTTTGTTTCTCCAAAAAAGCATAGCATATGACCAAGAAGTGTTGTATACTTCAATTTAGTACTACAATGTTTCGATTTTTATTTTTTTTGGAATTTTTGGTGCACCGTGCTTTGAAAACCTTTTTCTATTCAAATTGGAATGTGCTACCATCTGTCTGCAAATATACTAGAAGTAGTGTTCTTTGGTTCCATGCTTAGAGGTCAAGCTAAGTCCAGTTGAAATGTCTGAAGTGTTAATAGACCTTGCCTTGCCTTGCACAAAGATCTGACCATCGGTAATGTCCGCTGGCATAAAGCATTAATGAAAAGCTTCTGGCAACTATGAAGTTACTAGAGTGATTTGGTATGGTAAGCTAAAGGATACGTAAAAGCTAAAAGGTTGGATAACATATGCATATTATTTATATAGATAATTTGGGATGTAACTGATAGTAACAGGTGAATACCATTTATGTCCGCCAACTTCAAATGTAGGAGAACGGACGGGGAAATTGTCCATGGTCCAGGTGTATGTCACTTTGATGAATCCCTTATTCTGGACAAAGAGATTCTGCACTGTGGTAGTCTTCTAATGAACCACAACAGCCTTCTTTTCAGGAGAAGTGACATCAACTTTTAGTATCTCCACACCAAAGACACAACTATCATCAACTAGAAAAGCAGATGATTTCAGTAGCTCCTGAAGAGGAATCAAGTAATGCTTGTTCGAGTAGAAATTCTTCAAATCAAAAGTGTGGCTAGCTGCGTTTACATAAGGTTAAAAGATTAGAGAAACAGGAAATTCTATGTAGATGCAAATATCCAAACAATATATAACCAACATTCACCCCAGTTAAGCATGAAAGTAGAGATCAAAGTAGTGAATTCCTTCCAAATAAAGATTATCAAATTAAAAGAGAACATGTATATGTACTCTGGAATGTTGTTCAAAACAGAAGAGTCTCAAGTTTGACACATACACACAGTGACAAACATGACTTGGTAATGGTAAAATTATTTGATTGTACTAATTTTTTATTATAGATATTGACTTGTAATGATGGAATTTCTGACTTCAACTTATAACTCGCAAATGACTATGAAGTATGGACTCCCAGCTGTAACAGGAAGGATGTGCATGAAACGTCATATTAATGAGACTACCTTTGCATCCATAATACATTCCATTAGAATGGTTGTATATTGACAACTCAAACACTGCATGCACCGAGTGCCCTTGCTCCACCCTTTTTCGTGCTGTCATAACAAGACGAAGAGCCACATATGCAGTTCTAGCATCAAGTTTTTTATGCATTGGACTCACTTCCAGGTCCCTGGTAAATGAATCAATGAGTAGGAAATAAAGTCAGTCCTAACTTCATCATTTCATGCATTCTATCCAGATTCAGCATCTAGCTGTTTGTTTATGAGATTGGTGATTGCTTATTTGACTTCATTGAAACACGTTTGTCTATGATAGTGATTGCTAATCTGATTTCATTGAAAAATGACTAGTATATGGATAATTACTTTTTCTACTAAAACAAACCAGATGGTATTTACATCTAATGCATTATTTTTCTGAAGTCCCTTTTGCAATTACGGTGCATACCATTCAAACCCAGAGCAGTGAAAACGATCAGATCTTGCTGACTTAGCCCCCGTCTCAAGTAGAGATGAGAAGTCCTGATTCTTCCATTCTAAATCTGGAACGTGGTTCTTTCCTGGCAGCACACGAGCTGAAATTTGCACAAGTGCAATAACTCAAAAATTACAAAGAGCGAATGTGCTATGAGGAAATTCAGGTGCATGTTGTAGTTCTTAATAAGTAGGCTACAATATCGACTACCGGGCACCAGAAAAATAGAAAACAGTACAAAAGTTTTCTATGTACTGAGATAAGGAGAGTGATATATTAGACATCAAGACCAACAGCTTTCAGTTTCTAGAAAAGGAAAGTGATATATTCAACACATGATTAGCTAGACATCTTGCTGAGCCATAAACATGGTGGTGAGGGCGAGTGCTTCATCAATTCAGATCTAGGGTTTCATATTTTTACCCTGACTTTTGACAAGACATACATACCTGTACTTCTGCAGTTGCCCATAGATCTGCCCTTCCTCTTGTCTCCTCTGCAAGTGAAATTAAGCCATACATCTCAGAGAAAGGTAGCACAGCTCACTTGAAATACTACTAATTACCAGGCAGATAAAAAAGTAATTATCATTCCATAATGCAGGGCAAAGAACATACAGAATGTTCAAAGGTAGGGCCGATCTTGGTTAAAAGAATTACCACGGCATGTAAAAATTATTACCCGCGAAAAATAAAGGAGAGAACAAATAAGTAAAATCACACTCCAGAAACGGGCTGATTAAAAGGCTACGCGTTTTATCCCTCGACGGATTACGAAAGAAAGCCAAGAACTTGCACCTGAAAACTCTGAAACGCTGTTCCGTGAAAGAAAAAAACCCGGAAGTCTGAAACCCTCTACTCTAGAAAAAGAAGAAGTGAAGAACAGTAGCGAGGGAGAAAGCAGGAGCAGTATTCTCCTACACGATCCGCGGCAAAGAGACGGGATTTCCGACTAACAGGAAGAATGGGAAGGCAGATAGAGACCTGGATTTGGGGGCAGAGCGGGCGTACTTCTGACAATGGCTTCCTCTGTCGACGACGATTGGGGTCCCGGAGGTGCGAGCGGAGTGGGGTTTTACCGAAGTAGCAGGGGCCGTTTGCCTCTCCACACCCCACAGTGACGAAGAGGGTCAGAGCATCTCCACTAGTATTTCGAGGAGGGCCTCCTCCTCACTTAGTATTTTATTTGTACGGCGAAAATTTGTCCAGTCACGTTCTCGTCCGTCTAGGATTCGGCTCATTTTACATTCGGGTTTTTAGGCCGAATCTGGAACGCCGGGAGTAGCCTGTGAACGCCGGATGAAACGGAATCGGCATGAAAGAAAAACCCGTGCGGTTCCGCCCTGTGAGCGTGTGAACCGGGTCGTCCTCATCTCGTCGCCTCGACTCCCGTGAAGGACCAACGGGCAACGGCCGCCTGTCCTCGGCTCCCACGCGTTGTCGCAATGGCGCGCCACCGCCCGCCCACTGCGGTGACCCAGCATACCACTGCATGTGTAGTACACTGTAGTCATTGACATGACATGCACAACATCCTGTTCTGTAAATATCACATCTCTCAGAGTGGTACAACAGAAACATTGCGGGTCCACATTACAAACATACACACTTCATTATTATTACAAACCAGAAGTTCCAACTTCAAGTGTTACAAAATTACAAACCAACTTAAGTAGTTTCAGCGGAAAATATAAGGTTCAAGCTCATACTCCGAATTGAGCTCAACAACTTATTTTTATAAAGTTCCTGCTGCTCGGCTTAATCGGTTTACTAATAACTTAAAGCAACTACTCGGACTCGTTGCCATCCACTCCATAGCGTATTTTGTAGTCCGTCCCTTCAACTCCTCTGGACAGATCTGGCTCTTCGTAGTAGACATCCTCTTATCCTTCAGCTGCGTACATCGAAGGGTCTTCTGGATTCTCAGAGTCTAAGCAGGGGTTCAAAGTAAAGAGTGAGTAACAGCGTTACCCAGCAAGTTCATTATATACAAGGTGAGAAGTTTGATGCTCTATCTACCACCTCGGACTATAAGTCCTTGGCAATATGCAATTTTCGTAGATATTTCTTCAAAGATTGATTTTATTATCAAAAACTATGCCCATCAGCTTTCACAGGTTGACCAGAACTTCATAGAGTTCCTTTCCTGCCGCGTTCGTAGCTCCTTCCCGGAACAGGGAGTAACAAGTTACAGTTCTTACACTCTGCAGGGGTGCGTTGCTTTATCCATGAGAGATCAACTCCTTGTTGCACAACCGGGCGTATTTTCCTGTCCACAATTCCATGATGTGGGGCCCGGTAGGTGATCCAAGCCAATCACTGCCCTCTCAGTGACCCCATATGTCTGCACGATCCTCCGGGGCTGACTACACCTCCGTTAAGCCCCCTTTCGGGCAAGCTACAACCTTGATGAGTTCCCGAAGAGTCTATGAGCCGGTTATGCCTCTGGCAAGCTCCATAAAGTTCCGACTATACCCCGGCAGCCGCTCATAGATAATCTAGATACCAAAAACGTGGAGCCTAGGCTGCCCACCCATATGCTGGATCCGCACAAGGAATTCACAGCGTCACGTTAAGGTCATCTTGCCTCCATATGAAAGGAAAAAGATATAGCTGACTTCTCCATCCCATTTCAAATCTCATGATTAATGCGTAATATACGGCGCTAGAATCACTAAGGTTGTTAATCCTATGGTAACTTGTGCACATGGTACCCTAAGTTCCATTGCTAATCTTTATCATCACTTAGGATGATAACTACATCTTATTTATTAGAGAAGATAATATTTTCTTTCTCCATATCATAGATGATAACACACAATTTGCAATATCTTTGATAAAGACTCCTCAAAGGACATGATCAAGTGATGAACTTGCCTTGTGACTGCAAGGTAGTGAAGTCGGATGCTTCCACCTGACCTTAAGCTCCGGTTTCTATAGAGAACCATTATTGCCCGGTAAGGAGAATATTTAAATAAGCAATATGCAATGCATAGTAATGTCATGCAAGATTTATTATTTGTTTATTTGCATGTTTTACCCCCTTAATAAAAGTTTGTTATTTTCTTTATTTAAAAGAAAAAATTTATTACCTTAAGTCTTTGAAATATTATATTTAGTATTTTTTATAAGGACTAGTATTATTTAAAGAGTTGAAAATTCGATTTATTTGATTTTTAACTCTTTAAAATATTTTACTAAAATTCCTTTAAGGAAATAAGACTTTATTTTTATCACACTTAATTTACTTTACAAATATACCAACTAGTATTTTTCTATAATAGCATACCCTTTTGGAATTGTAAATATGAATTTTATTCAATTTTTATGTGTTTGTATATTTTTATAAAATTCCAAAAGGAATATATACCCCAGTAATAATAATTTTAATTTTAATTACCTAAAATTTCATTTGTTATTTTTCTTAAGTAGAGGACATCGTTATGGATCCATTAATATTTTGTTTATATTTTTAGGATTTGTATTTTATTTCCTAGAACCATTTGAGTCTTAGGGGTATTTTGGTCATTTGGCATTTTAATTAGATTTTTCCTTTTTAAAACTGGACCTAGCCCATTGGGCTGGTCCAGCCCTGACTCGACCCGTCTAGGCTGGTCAAACCCTTTGTCGTGAGGGCTACTGGTCCACACCGGCCCAGTACGCACCCCACACCTCTCTCGCCCTCCTTGTGTTCTTCCTCGACCTGTTGCGGCGCGGTGTCGCCGACGCCGTTGCCGCTCGATTTCCTTCGTCCTGGGCCTCCCCGGCCACTGCCGTGGTGTATGGCGAGGTTGCGGACCTCGCTCCTTTGCCTGGTCCATTTCGATTTGGCTCTAGGGCTCTCTTTCGGCGAGCTGGCTCCATTCTGAACCCTAGGGTTTGGGATGCTGCCAGTGATGCCTTTGCCACTGCTCCAGTGATGTTGTGAGGTGCTCCTGGGTTGTTGTGGTGGTGCTGTTCGTCCTCAAGCGATTCTATGGCCGCCGCCTCGGCTTGGTGTGGGTTTGCAGCGCCCTTCGGGTGCTCCCCGTGCCGTCGTGCGCTCGTCGGCCCCCCTGCTTCCTCTTCTAATCTACATCGAGGACCTTGAGTAAGTTCTTCTGCTCCCTCTTCGTACTCTCTCTATACTTCCCTTGCTAGCCACTGAGTGCTCCTAGAGAGAAATTCCTCATTAGGGCTATCAATTCTATTAGGGTTTCACTCCTCTATGTTGATAACTAGGGATACTACTATTTAGGAATGTCTCTAGTGTTGATTCTATGTTGATCCATAACCTACTGATGGGCCTGGGAGTTACTAATATTTCTGTAAGATAAACTGTTATCTTAGCCTTGCCACTATCAGCACACAAATGGGAATGTTGTGACTTTAATCTAGCCTATTATCTGATTAGTGATGATGGTTAACTAGTTTCAGTACTGTAACTTTGTATTTGGCTATCTAGAATTAGCATTAAGGTATTTGGTGATAATTCTTCTCTATAAAATAATGATTCCTAACTAATATATTAGGAAGATGATTAATTATTCTTCTTAAATGACCTGGATTATGTAATCTCTGGGTAGGATTGACTTGGTTAGAATAAATCCTGGTGACACCTTCCTGGGAATGGTGTCGTCGTATTGATGACAAGTACGCCATGAGGGGGTCCTCGAGGTGTGTGGAAGAGAGGGATGTGAGTCGTACGGGATTCCGGGATGGTGAGCACACAAGTTTACCCAGGTTCGAATCCACCGGCTTTGGATGGATCCTACTCCTGCTAGCAATCTAGTAATACATCAGAGCCGTAATATGGGTTACAAGGGTTTCGCCTGTGCGAGGTGAGATTGTAGACTATTGTCTGGTTGTCCTAAAGGCTCTCCCTAGGACGGCTTATATAGATATTTAGCCTAGGATTTACAGGAGAGATCTATCTGGCTACGACTAAGAGTCGGTTACAGAGTACATCTTGAACTACAAGTAACACTATGGGCCTATGTCGGTAAGCCTTCTGGGCCTTCCCGTAGCCAGATTGGACTACGTCTCTTCTCTCTGACTGGGCCACCCGTGAAGCAAAGATCTCACCTGAAGTGGGCCACCCTGGTTAGTGAGGTACAGTGAGGATACCTAGAAAGTATATCCCCAACAGCAGCCCCCGGAGGCCTCCAAGATCCAAAGTCGGATTCATCATCGTCTAGCTTGATCTTCGGCTTGACAAATCGTGAAGGGTTCCTGAAACTTCAAAAGAAAAGATACGATCCGGGTCTCAAAAATGAGTCGGACCTATTAATACGTTATTCTGATTCCAACTTGCAATTCAAACTAAGCCAGAACTTGGTCTCTGACGTCATCTGACACCAGTCATGGTCAAGTCACGTCACTGACAGCATTTCCTATCAGCACGACCGTTGGTGGGTCCATCTTTCGCAGAACCGAGGCACCGTTTCAATGTGTGCGTGGAGATCGAGGCGACGTAATCATTGCATGGGGGTTTCCTAGTCCTTTCCACAACGCGTGGCATGTTTACTGTAGCGTTTGCACAAATCTTGACGCGGCCAGTGGTTATAACTGGCAAGGATCTCTTTTCCCCATCTCTTTCACCAGTTCCTTGCGCCATTCCTTCTCCTCTACTCCTCCCACGCACCCAGAGCTTCTTTGCCCCCAAAAATTCCCAACGCCGCCCATCCAAGGTCACCGGCGCACCGGAAAAATGGCTTCCACATCATCTTCTAGTGCAGTAGCGATAGCAGCGGTGGCAGAGAGGGAGAGCAATTGCGGGGTATGGATCCCGTGCGTCCTCGACGACGCCAAGCTCTGCGTCATAGAAGAAGAAGGGCTCCTCCGCACCGGCGACTGGCGGAGCGGCCTCGGCGAAGCCATCCCCAACCCTCATGACAGCGAGCGAGTGCACTTCGGCACTCACCTTGACAGAGGTCTGAGTTTTCCTCCCTCAGATTTCTTTTCCGAGGTTATTGACCACTATGGAGTTCAACTCCACCATCTCCCCCGAACTCCATCTTAGAGATGAGCGTGTTCACATCTTTGTGCGAGGGGTATCCCGGCATTAGGCTGAGCCTTACTCTTTTCCGGTACTACTTTCTTGTCTGGAGAAATTCCATCACTTCCGATAATCCTTATATTACCGGTACTATTAGTTTTTCGGTTAGGCGAGAGCGCATCTATCCTCTTGGATCTTAGCTAGTGAGTTGGTCAAGCAATGGCCGACTACCTTTTTCTATCATAAGGATATTCCTGCTCCCGGCAAAGCTACTGCTTTGCCGGCTTTCATCGATGGAGCCACCACGCCTCGAGAATCTTGGGACGAGGTCGCTCCGGCTCTCAGTGACGATCTGCTTCTCGCCAGGAGGCGGATCGAATATCTGATGAAGCACAAGGGCCTGAGAGGATCTGACTTGGTACAGTGCTAGGTATCATGCCGGATCCAACCTCTCCAACACCATGGAGATCGACTGATGCATTCCATCACGTCATCGAAGAAAGATTCCCTCCGCATTAGCCCCAAAGCCTACACAGATAAAGATTATATGTGCCAAATCAAATGGCTGATAAGGGAGCCGATCGAGAGGAAGATTTCGAAGGTATCCCTAGACATGCATATAGCGGAAGATCCTGTTGTGATGGTAAGATTTAGCAACAACCCTTTTTTATGTGCTCATCTTTAAGTTATTTCGCAATACTGAGATACTATCTTGTTTTCAGCTTGCCGACCTCCCCAAGTCGGAATTAGCTCCTATCGAGGGATATCCTCCTGAGTCTTCCTAGGAGGAGGAATTAGTTCCACTGCCGGACGTTGTTCCTCGGAAGCGTAAAGCTCTGACAGTGGCTATCGGCACAAAGGAGGTGCCCGTTGTGTAGAGGTAACTTTCCTCACAACTTCCGCCTTTGTACTTCGTTTGTGATTACTTCCGAGATGTAATGTTCTTTGTTCTATTACCTTCTCAGAGCTAAAAGCTCATCAAGGGCAAGGGGAAGGGAGCTACTTCTAAGCCCCTGCGTCAGTTGAAGCTAACTTTGGCTTCTCCTGCCGTGGCTCCTCCGACTCCTGCCCCTCAGCCTTCTGCAGTGCTGGAGATTACTCCATCTCCGACCGTTGTAGAAGATCCGGCTCCTTCAGCAGAGCCAGCGATCCTTGAATCGCAGACTCACGTCACCATGGGTAACTCAGGTTTTGATAAGGGTGAACTCTCTTCAGGTAATGATCCCTCGGCAGAAGTTTTCACTGACAACCTCCTGAGCAATCCGGGACTTGCCAAATTTGGCTTATCTCGGAAATCTGTAGAGGAGATCCAACGGCTGGCCAGGCAATGCCTAGAAAGTCAGACCATCTCTGCTGAAGAAGAAGCATAAGAAGCAAAGGACATCAAGAACTATAATATTCTCGAACAAGTCCATCTTCGCAACGAGAAGTTGAGGACCGACAAACTTCCAACTGCGCAAGTTGTCCCCCTAACCCTCACCGAGAAGGTTACCACCGAAGTGAATGCAAGTTTGAACAAACTTGCTCTTGAACAATATGTAAGTCGGAATTCCAACTCACATTTTTATTTATGTTACTTTATGTCATACCCTCTAGCCCCCAAGCATGAAGTTGGATAAACAATCCGGGTTTATGCTTTCTTAGGATGCCAAAGAATGAACTAGTGTAGCCCCCAAGGCTCGTGCTGATATTAGTAAAAATATTAGCCCAAGTCTTTAGTAGACTTCTGACTTTGGGTATTCTGACTTACATAAAGTATATTCCTATAACCAGGATTTATTGAAGAATGTTTGCAACAAGCGGAAAGAAATGAAAGCTCTCCGGCTTGAAAATGCACAACTGAAAGTTTCCAAGGATGAGGCTGAAGGTAAGCATTCCAGAACTCAAACTTTGTCTTGTATTTCATAGTCGAACTTTTTGTTCAACCTTTTCTCTTTTGATTACAGCACTGGTAAAACAGTCTTGTGCTATGATTGAAGAAGCTGAAAATCTTAAGACCTTGGTGGTGGAGAACAAAGATCTCCGCCAAGAGCTGGATAAGCTAAAGGCGGATCATGAGAAGAGCATTGCTCAAATTCTCGAATCCACCTCCATGGCCACCGTGGAGCGTGATCACAAGATTGCGTCCTAGGATAAGAAAATCTCGGATCTCACCAATGACTTGTTCAGAGAGAGGGATATTGCCAAAGCACTCCGGGCTGAACTCCAGAGTCTTCGCGAGGAGAAGACCAAAATCGATGATGTCATCTTTGGTATGTTTCCATCTTTCTGACTTGTCTACATCATTCGACTCTTTCGAAGTCGGATTTCTTCTACTAACCATTTTGCATTATGTGCATAGGTCCTCTGAACTTGCTGGATTCAGCCTTCGCACCAGCCGGCTTAGACAAGTCGGCGATCTGCTTCATGACTTCCGGCAATCCATCAAAGATATTGGCAAAGTTCTCAAGGTTCCGGACATGCATAACATGTCTGGCAGCTTGTCCAGGATTGGAACATGTCCTACGTGTGGACCGTGGCGCAGAATGCTCTCACCATGGTTATGAGCCACCATGGAAATATGGAAATCTGGCAAGTAACTAGAGGGTACTGCAAAGTGGATGAACACGACCAGGAGCAAGACATCAAGGCTATCATGGATTCCTGCGCCAGATACGGGTGTCATGTAGCTGACTTAACCAGCTACGGCACTCCCTTCTTCACCCACGTGGACACGCCGCCTCCGCCTTCCGAAGAAACAACTAAAGTTTACGACGATGATCAAACCATATCGGATTTGAACATCTCGGAACATTATCAAGGCACGGCTGATGTATCCAGCGAGCCGGCAGCTCCTTCCTCCCCCCTGCATCATAGAGCATCAGAAAAACAATGTGTTATTCTGAAAACATTATGGATCTGTAAATAAGTAGTATAAAACTTTTGTTAGTGCCAAGTTTTATTTTATCTATTCAGCACTTTTGGTTTAAATGTTTATGTGCCTGAAATATTTTCATAAGCACTCGTACTTTTTTGTCTGCGCTTATCGTTTATCTGGCTTTCTGCCTCGTCCCTTTCGTGAGCCAGCCAACCTTTAACACGAAAACTTTGCCCAGCAACGGAGCTCAATTGCTAAACCATTTGAAACTCAAAAACAAAGCCGGCTTCCAGTACCAACAATTCACTACTCGGAAAATGCCCACATCCGGCAATCAGACAAATAACCAAATCACAAACTATAAAATTTAATTTTATACCCGAAGGTATCAATTTTAGAATCGGAAATCTAAACCAGAACAAACATGAGCATTAAGTACTTTCAAGTATTCTGGGATTTTCGACTGTGACATGGTCATTCGGAAATAAGATGGTAAAAAACTTCTTAGAAAAAATTTGAGGTAACCAATACTTTATTTCTTTTTGAACATGTACACATATATGATTACAAAGAAGGATAAACTAAGAATAAAAGGGATGTAGCTGAGCAATATTCCATGGTTTGTCTAATTCATCCGGATTTGTACTGCCTCCAGCTCTCTTTCTCTTCTTAGTAGCAGGTCTTTCTTTGACTGGCCGCATATTAGTTAGGTAGTATGAACCATTGTGTAATACTCGACTAACTAAAAATGGCCCTTTCCATATTGGGGAAAGTTTGTGCTTTCTTTGCTGCACAAGCCGGAGAACCAAATCGCCTTTATTGAAAGATCGGTTTCTGACTCTCTGGCTATGATACTTGCGTAAATTTTAGTGATAGGATGTTGATCTCATCTTAGCAATGACGCGAACTTCTTCGACTAAGTCGAGATCATTGTGTCGAGAAACTTCAGCATCCTCTTCGATATACGCGGCCACTCTAGGAGAAGTGTTAATTAAATCAGTAGGAAGAACTACTTCAGCACCATAGACCAAGAAGAAAGGTTTGTATCCGGTTGACCTGTTCGGAGTTGTTTGCAAGCTCCATATTACAGAAGGTAGTTCCTCTACCCAAGCCCCCACAGCACGTCGTAGAGGTGCTTCGAGTCTTGGTTTTAGGCCTTGTAGGATTAAACCATTTGCTCTTTCGACTTGTCCATTAGCCCGCGGATGTGCGACTGACGCAATGTCAAGCCGGATATTTTGCTCATTGCAGAATTCAGTAAGTTCTCCCATAGATAAGTTACTCCCGTTGTCTGTGATAATGTTATGCGGATAACCATACCGGATTATAACATCCTCGACAAATCTTATGGCTGTTGCTCCATCACAACTAGTGACAGGTTTAGCCTCAATCCATTATGTGAATTTATCAACCATTAGTAAGAGGTGAGTAAATCCACTTGGAGCCTGTTTGAACGGTCCTACCATATCAAGCCCCCAGACCACAAAAGGCCATGTTATAGGTATTGTTCGCAGCTGATCATCCAGAACATGAGCTTGTTTGGCGTATATTTGGCAGCCCTTGCACGTCTTAACCAGCCGTTCGGCATCTGCCTTGGCTATAAGCCAGAAAAAACCGTGTCGAAAAGCTTTTGCCACTAAAGACAGCATGGTGACCACACACGCCATCGTGGATTTCTCTTAAGATTTCCACTCCTTCTTCCGGAGATACGCAACGCTGAAAGACCCCAGATGCACTCCGCTTATAGAGCTCACCACTAATTATAGTGTAGGCTTTTGCTCGTTGGACGATCTGCCTCAGAACTTCGTCTTCGGGTAATTTGCTATCTACCAAATAATCAAGGTAGGGTTGAGTCCAGCTGGGAATTCCAGCCAGAACTGCTATTAAAGGTGAGTCGGATTTGGTCGGATATTCCTCGTCCACTCCCTTTATAGAGGGAACTTTCAGGTGCTCTAAAAAAGCGACATCTGCGACCTGTTTCCGTGTAGAGCCTGTCCGAGATAATGCATATGCTTCCTCATTTTCTGCTCGAGGGATGTGTTTAACCTCAAACCCTTCGAACGATTTAGATAGATCATCCACAACAGATTTATAAGCTGCCATGTTCTTATTTGTATTACAAATATCCGACACTTGTTGAGTAACAGATCCGAATCTCCGTAACACATCAATCGCCGAATGCTTATATCCTTAGCAATCTGGATTCCATGCAGCAGTGCTTCATACTCAGTAATGTTATTTGTCGTTGTGAAGTGGATCTGCAACACATATAGAAGTTTATCTCCTTGGGGTGATTTGAGCACCACGCCAGCCCTCACGAGCCTTAGACCCGTCAAAATACAGGGTCCAATATTCCGACTCTTGGAGGGCCATATTCTCCTTTGTCTCTGTCCAATCAGCAACAAAGTCAGCAAGGATTTGGGATTTGATTGTTGTCCGAGGTTTGTACTCAATATCGAAAGACGAAAGCTCTATGCCCTATTTAGCGATGCGACTTGTAGCCTCGTTGTTATTGATTATATCTCTCATGGGAGATGTGCTCACCATGGTAATTGGGTGTTCCTGAAAATAATGCCGTAACTTACGGGATGTGAAAAACACACCATAAGCCAGCTTTTAATAATGCGGATACCGCTGCTTCGATTCAGTTAGGACCTCGCTGAGGTAGTAAGTCGGACGCTGCACCAGGTGTTCCTGATTTTCCTCTGGTCTCTCCTCTACCATGACGACACTGACGATCTTGTTTGTCGCAGCGAGATAGAGCAACATCAGTTCCCTTGGTTCTGGTGCTGCAAGGATAGGAGCAGACAAGAATACTTCTTTCAAGTCTTGTAGCGCAGCTTCAGCTTCATCAGTCCAAACGATTTTTTCGGTCTTTTTCAGGAGCTTGTAAAGTGGTGCGGCTTTTTCTCCGAGCCGGCTTACAAACCAACTAACTGTAGCAATGCAACCAGTAATCTTTGAACGTCCTTCAGGCGAGTTGGCCTAGAAATATTGAGTATAGCTTTGATCTTGTCTCGGTTCACCTCTATGCCTCTTTGAGACACGATGAAACCTAACAATTTTCCGGCTAGGATTCCAAAGAAACATTTCTTCAGATTAAGCATTATGTTGTATTTTCATAGATTAGCGAACGTTTCGTGCAAGTCGGAAATTAATGTTTCCTTCTTTTTGGACATCACCGCAATGTCATCCACATATGCATGTACGTTGCGTCCGATTTGGTCATGGAGGCAACACTGCATAATGCACTGGTACGTAGCTCCTGCGTTTTTGAGCCCAAAGGGCATCATAACGAAACAGAAGGTTCCGAAGAGGGTTACGAATGAAGTTTTGATTTTATCTGATTCCTTCATCCAAATTTGGTGATAACCGGAATATGCGTCGAGAAAATAAAGGAGTTCCGAGCCTGCCGTAGAATCGATAACTTGATCAATTCTAGGTAGAGCGAACGGATCTTTGGGACAAGCCTTGTTCAAGGCAGTATAATCAACACACATCCTTAAATCAGTGGTATCCTTTTTAGGGACCATTACAGGGTTGGCCGACCAATAAGTATGGATGACCTCTTCTATGAATCCGGCTAATTCGAGCCGGGCTAGTTCCTTAGCTATTGCCTTACGCTTTACATCGCCAAAATGTCATAGGGACTATTTGACGGGTTTAGCATTCGGGTGTACATTTAGAGAGTGCTCCGCAAGTTCCCTAGGTACTCCGGTCATGTCAGATGGCTGCCATGCGAAGATATCTTGATTTGCTTGGAGGAACTTGACGAGTGCGCTTTCCTATGCGTTATCTAGGCCTATGCCTATCTGGGTCACCTTGGAGGGGTCATCATCCTTCAATGGTGTCTTCTTCGTCTCTTCCGATGCCTTGAACTCCAGATTCGGCTTTGTTACCTCCTTCTTCGTTGCGGGCATCTCGGACGGATCTATGCTCTTCTTGATCTCCTGGTACTCCTAGGCGTGTAGCATGGCTTCAGCAAAGGCGGCATTTCCGTCCTCGCACTCTCACGCTTTCTTCGGGTCTCTCCTGATGGTGATCACGCCGTTGGGACCTGGAATTTTTATCATATTGTAAATGTAACACGGACGAGCCATAAAAGCCCAGTAAACCGTATGTCCGAATATAGCGTGGTACGTGCTCTTGAACGGGACCACTTCAAAAGAAAGTGCTTCCGTCCGATAGTTTTTTGGAGTTCCAAAGGTAACATCCAAAGTGATCTCTCCCAGGGAATTTCCTTGTCTTCCCAAGACCACTCCATGAAAGATCACAAAGATGTAATTCAGCTGGGTCTCCGAGATGTTCATCCGACGTAGCGTTTCGACATACATGATGTTAATGCTGCTACCACCGTCCATGAGAGTCTTGGAGAAACCATAGCCGTCAATAAGTGGGTTGACGACTAAGGCGTATTTTCATCGCCTGTGCAACTTAGGCGGATGATCAGCACGATCAAAGGTGATTGCAACTTCCGACCAGTCCAAGAATTGAGGGATAGCCAGAACTGTCGCGTTGAGCTCATGAAGAACTACCTTCTTGACCTAAGCTGGTTGAGATCCGAGGAAGGTGACGTATGTGTCTTTCTTGGTCGGGAAGTTTTTCTTTCCCTCCAGCTTGGGATTTGAAGCATCAACTTCCTCCATGTCGGAATCTTCCTTGGTCTCTTTATCTTTTTCGAGATTCTTCTTTCCCTTCTTCCGCTTGGCCCTGTAGCCAGTGGTATCATCTTCTTGATGTCTTCATTAAAACGACACTCGGCGTTTGTGTGAGACGAGCCCACATTGGCATCTAAGTGATGCACACATGGGTTATTGGCAATGTCGGCCCAAGAGTAGGTTTTGCTAGGCTGCTGGTCTCCTCTACCTTGGACTCTTGATGTCCCACGACCGCGTCCGCGGCCACCGCCACGTCCTCCTCGTCCTCCAGACCCGAAAGTAGCAGTAACCACTACCGTTTCCGCGTTGGGCTTTTCTTCCGAGGTGTTCTTACGCTTCTGAGCTTGCTGATTTGGTTGTTTTGCCGACTGTGGCACAACTAGGGTGTTAAGTAATCCCTCTATATCGTCGTCAGCATCTGCATACTTGCTCGTTGTTTCTATCATTTCTCCCAAATCAGTGACTTTGTCACACTTCAAGCGATGACGTAGTAAACCAATTGGGAGTCCTGCAATGAAAGCTTCAATCGCAGTTTGGTCATTTACTCCCTCACAGGAGTTCTTGGTGTCGATCCATCGTCCGAGATAATCCTGGCAAGTTTCTCCGGCTTTCTGGGTGCAACGCTCTAGGTCTCCTACCGTATAGGGCCTCCGGTACGTGCCTTCGAAATTCTGAAAGAACACACTTTGCATGTCATACCAGTTGTGGATGGTGTTCTCCGGAAGATCATTGAGCCATGATTGTGCCGTTGTCCGCAACATGAGTGGGAGATATCGGATTGCGACCAGGCTGTTTCCGCCTTTGGAGATACAACAAGCTTGGAAAAAATCCTGGAGCCAAGTATCTGGCCGAGCTATGCTGTCGTAGGCCTGGATGTGTCTTGAGATAGCAAATTCTTCCGAGAATTTTGTTGCTCTTATGCATGGTCCGAAGCACTTTGGGCCCACGTATATATCATCATTTTCGTAGCGCCACGCCTCTATGTTGGAGTTAATCCTGTGTCTTGTGTCACTTGGGGATAAAGATCGTCCTGAATGACGGCTATGGCTACGATGCCTTGGAGCCGGAGTTCGGCTTCTGCCACCACCTCCTCCGCCATGATGCCCTCCTTGACCTCCATGGGAGCCGTTGTGATGGCTACTTGGTGGAGAGGGTGGAGCAGTTGGGTTGTTTCTAGCTGATCACCGACCTCTGTCTAGAGCGTCATTATTCTGGTTCCGGGGAGGATCTTCATTACGACGAGCCCCCTGCCGGCTTGACTCAGCACGGTGTCCGTTGTTCCTTTGTTTGTAAGCCGGATGGCTTGTATGTCTAGGAGGTGGCATTCTTTGACGGTCCTCCTCCCGACGTTTCTCTTTGTCTTCTTCCCTGCAATCGTTTGACTCTCGCCGGGAGGATTCTTTGGATTTAGTGCAGCAATTGCCTCCTGCTCCGCAGCTGGAGTAATATTGCGCCAGTCACGTGCAGTTTTGTGATGCTGTCCTGAAGGTCCGGTTCTTGAGTAGTTGTATTCCCGACGGTCGGAACAGTGGTGCTGCTCCAGAGCATGTTGGGGTCTTACATCATTCCAGGCCGGATCCGTGCGGCATTGGTCAGATTAGGAGACCAGCTTTCCGCTTCCGGACAGGGCGGCCTTCTACTACTCTAGACCCTTATTGAGTAGCTTAATTCCCAATCGAATCTGCTCTGGGCCTGGATTATTTGCTAGGATTTCTCGAGCCACAACAGTGTTTTGTACTGGTGTTGGTACACCCAGACTCCCTTGCTGTCGAGTCGAGGCATCCCATGGTCTCCTGCAATGAGGACTTTGTGAATTTTCGAGAATTGGTCGTCACGAGTGTGACGTTTCCGGGTCTTCTGATGCTGCCGAGAGATGTTCTTCTCCGCAGTTACCATGCATTTCTTTTCTTCCTCGATGTTTTTGGCTTCATCCAGGAGTACTTGGCGACGTGCTTCTAGGGCTTGAGCCCTTTCATCCAGTTCTTTAGTAGTAAGTTCTGCAGCTGTAGGGATAGGTGTGGTTAGTGCAGCATCGATGAGTTTACGCGCACCTTCGGTGATCACGTGTCCATCCACCGATTCTTCTTTGGGCTCGTCTAGGATAAGTGCTCCATCCGAGTCTTCCTCATATTCCTCGGCAATCACTTCCTCTGCTGGAAGATCTTTTGACGGGGTCTTGTTCTTCTTGTTCTTCTTCTTTGCCTTCTTGGCTGCGCCGGTAGCAAAGACAGCTTTGGGTCCATTTCCCGGAGTCAAGCTCTGATCGATACTTTCGGACATTTGGACCTCGGGATTATCTCTGATATCCATGTCGTCCTGTGCTTTGGGCGAGTTTTCCCCGGATCCTTCATCCATGGCTTCTCCTTCTTCTATAGCTTTAGAGTTGTACTCCTCTTTATATTCGTGGAGAACTTTCGGAAATCCGCCGACGTCATCGAATCATCCGAGGATGCGGGTACGTCGGTGTTTGTTCCGATCGCCTCCAGCACTGAGTCAGTGTTGTCCCCAGCATCAGCAGAGCCGGATCCAGAACCAACATATCCGACGAAGTGCGATGTGTGCCTCGTAAGATAGTTGCGGCTCTCGTGATCGGCTTCCTCGAAACACCTGATGGTCTCGAGAATATCATCCATGCTTGCGTCTTGCATCATCATGCGCCTCAACGTGCATCTCAAGCACTGGCGGACCTTCATGGAGGCGAAAAGGGCTGCCGCCCCCCAGCCCATGAAGAAACAGGCTTTTATTTACAGGTATTTGGCCCGTTTGTCCACTAAAATCAGCCTGTAGCTTATATTTTAGCCCCCTAGGCCATTTGCCCCTCCATAAATTCGGCCCAAGGTCCGCCAGTGATCTCAAGAGAGGTCTGTCAGTTCCGGTGTTACCAGAGCCGGAACCAAGGTTTTTTTCCTGCTCTTCCTGGATTTCGACCTCCGCAGGTGGGTCGATCTGGGATTCGACCTTGAAAGGGAGATCCACTCTAGATCTGACTTGTACTGTGAGATCTGCCTCAGGTTTAGCTTTCTCCACTATCTCCGCAACTGGTGCGGGCTAGGTGGGATTAGGGTTTTCTGAGATCCGAAACTCTGCCGCCTCCGCGGACAAAGGGGACCCAGAAATTTCTTCTGCCTCTATCATCACCGCTGGGGTGGGTGGGACAGGTTCAGCAAAACCGATGTAAACATTGATCTCACCGAAAGACATGATGGTATAGGTGGTCACGACTTCCCTAACCGGAATCCAAGTCTCGTGGAGAACAATGAGAGGGACGTCACTGGCGTAGAGGATGCGACCAACGACGATAGTCTCGCTGATTCCGATTCTTGCAGATTCCGCTTGGAACGCAGATCCCAAGCTCACTTGCCCCATGGTGGGCACCAACTGTCGTCGTATTGATGACAAGTACGCCATGAGGGGGTCCTCAAGGCGTGTGGAAGAGAGGGGTGTGAGTCGTACGGGATTCCGGACGGTGAGCACACAAGTTTACCTAGGTTCGAATCCACTGGCTTTGGATGGATCCTACTCCTGCTAGCAATCCAGTAATACGACAGAGCCGGAATATGGGTTACAAGGGTTTCGCCTTTGCGAGTTGAGATTGTAGACTATTGTCTGGTTGCCCTAAAGGCTCTCCCTAGGACGGCTTATATAGATCTCTGGCCTAGGGTTTACATGAGAGATCTATCCGGCTACGACTAAGAGTCGGTTGCAGAGTACATCTTGAACTACAAGTAACACTATGGGCCTATGTCGGTAAGCCTTATGGGCCTTCCCGTAGCCGGATTGGACTCCGTCTCTTCTCCCTGACTGGGCTGCCCGTGAAGCAAAGCTCTAACCCGAAGTGGGCCACCCTGGTCAGTGAGGTACAGTGAGGATACCCGGAAAGTATATCCCCAACAAATGGTACACAGGGTTTGCCCTAGCACTGGCTTTGGTCTACATATGCTACAGAATGGCTTGCTACTAAATTGAATTGAAAACTCCTGCTGTATATGTTGGCTTATGATATTCAATAACTGTTTTATGCCTGTGATGCCGGTCTGAGGCATATGAACTAGTTTCCTACCTTGCTGTCCCTCTTAGATATGTTCTGGTATTGATACCAGTTACTTATCTTGGAATCCTTTTGATAAAATGATGGGTGAGTTTATATGGATCCCTAGGATCTATGGATTCTGGACTGCTACTCTTTTAAGAGATGTGCCCAGAATTCATAACCTTGGCTATGTTAAAATAGAATATGGAATATAACTTTATATCCTAGGATCAGTGATGTTGGTCTAAGATCCTGGTGCAGTTTGTATAGTTTACGGATGGCTTTGGTGTTCAAAATATCTCTATGATAGATTCACCCCACTTGGGTGATTTCTGAGAGATTAAATATAGAACAACACATGACTGCTTATCTAGATAAGATAGTTAGATCATGTGAGGGTTTTATATTACTCACCACAACAATTGAGTGGTTGGTGTGGTTGCTGGTTGATCTGGTTGCTTGATCTTGCTAGCCTGCTTTGCTAGTTTGATCTCGTCCTTCACCTCCTGGTGCTGCTCCTGCTACTTCTTGATCCTGGAAGCTTGTCCTTGTTCTTTCTGTCCACCTGCTCCACCCCTCCTTATGTCACCATCTGGTGAGTGTTTGGATGATCAAGTGTCGGTTTTGGTTGGTGGTTTGCTTGCCTTTGGCCGGATTGAGATGTCCCTGGTTTGGTGTTTGAGAAGGAGAGCATGTTGTTTGTGGATGAGCTTCGACTGAGTGCTCTATTTGAGTTCTAGTAGTGTTGCTACTGTATTGACAGCACACTGCATGCATTCTGTGACTAAGTTGGGTGCCTGTGTGGCTTGGTCATGTGGATCAGCTCACGTGAAATTATCTCCCCTGTTACCCTTTTACTATTTACTACCTGGTGAAACTTGCCCCTCCTTCATTACTCAATGATGTAATTGGAACAATGCATCTCATTGTTCACCACTGACAGTAATACTTAACTAACTAACCCTTGTTTTTATTTTAGTTGTTGTATCTTATTTGCAGGAACAAGATCTGAAGATACAAGATTTAGTCTAGGACTAGATAGTAGTATAGGTTTTAATTGTAATCTTCTTTTTTATTTTTATTCTTTTTGTAAAGAATCTTGTAAAGATTTATTATTAAGTAATAAAGTTGTGTTTCTATTATCTGCAATTTTATACTTGCGATGTATATATTACAATTTGCAAGGTTGTAACGTAATTAGAAAATAAGAATTTAGTTCTGGTCTTATTTTCACTGTCTCAAATCTCTATTGTTGTTTACTATATCTATAACTCAACCAAATAATGTTAATGAGATATTTTGGAAAAAAATTCAATATTACGAACTAATAATTTTCAAATACCTTCAAAAGGATTTAAATTTCAAACTTCAATTCAAAATAACTTCACCAAAAACTCAATAATTCCCAAAGGTCATGTCAAAATTCATAACAATCACTAACAAGAGCTACTCCTACCTCCAGCTAGTGAAAGAACTCTGACCCCTTTAGATTTTTTTGTATGGCGAATTTTTTTTCCTGATTTTACCGATGCATGTATGCACAAACTTATATTCCTATTTCTACCCTTTGTTGGATCCTAATGCTGGGATTTTACACCCACCTTCCTGCCGTTTCCAGTTTTCCTGCCCACACCGCTACACCCCTCCTGCCCTCGCCGTTCTTTCCTCTTTCGGCTATAAATGTGGGCCGCTCTCGCCGTATCCATGCCGCACAATCTCACCCCCATTCCCCCTAACCCCCAAGCTTCACATTTGGCGATGAGAACAAGAGTTCTGCGGCAACAATGGTGGAAAACTTCCCAGGCGATCTGGCAGCCACGAACGGCTTCGGCTAGCGATCCCTGCAGCCATGGGAGGCACGACTGCTCCATGACACTGGTTATCCGATGCCACCAGAATTCCGCTGCCCGCTGACATGGAGGCTCAGCGTAGCCTGCGTGCCCGTGCCGCCGGTGTCGGAGGCCTCCGAGCTTGTCGACGAGATCCAGGCAGTCATCGCTGACATGGAGGACCCCGAGGTTGCCAAGGACCTGGGAAACCTTGCGTACTGGGAACTGTACTTCATCGACCAGCGGGAGAAGCAGCTGGCCGCCTACGATGGTGCAATCCCACCGCCGGCGAGGAACAACTCGGCAGGACAGAGACGATGGTGGAACGCACCCAGTCGCACGCCCACCGATGTCCTCGAGCACATCAGCGCGGGGAATAGCTCGCACCTAGGCTATCCCCTGCGCTCACCGCCGACGATCTCCCGACGCCGTGGGGCGAGCAGCTAGATGCCGAGGAGGATGGCGAGCGGGTCATCTGGCTCGTCGGTGGCTTCAGCGTTGCGCTTGTCTGGTTTGGCACCATCGAGCTTTTTGGCGCCACTCCGACCTACATAGGAGGGCAGAGAAAAACGATGTGGTAGAAACGTTTTAATGTCTAAGAACTAACTTCCATGCATGACACTGAAGAAAATAAGCCAATTTGATGTGGTTTTTTCTCCGCAAGCCGAAAAAGAGGCGGTCGAGATAAGATGAGTAGGTGGGGCTGGTTGAAAATAGATAGAGCTCAGACGGGATAGAGAGGGCATGACTGGCATTGGACGGCTTCATAGCTTAAGAAGGAAGGGAGCAGACATGGGAAAAGACCATAAAACACATACCAGAGTAAAAAACACCACTCAGCGTGGAATCGTAACCGAGATCGATGGTATCGCTCCGCTAGCCTACGAACGATGCTTATGGGGTGGTCAAACCTCTGGATTGCGTCTATGAGATTTTTATAAACTTTCGTAGAAACAATGCTATAATGGGTAAAAGCATTGTTGTGGGTGTATACCAAAAGCTAAATAAAAAGATATGGATAATTCCGATAGAGATGTTTCGAAAGCATCCCGATAGTAAACGAATGGCACTAATTCCGTGTAATAAAAATTAAAAACATTGTCCAACTGCAAAAGGGTAAATCTGACGAATGACATTAACTTTGTGTAATACAACTAAAATAATATCCTCCAATTGCAAAACAACAAATTTGTTACTTTCGGAGAGTACATAAATAGTACGTACAAAATGATGCTCACATGTAAGCATTGGCATTAGTACCCCGCGTTGGATCCAACCAACACGAGAAGCTACTGATCCTAGTACAACATTGATATGTTCTACTCCGACACTTAATGATATTTGATGTCATCATCAACCACATCATCACAGCTTTAAGACTCCAGCAACAGTTCAGGAGTTGCGGGAGGACTCGACGTCAGCAATCTGAATGCCGAGCCCGAGTTTGAAAGCAAGGAACCTCCTCGTAACCTAGCCAACACCTCTCTCCTGCAAAGGCTTCTCCAGACCGTCGGCCTTGACTTCGAAAAGAGAGACCCTTTCCTCCAGCAAATCGACGCGCGCATCCAGAGCAGACAACTCCTTTGCAAGCGAGGTGCTTCCGATCATCGTCGGATAGATCGGTAGATCCACCGATGGCGGGGCATCAGAGCAGCCGCAGACACGTCGCTGAAGACCACCGTTGACAAACGACAAGGTTTCAAAGCCGTAAGCACCGATGACTAGCAAACGTCCGATCAGCCACTGCTGCCAACTCTGTGGAACCAACGCGATATCGACCTTGACGACGAACTACGAAAGAAATTTAGGAAAGTCGGTGCAAGAAAACGAGAAAAAGATAATTAATAATCATAACACGAAAAAACATATAAGAAAAAAGTAATGTAGAAGAGGTGCAACGCAAGAGAAAAAATGTATGCACCCTACGTGCTCGAAAGCTGCACGTGCAGAATAAAACGAGGCCTTCCTTCTAGCAAAAGTCACTCTGACGTACCAATCTCGCGTTCGCCGCCTAAAGACAAAGAAAACCAAGAAACATTATTAGTGCGCAAACAGGAGCTAAGGATTCTATTCGCTACATGGTTGTCGCTACATATACGCGAAAAGTAGAAATGCAGACGCATAAAGTCGTACCTTGAATGTTGACGATGGAGCGAGCTTCGCGGCCGTGTCCTCTATGCCGCAAACGCTAACGAAAGAATTGTGAAATGAGCACAAAAGAAGAACAATCACAAAACATGAACTGCTAATAGAGTAGCTTTCGAAAAATAGGACAAAGAAAGTCCTGCTAGAAGCTGAAGTGCGAGCCGCCATGAGCGCGAACCTTCTACCCCGCGAAACATAAGAAGAAAAAGAATCGTCGACAGACAAGTAAAGGACAACTAAAGCGCAAAAAGGCCTATAAGAACAGGAAAAAACGTACCTCGAAGATGACCGCCGCACAAGGCACACAATGGGTCGAAGGATGAGGGATCGACAAAGAAATCTGGAGACCGAAAGCTGCAAAAACAAAGACGAAAAAGTCAGCGAATACAAAAACCGTAAAACTAACAAATGCACGAATCACGATTGCAGAAAACAAAAAGAACAAAAATAAGTGGCAGGAAAGCGAGTGCACTTACAACATCCAAGTATGAACTACAAACACGGAGGTCCTGCCGCTTAGTCGTATGAACACCTCGATGGCGACTTTGGCGGCAAAGTTAGACGAAAGAGAAACAATGAGAAGCGGTGTGTAGAAATATGTGAAGAAAGCGAGAAGAGGAAGAGGACATTATATGCAGCACAATAATATAGAAAAAATCCTTTCATCGTGTGAACTCTCTCCCTAACCGACGTACATGACAATGTATGCTTCTAGATCCTTTACTGCCCATGAGAACCTACGCCGGCTAAAATCTACGCTGACAGCCGTGCTTTGGTCGCAATAATCCGCGGCCTACATGCTCCCACATCGTCACATCAGCTCCGTACGTGTGTATGGGCCATACACACATGAAATACCGCAGCCATCATGGGCTCATGACAACACGTGGGCTGCTGTCGTACCGCGCGTCCGCGAGAAGACGCAACCAGCATGGGCGAACAGTGCGACGTCAGCTCTAGATGGGCCTGGCATCTGCGAGAAACCATGGCCGGATAAGTTCTACGCTGCCACGTTGTCTTAGTGCGGGCCCCAGAACCACGAGAAACCACAACTATGAGCGGCCGGCATGGACCTATGGTGCCACGCCGGCTTTTGTAGGTCCCTACTTCCGCTAGAAGACACAAACGATATGGGCTAGCGACATCACGTCTAGTCTGGGTGGGTCCCATAATCGAGATAAAACGCACCTAGCATGGGCTCATGGTACCACATGGACTCTAGACGTTCCTCGCATCCGCCGTCGACTAGGGTCTACACTGCCACGCTGGCACCGGGTGGACCCGCTTCCACAAGAGTTCGTGGCCGTCATGGGCTTACTACGTCACATCGGCTCTTGGCGAGCCCCGTCACCCAGCGGGTGCAGAAGCATGTCGCGCCAGGAATGCCTCTCATAGAGCGCGGTCCTGTCCGCGTACGCTAACGACGGGCCCAATTCGAGTGTCTGGCCCACCGGTCTGCGATGCGGAGTACGACAGCGCGCGCCACCAAGCCGCGGTGTGGAATCTTTCACCCTGCTCTGCAGTGGGTCCCGCCTCACGGAATAGTAGGGCTCTGTTGCGATGTCCCCGCGTGTCCTTTTTGGCATCCATCCTACGACCGAAAAGAATCTTGATCACGTGGATAGCAGTTTGAGCTGAAACAATCTAGTGATATTACTTGCTGCTGGTAGTAATAAAATAAAATCCCAATATAAAGTAAATACAACCAAATGAAATCCCAATGAAACAAGAAGTATTAAATGCCAGTAATACCATTTAAAAAAAGATAATGTAACATATAAAAGAAACTTAAAACAATATTCTTGAATAAGAATAAACTCTTTCCAAGTTAAAGGTATTAACTTGAAATAAAATTCTAAAAGAAGAAAATAATAATTTTATTATGCTAATAACTATCAACAATATTTATTTAGTGATGTAATAATGTTATACCGAAGTACTACCTTATTCCTTTTTAGAATATTAAAAACAAAGACAAATAATCTTCTAAAATATTAGCAACACCTTTAATAAAAAGGGCATGAAATATAATAACCAAATTGTTATTCATCTTTACTTAATGTTTTAGAGTTATTTTTTGCATTACTAAGGTCATCAATAATAATTTCTTAAACTTTATAAATTCTCTTTTTTAGTAACACATAGAGAAAATAATCTAACATACCATCCAATAAGACTTGAACACTTTAAAATTATTTAATTATTGAAGTAAATTAACCAAAATATAAAATCGAATCAAAGACTAAAACACTAAACCAAACCAATGGGGGTTATTTTTAAGGGTTAGAACGATTGCATATAATACCTGATGCATAATATCATATTGATAATTCTTTAAACATTAGTCCTCGCTAGACCAACGATGTTTTTCTTGGAAATTGGATATTATGACGATGTAAATCACGTTGATTGCATAATCTTGTACTCATGAGGCAAGTTCAATCTTGCATGTACTGTGGATTATTTTATAGGAAACTAATTTTTAAAAGTATTACATTGTCACTTGCATTCAAAACTAAAATACTATTTTCATAACTATACTTATCTCTGCGCCCCTAGGACGCAACTGTCAGGTAAAACGTTAAACAACAGGTTGATGAAAAATAAGCTGTTGGCCAAATGTATGTCTAGCAACTGTTATTGCACTAAGTAAACACTGCCATGCAAGATTAAAAACTATATCTGAGATCTTCCCATAGGGACAAGAGTTTCTAAGGTAAATCCTCAAACCTGGCTGACTGAACTCTCATTGTTAGGTTTATAAGCTGTCTGAAACCGCTCTAAATTGTCGAGGTGGGACTTAACTTGCAGACTTATAGCACATGAAGCCACAAATGCTATAAGAGCCATTTTCACGAGTGTGTGGGCCTATCCATTTCCGTGAGAGCGTGGACCGCGTATGTCCAAACATAAGACAGAGCGTGGACCGTGTATGTCCAAACATAAGACATGTTTGCACACGTCTAGTATTCATGACACAACTCACGAAGCGACATATTCTACTCAAACCGAAAAGTAGAATCACCAGATCCCTCTTTGCATGAGGCAGTGGAGATATTATCATTGCACAATCACATGTGTAAAGTATCTTGTATGCCTACAATCAAGAACTGAAACACGCGACATGGTAAGCGTTTTTTTAACGCGAAGACACAAGTATACATGAATAGAGTGCAAAACACTAAGATGTGGAAGTACACGTTTAAAAAATAAAGCGAAGCATACAAACATGGCGATGAGGGGTTACCTCGTCAATGCCCATCATTGATGGACTTAGGTTCGGGGGATTAGGGAGCGCTGGAGCCGTCGATCGACTAGCAAACAAGCACATCAGGGACACATGCTTTACCCAGGTTCAGGCCCTCGGAAGGGACCCTACTCCTGCTTGTCTGCTCTTAGATTATTAAGGAGTCGAAAGTTACAGGGGATGCGCAGATGTAATCTGGCGAGGTGTATGCTAGGGTTACAGATATCCTCCTCGCTGCCCCCTCCTAGCCTTTATATAGAGAGGCTAGGTCTCGGGATAGCAAGCTGAGTCGGTTACAAATTAGGGTTTCACCTTTTTAAAAATCTATCTATTGATTGCCGTGTCCTTCAAGGAATCGCCTTCCTCTGGACTTGGCCCACCCAAATCCTTATTGGGCTTCGATTATCTCACTAGTTACTCTTGAGATGGACTGTATAGGCTAAACACGAGTACCCGTAGGATATACCCATATCAGTAGCCCCCGAGTGTCCAGCCGAATCGTAGAATCAGGTGGAGACTATAAAGTCTTCGAGTGAGTGGAATACAAGTCCATCCAAAAGTGCTTTTGGGTGCCATGATTTTTGTCATAGGGATTGTTGATATGCATTCCTGATACATCCGACGGATCGAGATCAGTTAACTGTCTTAGGGAAAAACAACGCTATCTACTCAAACTCAAATCCCCGGACTCGAATTCGGAACATTGCTAGTGTAATTCGACTCTTGCCACTGAGGCCTTACAGAGTCGAATTCTAGTGTTTTAATACGAGGAGTCGACACATCTGTCAAGGCTTTTTCATCGTACCTATAGGAGCAATTTATTTCTGGTAGAGCGCAGTAGGTGTGTTGCCAGGCCTTTCGCAAGTTTTACCTTCATGTTTTAAACGCGACATCAGAATGTTTAATCACCGCGGAGGTGATTCGGGTGGCCTAGGAGATGTTATCTCTTTGTAGGGTATCTCAAGTAACTGTGAGGCGGAGTTGCCGAATGCTTTAAATGCTCATGGTGCAGACGTGGTCAATGCTTTTTTGCCATGGATAACTATTTTTCTTATCATAGGGTGCGCGACCAGCACTCCCTATGGGAGTAGTCCCTGAGTACCTATTCGAGTCATAGACTCGAGTGGGGACTTTGAACTTTGGCGACTGCTTTCATTGGTCATAACTTGTCGATTGAGCTTCCAGCGCTCCCTATGGGAGTAGCCCCCGAGTCCGTAATCAAATCATTGATTTGAAGGAGGGATCGAGGCGTAAGTGCTTTGTATTCTTGTACAAGTGGCCTGTTCACTGGACCCAAAAAATACTCAGGTGCGTGACCAACGCTCTTGTTATGAGTAACCCCCGAGTGTTTGGTCGAGTCGTAGAATCGAGCAAAGAATAAAGGAGTTAAAGAAAATTTACTGTTACACACTTCGGCCTTAGGTTGCTGCCAATGCTAGTGCAAATGATATCATTGCTTACGATTGGATGAGCTCAACCACCGACGTGAGCAGTGCCGACGGGACATGACGATGGTGGGTCCTAGTGTCTGACCAAGATTTGTGTCATGGTGGTGGCACGACAGATGCCATGTATAGGCTAAAGATGGGGCCAATGAGCACCAGAGGAATCCAGGGAGGGATAGTGTGGTGATTCCACACACAAGTGTTGTATTTCTCTCTTCTCGATGAAGGATTACAGAGGCTCCTCGAGTTGTTCGTGGTAAGGATACTAGTTCTCTTACTACCCACCACTAATCTCTAGGGCCCTCCCTTAGTAAAAATAGTGGACCTCCTCTATGGAGGTCCTGCCCCTCCTTATATAGGGGGTAGATTACAATCTAGGGCATACGTGGAGGTATATTCCTCGAATATGCTCCGCGGTAAAGCGAGATGCCTCTTTTATACTTTAACTGGTTGGTCCGGACTCTGGGCATAAGCCTCCTTGAGCCCCTCTGTGGCGCAACATCATCCGACACTGGTGGCGTCAGCCGACATGGGCTACGTCACCCTTGTCGGCCACGGCCCGCTGGTCCTCTCCTTTGTCCGCTTCGCTCACGCTTCAGTGGACAGAGACCACCTTTTGACCAGTGAGATTCCTTCCTTCTCTTGTAAGCCAAGTGATAACCCGGCTAGCGCCTGGTTAACTCGGCCACCTAGGCACCTGCAAGCAAGATAGATTGAACATAGCTGACATATGCTTTATGTCGGCCGGGTTAGCGTTAGTTGAACATCCACTAGGTCGGGTCATTCTGTAAGTCGGCCTGCCTTGGGGTGACTCGGCTAGCATACGCTTTGACCTTGTCGTACCTCGGCTAACTCGGCCTTAATACCCTGGCATGACCCTACCCGGGGGTATCCCCCCAACATTAGTCCCTGAAGCTGCTGCGGTCTTAGAAACTTCAGCTGATAAGGCCACAACAGGTTCAACCTATCAAGCTTTGTGCTCTCTTCACCGAGTCATCCTGACATGGGTATACCCTACAAGTACTTGAGCTTGGTATATACGGTCCAAATACGTACAGGCCCACGGTGTCGCCAAGGCCTGGATGAAAGGACTCGAGTGACTTGTGGACTCTCTATTGCTTGAAGAACAAGAAGACACTAAAGATAGAAAGTTTGAAGGGGAAAACCCTAACTTGTAACCGACTCGACCTGCTACCCGAGACCTAACCTATCTATATAAAGGCTAGGAGGGAGCGGCGAGGAGGACACACGCAACCCTAGTTTCCACAACCCTCGCCAGATTGCATCTGCGCACCATTGTAACTTTAAACTCCTTCGATAATTCCACGAGCAGACAAGAAGGAGTAGGGACCTCTACGAGGCCTGAACCTGGGTAAATCCTTTGTCCCCTGTGTGCTTGTTTGCTAGCCGATAGATGTCTCCAGCGCTCCCTCCTTCTCCAAAACCCAAGTCCATAACAATGGGCATTGATGAGTTAAACCCTCGTCAATTGGCGCCATTTGTAGGAATTGGGAGTGCTGATGTTGCGGCTTCTTCGGCCCCATCAATTGCGATCTACAACTCCGCAACAACAGAGATTCGCCAGCTCTTCGGCGCCTTCGACTTCACCGTCCACACGCCGGCCACCCGCCCGACCTTCGAGTCTGTGGGCGATGGAATCAGCCTGGCGATTGGGAGCTTCCACTTCCAAGTTGGACAGATGGGCACGCTTCGCATGCCTGATCAGCCGACAGCACCGGCGATTGCCCCGACATCATGGTTCCCTCCATCGATCGGCACCCTCAGCGAGCTCAACGCCCCGGTGGCAGTCGAGAATACGATCAGCGACAGCAGTCGCGATTCCGATCTAAGCGATCTGGCCACTGAAGATGGAACCTACGGTTCTGGATCTGAAAGTTGTGGAAGCAACAGCTTCCCCAATCACTTCATGTGCGCCGTCATCAATGCAGGCGACACCTCTGCCAATCGCGACAACGGTGGTAACACCGGTAACAGCAACGATCCACCCAACACCGGCAACGGTGGCAATGATGGCAACGGCGGTAATGGCGGCAACCGCGCTCCCGTCAACAACGGAGGAGCAGTCGAGCGTCCCAGCATAATCAATGAGCAAACCGGCAAACGCGTCGTAATCAAGCGCAACGAGCAAGAGTGGGATCGCTGCCGCGAAGCCCTACGGGGCACACCTCTACCCTTCGGGTCTCCGCAGGAACTGCTGATGGGCTATCACTGGCTCCTGAAGGAAGAATTCAAGCGCCAACTGCAAACAATCGCGCAACTTGAGGGGCGTAAAAAGGCAGCGGATGAATCGAGCCTTCGTCGTGCTGGGCTCTCCTCCTACGGAGGATCTTCCTCAAGAGGCAACGAATACCTCACCAAGAAGAGACAGTCGCGGATGGCCCACCTCACCGAACAAGAGCGCGTAAAGGCTGCGAAAGTCCTCGACTTCGGCTCTATGACAGTCGACACGAGAGGCAACGTGGTTCCTAGGACACCGCAGGTTGCGGTGACGGCAGCCACCATGTACCTCCTCAATAACCAGCCGCCAACTGGAGATCCCCGAACTACCATGCACCGATCTACGATCGCGGGTTTGGGGTTAATCGAGGCCGCCCTCGACAAGGAGCCAGTACCAGACCCAAAAAAGGGCAAAGCGCTAGCAAAGCGCCACTCCTCGCCCTTATCTAGCGATGATAGTCACGACCTGTCTCAACACCCCCGCTCACGGCGACACAACCGCGACTACGATGCACGCGACGACCTCACGCAGCGCAAGATCAACAAATCAAGGGCACGACGTGCTCGGTCGACTAACACGGAAAAAGAAGATGGGGAGCTCTGCGGCGCCCGATGCTTCAGCAGATCCATTAGGCAGAAGCGAATGCCTAAAGGGTTTAAACTCCCATCGGAGAACCCAAAATTTGACGGTCTGTAGGACCCCAAGATCTGGCTGGAGGACCACATCTCCTCCGTCAGGCTACACGGAGGCAGTCGAAGTACTGCCATGCAATGCTTGCAGTTACAGCTGCAGAGCGCCGCCCGGGCATGGCTCAATAACCTCCCACGCGGATCCATTCGCAGTTGGGATGAGCTGGTTTACAGCTTCGTGCGCAACTTTAAGGGCACGTACAAACGACCCGCATCAATCGAAGAGCTGAGATGCTACCAGCAAAGATCTGGTGAATCGCTGCGCTCCTACATCCAAAGGTGGTCCATCATCAAGAATTCCGCGGAAAACATCTCAGAAGACTGCGCGATTGATGCACTCAATGGCGGTGTCCGCCGCCTAGAGCTCAGGGAGGAGCTGGGCCGCTCAAAGCCTCAGACCATTGACCACCTGATGGAGATCGCGAATCGGTGGGCCGATGGAGAAGATTCAGTAAAAAATCGCGCTCACTCTGACGAGGAGGCACACTCAAACGCAGACACGACTGCCGAGGCAAGCGCCGCATGCGCATCTACAATGACCGCGATGATGTCAACATGGTCACGGCCGGCTACGCCGATAGACGCGATGATAACCGCAGTAGCGGATACCGCAGCGGCGGATACCGCGACTCCCGGAAAACCATGCAAGTATGGCAACGCCGCACTCGCAATGAAGCACCCGCGACCTCCATCGAGGACAAATTGTCCGAGCCATGCACGATACACTTCTACATCGACAAGCATGATGGCAAGAGAAAGTCCAGCCACCTCCTCAAGGACTGCCACGAGTTCCTCAAGCTACACGAGGGATTGGTTCAGATGAACTGCAACGCAGTCGAAAGAGGCTACGGAGCCGCTCCAGGCGCTGTGGCACATGGCGCACCACCACCACCTGGGCCACCGCCGAACGAAGCCGCACCGGACCAGCACCACGGGGGCGAACCATACCCACGGGCCATGGGTACCATGATGATCCAAAAGGGGCGCCCCTCCAACAGGGTGCAGAAGGCCATCACTCGCCAAGTCAACTTGGACACGCACTCGCCACCATCCACCACTGAGTACCTCAGTGGCAGCGAGTCGTGCATCACCTTCGACAAACGCGACCACCCACCTCAGATACCTCGCCCAAGTCATTGCCCCCTTGTACTCGAGGCGCAAATTGGAGGATTCGACATGAGTCGTGTCTTCATGGATGGCGGAAGCGGCATCAACCTCATATTCGCGAGTACCTTGCGAGCAATGAGGATCCCTCTAACCTTCCTAGAGGCATCGAACACAACGTTCCACGGCATCGTCCTAGGAAAAGGCGTATATCCCCTGGGCAAAATCAACCTTGACGTCATCTTCGGCACACCGAAGAACTTCCGGCGCGAGCGCATCGACTTTGAGGTCGTCGACTGGCCCTCACAATACCATTGCATCCTTGGGCGCGTCACATTCGCTAGGTTCATGGCAGTGCCCCACTACGCCTACCTGCAGATGAAAATGCCAGGTCCCAATGGCGTCATAACGATCAACGGGAGCTTTGAGCGATCTGACAGTTGCGACAGGGAATTCAACAGAATCTCCCAGTCCTTCGACATGCAGGAGGAACTCACAAGACTGAAAGAGACGACAGAAACAGTCTGCCTCCCTGAGTAGGCCAAGCTCACCTGACCTCTCCTTCGACTCATCTGTGCACACAAAGTAGGTGCATGTCCATCCATCGGATCCCGCCAAGACGGCCCTCATCGCCCATAACTTGAGTCCCGCATAGGAACTCGTGCTCGTCGAATTCCTCCGTGAGCACTGGGAATTTTTGCCTGGTGTCCTGCGGACATGCCAGGAGTTCCCAGGGAATTCGCCGAGCACGCACTCAACGTCAACCCCGACGCAAGGCCAGTCAAGCAAAAAATCAGGTGACTGTCTGAGCCGCGAGCGCAGGCAGTCGGAATGGAGATCAACAGACTCCTCGAGGACAAGTTCATACACGAGATCAAGGAAAGCACTTGGCTCGCCAATACGGTGCTGGTACCAAAAAAGGACATGGATATCCTACGGATGTGCGTGGACTTCACTTCTTTAAACAAGCACTGCCCAACAGATCACTTCCCGCTGCGACGAATTGACCAGATCATCGACTCCACCGCTAGATGCGAATGCCTCTGCTTCCTCGACGCCTACTCAGGCTATAATCAAATTCGAATGAAGGAGGAAGACCAGGAGAAAACAGCATTTACAACGCCCTTTGGTGTGTTCTGCTACAACACAATGCCCTTCAGGCTAAAAACGCGGGAGCCACCTACTAGCGGTGCATGCAGGCTTGCCTCAAGGAACAATTGGGTCGCAACATCCAAGTCTATGTCGACGACATAGTAATCAAGACCAAGGAGGAAGCCTCTTTAATCGACGATTTGCGCGAAACCTTCGCCAACTTCGATCGCTACCGGATCAAGCTCAATCCGGACAAATGCTCCTTCGGTGTACCATCTGGGCAGCTACTCGGATATCTCATCTCCGCGAGGGGAATCGAGGCGAACCCGAAGAAGATAAAATCCATACTGGCCATGGAGAAGCCGAAGAACAGAAGCGGCGTCCAGCAACTGGCCGGACGAATCGCGGCCCTCAGTCGATTTATCAGCCGGAAGGGTGAAAAATCGCTGCCTTTCTACCAGCTCCTCCGCAAAGCTGAAAAATTCGAGTGGACCAATGAAGCGCCAGAAGCATTCGAAGATCTCAAGCGCCTGCTATCCACTTCGCCAGTACTGGTGACTCCACGAGAAAGGGAACCATTGTTGTTGTACATCTCCGCCACCAACCAGGTGGTCAGCATAGTGCTCGTCGTCAAGCGAGCTAAGGAAAACAAGGTCCACGGTGTACAACGCCCGGTATACTACCTCAGCGAGGTCCTCACGCCAACAAAACAGCGGTACCCGCACTATCAGAAGCTGGCGTACGACGTCTTTATGACCGCCCGGCGACTACGCCACTACTTCCAGGAACACCCAATCGTGGTAGTCAACGACGCCCCGTTGGGACATATCCTCAATAACCCCGACACCACGGGGCGAGTCGCGCTTTGGGGAATAGAGTTGTCTCCACGAGACATCACATACGAAAAACGCGACGCAATCAAGTCACAAGTGCTCCCTGACTTTCTCATGCACTGGATGGAGAACCAGCTCCTGGACAAGCCAGATATGTCCTACCTCTGGATAATGCACTTCGATGGGTCCAAGTGGAAAGACGGAGCAGACGCAGGTGTCATACTGACATCACCTCAAGAGGACAAGCTGAAGTATATCCTGCGAATGCAGTTCACAGCCTCAAACAACGAGGCTGAATACGAGGCCCTGTTGCACGGGATGAGGATGGCAAAATCTTGCGGCGCCAAGAGGCTCATCATATATGGCGACTCCAAGTTGGTTGTCAACCAAACAACGCACGAGTGCGACGCACTGAATGACAACATGATCGCGTACCACGACCTCTATGATACACTCGAAGGAGACTTCGATGGTTGCGAGTTGTGACACGTAGGTCGCGAAAGCAACGAGGAGGCGGACGCACTCGCCAACATAGGCTCTACCTGCGCCCCCATTCCACCTGGGGTATTTCTCGAGCGCATATGCGAATGCTCCATCAAGCCAAAGGCCTCAGAGAAGAAAACAAGCGCAACAACAGACTCGGGGGCTACGCCACCCAATGAGCCAATGGCACTCGATGACTTGGAGCTGGACACAGGACTCGAGGGACCAATGAGCGTCATGATGATCGAGCAATCTTGGACGCAGCCGTACATTACGTACCTCCTCAGCAAGAGACTATCGGACGACCCGACAGATACACGGCACATCGCGCGGCGCTCCAAGGCATTCGCCGTTATCAACGACGAACTGTATAAACGCAGCATCACAGGAGTGCTACAACGATGCGTCTCCATGGCCGATGGAAGAATAGTTCTCCTCGACATCCATGAAGGGGCCTGCGGGCACCACGCCGACAGTCGCGCCCTCGTTGCCAAAGCTCTACGAGCTGGATTTTACTGGCCCACGGCCATGCGCGACGCCAAGGACATGGTCCAAAAATGTAATGCTTGCCAGCGATTCGTGGACAAGCCACACGCACCAGGCGCAGAGCTACGGCCTATTCCATTGGCCCGACCCTTCGCACAGTGGGGGCTCGACATGGTTGACAAGCTTCCAAGGTCCTCGCGCGGAGGTTACGTCTACCTCTTGGTTGCAGTCGACAAATTCACCAAGTGGATCGAGGCCATACCGGTGACCAACCAATCAGGGCACAACGCAGTCAAGTTCTTCGAGTCCATCGTCTACCGCTTCGGCGTGCCGCACAACATCATCACCGACAACGGGACGAACTTCACATCCAAGGAGTTCCAAGAATTCTGCGAGAACCTGGGGATCAACATCAGCTACGCCTCAGTAGCGCATCCACAGACTAACGGTCAGGTGGAAAAAGCAAACGGGCTTGTCTGCAGCGGCATCAAGAAGCGACTCCTCCGACCACTCGAACAAGCCGCGGGTTGCTGGCCAGATGAGCTGCAATCCGTACTCTGGATCCTACGTACAACTCCAAACAGTGCCACGGGCTACATGCCATTCTTTATGGTGCACGGAGCAGAAGCAGTACTACCCGCCGAAGTACGGTACAAGGCGCCGCGCGTGGTCGCTTATAGCGAACAAGAGTCATCCCTTGCACTCGAAGACTCCGTCGACCTCCTTGACGAAGCAAGAGAAATCGCCGCAGAATGATCCACGATCTACCAGCAGAACCTGCAACTACCACAATAGAAGGCTTCGCCCCAGATCCTTCGTCGAAGGTGACCTGGTCCTGCGACTGAAGCAGCAGGGGCATCTCAAACTCGAGTCCCCCTGGGAAGGACCGTACGTGATTACAGAAGTAATCCCAGGTGGCTCCTATCGCCTTCAAGATTTAGAGACAGGAGTCGCATACTCGAACCCTTGGAACGTCGCACAATTGCGACGCTTCTACCCCTAGTTGTTTTTTACTTTAACATCGCAAATAAGCCTACTCAACCAAGGCTACTTAGCCGCACATTGTACGTCGCACCGTTCTTCGAATAAATAAAAGCTAAGTGCCCCAAAACTCTGTGTTCTCCTTCACTTTGTCAATTTTTATACTCGGGGGCTGCGCCACCCTACATACATCTATTCTTCGAACCAAAAACGCGATATCCTGAGTAGCTGGCACATCAATCGAACCCCTTAACACAAACTCAACCCAGCTGCAACGCACCTGACAGGTTGACAAGGGACTGAGATAAAAGATGGCCAGGCTAACGAAAAGGACTCGCATAGTGCAACGCACCTCATGCTCACAAAGCTCTTTATACACATTCGACAATAAATTATCTACAACATCTATATGAACTTTACAACACAAGTACACTTATGTGCAGGATACAAATTTGGCTACTCTTGCAACAGAAGAACGTTGGTTTGTTCCTCAAAGAAGTCGACGATCTTCTCTGCTGGACGGTCCACCGCCTGATAGTGCGGTACCATATTCCAGGCAGATCCTGCTGGTGGCGCTGGCGGCCCAGAGGCAATGGCGGCAACATCCACGTGAGGCATGTGCAATCGCACCATTGAGAGGGCTGCCTTGGCACCAGCCACCAACTGCTGCCTCACGCACTCGCGAGCCGCGGACAGATCTTGAAATTTGGCAAGAAGAGCCAGCAGGCTTGATGGGGTGTCGTCCAGCGGGAACATCGCCCGATAAATATTCTTCAAGCACGACTACGACTTCTTCAAGAAGAGCAGCACTCGCGATGCGCGATCCTGCAGGGTCGCCAACGCAGTCGTATGATCATGATCTACCCAGAAGTATCCACTCTCTTGAAGTTGCTCCTGGGTGAGATCATGAAGGCGAATGGCAATTCTATCCTTCTCCTCCTGCGGATGGCGCGCGCTAACAACTACATGAAGCAGCATCAATAGCATGAGTACAACATACCGCTGCGAGTAACTACAAAGGAAAAGATAAGAATAAGCAAACTAAGACTTAAAATGGTCGCCCAGTTGCGTCACCTCACCAAGCAGATATTGCTCGCGGGAGGCGGCCTTTTCCGCCTTCGACTTCCACACGTCTGCGCTACCGTGGATCACGGGCAACTCACGCTCCAGCTGCTTCACGCGATCACGAAGTCGCGAAAGCAAGAATAACTCCTCTACCCTGGAGCGCGGTGGTGCCACTGTATCATCAAGAGATGGCGAGTCCTGGGTTCCCCCCACGGGATCACTTGATGTACCCTACCACAAGTCAAGACAGAGGCAAATAAGGCGACCAAATTAACACAAAGGCAAAGGGAACAAATGCATTCAGGATCGGCATAAGTATTCACAGACACACTCGCCAGCAGGCATGTTCTTAAACCAAAAGAACAATCAATCAACTATTACAAAAGATAACTACGGAGCAGCTGGCTTCTTAGACTTCGACAGCTTGGGGGGCTTCATCAAGTCCGTGGCAGTGTCAGGCGCCACTGACTTTCCGCCGGCCCCTGAGGCCGAGGCTTTCGCCGCCTTCTTAGCATGTTCTGAGTACTTCGCAATAGTATTTATCAAGTGATGGCCATATTTAGCACAGGCAGTCGCAAAAGGAGCAAAGACTACCTGCTGACCATCCGCGCCAACATGCATCGCCTTCGACACCGCGGAAGGATCGATATCAGCTCCGTGGGCCTGCACCATCGCGAGTGTCATGGACGCGCCAGCCGCGTGGAGGGAGTTCTTGTAGGCGGAAGGCACACCACCGGCGAATGACTCCACCAGCTCGTCCATGTTATTGATCAGCTCATCCTTCGGCATCAACTCTTCCCGGAGGCGACTGAGGGCGACCTTGGCCTTGGAAAGTGTATCTTGGACAGCGACGCTACGGTCCTCCACTGCAGACACCGCGCCTGCCAGAGCATCGTCGCGACGAAGGGCCTGCGGGTCAAAGCTCAGATCGCCAACATCTGCACAGGAACCCATGCATGGATCAAAAACTTTAGTGCTACCATCAAAAAATACTAAGGGTAGAGAAGGACAACAATATCCACAAGTAAAAGGTACCTGAGAGAGCCTTGGCAACTGAGAACAGTTGTTCTTCGAACAACTTCTCCCTGGCCGCAAAGGAGGCACGCAGATCCTCTTCACGCTTCTGTGCCTCGTCACGAGCTTCGAGTGCCTCGTCACGACCCTTCACAGCCGCGGTAAGCGTTTTCTCCAAGGTGGCGACGTTGCGCAGTAAAGCGTTATGTTCAGCTACACGGCAATCAAAAGTTGACTATCAGTCGACTATACCAAAAAAGGAGAAGACGAAAAAGAATAAGTGTAGAACACTCACTTTCAACCACGCGGTGACGCATCTCCAGCATTGCATGCTGGCGACCCATCGCCATCACTTGCTCTGCCACTTGCGCGGCTTCCTTTACAAGGAGCTGTCGCGCAAACAAGGAATCAACGAAAGCAACGGATAACATCGACTGCCACACTAAAAAGAAGGAAAGATATACTTACATGATCCTCCAACGACTCTGAAGAGGTTTGCTGTACCGTCATCCGAGCAACCATTCGATGCTCCCCTACGTGAGGAGAGCTCGAAGAATTGTGCCGGGAGTGGGCCGCCACCGGAAGGGAAGGAGCGCGCTCGACCTCTTCCTTGGCCCTTGAGGTCGCGACTCCCGATTCCTTCAAAAACTCGACGTCGCCAGAAGATGACGACGCCTCTTGACTACAAGAAAAAATCCACATTGAGAAAGGGAAAACTCCAGGGCAAAGCCAACAAGAAGAAAACAGAGAAGAACAAATGAACTCGAAAACTTACCAGTCAAACTTGTCAAAATCAAACGTGGCCTCCACCAAATCCGACGAAGACTCCTTAGGAAATCACATCTTCTTGCAAGAAGATGGTGCCACAGCTCTCACAGGAACGGCGGGAATTGGCAACTCCGCGCCAACAACCGTGCCTTCTAGAGTCGAAGGAGACGACGCGTCAGAATCCTTGATGCGCGAACGCTTTCGAGTATCCGAGCTCTTAGACTCGGGGGCTTCCTCTTCCACATCAAAAGGGACAGTCGACTCAGACTCGTCCTCTTCCAAAGCTTTGCGAGGAATAATCCCCTCAGGGAGAGGGGGCATACAAGGCGACACCGCCCAATCCTGCGTACAGACAACGAAGATTAGCAAAAAGAACAAGTAAGCAATAGAAAAGCAATCGAGAAAATAAGCTACTGCGTAGCACAACCGTACCTCAGGAGGAGGATTCGAAGCATCAAAAGGAGGAACAACTGGCTCACTCGGAAGCACATCCTTGCCAGTGTACTTCGTGACCAGTCGAACCCTCTTATCCACCTCACTTGCGGACATGCCATCGGCAGACACGCGAGTGGCATCATCAGCGCCAGCCCACTGAAACATGGGATGAACTCTGGCTTGAAGGGGTTGGACACGACTGCGCAGCCAGGTTCGGATAAGGGCGCAGCCTCCCTCTTCTGCGCCTATGCAACTCTCGAGGTCGCAGACGCGTTGATACAGCACGTCTGTCTCCGCGAGTTCGCTAGGCATAACTACATTCTTCCAGGAATGCATCTTCTTGCAGGGAGTCGCGGGATCGAAGGGCGCGAGTCCAAAGTGCTCATCTTTGGAGTTCTGATCGCGGACATAGAACCATTTGTCCCTCCATCCCTGGACGGACTTGGTGAGCTTGATGTCAAAGTAGGTGGCAGATGGGTCGACATGGATTCCGCAACCACCTACGTCATAAACTAAAGAGCCAGATGCGGACTGACGCTTCAATTTAAATTTGCGCTTGAAAAGACCAAAGTGTGGCTCGATTCTGAGCCAGCACTCGCAAAGAGTGATGAAGCAGGTGATGTGGAGGATCGAATTTGGGGACAGCTGATGGAGCTGGAGCCCGTAGAAACAAAGAAGACCCCTAAGAAAGGGGTGGAGAGGCAAGGAAAGACCGTGAATGACGAATGCAAGAAACATCACTCGAAAACCAGCGGGAGGAGCAGGAATGGTCTCACCACTGGGGACACGCGCATCGGCGACTGCTGCGGAGATAACTCCGCCTTGGCGAAGAAGACGGAGATCCGACGCCTTGATGATGGAAGGGCGCTATGCACCATTTGTCACGCGGGTGCCCGCGACCTTCTTCTTCCCGCCGGCGGCGGCGCTGGTGCCCGCAGCAGCGGAGCCACCCTTCTTCTTCGCCGCGGTGACGGTGGCCGTGGAATCAACAACACCGCCTCCTTTCTTCTTCCCCATTGAACGGCGGTGATGCGAGCGCAGAAAGTAGCTCGGAAATGAGCGGAGGTGGTCCAACATTGTGGAGGAAACGAGTGCAAGAAAAAGAAGAAGAGCAGCAGCAATGGCGATGGCAGCAAGGAAGAAAGAGCGCAGATGGGAAATTACCGCCATAGCATCGCTACTTAACCCCTAGAAGATGCAATCCCACGGCTCAGAAAAACCCTACTGGACACGTGGCACACATTGTGTTGGACGCGTGGAGCAGAGGAAGCGCGAACCGTCCCTCCACTACTCTCATTACACGTGGAAATCGAGGAGGCGCAGTTAAAATAAAGATTACGCACGCCCAGTAAAATCCAAGTCAGGAAGTGGGACCCACCGCTCGTCACGTCCCGTCAAACTCGCTCACGCGGGCAACTGAGGTCATACAAGCGTCAGCACTGACGTCATCAAAGCTACGCAGTGGAAAAATTCGACTACTTTAGTCCTTGCTGGAGTCTTCGACTCCACCTAGCACTCGGGGGCTACTCCCATAGGGAGCCCTGGCCGCGCACCCTACGATTTTATTTTCTTTTTGCAGGAACAAGGACAATCAAAAGCAAACCCAAATCATTCGAAAATACAATTCGACTATTGACATGGGTTACTCCCATAGGGAGCGCTGGAAAATTTTGACTGAAACAAGCAACCAAAAGACGACGGTAGTCGCAAACGTTATTTAGTCCCTGCCTGAGTCTTCGACTCAACCAGGCACTCGGGGGCTACTCCTATAGGGAGCGCTGGTCGCGCACCCTATGATTATTTGCACAGAAAACTGTGTGTTGATAACGTCCGCACTCGCAGCTCATAATTTTTCCCTACAAAGAGACTACGTCTCCTGGGTCGCCCGAATCGTCTCCGCGATGATAAAATTTAGATGTCGCGCTTACAGCGTGAAGGTAAGACCTGAATAAGGCCTGGCAACGCATTTAGCTGCGCACTACCAGAAATATATCCGTGCCTACAGGCACGATGAACATGCCTTGATGGACGCGTCGAGTGCTCACACCCGTATAACTGGAATTCGACTCCTATAAGACCTCCGCGGCCTGTGTCGAATTACGCGAGCACTTTTACGGATTCGAGTCCGGGGACTCGAGTTCGAGTAGATTGCGTCGTTTCACCCTAAGGTGGTTAAATGATACCGGCACTTCGGTTATATTAGGCACGTATATCAACAATCCCTATGGCACAAATAAAAGCAGTCGAAATGTACTCAATCAAGCACTCGAAGACTTCAAAAGTACCCAGTCGAATCTGCGATTCCACTGGACACTCGGGGGCTACTGACATGGGTATACCCTACAGGTACTTGAGCTTGGTATATTTGGTCCAAATACGTATAGGCCCACGGTGTAGACTCGAGTGACTTGTAGACTCTCTATTGCTTGAAGAACAAGAAGAAGCTAAAGATAGAAAGTTTGAAGGGGAAAACCCTAACTTGTAACCGACTCGACCTGCTACCTGAGACCTAACCTATCTATATAAAGGCTAGGAGGGAGCGTGTTGCGACCTCAGATCGATAAAGATCCTAAGTCCCTGTGATTAACATCGGAAACTAAGTAAAAACTTGAGTCCATCAACGCCTCAGGCTAGTTATGTGAAGACCCGCGATCCCTACACACCTTTCAGTCTTCGGATTCTGCACATAAGACGTGCAGCCAACAAGTTGGGTCAATACTTTGAATGTATTGGCAAATTACACCAAGGAAAGAGTAAGTCTATCTCTACATGCAAGGCTAAGAGTAGGCTCTGGGGTTCATTTGCGTAAAGCCAATTTTATCAAGGTAATAAGGAAAGAGGAAGAAAGTTTTCCCTACTTTGTAAACTTTGATAAATAGGATAGGGTCGAATGGAACACGTGGATATTACTCACCAAGTGCCCAATCAACCTAGCACTTGGATATTACGCACCAAGTTCCCAAAATCCCACCCAATGGCGATATTACTCATGCCTTGGGGTTTATAAAACGTTAGGTTTGGAAAAGAGAGAGGAAGATCTTTCAGAGGCTCCATCCTTCAGATGCTCAAAGTTGTTCTGTTTCCGTGAACACGACTGATCGATAAGATTGCCATACTCTCGAGAGGTTGTGCACTTTCCCCACAACCCACGATCAAGTCCTTTTACAGACAAGACCATGGCGAGGCCTTCCCTTAGTAGCCCCTCTACCAGCTCGATCCAACCGGTCCATGAACCTCCAAATGTTGGTACCCCGGTGAGGTTTCCCACTAAGTACTACGCCAAGACAGAGCCCATATGTATTGTGGTTGCACGGGAAGCTTCTGAATTCTGAAACATGGCAGACTTCTTTGATTCCTGGGTGGCCGTCCTCCACCAAATATCCACTCGTTGACCCGACAACGATTCCGCCCAGAAGAAAACTTAGTTTTATTTTGAAGGGGGTTTTAGAGAAGAAAGGTTCGCTCGAGAGAGCTCTTGTACTTAGAATTTTTTTGAGTCTTTCGAACCCTCCCAACGGTACTTAATATATACAAGTATATAGCATAGCAAGCATAACTTAGAAAAACAGGGTAACTTATTGGGATGGAAAATCCTAAGCATAGAGCTACTCATGGCATACTACAAAACCGCACTTGCAAAGTAGTACTAAGAAAATCTACCAAAATCCTACACATGCATACTACAGAATTTTAAGAGTAAAACATGCATAGTCAAAACTGGGACATAAACATGAACAAGTGGTGTAACTTGCCTTGATCCGAGCAGCACACTACACAACAGTACTCCTCAGCGCACTCCGAGCAATCAAACGAAACAAAACATGGATCCCATCACAATTTGCACGAAACAAAGTCACGAAGTCGAATATGCATGCATGCAACATGGTAATATGCAAGGATGAATTCAATTTTGACCAAGGGTTTTATTTGGGGGTGTTGTTGAGTTGGGGATGTCATTGGAATCGATTCCCCATAGGTTTTAAGTATTTTTGATTAAACCCTAAATAAACAGACTCAAAACTAGATCTACAACTCTAATCTACCTCGAGACATATCTGAACAGTCTAAGCAAGTCATAACAATTTTCTACAGAAGGTCTCGCAGATACAAAGCCAACGCAACAAGAATCAACTAAAACGGATTTACGGATAATTTTCTAGAATTAAAATACTCTAATCTAAACTTTAAATCCCACTGCAAGATTTCTGTAGTAAAACACCAATATTATTATAGATCTGTGTTCTACTCAAAATTACAAATCCAACGGTATATTATACGAAAATTTTGGACTACTACACGATTTACTATAGATTTTACAAGTTTAAAAAGTTTTCTGCCTATTTAAAGGAAAATAAAAAGGCGGCGCCAACTTTGCGGCGCCAAGTGGCAGCGCGAGACTGGTCTGAGGGGGAAACGCGGCGCTGACGTGGTGCTGACGCGGGCGTGCCACACGGCGAGTCACGGTTGGCCGGGGTCGGTTTCACCAATCTGTGCCGTTGGATTTCGATCTAACGGTCGGAGGAGGGTGGTGGCTTACCAGTGGGTGGCGACGGCGGTGGCGGCGGAGCATCGGTGGCGGTCGGCGACGGTCAGCGGCGGCGAGGCGGTGCTCCCCCGGCCCGGTGAAGTAGACGACGGCGAGCGGTTCCTCGCCGCGGTTCCGTTCCCGGGGTGGCGAGCGGCTGCTTCTTCCCGAGGTGGCGGCGAGCGGCGGCTGGAGCTCGCGGGTGCCGGCGAACTCCGGCAGGCGATTGCGGTCGGCTCGGCCTACTAAACAAGGGGAAAACGACGTGAGGTGAAGCGGTACTAAAAGGGGAAGGCAGAGAGGGAGAGAAAAGGGAAGGGGCGGCGAAAAAACTTGCCGTCGGTGGTGGCGGTGGCGAACTCCGGCGAGTTCCATGGCGGCGGCCCAGTGGCGGTGGTGGAGGAAAAGTTAGGGTTTTTGGGGAGGCGTGCCGGGGCTTTAAATAGCCGGGCTTACTTGGCGCGGGGGTTGCGGAAATCCGCTCCGATTCGGCCGGAGTTGGTTGTGCCGACGCGGCGAGGCGTGCTCGAGCCGGACTCGGACGGAGGAGGGGGATGACGGGTGGGACCGGCCTGTCGGCGGCTGCGGGCGTGGGAGCGGGCTGGCGGATGGCGCGGCTTGCGGGGCCGGCCCACGCGCTGCGCGACGCCCACCCGGCCAGGCGGGCGGTAGGTAAGTCCCGGGCTGGCTCGGCTGGCCCGGTTAGGCTAGGTTTCTCCTTTTTTTTATACTTTTTATTTTTTTCTGTTTTACTAAAAGTTGCGTAACTTCTGCAAACGGATTCCGATTTAAAAGAAATTGGTCTCTAAAATTTTGTAAAAAGAAGAGGATTAGAATGAGGTTATAATATAACACTTTTTTTTGCAAAGGTTTAGGAGGATTGATATTGTTTAACCCTTTTAGTCTTTATATGACTATGGGATTGAGGAATAAAAATATCTGATGCAATTTTTATTATATGATGCCATGATGCAAGGATATGATGCATGCTTCTAGTAACATCTGTAATTGCAAAAATTTGGGATGTTACAAACCTACCCCCCTTAAGAAGAATCTCGTCCCCGAGATTCAGGTTGGTTAGCAAATAGGTGTGGGTGTTCTTTCTTCAGGTCTTCTTCACGTTCCCACGTGGCCTCTTCCTCGAAATGGTGATTCCATTGAACTTTGCAAAACCTGATAGTCTTGGTACGAGTAATTCTCTCGGTTGTTTCCAAAATCCTGGTGGGTTTTTCTTCATAGGTGAGACCGTTTTCCAGTTGGACCTCGTGCAACGGAACCGTATCCTTTAGTGGTGTTTCAGCCATTTCCGGGTGACACCTCTTTAGTTGCGACACATGGAAAACATCATGCACTGTTAACACTTCAGGCAATTCCAACTGATAGACAACTTCGCCTCTATGACCCAAGATTTTGTAGGGTCCTATGAATCAGGGTGCTAACTTACCCTTGATTCCAAATCTCTTAACTCCTCGTAGTGGCGAAACTCGGAGATACCCACGGTCTCCCACTTCGTAAGTTACATCTCTGCGCTTGGAGTCAGCATAACTCTTTTGTCTGGATTGGGCTATTTTTAACCTGTCTTGAATCTGTCTCACTTTTTCTTCGGCATCCTTGATCAGTTCAGGTCCAAACAAACTACGTTCTCCAACTCCACTCCATAGCAGCGGAGTTCTACACTTTCTGCCATATAGGACTTCAAATGGAGCCATCTTGATACTAGTTTGGTAGCTGTTATTGTATGAGAATTCCGCATATGGAATGTTATCATCCCAACTAGACCCATAGTCTAGCGCACAGGCTCTTAACATGTCCTCCAAGATCTGATCAACTCTTTCCGTTTGCCCATCTGTTTGCGGGTGGGAAGCAGTACTAAACTCCAGTCGTGTCGCTAGAGACTCATGTAGCTGTCGCCAAAACTTCGAGGTGAATTGGGTACCTCTATCAGAGGCAATCCCCTTGGGTACACCATGAAGACTTATGATCCTTGACATATAAATCTTGGCAAGTTTAGCACTCGTATAGGTGGTCTTTACGGGAATAAAGTGGGCCACCTTTGTGAAGTGGTCGACCACTACCCAGATGGAGTCATACCCAGAACGAGTCCGCGGTAGTCCTATGATAAAATCCATGCCTACCTTGTCCCACTTCCAATCGGGCACAGGTAATGGCTGTAGCAGTCCTGCTGGCTTTTGATGTTCGGCCTTGACCCTGTTGCACACGTCACACAAGGAGATGTATTCAGCAATTTCTCTTTTCATGTTGTTCCACCAGAATCTATCTTTCACATCCATGTACATCTTTGTATTATCGGGATGAATTGAGTAAGGCGAATCGTGAGCTTCCTGAAGGATTAACTTCCTAATATTGGGATCATCGGGAACGCACAAACGCTTCTCATACCAAAGTGTTCCTTGTTCATCCGTGTGAAGCCCTTTTGCTTTAGCCTTGCTTATATTAGCTCTTATCTCTTCCAACTCTTTGTCCCCCTTCTGGGCCTCTTTGATTTGGTCCAGAAGCGTTGGCACTATCTCCATAGTTGCTAAGTACCCCTTAGGAACTATCTCCAACCTGAGGTCCTTGAACTGTTCACACAAATAATTTGGAAGTTTTCCCATGGTAAGTCCATTTACATAGACCTTCCGGCTTAGGGCGCAGCCACAACGTTGGCCTTTCCAGGATGGTACTGCAGGTCCAAGTCATAGTCCTTGATGAGCTCAAGCCATCTCCTTTGCCTCATATTTAACTCCTTTTGAGTGAAGATGTATTTAAGGCTTTTGTGATCTGTGAACACATCACAATGTTTGCCCATGAGGTAATGTCTCCATACCTTGAGCGCATGCACAACAGATGCCAGTTCCAAATCATGTGTGGGGTAGTTATTCTCATGGTTCTTAAGTTGCTGGGAGGCGTAAGACACTACCTTGCCATCTTGCATCAGTACACTACCAAGTCCTTGTCGAGAAGCGTCACAATAGACCTGGAAGTCCTTTTGGATGCCAGGGAGACACAAAACTAGTGCTGTTACTAGGCGCTTCTTCAACTCTTGAAAACTTGCTTCACATGTCTCAGTCCATTGGAACTTCTTCTCTTTCTTCAATAATTCTGTCATAGGCTTTGCTATCTTGGAAAAGTTTTCAATGAACCTTCGGTAATATCCCGCAAGGCCCAGGAAACTCCTAATATCACCCACATTCTTAGGGGACTCCCATTCCGTCACGGAAGCTACCTTACTTGGGTCCACGTCAACACCTTTAGCTGACACAATATGACCAAGGAATCCCACTTCTTTCAACCAGAACTCACATTTGCTAAACTTGGCATACAACTTGTGTTCCCTTAACTTCTCCATAATCAGGCGCAGATGCCGCTCATGTTCCTTCTCGTCCTTGGAGTATATGAGTATGTCATCAATGAATACCACAATAAACTTATCCAAGTACTCCATGAATACCTTGTTCATCATGGTCATGAAGTATGCTGGGGCATTGGTTAAGCCAAACGACATCACGGTGTACTCATACAATCCGTATCTAGTGGTGAAGGCTGTCTTGGGTACATCCTGTTCTCGGATCTTTAACTAAAAATAACCTGATCGAAGATCAATTTTAGAGAACACACTAGCTCCCTTTAATTGGTCGAACAAGTCGTTGATATTGGGTAGAGGGTACTTGTTCTTGATTGTCACTTCATTCAACGACCGGTAGTCCACGACTAGTCTCTTGGTTTTGTCCTTCTTCTCCACGAATAAGACAGGTGCTCCCCAAGATGACGCACTTGGTTGAATGAAGCCTTTGTCTAATTGCTCTCTAAGCTGTTTCTTGAGTTCCTTCAACTCATCCACATCCATCTTGTATAGTCTCTTTGCTATTGGTCCAGTACCAGGCATCAAGTCAATGAGAAACTCGATGTCTCGGTCAGGAGGCATCCCTGGCAATTCTTCCGGAAACACATCTGGATACTCCTTCACAATTGGCACATCCTCCAAGCTAACCCCCTTAAGAGAGTTCACCATACTTCCTTCGAGTGCGAAAGCTGACTTAAAGCGGATCCTTTTCTTATCCGGAGTCGTGAGTGCGATAGTCCTTTTGGCACAATCTATGACTCTCTCATATTCGGTCATCCAATTCATGCCCAAAATTATGTCTAAGCCTTGTGACTCCAGAACGACTAGGCTGGTGGGAAATGTGTGTGCCCCAATCCTTAGTTCTAACCCACGGCATCTAGAGTTTGCCACTATTTCTCCTCCAGGAGAACTTACCCTTAGGGGAGTACTAATAGTCTCCGTAGGTATCTTGCCTCTATCCACAAATACCCTTGATATGAATGAATGTGATGCACCAGTATCAAAAAGAACAACTGCAGGGGTGGAGTTAATCTTGAACTTACCAATCACGGAGTCAGGTGCCTCACGAGCATCCTCCATGCAGACATGATTCACCGTGGCTTTGACGAATGGATTCGGCTTCTTCCCATTTCCATTACCATTGCCATGGTTGTGTCCGTTGCTGTTTCCATTACCATTCCCATTCTTCATATTTTCGGGGCAAGTAGTTGCATAATGCCCTGTCTTGTTACACTTGAAGCATGTCACTTCACTCAGATCCTTCCCATTGCCATTTCCATTGCGGTGTTTGTGGCCATTGTGGTTATGTCCTCCATGACGATGACCATTGTGGTTGTGGGGTGGTGGTGACGAAGTGCGTTGCTTCTGATATGGGGCCGAGTTGTGCTTGTGTGAGGTGGACTTTCTCTTTCGGTTCTCTATACTCCTTTGCTTTCCTTCAACCACAACTTCCCTGTCCAAAAGTTCCTGATAGTTATCAAACTTCAGAGCCACAAGCTGAATGGATATATCATCATTAAGTCCCCTTAAGAACTCCTCCTGTCTCTTGGCATCCGTGGAAACATTATCAGGTGCATAGCGTGCCAGCTTGTTAAAAAGGTCCCCATACTCGAAGACAGAGCGGTGCAGTTGTTTCAGGTCGCGGAACTCGCGTCTCTTTAGTGACATGACTCCCGCGGCTACGTGATGTGTACGAAAGGCCGCCTTGAACTGGTTCCAGGTGATAGCCTCAATATCAGGGTGGGTGACCTGGTAATTATCCCACCATTCAGCAGCTGGTCCCTCAAGTTGGTGTGCGGCAAAGCGCACCCTGCCAGCTCCAACAACTTGGACAGTGTCTAACTTCTTGTTGGTGGTGCGGAGCCAGTCATCTACCACAATTGGCTCAAAACTACTTGAGAAAACTGGAGGGTTCAACCTCAAGAACCGAGTCAGGCAATCCTGTTGGGGCGGTTGGGGTGGTGGAGGCGGCGGGTTGTTGTTGTTGTTGTTTTGCATGTTTTGAGTGAGGAGTTGGATCAGCTGATTCTGGGAATTCAGAAGTTGTGCTATCTCTGGGGGCATGTTGTTGTTGCTTCCACGTCTCACCATCTGTGGGGTTCGGGAGACAAGTTAAGAAATAGATAGAAAGCCTAAGGAAAAAAACTCCTACCCTTATGTAAACAAGAGAAAAACACACGAGAAAGCAAGGCACACCAAGCACATAGTTTAACACACTCAACCAAGTTTAACTAAACCAAAATAATATTTTTTTGGGACTCATTACAATCGCGATCAACGTTTGACTATAGAACTAAAGGTGGTCCAACTACTCTACTCATCATCCACTTCCTCATCCTCAATGATGAAGCCTTCCTTTTCCAGCAGCGACTTGTATAACTCCATGTCCCTCGTCGTGGCTTCAAGCTTCTCCTGAAGTTCCTTCACCTCCTGTGGCTCCGGTGTAGCAACTTCGAGCCTTTCTTGAAGTTCCTTAACCTCTTGCAGCTCCTGGGTAGCAGATTCGAGCTTTTCTTGAAGTTCCTTCTTCTCCTTCTGTAGCTTCTTGATCAAACTTGACCCCATAGTCACGGGCGTGATCTTCTCCTCCAAGCTCCTCTTGGCTGCTCGCAGGTCCTTCAACATGGTGGCAAAGTTCTTGAACTCCATCTCGTTTTTTGCGAGCACAAGACTTTGCTCCCTAATCCTCTTGTTCTTGTCTTGCACCCTCTTCTCTTGATTAGCGAACTTCTTGTCTTGGGCGGTGAGCTCCCCTCCTAGGGACTTGATCTTCTCTTCCAGCTCCTCGATCTTCTCGTCCTTCTCCTTGACTAAGGCACAAAGCTCGTCATTCCTCATGATCTCAAGGCAGCTCCATTTCTGAAGATCATTGATGTGGGATTCCAAGTCTTGATATTGGATTCTTCGACACTTGCATGTCTTCCTTTCCTCCAAGGTTAACTCAATTAGAACTCCCTTCTCATTACGTCTTCCAAAGAGTTTGATGTAGTGGCCTTCAACCTCTTCATGGTGGCATCCACAAGGCGTCGGATGAGCTCCTACAAGCTGATGCTAAGTCCTTTCTCCTTGGAGTCGCTGGTGACGTTGAGTACAATGGCCTCTGTCTTGGGTTCTGTCTGGCTGTGCCCCGGTTGGATGACTTCAATCGCCCAACATCCTTCCTTGTGCATCTTCCTCAACTCGCTTCCCTTGATTGACGGCATGGGTAACTGCAACGTCTTGATGATCTCTAGAAGGCATTCCCCAAAGCGCAGGCACTTGATGTCTTCGGAGGTGTCATATTAGAAAGCCATCATCTTTAGGTTAGAAAAAAATAGGCACAAGGTGATAAGGAAGAGAATTACTAGAAGAGTACAAATAACTTAGAAGAATATAGAAAGCAAAAACACACATGGTAAAGGTGGTTTCCAGTCCTAGGGGTCACGTCCTACAGGCAACTTTGTGCTCTGATACCATCCGTTGCGACCTCGGATCGATAAAGATCCTAAGTCCCTGTGATTAACATGCTAGTCCCTAGATCAATAGCTAGCACTTCACAGTCGATGAATATCATGTAAAACACAAGTCATTATTACACGAAAAATCTAGAGTATGTTTATTACAACTTGCATAGCTTATAGCTAGCTCAATTAAAACATCGGAAACTAAGTAAAAACTTGAGTCTAGCAATGCCTCAGGCTAGTTACGTGAAGACCCGCGATCCCTACGCACCTTTCAGTATTCGGATTCTACACATAAGACGTGCAACCAACAAGTTGGGTCAATACTTTGAATGTATTGGCAAATTACACCAAGGAAAGAGTAAGTCTATCTCTACATGCAAGGCTAAGAGTAGGCTCTGGGGTTCATTTGCGTAAAGCCAATTTTATCAAGGTAATAAGGAAAGAGGAAGAAAGTTTTCCCTACTTTGTAAACTTTGATAAATAGTATAGGGCCGAATGGAACACGTGGATATTACTCACCAAGTGCCCAATCAACCTAGCACTTGGATATTACGCACCAAGTTCCCAAAATCCCACCCAATGGCGATATTACTCATGCCTTGGGGTTTATAAACGTTAGGTTTGGAAAAGAGAGAGGAAGATCTTTCAGAGGCTCCATCCTTCAGATGCTCAAAGTTGTTCTGTTTCCGTGAACACGACTGATCGATAAGATTGCCATACTCTCGAGAGGTTGTGCACTTTCCCCACAACCCACGATCAAGTCCTTTTACAGACAAGACCATGGCGAGGCCTTCCCTTAGTAGCCCCTCTACCAGCTCGATCCAACCGGTCCATGAACCTCCAAATGTTGGTACCCCGGTGAGGTTTCCCACTAAGTACTACGCCAAGACAGAGCCCATATGTATTGTGGTTGCACGGGAAGCTTCTGAATTCTGAAACATGGCAGACTTCTTTGATTCCTGGGTGGCCGTCCTCCACCAAATATCCACTCGTTGACCCGACAACGATTCCGCCCAGAAGAAAACTTAGTTTTATTTTGAAGGGGGTTTTAGAGAAGAAAGGTTCGCTCGAGAGAGCTCTTGTACTTAGAATTTTTTTGAGTCTTTCGAACCCTCCCAACGGTACTTAATATATACAAGTATATAGCATAGCAAGCATAACTTAGAAAAACAGGGTAACTTATTGGGATGGAAAATCCTAAGCATAGAGCTACTCATGGCATACTACAAAACCGCACTTGCAAAATAGTACTAAGAAAATCTACCAAAATCCTACACATGCATACTACAGAATTTTAAGAGTAAAACATGCATAGTCAAAACTGGGACATAAACATGAACAAGTGGTGTAACTTGCCTTGATCCGAGCAGCACACTACACAACAGTACTCCTCAGCGCACTCCGAGCAATCAAACGAAACAAAACATGGATCCCATCACAATTTGCACGAAACAAAGTCACGAAGTCGAATATGCATGCATGCAACATGGTAATATGCAAGGATGAATTCAATTTTGACCAAGGGTTTTATTTGGGGGTGTTGTTGAGTTGGGGATGTCATTGGAATCGATTCCCCATAGGTTTTAAGTATTTTTGATTAAACCCTAAATAAACAGACTCAAAACTAGATCTACAACTCTAATCTACCTCGAGACATATCTGAACAGTCTAAGCAAGTCATAACAATTTTCTACAGAAGGTCTCGCAGATACAAAGCCAACGCAACAAGAATCAACTAAAACGGATTTACGGATAATTTTCTAGAATTAAAATACTCTAATCTAAACTTTAAATCCCACTGCAAGATTTCTGTAGTAAAACACCAATATTATTATAGATCTGTGTTCTACTCAAAATTACAAATCCAACGGTATATTATACGAAAATTTTGGACTACTACATGATTTACTATAGATTTTACAAGTTTAAAAAGTTTTCTGCCTATTTAAAGGAAAATAAAAAGGCGGCGCCAACTTTGCGGCGCCAAGTGGCAGCGCGAGACTGGTCTGAGGGGGAAACGCGGCGCTGACGTGGTGCTGACGCGGGCGTGCCACACGGCGAGTCACGGTTGGCCGGGGTCGGTTTCACCAATCTGTGCCGTTGGATTTCGATCTAACGGTCGGAGGAGGGTGGTGGCTTACCAGTGGGTGGCGACGGCGGTGGCGGCGGAGCATCGGTGGCGGTCGGCGACGGTCAGCGGCGGCGAGGCGGTGCTCCCCCGGCCCGGTGAAGTAGACGACGGCGAGCGGTTCCTCGCCGCGGTTCCGTTCCCGGGGTGGCGAGCGGCTGCTTCTTCCCGAGGTGGCGGCGAGCGGCGACTGGAGCTCGCGGGTGCCGGCGAACTCCGGCAGGCGATTGCGGTCGGCTCGGCCTACTAAACAAGGGGAAAACGACGTGAGGTGAAGCGGTACTAAAAGGGGAAGGCAGAGAGGGAGAGAAAAGGGAAGGGGCGGCGAAAAAACTTGCCGTCGGTGGTGGCGGTGGCGAACTCCGGCGAGTTCCATGGCGGCGGCCCAGTGGCGGTGGTGGAGGAAAAGTTAGGGTTTTTGGGGAGGCGTGCCGGGGCTTTAAATAGCCGGGCTTACTTGGCGCGGGGGTTGCGGAAATCCGCTCCGATTCGGCCGGAGTTGGTTGTGCCGACGCGGCGAGGCGTGCTCGAGCCGGACTCGGACGGAGGAGGGGGATGACGGGTGGGACCGGCCTGTCGGCGGCTGCGGGCGTGGGAGCGGGCTGGCGGATGGCGCGGCTTGCGGGGCCGGCCCACGCGCTGCGCGACGCCCACCCGGCCAGGCGGGCGGTAGGTAAGTCCCGGGCTGGCTCGGCTGGCCCGGTTAGGCTAGGTTTCTCCTTTTTTTTATACTTTTTATTTTTTTCTGTTTTACTAGAAGTTGCGTAACTTCTGCAAACAGATTCCGATTTAAAAGAAATTGGTCTCTAAAATTTTGTAAAAAGGATAGGATTAGAATGAGGTTATAAAATAACACTTTTTGCAAAGGTTTAGGAGGATTGATATTGTTTAACCCTTTTAGTCTTTATATGACTATGGGATTTAGGAAGAAAAATATCTGATGCAGTTTTTATTATATGATGCCATGATGCAAGGATATGATGCATGCTTCTAGTAACATCTGTAATTGCAAAAATTTGGGATGTTATAGAGTGGCAAGGAGGACACACGCAACCCTAGTTTCCACAACCCTCGCTAGATTGCATCTGCGCAACATTGTAACTTTCGACTCCTTCGATAATTCCACGAGCAGACAAGTAGGAGTAGGGACCTCTACAAGGCCTGAACCTGGGTAAATCCTTTGTCCCCTGTGTGCTTGTTTGCTAGCCGATAGATGTCTCCAGCGCTCCCTCCTTCTCCAAAACCCAAGTCCATAACAATGGGCATTGATGAGTTAAACCCTCGTCACATCCTGTAACTCGGATCTTTCGACTTGACATTCCCTTGGCTCACTCCGAGATATTACTCGCTGGACGAGTTATTTTCTGCCCATCCGGGTCATTCTTCCTTCTCTCGTACGCTTCCCCACATCCTATGTGGCGCCCCGCAAAAACCACTACTAGAAAATCGCGTTGTTTTTGTGCATTGCATCATCATGACCGCATGCTCATGTCATCATGCCACTTTGCATTTGAGCATCGTCATGTCATCATGCATTTGTTTGTCTAAAACTATTTTCAAAAAGTCTGTTTTTGTTTTCTAAACGCCCCGTATTTATTTCAAAATAAAACCCGGGTCTCCGGAATATTTTTGTTTCCTCTACCAACGGTTTTCAAAAGCCCCGTTTTAAATAATAAAATATTTCTTTTATTTTTTTAGGAAGCTGCCCGCCAGGCCCGAAAGCCCGGCCAGCCACCTCCAAATCCTAGACTAACAAGACCCTAACCCTAACTAGACAAACCCTACCTACCTACTCCCCACAGCCGCCACCCTCCCGCCTCAATTCCGTTTCTCCTGCCTAGCCATCTCCACCTCACCAACCCCTCCACCTCACCCTGGCCTCTCTCGGTTCGCCACCTAATCCCCTGGCCCCACTCCCCTATCACCAGATCGCCCCAGCCGACCCAATCCCCACTCCACCTGGGCACTCACTCCCACCACCTGCCCAAAACACGCCACCACACGCGCGTGCTTGCACGCTCCCAGGCGCCCACCCCACCAGCCTCCAACCACCCCGCCCCCCACGCCTAGCCCCACCACTCCACGTGACCCATCTCCCTCGATCCCACCCCGCCCCGTCTCTCCTCCTCCACGTGCCGAACCCTGCCAGCCGCGCCCTCCGCTCCCCGCAGCTACCTCCCCTCTCCCCTTTCCCCGCCGCCTCCACCTTCCCCTCTGGTACCGCCGGCCACCGCCGGGCCTCCCCGCACCCCGCGTCGCCCGTCCCCGCCGAGGTCCCTGCCGCCTGGTTTTCCTATGACCGCCGCCCTCCGCGCCACGACCGCCACCCGCTTCTCCCGCCGCCCGCCTCCCGGCGACTCCGCCCCGCCTCCACCTCGTCGCCTCCTCGGCCCTGCACCGACACGGGCGACCCCTTACCCTTGCTCGCTTTCCCTCGCCTCGCCGCCGGCCTTCCCCGACCTCGGCCCCGTCGCTCCTGCCGCGGCCGTCCCTGCCACCCGCGCTGGCCCTGGGCCCCGCTTCACGCCTCGCCGCCGCGTCCCCGCCACCAGAGCTCCCCTACCACGAAGCCGCTCACCGGCGACCCTCTGCGCTACCGGCCATTCCTTCTGCCGCAGGGGGCCCCGCATCCTCCGCCGAGCTCGACCTTGCCCGCCACCTCGCTCACCTCCACGCCTTGCCGCCTCCGCTCGCATCGCTCCTCGTCGCCATCCCCGCTCGGCCCCGCCTCGCCTCCGGCCGCCCTAGCGCTGTCTGCGCCAGCCGCTGCCGCCACGGTGTTCCCCACGGCTCCGTCCCCTGTGCGCCGGAGCGGCCTCGCCGGTTCAGCCCTGCGGCTTCGCTGCTCGAGCCCCAGGTCTGAGGGCGCCACCTCGTGTTCCCTCTGCCAGCACGCGTGTATGTCCTGTAATTGTGTGTTCTGTGGGCTCTAAAAGTCCCTTTGTCTGTTGATCCATGAAAAATACGGGCTGGCATGCAAGCACCCTTTTGCAGCTACCTTCCAAGACCATCTCGCCAAGTTATCCTCCTCGAAGACTAATTAGGAAGACCCCGATCCACGAATCCGATGGCGAACCCCCGAAGACAGATCCCGCCGAGACCGAACACTCAAGTTCTCCGTCGCGGAACGGCAAGTTCGTCCACATGGAGCCGCCGGGCCACGCAAGACCATCGGCGCCGAACCCAAGACCGACACCATCACCCGAGTAATTCGACAAGCATGCCTAGTACGCCGACATGGGACCGACCAGTTCGCCGAGAACCGTTCCCGGAACCGAGACCGATCCGGAGCACCAAGGCCTTCCACAGGGAGTCGTCAAGATCATCGTGGAACTCCAAGGTCTACTTCGTAGGGTGTCGAAAGCCAAGGTCGCTGACACGGATACGCCAAGTACTTCCCCCAGACGCCAAGTCCGACCCGACCCGTGGACCCGACAAGATCTTCACGACGACAAGATCGACACCGACCAGGGCGAATCCGATGAGCCCCCGACGCCCAACCAAGTCCTTCGACAACCTCCGAAGACCGATCACGTCGATTAGAACCCCAGATCCGATCCCCGTCGGACCCTTCCGATCCCCCGCACCCCCGGAACCCAAGATCTGCCGAGCCCAGATGTGTGAACCTTTTTCGAGCCCCTATTTTATAAATGCTATATATAAAACCTGTTGCATAATAATTGTTCATCTCGGATGCATATCATAATCATGCCGGATCTTCTTTCGTAGTATTAAATATTGCATCCGGTGTTTCTTCTAGTGTTTGCTTCTTCACGGACTAGGCCGATGAGTTGATGCGAGTATCGACAAGTTCTTCGGATATGAACCTTCGGCAGTGTTTCCGAGGCGAGCATTCTCCCCCTTTCTTCCTATTTTGCATTTATAGTCTTTACATCCTCCTGTTGATCTATTGCTATCCGTGTCGCGATGCTTTAGTTTCTGTGCACCAGTTATATCCCGTGCAGCCTCTATATTGCCTTGGACACCTCCTATTACCTGTGTTTGGTAGCTAGCTGGCCTTGAGAGTCGTAGTTTCTTGCTCAGGTGCGATCTTGTATTGTCGAGTACCACCGTTGTTGTATTGATGGCAGATGTTTATTGGTGGAGATGCTTAATGGTGGAGTTGATCATGACTTTAATTACAACCATTAAAAATGCTAGATATAACTAATGCAGAGGCATCGGTGGGCAATAGATGTTATTTGGTTCTTCCACGCTCACTTGTGTCCCGTAGGACCCCGAGTACTTGATACCTATTCCTTGACTTTTCGCACTGTCCACATCCGGGAGGACTTATGGACCCCCTGAGCCAGAGATTGATTCATTTCTATTTCTTGGGGCCACAAGTAGTTTGGGGATTTATTACTATCCTGTACCTATGCCATGTTTTACTGTTTTATTTAAGATTGTGCATGGAGCACATGTACTGTTTTGGATCGTGCCACGTTTTCGCGGTATCGACAAGCCCAGTCACACTTTCGGGTTCCTAGTCGCTTACAGCCATCGTCACAAACCCTGGGTCCGTTCCGGAGCCGGCCAACTTCGTTTCGGGTAGCTTAGTGGGGTGGCCCCGTGAAATATTTCTGAATCCTTTGATCGCTTTGTCGTGAATGCCTGGTTGGGTTTTGAGTTGGTTTTTTCGAGGTTGATCGAGTGTGTGTTGCTATTTGTGCACCCCTGCAGGGTAAAACTTTCTGAAAGCCGTGTCCGCGGTTATGGACGACTTGGAGCATAGTATCTCGATCGTAGAGAAGCATAACTAAAGTAGTATTATAAATTTGGCTTAATATGTGACTAGTAATCATCTTCAACTATAACGGAATGGATAATAAAAATGCCAACAACTGGTGGATCGGTGGTGATCTGTGTCATACTATATCTGTCTAGTAAGTATTGCAACTCCAATGGAATGTGATAAAAGTGCCAACAACTGCTGGGTTTTGGGATTCCTCAGGACAATTATACCTGACTAGTAAATGTTCCAACTACAACGGAATGGTGATTAAAACTGCCCACTACTTATGCTATCAGGACGGCCCACGATATCTATATCTCACTAGTAAGTGCTTCAATTATAATGGAATGAATAAACCTGCCAACTGTGTGTGTTCCTTGGTCCGACTTCCTCATTTGGTCTCGAGGGGGAAATACTAGGATGGGTTTGTTTGGTGTTAGCTCCAGGTTGGATCCGGATAGGTCTTTCTTATCCCTCTCTAATAGTCGCCAGTTTTACTGAGTCTCTATAGGTTGTTTAGTGCTGCTGCGCTGCCGCTTCAGTCCACCATACCTATGTAGGCAAGAGCCACCGAATTCTAGCCTCGCCGTGTACTGGCCTCAGTACTGACGCTCCTCTTTTTCCTTTGCCCTTGTCGGCACCCCTTTTGTTTTAGCAGGTTTTGAGATCGACGTCATTAGCAGGGTTACCCTTCCGGCTTGGCCTGGGCAGGGTTATGGACGCCATTGGTTATTCTTCAGGGCTCTTAGCCCCCTTTGCATCTTGTCCGTAGTCGGACGCTCTGTCGTTTTCAAGGTGATTTGGATATTTGTATTGTACATCTGTATTCTTGACTCTTGGAGTCGTGTTGTATATATATATCTGTTCTGTGGGTCCCATCGAGGACTATTGTGTCATGGTAGTACTTCGTTTTCCACCCACACGAAAGTGCCTGGTGGGCGTCCTTGAATCGTTTCTATGCGGGTTTTGGCGGAAAGGGCTAAAACTTGCATAGGGCCGATTTGAGGGTGTTACAGAGTGGTATCAGAGCTCAGCAGTTGCGATACCCCACAAGTCCAGCCTGTAGGATAACCTAGCTAACGGCCGAAGTAGAGTGTCAAAACTATTTTCGAAAATCGGTTGGATAGATCTGATTAGGACTGATTTTACTCCTTACCCCTCTACTGTTCTCCTCTTACCTCTGCGTGTTTTGAATCTGCTCTCTTATCTTTTCTTCAAGTCCAGGATTTCTCATGGTTGGGTTTCCATCGTACCTTCAGGGTTTCGCTTCCTCCTTTGGTAACGGTGTTTCTACATCAGGTCTTCGTGCTATTTGAGGAATCCTTCATCTGTTGGACTTCTCTTTGTTCCTTCTCATGCCTTCTGGTGTTTTCCGACGCGACGACACCATCTATGCGAGATCCGATGCAGAGTCTGCATCCCTCCTTGTTTCCAAACCTTGCTTGTCGAGATCTTCAGTCTGATTCCGAGAGTTGGTTGCATAATTCTCCTATTCATGTGCAGAGTAATGGTTTGGGTGCGTGATGGATTGGCCCCCATGCCGACTACTCAATCTATTTGCTCTCGTACATTGTAGTGGATGAGAATGCATCATTTCTCTCCTTCTAGCGAAGTTAGAGGTGGCTTTATTTGTTGATACCTTTACCTTCGTCCTTTGTTTCCTGGAGTGTTCTCTGGACGATCACGGACCACGACCTCTTGTTAGTGGTGTCGCGAGGATCTACACGAAGTGTGAAGTTTCAGATCACCAACCTTCTTCCCGGTACCACGAGGCGGATCTCGAGGGCGAGATCCATTGTTAGTGGTGTCGAATTGTGGCGCCCCGCAAAAACCACTACTAGAAAATCGCGTTGTTTTTGTGCATTGCATCATCATGACCGCATGCTCATGTCATCATGCCACTTTGCATTTGAGCATCGTCATGTCATCATGCATTTGTTTGTCTAAAACTATTTTCAAAAAGTCTGTTTTTGTTTTCTAAACGCCCCGTCTTTATTTCAAATTAAAATCCGGGTCTCCGAAATATTTTTGTTTCGTCTACCAAGGGTTTTGAAAAGCCCCGTTTTAAATAATAAAATATTTCTTTTATTTTTTTAGGAGGCAGCCCGCCAGGCCCGAAAGCCCGGCCGGCCACCTCCAAATCCTAGACTAACAAGACCCTAACCCTAACTAGACAAACCCTACCTACCTACTCCCCACAGCCGCCACCCTCCCGCCTCAATTCCGTTTCTCCCGCCCAGCCATCTCCACCTCACCAACCCCTCCACCTCACCCTACCCACTCCCGGTTCGCCACCTAATCCCCTGGCCCCACTCCCCTATCACCTGATCGCCCCAGCCGACCCAATCCCCACTCCACCTGGGCACTCACTCCCACCACCTGCCCAAAACATGCCACCACACGCGCGCGCCCGCACGCTCCCAGGCGCCCACCCCACCAGCCTCCAACCACCCCGGCCCCCGCGCCTGGCCCCACCACTCCATGCGACCCATCTCCCTCGATCCCACCCCGCCCCGTCTCTCCTCCTCCACGTGCCGAACCCCGCCGACCGCGTCCTCCGCTCCCCGCAGGTACCTCCCCTCTCTCCTTTCCCCGCCGCCTCCACCTTCCCCTCTGGTACCGGCGGCCGCCGCCGGGCCTCCCCGAACCCCGTGTCGCCCGTCCCCGCCGAGGTTCCCGCCGCCTGGTTCTCCTCCGGTCACCGCCCTCCGTGCCGCGACCGCCACCCGCTTCTCCTGCCGCCCGCCTCCCGGCGACTCCGCCCCGCCTCCACCTCGTCGCCCCCCCCGGCCCTCCACCGACACGGGCGACCCCTTACCCCTGCTCGCTTTCCCTCGCCTCGCCGCCGGCCTTCCCCGACCTCGGCCCCGTCGCTCCGGCCGCGGCCGCCCCTGCGACCCGCGCTGGCCCCAGGCCCCGCTTCACGCCTCGCCGCCGCGTCCCTGCCACCAGAGCTCCCCCGCCACGAAGCCGCTCACCGGCGACCCTCTACGCCACCGGCCACTCCTTCTACCGCAGGGGGCCCCGCATCCTCCGCTGAGCTCGACCTCGCCCAGCGCCACCTCACTCACCTCCACGCCTTGCCGCCTCCGCTCGCATCGCTCCTTGTCGCCGTCCCCGCTCGGCCCCGCCTTGCCTCCGGCCGCCCTAGCGCTGTCTGCGCCAGCCGCTGCCGCCATGGTGTTCCCCACGGCTCCGTCCCCTGTGCGCCCGAGCGGCCTCGCCGGGTTGGCCCTGCGGCTTCGCTGCTCGAGCCCCAGGTCTGAGGGCACCACCTCGTGTTCCCTCTGCCAGCACGCATGTATGTCCTGTAATTGTGTGTTCTGTGGGCTCTAAAAGTCCCTTTGTCTGTTGATCCATGAAAAATACGGGCTAGCATGCAAGCACCCTTTTGCAGCTACCTTCCAAGACCATCTCGCCAAGTTATCCTGCTCGAAGACTAATTAGGAAGACCCCAATCCACGGATCCGATGGCGAACCCCCGAAGACCGATCTCGCCAAGACCGAACACTCAAGTTCTCCATCGCGGAACGGCAAGTTCGTCCACATGGAGCCGCCGGGCCAGGCAAGACCATCGGCGCCGAACCCAAGATCGACACCGTCACCCGAGTACTTCAACAAGCATGCCTAGTACGCCGACATGGGACCGACTAGTTCGCCAAGAACCGTTCCCGGAACCGAGACCGATCCGGAACACCAAGGCCTTCGACAGGGAGTCGTCAAGATCATCGCGGAACTCCAAGGTTTACTTCGTAGGGTGCCGAACGCCAAGGTCGCCGACACGGATACGCCAAGTACTTCCCCCAGACGCCAAGTCCGACCCGACCCACGGACCCGACAAGATCTTCACGACGACAAGATCGACACCGACCAGGGCGAATCCGATGAGCCCCCGACGCCCAACCAAGTCCTTCGACAACCTCCAAAGACCGATCACGTCGATCAGAACCCCAGATCCGATCCTTGTCGGACCCTGCCGATCCTTCGAACCCCCGGAACCCAAGATCTGCCGAGCCCAGATGTGTGAACCTCTTCCGAGCCCCTATTTTATAAATGCTATATATAAAACCTGTTTAATAATAATTGTTCATCTCGCATGCATATCATAATCATGCTGGACTTCTGCCGTAGTATTAAATATTGCATCCGGTGTTTCTTCTAGTGTTTGCTTCTTCACGGACTAGGCCGATGAGTTGATGCGAGTATCGACAAGTTCTTCGGATATGAACCTTCGGCAGTGTTTCCCAGGCGAGCATTCTCCCCCTTTCTACCTATTTTGCATTTGTAGTCTTTACCTCCTCCGGTTGATCTATTGTTATCCGTGTCACGATGCTTTAGTTTCCGTGCACCAGTTATATCCCGTGCAGCCTCTATATTGCCTTGGACACCTCCTATTACCTGTGTTTGGTAGCTAGCTAGCCTTGCGAGTCGTAGTTTCTTGCTCAGGTGCGATCTTGTATTGTCGAGTACCACCGTTGTTGTATTGATGGCAGATGTTTATTGGTGGAGATGCTTAATGCTGGAGTTGATCATGACTTTAATTACAACCATTAAAAATGCTAGATATAACTAATGCAGAGGCATCGGTGGGCAATAGATGTTATTTGGTTCTTCCACGCTCACTTGTGTCCCGTAGGACCCTGAGTACTTGATACCTGTTCCTTGACTTTTCGCACTATCCACATCCGGGAGGCCTTATGGACCCCCCTGAGCCAGAGCTTGATTCATTTCTATTTCTTGGGGCCACAAGTAGTTTGGGGCTTTATTACTATCATGTACCTATGCCATGTTTTACTGTTTTATTTAAGATTGTGCGTGGAGCACCCGTACTGTTTTGGATCGTGCCACATTTTCGCGGTATCGACAAGCCCAGTCACACTTTCGGGTTCCTAGTCGCTTACAGCCGTCGTCACAAACTCTGGGTCCGTTCCGGAGCCGGCCAACTTCGTTTCGGGTAGCTTAGTGGGGTGGCCCCCTGAAATATTTCTGAATCCTGTGATCGCTTTGTCGTGAATGCCTTGTTGGGTTTTGAGTTGGTTTTTCCGAGGTTGATCGAGTGTGTGTTACTATTTGTGCACCCCTGTTGGGTAAAACTTTCTAAAAGCCGTGTCCGCGGTTATGGACGACTTGGAGCACAGTATCTCGATCATAGACAAGCATAACTAAAGTAGTATTATAAATTTGACTTAATATGTGACTAGTAATCAGCTTCAACTATAACGGAATGGATAATAAAAATGCCAACAACTGGTGAATCGGTGGTGATCTGTGTCATACTATATCTGTCTAGTAAGTATTGCAACTCCAATGGAATGTGATAAAAGTGCCAACAACTGTTGGGTTTTGGGATTCCTCAGGACAATTATACCTGACTAGTAAATGTTCCAACTACAACGGAATGGTGATTAAAACTGCCCACTACTTATGCTATCAGGACGGCCCACGAGATCTATATCTGACTAGTAAGTGCTTCAATTATAATGGAATGAATAAAACTGCCAACTGTGTGTATTCCTTGGTCCGACTTCCTCGTTTGGTCTCGAGGGGGAAATACCAGGATGGGTTTGTTTGGTGTTAGCTCCAGGTTGGATCTAGATAGGTCTTTCTTATCCCTCTCTAATAGCTGCCAGTTTTACTGAGTCTCTATAGGTTGTTTAGTGCTGCTACGCTGCCGCTTCAGTCCACCATACCTATGTAGGCGAGAGCCGCCGAATTCTAGCCTCGCCGTGTACTGGCCTCAGTACTGACGCTCCTCTTTTTCCTTTGCCCTTATCGGCACCCCTTTTGTTTTAGCAGGTTTTGAGATCGACGTCGTTAGCAGGGTTACCCTTCTGGCTTGGCCTGGGCAGGGTTATGGACGCCATTGGTTATTCTTCAAGGCTCTTAGCCCCCTTTGCATCTTGTCCGTAGTCGGACGCTCTGTCGTTTTCAAGGTGATTTGGAGCTTTGTATTGTACATCTGTATTCTTGACTCTTGGAGTCGTGTTGTATATATATCTGTTCTGTGGGTCCCATCGAGGACTGTTGTGTAATGGTAGTACTTTGTTTTCCACCCGCACGAAAGTCCCTGGTGGGCATCCTTGAATCGTTTCTATGCGGGTTTTGGCGGAAAGGGCTAAAACTTGCATAGGGCTGATTTGAGGGTGTTACATCCTACATGGAGGGTAATCATTATTTTGCCTCATTTTACGGACCTACGCCAGTTGTTGTCCCAGTTACTATATTCACTGTCAGGAATAACTGTTGTAAACATCACATCATGGCTGCCCCCTCGTTAACGGTATCGGCACATCGCGTCATGGGATCCACTACTCCCTGTGGCCCTTCCTGTGGCCTGCCTCTGATTGGCTGACGCGGTAAGTACACGGCCACATTGTGTGGCTTCGCTGTACTGCAGGATCCCACTACCCCTCTCAGGGGCATGGTTAAATAGGGGACAGGGGCGGCCCTTAGGGATTTCCCCTACTTGGCATGCTTGCCTGCCCTTCTTCTTCCTTCTTTCTCACAACAACGCTGTCGCCGCTACCTCTGCTTCGCGTAGTGCCGCCGCCATCATGCTTCGCTGCCTTGCCATTCTGCCATAGCCGCGCTGCCATTCCAGCACTACCTCGCTATTGCGGGGCCTCGCCAGTCCAGGCTGCCGTTGCCCAGCGTAGATTGTTTCTGCGAAGACAGTGATTTGGAGATGACGAAGGAGGAAATTGCCATTGTTGAGGAAGAGGAGGAGGAAGGCGAGGCGCACGAACCTGGTGGCTGGGCTGGCTCGTGGGTCTGTCAAGATGATGTTGACTGGCTCTACAAGACCCTCCGCATTCCTACAGGGGTTACCTGCTGCCTCGCAGCCCAGGAGATCGCTCCCTCTCCCAATCCGGGTGAGTTCATGGTCTTCTTATCCCATTTCCAGCGCGGTTTTGGTCTCCCAGTCAGTAATTTGTTCCATGATTTCATAAATGCCTATGAGCTCCAGCCGCACCATCTGCCGTTGAATGCCATCACTTCCCTTTCTTCCTTTGCCTCCGGCATAGAAGGATATGACGGCCTTTGGCCCACCAAGGAGCTTTGGATCAATTTCTTTGGCCTTCGCAAAAATGTCATCCCCGGCCCTCATCTGGCCCTTGCTGATAAATCCTTGACCCAATGCGGTGGGGCTTCTATCTCTCCCTGTAAAAACTCTGCATTCCCCACTCACAGGCCTTGAGTCCTGCAAAGGCTGGGCCCGTACATTCTTTTATGTGAGGAATAACACGGATGAAGACCTGATCCGGCTGCTCCCCTTCAAGCTGAGTGTTCTGGATACATCCTTGTGGGACTAGATCCCAAGGCGGGCAACTGCCTTGGCGAATTAGGTGGACAAGCGACTCAAGGATCTGAATAAGTTGGGGCTACGCAACAAGGACGTGATCATCACCTTCATCCGTAGCCGGTCTCCCCTCTCTAGAAGCGCATGCACAAGCTCTGCCACATGAGTGGTCATTTTGACCCCAATCGCACTTCCTCCTTCGAGCTCAACAACACCGAGATATTTTGCCGAGTCAAGGCTATCTTTAAGATAGAAAAGGACTTCACTGAGGAGTGGGAGTGGGGGCTAGAACACTACTGCAGAGATAACCTGCCTCCTCCGGTATATTTCTCACTTGTTCCCTTTTCTGGGTCTTGTCTTATGTCGGATAACTCTCTTACTCATTTCTTTTGTATTTTTGCCTCTAGTTGTTTTTTATCAGACCCTTGAGGATGGTTCGGTTCCATCCCTAAAACGGGGGAAGGACCATGTGGTCTCGAATGTGGTGGAGCCGGACATGGAAATGTTCCTTCCCACTCCGGATCGCTCTAGACGAACCTCTAGTAAGGCCTCTTCTTTAAGAGATTGGCCTGATGATGATGACGACTCTGATATTGAGATTATGGAGGTACTTGATCCAGTGCCCATTTCTTCCGCGTTTCTGGTTGACTCGTCTTCAGCTAACCCTGCCAGGCAGGTCCACGAGGATCCTCCTCTCACCGTGGGTGACCCGGTTCCTGCTCCCTCCAACAAGCGTGCCGCTACCTTGGTCGCTTCTTCCGAGCTGCCCCCAGCCAAGAAAAGGCAGAAGAAACCCGGCGTCAAGGGCGCCAACAAACCCGCGCCGAAGGCCATGGTTCGGAGAGCGCACAAGCCCATGGAACCTCCAACCTCATCCGAGTGAGCTTCTCCTTGCCCATCTTTTTTGGATAGAATAACTTTGGTCTCATATATTATTGCTTCTGATTTGTACTTGTTTCCTTTCTGATTCGGTAGGGCTGCCAGGGTGATCCCCCAGAGTAGTTCCAGCATCGCTTCACCTATCCGGAGTAATCCATCTCCCCCCGCAACGATGATGTTCGCCCGCTGAGCCATATTCAAGAGAGCTCAGTGGCTGCTCCGAATCTGAGCCCACCTTGTCATGAGGAGGGCAACATCGGTGCGGGGGGAAGTGGGGCCGCCGAGGATTTGGCCATGCTCCCCAGCTCTTCTTTGGCTCAGCCGGAACTAGTTACTTTCGAGGTGCCGATAATCTCGGCACCATCTCAAGACCAATCTGCACCAGTTCTAGCTTCAACACTAGCGCTAGTGTCGACGCCAGAACAAGTACCAGCACCAGCTCTAGTACCAACAACATCATCAGCTCCAGTACCAGCTCCAGCACCAGCACCATCGCTAGTTCCAGCACCAGCACCAGCGCGAGTACCATCATTAGCACCAGCACCCAAAAAACCTTAGACCGCTTCTTCCGGGTCAACTCCTTCTATGAAGGACATATTTCAATCAGCATCTCAGGCCCAGCCTAGAGTGCAAGCCTCGCCTCTTCTACAGTGGCCCAAGTCTGGCAGCAAAAGAAAAAGAGTGCCGAGGTTGCCAAGGACCAAGCTTCCAAGGGCGTAAACATCGAGTCTGGACAGTGTACTCTTGTGTCCATGACAAAGAAGAGTAGCACCTCCTCCAGGTCATCTACTTTCGGATCTGATGGTAGCAAGCAGCTTACTTTGCACACTAGTCCAGCTGCTACACAAATGACCACGAAGGAGGCGCATGCTAAAGGCTTTGTTGTTGCCCAGACTCTCTCCGGGGAAAGCTATGGCCCATTGGTTGAATATGTCAATAACTAGAGTGAGGCTGAGTTTGTAAACCTCAACAAAGAGATTCCGGAGAAGTTTGGCCCCACCGAATTCCACGCCCAGATGAACACTGCTTCGAAGGCAATTACTTTGGTAGGCCGAATGATGGATGTAAACCTCTTCGTCATACATTTACATGTATGCAAGTACTTAGAGATATATCCACTAGTCCTCGAGCCTCTGAGGGACTAATTTGCTACTCGACCGGATGCTCTTAGAAAACTAGTGCAGGTCCTTAGTATCTTCAACTATTCACACACCTAGAGCATGGTTAAGTTCCACTTGGCCCGGATCTTCTAAACCTTGAATATTCACACACCTAGAGCCGGGTTAAGTTCTATTTGGACCGGATCTTGCAAACTTCGAATATTCACACACCTAGAGCAGGGTTAAGTTCCACTTGGCCCGGAGCTTGTAAACTTTGAATATTCACACACCTAGAGCTGGGTTAAGTTCCACTTGGCCTGAATCTTGTAAACTTTGAATATTCACACACCTAGAGCCGGGTTAAGTTCCACTTGGCCCGGATCTTGTAAACTTCAAATATTCACACACCTAGAGTCGGGTTAAGTTCCACTTGGCCCGATCTTGTAAACTTCGAATATTCACACACCTAGAGCCAGGTTAAGTTCCACCTCGCCCGGATCTTGTAAACTTCGAATATTCAGACATCTAGGGCTAACAATGTTCTTTTTCAGATCACAATGAACCACCGCACCGCCGAGTTCCAGTGTCTTCTGGATACCCACAAAGATCTTCGCTCGAAGCACGGAAAACTGGCTGCTGAGCTGAAGAAGAAATGTAAGTGTTTTCACTTAGGATCTTTTGCTTTCACTTTTCTATGTTATTTGTTGTCCGTATTAACTTGTTATGTAGATTGCACAGCCGAAGTTGAAGATGAGAACATCATTATGAGGAAGAACTTGGCCGATATCACAGGTAACTCATCATGGTCATTTAGCCTTTGACGAGGGTTTAACTCATCAATGCCCATTGTTATGGACTTGGGTTTTGGAGAAGGAGGGAGCGTTGGAGAAATCTATCGGCTAGCAAACAAGCACACAGGGGACAAATGATTTACCCAGGTTCAGGCCTCGTAGAGGTCCCTACTCCTGCTTGTCTGCTCGTGGAATTATCGAAGGAGTCGAAAGTTACAATGGTGCGCAGATGCAATCTGGCGAGGGTTGTGGAAACTAGGGTTGTGTGTGTCCTCCTCGCCGCCCCCTCCTAGCCTTTATATAGATAGGTTAGGTCTCGGGTAGCAGGTCGAGTCGGTTACAAGTTAGGGTTTTCCCCTTCAAACTTTCTATCTTTAGCTTCTTCTTGTTCTTCAAGCAATAGAGAGTCCACAAGTCACTCGAGTCCTTTCATCCGGGCCTTGGCGACACCGTGGGCCTATACATATTTGGACCGTATATACCAAGCTCAAGTACCTATAGGGTATACCCATGTTAGTAGCCCCCGAGTGTCCAGTGGAGTCGCAGATTCGACTGGGGACTTTTGAAATCTTCGAGTGCTTGATTGAGTACATTTCGACTGCTTTTATTTGTGCCATAGGGATTGTTGATATACGTGCCTGATATAGCCGAAGTGCCGGTATCAGTTAACCACCTTAGGGTGAAACAACACAATCTACTCGAACTCGAGTCCCCGGACTCGAATCTGGAAAAGTGCTGGCGTAATTCGACTCAGGCCGCGGAGGTCTTATAGGAGTCGAATTCCAGTTATACGGGTGTGAGCACTCGACGCGTCCGTCAAGGCATGTTCATCGTGCCTGTAGGCATGGATATATTTTTGGTAGTGCGCAGCTAAATGCGTTGCCAGGCCTTATTCAGGTCTTACCTTCACGCTGTAAGCGCAGCATCCAAATTTTATCATCGCGGAGACGATTCGGGCGACCCAGGAGACGTAGTCTCTTTGTAGGGAAAAATTATGAGGCGGTGTCGCCATGAGCTGCGAGTGCGGACATTATCAACACACAGTTTTCTGTGCAAATAATCATAGGGTGCGTGACCAGCGCTCCCTATGGGAGTAGCCCCTGAGTGCCTGGTTGAGTCGAAGACTCAGGCAGGGACTAAATAACATTTGCGACTGCCGTCGTCTTTTGGTTGCTTGTTTCAGTCAAAATTTTCCAGCGCTCCCTATGGGAGTAACCCATGTCCATAGTCGAATTGTATTTTCAAATGTTTTGGGTTTGCTTTTGATTGTCCTTGTTCCTGCAAAAAGAAAATAAAATCGTAGGGTGCGCGGCCAGCGCTCCCTATGGGAGTAGCCCCTGAGTGCTTGGTGGAGTCGAAGACTCTAGCAAGGACTAAAGTAGTCGAATTTTTCCACTGCGTAGCTTTGATGACGTCAGTGCTGACGCTTGTATGACCTCAGTTGCCTGCGTGAGCGAGTTTGACGGGACGTGACGAGCGGTGGGTCCCACTTCCTGACTTTGATTTGACTGGGCGTGCGTAATCTTTATTTTAACTATGCCTCCTCGATTTTGGCGTGTAAGTAGTGGAGGGACGGTTCGCGCTTCCTCTTCTCCACGTGTCCAACACGATGTGTGCCACGCGTCCAGTAGGGTTTTTCTGAGCCGTTGGATTGCATCTTCTAGGGGTTAAGTAGCGATGCTACGGCGGTAATTTCCCATCTACGCTCTTTCTTCCTTGCTGCCATCGCCATTGCTGCTGATCTTCTGCTTTTTCTTGCACTCGTTTCCTCCACAACGCTGGACCACCTCCGCTCGTTTCCGAGCTACTTTCTGCGCTCGCATCCCCGCCGTTCAATGGGGAAGAAGAAAGGAGGCGCTGTTGCTGATTCCGCGGCCACCATCGCCGCGGCAAAGAAGAAGGGTGGCTCCGCTGCTGCGGGCACCAGTGCCGCCGCCGGCGGGAAGAAGAAGGTCGCGGGCACCCGCGTGGCAAATGGTGCATGGCGCCCTTCCATCATCAAGGCGTCGGATCTCCGTCTTCTTCGCCAAGACGGAGTTATCTCCGTAGCAGTCGCCAATGCGCACGTCCCCAGCGGTGCGACCATTCTTGCTCCTCCCGCTGGTTTTCGAGTGATGTTTCTTGCATTCGTCATTCGCGGTCTTTCCTTGCCTCTCCACCCCTTTCTTAGGGGTCTTCTTTGTTTCTACGGGCTCCAGCTCCATCAGGTGTCCCCAAATTCGATCCTCCACATCACCTGCTTCATCACTCTTTGCGAGTGCTGGCTCAGAATCGAGCCACACTTTGGTCTTTTCAAGTGCATATTTAAATTGAAGCGTCAGTCCGCATCTGGCTCTTTAGTTTATGACGTAGGTTGTTGCGGAATCCACATCGACCCATCCGCCACCTACTTCGACATCAAGCCCACCAAGTCCGTCCAGGGATGGAGGGACAAATGGTTCTATGTCCGCGATCAGAAGTCCAAAGATGAGCACTTTGGACTCGCGCCCTTCGATCCCGCGACTCCCTGCAAGAAGATGCGTTCCTAGAAGAACGTAGTTATGCCTGGCGAACTCGCGAAGACATACGTGCTGTATCAACGCGTCTGCGACCTCGAGAGTCGCATAGGCGCAGAAGAGGGAGGCTGCGCCCTTATCCGAACCTGGCTGCGCCGTCGCGTCTAACCCCTTGTAACACCCTCGAATCAGCCCTATGCAAGTTTTAGCCCTTTCCGCCAAACCCGCATAGAAACGATTCAAGGACGCCCAGCAGGCACTTTCGTGCGGGTGGAAAACGAAGTAATACCATTACACAACAGTCCTCGATGGGACCCACAGAACAGATATATATACAATAGTGACTCAACGAGTCAAGAATATGGATATACAGTACAAAGATCCAAATCACCTTGAAAACGATAGAGCGTCCGACTACGGACAAGATGCAAATAGGGCTAAGAGCCCTGAAGAATAATCAATGGCGTCCATAACCCTGCCCAGGCCAAGCCGGAAGGGTAAACCTGCTAACGACGTCGATCTCAAACCTGCTAAAACAAAAGGGGTGCCGACAAAGGGCAAAGGAAAAAGAGGAGCGTCGGTACTGAGGCCAGTACACGGCGAGGCTAGAATTCGGCGGCTATCACCTACATAGGTATGATGGGCTGAAGCGGCAGCGCAGCGGCACTAAACAACCTATAGAGACTCGATACAACTGGCGGTTATCACAGAGGGATAAGAAAGACCTATTCAGATCCAACCTGAAGCTAACACCAAACAAACCCAGCCTGGTATTTCCCCCTCGAGACCAAACGAGGAAGTCGGACCAAGGAACTCACACAGTTGGCAGTTTTATTCATTCCATTATAGTTGCAGTAATTACTAATCAGATATAGACAGCATGAGTCACCCTGATAGCATAAGTAGTGGGCAGTTTTAGTTAACATTCCGTTGTAGTTGGAACATTTACTAGTCAGATACAATTGTCCTGAGGAATCGAAAATCCAACAGTTGTTGACACTTTTATCACATTTCATTATAGTTGCAATACTTACTAGGCAGATATAGTATGTCACAAAACAACCCAGATCCACCACTTGTTGGCATTTTTAATATCCATTCCGTTATAGTTGAATCTGATTACTAGTCATATATTAAGTCAAGTTTATAGCACTACTTTAGTTATGCTTGTCTATGATCGAGATACTGTGCTCCAAGTCGTCCATAACCGCGGACACGGCTTTCATAAAGTTTTACCCTGCAGGGGAATAGAAACACACACTCGATCAACCTTGGAAAAACCAACTCAAAACCCAACGAGGCATTCACGACAAAGCGATCACAGGATTCAGAAATATTTCAAGGGGCCACCCCATTAAGCTACCCGCAACGAAGTTGGCCGGCTCCGAGACGGACCCAAGGTTTGCGCCAATGGCTGTAAACGACTGGGAACCCGAAAGTGTGACTGGGCTTGTCGATACCGCGAAAACACTCCGCAATCCTAAACAGTACAGGTGCCCCACGCACAATCTTAAATAAAACAGTAAAGCATGGCATAAGTACATGATATTAATAAAACCCCAAACTATTTTGTGGCCCCAAGAAATAGAAATGAATCAAGCTCTGGCTCAGGGGGGTCCATGGCCTCCCGGATGTGGATAGTGCGAAAAATCAAATAACAGGTATCAAGTACTCGGGGTCCTACGGGACACAAGTGAGCGTGGAAGAACCAAATAACGTCTATTGCCCACCGATGCCTCTGCATTAGTTATATCTAGCAATTTAATAGTTGTGTTTAAAGTCATGATCATCTCCACCATTAAGCATCTCCACCATTAACACGTGCCAGCATTCCAACAACTGTGGTACTTGACAACACGAGATCGCACCTGAGCAAGCAACTACGACTCGCAAGGCCAGCTATCTACCAAACACGGGTAATAGGAGGTGTCCAAGGCAATATAGAGGCTGCACGGGAGATATCTGGTGTACAGGAACTAAAGCATCGTGACACGGATAGCAATAGATCAACAGGAGGAAATAAAGACTATAAATGCAAAATAGGTAGAAGGGGAAGAGATGCTCGCCTGGGAAACACTGCCGACGGATCATATCCGGAGAACTTGTCGATACTCGCATCCACTCATCGGTCTAATCCGCGAAGAAGCAAACACTAGCAGAAACACCGGATGCAATATTTAATACTACGACAGAAGAGCCGGCATGCTTATGATATGATGCAGATGCGGTGCAATTAGGCAGTATTAAGCGGAACCGGGGTCCCGAAAATTAATTAAACAGTTCAAGTTATTTAACAACCCCGCAATTTAAAGGTTGTATTAACAAGGCAAAACATGGCATCGATTCGCTACACCAATTTAAATGGAGTCCGGAATAAGACAAAGATATCCCGCATATGGTCTCCACATTTAAATTAGGTGAATCGACTAAATACCCCCAAACAACAATGATATGCGTGCGAGATGAATGATTAATATGTACAAGTTTTATATATAGCATTTATAAAATAGGGGCTCGGGAACAGGTTCACACATCTGGGTTCGGAAGATCTTGTGCTCCGGGGGTCCGGGGTTCGACAGGGTTCGACGGGGATCGGTCTCGGCGGAACCGTTCTCGGACAACGGAGTAGATCTTGTCGCATGTGATGAAGAACTCGGGTTCGGAAGGAGGACTTGGCGTTCCGATGGATCAGTCCTCGGGGTTGAAGAACTTGGCGTGTCAGGGTTCGGTCTTTGGCTCTTGTTGGGGATATACTTTCCGGGTATCCTTACAGATCCTCTCTGCCCAGTGTGGCCCACTTCGAGCTAGAGCTTTGCTTCAAGGGAGGCCCAGTTAGGGAGAGAAGACGGAGTCCAATCCGACTACGGGAAGGCCCAGAAGACTTACCGACTTAGGCCCATAATGTTACTTGTAGTTCAAGATGTACTCTATAACCAACTCTTAGTCGTAGCCGGATTGATCTCTCCTGTAAACCCTAGGCCGGATATCTATATAAGCCGTCCTAGGGAGAGCCTTTAGGGCGCACCTCATAGTCCACAATCTCAACTCGCACAGGCGAAACCCTTGTAACCCATATTCCGGCTCTGCCGTATTACTGGATTGCTAGCAAGAGTAGGGTCCGTCCAAAGCCGGCGGATTCGAACCTGGGTAAACTTGTGTGCTCACCGTCCCGGAACACCGTACGTCTCACACCACTCTATCCCGCACGCCTCGAGGACCCCCTCATGGCGTACTTGTCCTCAAACCGACGACAGTTGGCGCCCACCGTGGGTCAAGTGAGCTTCGAATCTGCGTTCCGAGCGGAATCTGCAAGAATCGGAATCGGCGAGACCATCGCCGTCGGTCGCATCCTCTACGCCAGCGACGTCCCTCTCATCGTTCTCGACGAGACTTGTATTCCGGCTAGGGAGGCCGTGACTGCCTACACAATCATGTCTTTTGGCGAGATCGATGTTTACATCGGTTTCGCTGAACCTGACCAACCCACCCCAGCGGTGATGACAGAGGCAGAAGAATCTTTTGGGTCCCCTTTGTCCGTGGAGGCGGCAGAGTTCCGGATCTCAGAAAACCCTAATCCCACCCAGCCCGCACCAGTTGCGGAGATGGTGGAGATATCCGATCCTGAAGAATACCTCACGGTCCAAGTCGAATTTGGAGTGGATCTCCCTGGACAAGCCGGATCCCAGATCGACCCACCCGTGGAAGTCGAAATCCAGGAGGAGCACATCAGTGACACTGATTTCGACTCTGACGATGTCGGGAGAGACAGGCCTTTTCTCCGGTACACACTAAGATGTATGATACTGCAAGGCGCTAGCGCAGAAGCAATCCTCGAAACCATTAAAAGTTTCGATATGGCTGATCGCGAAAGCCGTAGGTACCTCAGGAAGCACGCATCATACTTCGTCGGATATGTTGGATCCGGATCCGGCTCTGCCGATGCTGGAGAAAACACCGACTCGATGCTGGAGGCAATTGGAACAAACGCCGACGTTCCCGCATCCTTGGATGAGTCCATGATGTCGGGAGATTTCCAAAAGTTCTCCGCGGAATATGACGAGGAGTACAACTCCAAAGCTACAGAAGATGGACAAGCCATGGACGAAGGATCCGGGGAACACTCTCCCAAAGCGCAGGATGATATGGATGTCAGAGACAATCCCGAACTCCAGTTGTCCGAAAGTACCGATCAGAGCTTGAATCCGGGAAACGGACCCAAAGCCGTCTTTTCTACCGGCGCTGCCAAGAAGGCAAAGAAGAAGAACAAGACCCCGGCAAAAGACCCTCGGACAGAGGAGGTGATTGCCGAGGAATACGAGGAAGACTCGGATGGAGCACTTATCCCAGACGAGCCGAAAAAAGAATCATCGGTGGATGGACACGTGATCACTGAAGGTGCGCGTAAACTCATCGATGCCGCATTAACCACACCTATCCCTACAGCTGCAGAACTTACTGCAGATGAGCTGGACGAAAGGGCCCAAGCCCTAGAAGCGCGTTGTCAACAACTCCTTGATGAAGCTAAAAACATCGAGGTGGAGAAGAAGCGCATATCAAACAAGGAGTATATGTCCCGTCTACATCAGAAGACACGGAAGCGTCACATAGATGACAACCAATTCCCACGTGTCCATGCCGTCCTTTTTGGAGATGAGATGGGAAAGCCACAGAAGGACAGCAATGGAGATTGGGTTTACCCAACACCGGTGCAAAATACCGTGGTAGCTCGCGAAATTCTATCGGCTAATCTAGGACCAGAGGAGATATGTTTGGGTATCAAGCTACTCAATAAGGGACTGGAACGGCAAAAGGTCGCCCTGTCGAGAAGTCAAAAGCTGGTCTCAGATTCCGACCAATGTCACACAGATCCGGCATGGGCTGACGTAAGATCTCACTATGAACGGGCGCAGCATCGTCACCCCGAACACAGGGAAGACAATTATTCAAGAACCGGATCGTCAGGACAGCACCGCAGAACTACACATAACTGGAGCAACGTCACTCCAGCAGCCGAGAAAGACGCGATCGCTGCACTGATTCCGAAGAATCCTCCCCGAAAAGGAGAAGATAAAGAGAAACGTCAGGAGGAGGATCGTCAGAAAATGCCACCTCCTAGACATGAAAACCGTCCGGCTGAGCCTCACCATGGTGGGAACGACAGACGAAGGAACGACGGAAACCACGCTGGCACAAACCGGCAGGGGGCTCGTCATAGTCAAGAACCTCCCCGGAACCAGAATAATGATGCTCCGGACGGAGGCCGGCGATCAGCCGGAAACAACCCAACTGCACCACCCTCTCCATAGCACAGTTATCACAATGGCCCCCAAGGAGGTCAAGGAGGACGACATGGCGGAGGAGGTGGTGGCAGAAGCCGAAGTCCGGCTCCAAGGCACCGCAGCCATAGCTGACATTCGGGACGATCTCTATCCCCGAACAACGCAAGGCACAGGATCAACTCCAACATAGAGGCTCGGCGCTACGAAAACGATGACGTGTACATGGGCCCAAAGTGCTTCGGACCATGCATCAGAGCTACAAAATTCCCGGAAGGATTCGCTATCTCAAGACATATTCAAGCCTACGACGGCATTGCTCGGCCAGACACCTGGTTACAAGACTTCTTCCAAGCTTGCTGCATCGCCAAAGGCGGAAACAGCCTGGTCGCAACCCGATATCTCCCACTTATGTTGCGGAAGACGTCACGATCATGGCTCAATGAACTTCCGACAAACACCATCCACAACTGGTATGATTTACAAAGTGCGTTCTTTCGGAATTTCGAAGGCACATATCGGAGGCCCTGTACGGTTGGAGACCTACAACGTTGCACCCAGAAAGCCGGAGAAACTTGCCGAGATTGTCTCGAACGATGGATTGACGCCAAGAACTCCTGCGAGGGAGTAAATGATCAAACTGTGATTGAAGCTTTCATTGCAGGTCTCCCAATCGGTTTACTGCGCCATCGCTTGAAGTGTGACAAGGCTACTGATCTGGGAGAGATGATAGAAACAGCGAGCAAGTATGCAGATGGTGACGACGATGCAGAGGGATTACTCAACGTCCTGGCCGTACCTCAGTCAGCAAAGACAAAGCAACAGGCTCCGAAGCGCAAAAACACCTCGGAAGAAAAACCCAACGCGGAGACGGCAGTAGTCACTGCTGTTTCCGGGTCTGGAGGACGAGGAGGACGTGGCGGAGGCCTTGGGCGTGGCCGTGGGACATCAAGGGTCCAAGGTAGAGGAGAGCAACAACCAGGCAAAACCTACACTTGGGCCGACATCGCCAATAACCCATGTGTGCATCACTTGGACGCCAATGGGGGCTCGTCCCACACCAACGCTGAATGTCATTTTAACGACGACATCAAGAGAGATGATACCGCGGGCTACAAAGCTAAGCGGAAGAAGGGAAAGAAAAATCCCGAAAAAGACAAAGAGACCAAGGAAGATTCTGACATGGAGGAAGCCGACGCTTCAAATCCCAAGTCGGAAAGGAAGAAAACTTTTCCTACCAAGAAGGACACTTACGCAACCTTCCTCGGATCTCAACCAGCAAAGGCCAAGAAAGCAGTTCTCCATGAGCTCAACGCAACAGTTCCGGCTGTCCCTCAGTATTTGGACTGGTCGGAAGTGGCAATAACGTTTGACCGCGCTGATCATCCGCCTAAACTACACAGGTGAGGAAAATACGCCTTAATCGTCAATCCACTTATTGAAGGTTATGGTTTCTCCAAGACCCTCATGGACGGTGGTAGCAGCATCAATATTCTCTATGTAGAAACGCTACGCCAGATAAAGATCTCGGAAACACAGCTTAACCATAGCTCTGTGATTTTTCACGGAGTTGTCCCAGGAAGACAAGCTAACTCCCTGGGAGAGATCACTTTGGATGTTACTTTTGGAACACCAAAAAATTATCGAACGGAGGCACTTTCCTTCGAAGTGGTCCTGTTCAAGAGCGCATACCACGCTATATTCGGACGTCCGGCTTACTGGGCTTTTATGGCTCGTCCTTGTTACATTTACAATATGATGAAAATTCTAGGTCCCAACGGCGTGATCACCATCAGAGGAGACCCGAAGAAAGCACGAGAGTGCGAGGATGGAAATGCCGCCTTTGCCGAAGCCATGCTGCACGCCCAGGAGTACCAGGAAATCAAGAAGAGCGTAGATCCGTCCGAGATGCCCGCGACGAAGAAGGAGGTGACAAAGCCAAATCCGGAGTTCAAGGCATCAGAAGAGACGAATACGACGCCATTGAAGGATGATGACCCCTCCAAGGTGACCCAGATAGGCGCAGGCCTAAGTAGCGCATAGGAAAGCGCGCTCGCCAAGTTCCTCCGAGCAAATCAAGATATCTTCGCATGGCAGCCATCTGACATGACCGGAGTATCTAGGGAACTTGCCGAGAACTCTCTAAATGTAAACCCGAATGCTAAACCCGTCAAACAGTCCTTGCGAAGGTTTGGTGATGAAAAGCGTAAGGCAATAACTAAGGAACTAGCGCGGCTTGAGTTAGCTGGATTCATAGAAGAGGTCATCCATACTGATTGGTCGGCCAACCCTGTAATGGTCCCTAAAAAGGACACCACTGATTTAAGGATGTGTGTTGATTATACTTCCTTGAACAAGGCTTGTCCAAAAGATCCGTTCGCTCTGCCTAGAATTGATCAAGTTATCGATTCTACGGCAGGCTCAGAACTCCTCTGTTTTCTCGACGCATATTCTGGTTATCACCAAATCCGGATGAAGGAATCTGACAAAATCAAGACTTCATTCATAACCCCTTTCGGAACCTTCTGTTTTGTTACGATGCCCTTTGGGCTGAAGAACGCAGGAGCTACGTACCAGCGCACGATGCAGCGTTGCCTCCATGATCAACTCAGACGCAATGTACATGCATACGTGGATGATATCGCGGTCATGTCCAAAAAGAAGGAAACATTGATTTCCGACTTAGAGGAGACGTTGGCCAATTTACGAAAATACAACATCATGCTTAACCCGAAGAAATGCTTCTTTGGAATACCAGCCAGAAAATTGTTAGGTTTTATCGTGTCTCAATGAGGCATAGAGGTGAAGCATGACAAGATCAAGGCTATTCTCAATATTTCCAGGCCAACTCGCCTGAAGGACGTACAAAGATTAACTGGTTGCATTGCTGCGGTCAGTCGATTTGTAAGCCGGCTTGGTGAAAGAGCCGCACCATTATACAAACTTCTGAAGAAGACCAAAGATTTTGTCTGGACTGACGAAGCTGAAGCTGCACTAGAAGACCTGAAGAAAGTACTCTCATCCGCCCCTATCCTGGCAGCGCCAGAACCTCAGGAATCGATGTTGCTTTACATTGCTGCGAAAAATAGGGTTGTCAGTATAGTTATGGTGGTGGAGAGACCAGAAGAAAATCAGGAGCACCTGGTGCAGCGTCCGGCATACTTTGTCAGCGAGGTTCTGACAGAATCAAAACAGCGATATCCGCACTATCAAAAGTTGGATTACGATGTTTTTCTAGCATCTCGTAAGTTACGACACTATATTCAGGAGCATCCAATTACCGTGGTGAGCAAAGCTCCCATGAGAGATATAATCAACAATAGCGATGCCACAGGACGCGTCGCCAAATGGGGTATAGAGCTTGCATCTTTCGATATTGAGTACAAACCCCGGACAACAATCAAATCCCAGATCCTTGCCGACTTTGTCGCTGATTGGACAGAGACCAAGGAGAACATGGTCCTCCCGGAGTCGGAATATGGGACCCTCTTTTTCGACAGGTCCAAGGCTCGAGGGGGCTCGGGGGCTGGCGTGGTGCTCAAATCACCCCAAGGAGATAAACTTTTATACGTGTTGCAGATCCACTTCACAACGACAAATAACATTGCCGAGTATGAAGCACTGCTGCATGGAATCCGGATTGCTAAGGATATTGGCATCCGACGTTTGATGTGTTAAGGAGATTCGAATCTTGTTGCTCAGCAAGTCTCGGATATTTGTAATGCAAATAAGCACATGGCAGCATATAAGGCTGTCATGGATGATCTATCTAAATCGTTCGAGGGGTTTGAAGTTCAACACATCCCTCGAGCAGAAAACGAGGAAGCAGATGCACTATCTCGAATAGGCTCTGCGCGGAAAGAGGTTCCGGATGGCGCATTTTAGAGCACCTCAAAGTTCCATCGATAAAGGGAGTAGATGAGGAATATCCAACCAAATCTGACTCACCTTTAATAGCAGTTCTGGCTGTAATTCCCAGCTGGACTCAACCCTACCTTGATTACTTGGTAGATGGCAAATTACCCGAAGACGAGGTGCTGAGCCGGCAGATTATCCGACGAGCAAAAGCCTATACTATTGTTAGAGGTGAGCTCCATAAACGGAGTGTTTCTGGGGTTTTTCAGCGCTGTGTATCTCTGCAAGAAGGAGTGGAAATCTTAAGAGAAATCCACGAAGGCGAGTGTGGTCACCACGTTGCAGCCAAATCTTTAGTGGCAAAAGCTTTTCGACATGGTTTTTTCTGGCTTACAGCTCGGGTAGATGCCGAACGATTAGTCAAGACATGCAAAGGCTGCCAAAAGTATGCCAAGCAAGCTCATGTTCCGGCTGATCAGCTACGAACAATACCTATAACATGACCTTTTGAGGTCTGGGGGCTTGATATGGTAGGACCTTTTAAACGAGCTCCAAGTGGATTTACTCACCTCTTAGTGATGGTGGATAAATTCACAAAATGGATCGAGGCTAAACCTGTCACTTGTTGTGATGGAGCAATAGCCAAAAGATTTGTCGAGGATGTTATAATCCGGTATGGTTATCCGCATAGCATTATCACGGACAACAGGAGTAACTTTTCCATGGGAGAGTTGGCTGAATTCTGCGATGAGCAAAATATCCGGCTTGACGTTGCGTCGGTCGCACATCCACAGGCTAACGGACAAGTCGAAAGAGCAAATGGTTTAATTCTACAAGGCTTGAAACCAAGACTCGAAGCACCACTTAGACGTGCTGCGGGGGCTTGGGCAGAGGAACTACCCTCTGTAATTTGGAGTTTGCGAACAACTCCGAATAGGTCAACAGGATATACACCTTTCTTCTTGGTCTATGGCGCAGAAGCAGTTCTCCCTAGTGATTTGATTCATACTTCTCCTAGAGTGGCCGCGTATATCGAAGAGGATGCCGAGATTTCTCGACAAAATGATCTCGACTTAGTCGAAGAAGTTCACGTTGTTGCTGAAATGAGATCTATAGCCTATCAGCAGAAGTTACGCAAGTATCATAGCCAGAGATTCCGAACTAGATCTTTCAATAAAGGTGATTTGGTTCTCCGGCTTGTGCAACAAAGAAAGCACAAACTTTCCCCAATATGGGAAGGGCCCTTTTCAGTTAGTCGAGTATTGCACAATGGGTCGTACTACTTAACTGACATGAGGCCAGCCAAAGAAAGACCTGCTACTAAGAAGAGAAAGAGAGTTGGAGGCAGTACAAATCCGGATGAATTAGACAGACCGTGGAATATTGCTCAGCTACGTCCCTTTTATTCTTAGTTTTATATTTCTTTGTAATCATACATATGTACATGTTCTATGAGAAATAAAAGTTTTGGTTACCTCAAAGTTTTCCTGAGAAGTTTTTACCATCTTATTTCCTAATGATCATGTCATAGTTGAAAATCCCAGAATGCTTGAAAGTACTTTATGCTCATGTTCGTTCTGGTTTAGATTTCTGATTCTAAAACTGCTACCTTCGGGTATAACTCTAAAAATCTCTAGTCTTTACTTGGGTTATTTGTCTGATTGCTGGATGCGGGTATCTTCCGAGTAGTGAATTGTTGGTACTGGAAGCCGGCTTTGTTTCCGAGTTTAAACTGGTTTAGCAATTGAGCTCCGTTGCTCGGCAAAGTTTCTAGCTAAAGGTTTAGCCGGCTCACGAAAGGGACGAGGCAGAAAGCCAGATAAACGATAAGTAGAGGCGGAAAATTCTAAGTGCTTATGAAAACATTTCAGGCACGCAAATAGTCTAAGACAAAAGTGCTGAATAGATAAAAAACTTAGCACTAGCAAAAGTCATAGTACTTAATATTTACAAAAAACGCATCATGTCTTTCCAGAATAATACATAGTTTTCCGATCTATGATGCAGGAGGAGATGAAGGAACTGTTGGATCGCTGGTTACTCCGCCTTGATATCATGCCGAGATGTCCGGATTTGAGGTGGTCCGTTCATCATCGGAAACTTTTTCGGCGTCTTCTGGAGGAGGTGGCGGAGTATCCACGCGGGTGAAGAAGGGCACCTCGTAGCTGGTCAGGTCAGCTACGTGGCACCCATATCCGGCGCAGGAGTGCATGATCGCTTGAAGGTCCTGCTCCTGGCCGTCTTCGTCTACTTTGTAGTACCCTCTGGTCACTTGCCATATCTCCATGTTTCCATGGTGGCTCATGACCATGGTGAGAGCGTTCTATGCAGTAGTCCGCGCGTAGGACATGTTCCAGTCCCGAATGAGCTGCGACATCTCCTTGGCCTTCTCCCGCACCTGGAAGTCCGACAAGCTTGGCATGTCTGGAATCCTGAGAGACTCGCCAATGTCCTCAAGGGACTGGCGGTAGTCATGAAGAAGATCACCGACTTGGGTAAGCCGGTGAGTGCGGGGCTCGGACGAGGAGGAGTCCGTCAAGTTCAGAGGACCTATACACAAAACAAAGATAAGAAAAAACCGACATTAATGGAACATACCAAGAATGACGTCGTCAATCTTGGCTTTCTCCTCCCGGAGACCCTGGAGTTCAGCCCGGAGCGCCTAGGAGATATCCTTTTCTCTGCCAACCTCATTCTTGAGGTCCGAGATAACCTTATCTTGAGCGGCAATCTTGAGATTGCGCTCTTCAGTGGCCATGGAGGAGGACTCGAGGACTTGAGCTATGCTCCTTTCATGATCCGCCTTGAGCTTATCTAGCTCTTGGCGAAGTCCCCTGTTCTCCACCACTAAGGTTTTGAGGTTCTCGGCCTCTTCAATCATAGCGATGGATTGTTTCACCAACGCTGTAAGTCAAAAAGAACAACAGTTCAGAAAAATTCGACATTGAAAAACGCAAAAGACAAGGTTTGAATCTCGAAAGGTTTACCTTCGGCTTCATCCTTGGCTACCTTGAGCTCAGCATTTTTAAGCCGGAGAGCTTTGATCTCTCTCCGCTTATCACAGACATTTTTTAACAATTCCTGGTTATAGGAACATACTTTCTGTAAGTCAGAATACCCAAAGTCAGAAAGCTACTTAAGACCCGGGCTAATATTTTTTGCTAAATATCAGCACGAGCCTTGGGGGCTACACTAGTTCGTTCTTTCGTATCCTAATGAAAGCATAAACCCGGATTTCTATATCCTACTTCATTCTTGGGGGCTAGAGGATATGATATAACATAAGGTAAAAAACAAGAGTTGGAGTTCCGACTTAAATATTGCTCGCGGGTGAGTTTGTCTAACCCTGCGTTCACTTCAGCTGCCACCTTCTCGGCGAGGGTAAGAGGAGTTACTAGAGCTGTTGGAAGCTCGCCAGTCCTGATCCTCTCATCGCGAAGGCGGACTTGGGCGAGAAGGTCAGAGAACTTGACGTCCTCTACTTCTTGCGCTTCCTCTTCGGGGGAAAGATGACTTTTGTCCAGGACTTGCCTGGCCAACCGCTGGATCTCCTCTGCGGACTTCCGGGATAAGCCAAACTTGGCAAGTCCGGGGTTGCTAAGGAGGTTGTCGGCAAAGACTTCAGCCGAGGGATCATTACCCAAAGAGGGTTCACCCTTATCTTGAGCTGACGCACCCACGGTGACGTCAGTGTGCGATCCAAGGATCACAGGTGCCGTTGGAGGAGCCGGATCTTCTGCAACAACCGGAGCCGGAATAATTGCCGGTGTTACAGAAGGTTGAGGAGCAGGAGTTGGAGGAGCCGTGGCAGGGGAAGCTATGGTAAGCTTTGTCTGTCGCAGGGGCTTCGCAGGAATCCCCTTCCCCTTACCCTTGATGAGAGGCTTTGCTCTGAGAATGTAGTAAAGTTGGAAACATTACATCTCAGAAAAAATTCGAGAAAAGGTACACAGGCGGAAATTGTGAATGAAAGTTACCTCTTCACAACGGGCACTTCCTTTGTGCCAACAACCACTATCGGAGCTTTGCGCTTCTTGAGCGCAAGGTCCGGCAATGGGACCACTTCAGTCTCCTGAGAAAACTCAGGAGGATATCCTTCGAGTGGAGCATGCTCTAACTCGGGAAGATCAGCAAGCTGAAAACAAGAAAACATATCAGCATTGCAGTATATAACTTAAAGATTGAAACACGTAAAAGGTGTGCTGATGGAAGCTTACCGCTACCACGGGGTTTTCCGCCGTGTGCATATCCAGAGAAATCTCCGGAATTTTCCTCTCGATCTGCTCCTTGATCAGCCACTTGATCTGGCTTATGTAACCTTGGATGGTGTAGGCTTTGGGGCTGATGCGGAGAGAGTCTTTTTTGGAAGACGTGATGGAGTGCATCAGTCTATCCCCGTGGTATTGAAGTGGCTGGATCCGACGTGAGACCCAGCACTGGACTAAGTCGGATCTCTTCAGACCCTTGTGCTTGATAAGATATTCGATCCGCCTCTTAGCAAGGATTAGATCGTCGGTGAGAGCCAGAGTAGCTTCATCCCAGGAAGGCTGGGCTGTGGCGGCTCCATCGACAAAAGCCGGCAAAGCAGTAGCTTTGCCGGGAGCCGGAATATCCCTATGATAGAAAAAAGTGGCTGGCCATTGTTTGACCGAGTCACTGGCAGAAATTTTGGGATATGCCCGGTCTCTTCTAACAGAAAAACTAATGGTACCGGTGATATAAGGAACACCGGCAGTAATGGAATTTCTCCGGACATGGAAATAGTACCGGAAGAGAAGCAAACTTGGCCTAATGCCGAGAAAGCCCTCGCAAAGCGCGGCATATGCGCTCATCTCTAGAAGAGAATTGGGAGGAAGATTATGGAGCTGAACTCCATAGTGGTCAATCACCTCGGAGAAGAACTCCGAGGGGGGAAAGGACAAACCTCGGTCAGATGGGTGCCGAAGTGGACGCGTTCGCCCTCGCGCGGATTAGTGACGGTTTCGCCGGAACCGCTCCGCCAGTTGCCGACAGCGAGAAGCCCCTCCTTCTCCATGTTTTTGAGGCCGTCGTCGTCGAGGGCGCAGGGGATCCAGATTCCCCGGAAGCTCTCTTTCTCCGCAGCTGCTTCCGCCGACGCCGCCGCCGCCGGAGAGGAAGAAGAAGATGAAGCCATTTTTCTCTCCGGTGGAAAAGGTGACCTTAAAGTGGCGGCACTGGGAGCTCTGTGGGAGGAGGACGAAAAGGCTCTGGGCGCGCTGGAGGATTGGGAAGAAAGAAACGGCGAAGGACTGGTGGAGAGGAGAAGAAGGAATCTAAACCCCTTATATCCACCTACCTGCGCCAAGATTCGTGCAAACGCTACAGTGTAATTGCCATGCGTCGTGGAAGGAACTGGGAAGGGCCCGCGCGCTGATTGCGTCGCCTCGATCTCCACGCACGCATTGAAACGGCGCCTCGGTTCCGCGAACCGCGGACCCACGAATGGTCGTTCTGACGGAACGTTTGTCAGATGACATGACTTGACCATGCTTGTGTCAGGTGGTGTTAGAGACCAAGTTCCGGCTTAGTTGAAAAGCGAGCTGGAAAATCCGAATAACTAATTGAAAGATCCGACTTACTTTTAAGACCCGGATCGTATTTTTTTTGTTATAAAGGTTCAGGAACCCTTCAAGATTCTGCAAGCCAAAGATCAAGCTAGACAATGATAAAATCCAACTTTGGATCTTGGAGGCCTCCGGGGGCTACTGTTGGGGATATACTTTCCGGGTATTCTTACAGATCCTCACTGACCAGGGTGGCCTACTTCGGGTTAGAGCTTTGCTTCACGGGCGGCCCAGTTAGGGAGAGAAGACGGAGTCCAATCCGACTACGGGAAGGCCCAGAAGACTTGCCGTCTTAGGCCCATAATGTTACTTGTAGTTCAAGATGTACTCTGTAACCAACTCTTAGTCGTAGCCGGATTGATCTCTCCTGTAAACCCTAGGCCGGATATCTATATAAGCTGTCCTAGGAAGATCCTTTAGGGCGCACCTCATAGTCCACAATCTCAACTCGCACAGGCGAAACCCTTGTAACCCATATTCCGGCTCTGCCATATTACTGGATTGCTAGCAGGAGTAGGGTCCATCCAAAGCCGGCGGATTCGAACCTAGGTAAACTTGTGTGCTCACCGTCCCAGAACACCGTACGTCTCACACCCCTCTCTCCCGCATGCCTCGAGGACCCCCTCATGGCGTACGTGTCCTCAACCAACGACAGCTCTTGGGTCGGGCCGTCGGTTTGCCGGGGCCGAAGAACTTGGCGTCCAAGAGACGATCTTGTTGCATCCACGGTCGTCGGGTCATGTCGTCGGTCTTGTCGTTTCACGACAGAGATCTTGGCGTTCGGGAAGAAGAACTTGGCGTTCCATGATTCCATGTCGACGTGCTCGTCGTCCTCGATGGAGAACTTGGTGTTCCGTGTCGGCGATCTTGGCGTCCGGGTTCTCGGCGAACTTGGCATCCGGGAAGGAGTACTTGTCGCACCTGGGTTCGGTCTTCGGGGTTCGGACTCCGGTAGAAGTTCTTGTCGTTCCATGTCGAAGATCTTGTTGTCCATGAAGGGGTACTTAGGTCTTAGCTTCAAATGATGATGTCGGATTGGATCAGCACCGTGGTCTTTAGATGCATTTATACTCGATGCAAAGATCTTGATGGTGTCTAGGAGGATATATTTGGAGGTGTGGGTACTAAGGGTAGGTCTCGGACATGGGCACCAACAAATACGCACAAGACGATAGCAGCACAAACCCTAGGCGCACATCACCAACAAAAATACCCACACGGGCATTGAGTCGAACATCTCGTTGACGAGGTCCGGACAGGCATGAAGTGGATAGAAACCAACTGCCCTAGCACTGCCACACAGACATGAGCAGAACCTGTGCGGCACTTGGCGAAGTAGCAGGGGTCGACGAGGTCGGCACATTCGACAGAGGAGAGCCGGCTAGAGGCGGAGTCGTTGTCGTCCTCGGTCGCAGAGGCGGGCGACCAAGGCAAAGCAGGACGCAGGTCGGGGACACGCGACACCCACAGGAGGAGGGCGGCGCGATGGCCGACTCGAGCGGCGGGCCCCTGGCGGGCATGGCAGCGGCGAACAGAGACGGGGTGCAGGCGACACCGCGGTAGAGGGAGTCTGCGGCGATGGCGGTTCCAGGCGGGACCATGGCTTGCAGAGCAGCGGCGGATGGAGCTCGGGGCGGGTCGAGGAAGATGCCTGTGAGGGCGACGAGGCCGGACTTGCTGAGGAGGGAGGCCTCGACGCCGGGCGGTGGAGGCGGTCGCGCGGCTGATGGCGGCGACGACCTGGACATAGAAGAGGCGGGGGGCGGCGCTGGAGCTTGGCGGGGTCGTGATGCAGAGGGCGGGGTGGAGTCGCCGGGTGGCGGGCGGCTGAGAACGGGCGATCGCCGGAGGGGAGCGCGAGTGAGGTGGACGGCGACCGACAGCGGCGAGGTGCTGTGCTTGAAGGGGAGGCGGACAGAGGTTGAGCGGTGGAGGAGGCGACCGGAGGGCAAGGGCCCGAGGGAGAGGACGGAGGAAGGCCAGGAGAGGCGCGGGCCGGTGGGGAGCGAGCGCCGCTGGGGCTTGGGATGGTGGCGATGGGGGTGAGAGGCGAGCGGGGGAGGGTGGCTTGCTCGGGAAGGCAGACCTGCGGGGGTAGGTGGGGAAGGAGCGGGATGCGGCAGAAGCGGTGGGAACGAGGTGGGGCTAGGGGGAAAAGGTTGTCGGCAGGTGGGCTGGTGCGTGCGCGCGACGTGCGTGGTCGGAGGCGCGGCACGAGGCGCGTGAGCGCGTCTCTCGTGCGGGAAGGGGAGGGAGTTGGTGAGGCGTGCAGGGAGTCAGTGGCTGGGAGGGAAAGGAGGGAGGAGGGGGATTTTGGGCGGGCGTGCGCGGGAGCGTGAGGCTGGCTCGCGTGCGGTGCAGCGCTGGCGCGGGTGGGTGGAAGCGTGTCGGGTGGGTGTGCTGCGTGCGTGTGTTGTGTACCTGTCAAGGTGGGGCGGTTCTGGTAGTTTAGGTGTGGCGGCAGGGGTGGTTTAGGTAGGGACTAGGTGCTAGGGTTTGGGGTGGGGAAAGAGGGTAGGTGTTTTAGGGTTTGGAGGTGGCCAGCCGGGCTTTCGGGCCTGGCGGGCTGCCTCCCAAAAATAAATAAATATTTTATTTATTTAAAAAAAGGCTTTTGGCAATCCGTTTTTGGACAAACCAAAATAATCCGGAGGCTCGGGGTTTTAATTTGAATAAAGATGGGAATATTTAGAAAAAAAACTAGGCGTTTCGAAAAATAGTTTTAGACAAATCCATGCAAGATGATGACGATACTCAAATGCAATTTGGCATGATGACATGAGCATGCGGTCATGATGATGCAATGCACAAAAACAACGCGATTTTCTAGTAGTGGTTTTAGCGGGATGCCACACCCCTTCAAGCCAGAGTTCATCCCATGTTTTAGTGGGCTGGTGCTGATGATGCCACTCGCGTGTCTACCGATGGCATGTCCGCGAGTGAGGTGGATAAGAGGGTTCGACTGGTCACGAAGTACACCGGCAAGGATGTGCTTCCGAGTGAGCCAGTTGTTCCTCCTTTTGATGCTTTGAATCCTCCTCCTGAGGTACGGTTGTGCTACGTAGTAGCTTATTTTCTCGATTACTTTTCTGTTGCTTACTTGTTCTTTTTGCTGATCTTTGCTGTCTGTACGCAAGATTGGGCGGTGTCGCCTTGTATGCCCCCTCTCCCTAAGGGGATTATTCCTCGCGAAGCTTTGGAAGAGGACGAGTCTGAGTCGACTGTCCCTTCTAATGTGGAAGAGGAAGCCCCCGAGTCCGAGAGCCCGGATACTCGCAAGCGTTCGCGCAGCGAGGATTCCGACGCGTCATCTCCTTCGACTCTAGAAGGCACGACTGTTGGCGCGGAGTCGCCAATTCCCACCGTTCCTGTGAGAGCTGTGGCACCATCTTCTCGCAAGAAGATGCGATTGCCTAAGGAGTCTTCGTCGGAGTCGGTGGAGGCCACGTTTGATTTTGACAAGTTTGACTGGTAAGTTTTCGAGTTCATTTGTTCTTATCTGTTTTCTTCTTGTTGGCTTTGCCCTGGAGTTTGCCCTTTCTCAATGTGGATTTTGTCTTGTAGTCAAGAGGCGTCGTCATCTTCTGGCGACGTCGAGTTTTTGAAGGAATCGGGAGTCACGACCTCAAGGGCCAAGGAAGAGGTCGTGCGTGCTCCTTCCCTTCCGGTGGGGGCCCACTCCGGGCACAATTCTTCGAGCTCTCCTCACGTAGGGGAGCATCGAATGGTTGCTTGGATGATGGTACAACAAACCTCTTCGGAGTCGTTGGAGGATCATGTAAGTATATCTTTCCTTCTTTTTAGTGTGGCAGTCGACGTTATCCATTGCTTTCACTGATTCCTTGTTTGTGCGACAGCTCCTTGTAAAGGAAGCCGCGCAAGTGGCAGAGCAGGTGATGGCAATGGGTCACCAGCATGCAATGTTGGAGACGCGTCACCGGGTGGTCGAAAGTGAGTGTTGTACACTTATTCTTTTTCGTCTTCTCCTTTTTTGGTATAGTCGACTGATAGTCAACTTTTGATTGCCGTGTATCTGAACATAACGCTTTACTGCGCAACGTCGCCACCTTGGAGAAAACGCTTGCCGTGGCTGTGAAGGGTCGCGACGAGGCACTCGCAGCTCGTGACGAGGCACTCGCAGCTCGTGACAAGGCACAGAAGCGTGAAGAGGATCTGCGTGCCTCCTTTGTGGCCAAGGAGAAGTTGTTCGAAGAACAACTGTTCTCAGTTGCCAAGGCTCTCTCAGGTACCTTTTACTTGTGGATATTGTTGTCCTTCTCTACCCTTAGTGTTTTTTACTGGTAGCGCTGAAGTTTTTGATCCATGCATGGGTTCATGTGCAGATGCTGGCGATCTGAGCTTTGACCCGCAGGCCCTTCGTCGCGACAATGCTCTGGCAGGCGCGGTGTCTGCAGTCAAGGACCGTAGCGCCGCTGTCCAAGATACACTTTCCAAGGCCAACGTCGCCCTCAGTCGCCTCCAGGAAGAGTTGATGCCGAAGGCTGAGCTGATCGATAACATGGACGAGCTGGTGGAATCACTCGCCGGTGGTGTGCCTTCCGCCTACAAGAACTCCCTCCGCGCGGCTGGCGCGTCCATGACACTCGCGATGGTGCAGGCCCACGGTGCTGATATCGATCCTTCCGCGGTGTCGAAGGCGTTGCCCGTTGGCGCAGATGGTCAGCAGGTAGTCTTCGCTCCTTTTGCGACTGCATGTGCTAAATATGGCCATCACTTGATAAATAATGTTGCGAAGTACTCGGAGGAGCTCCAACGTGCTAAGAAGGCGGCGAAAGCCTCGGCCTCAGGGGCCGGCGGAAAGTCAGTGGCGTCTGACACTGCCACGGACTTGATGAAGCCCCCGAAGCCGTCGAAGTCGAAGAAGCCAGCTGCTCCATAGTTATCTTTTGTAATAGTTGATTGATTGTTCTTTTGGTTTAAGAACATGCCTGCTAGCGAGTGTATCTGTGAATACTTATGCCGATCCTGAATGCATCTGTTCCCTTTGCCTTTGTGTTAATTTGGTCACCTTATTTGCCTCTGTCTTGACTTGTGGTAGGGTACATCAAGTGATCCCGTGGGGGGAACCTAGGACTCACCATCTCTTGATGATAAAGTGGCACCACCGCGCTCCAGGGTAGAGGAGCTATCCTTGCTTTCGCGACTTCGTGATCGCGTGAAGCAGCTGGAGCGTGAGTTTCCCGTGATCCGCGATAGCGCAGACGTGTGGAAGTCGAAGGCAGAAAAAGCCGCCGCCCACGAGCAATATCTGCTTGGCGAGGTGACGCAACTAGGCGACCATTTTAAGTGTTAGTTTGCTTATTCTCATCTTTTCCTTTGTAGTTACTCGCAGCGGTACGTTGTACTCATGCTATTGATGCTGCTTCGTGTAGTTGTTAGCGCGCGCCATCTGCAGGAGGAGAAGGATAGAATTGCCATTCACCTCCATGATCTCACCCAAGAGCAACTTCAAGAGAGTGGATACTTCTGGGTAGATCATGATCGTGCGACTGCGTTGGCGACCCTGCAGGATCGCGCATCGCGAGTGCTGCTCTTCCTGAAGAAGTCACAGTCGTGCTTGAAGAACATTTATCGGGCGATGTTCCCGCTGGACGACACCCCATCAAGCCTGTTGGCTCTTCTTGCCAAATTTCAAGATCTGTCCGCGGTTCGCGAGTGCGTGAGGCAGCAGTTGGTGGCTGGTGCCAAGGCTGCCCTCTCAATGGTGCGATTGCACAGGCCTAACGTGGATGTTGCCGCCATTGCCTCTGGGCCGCCAGCGCCACCAGCAGGATCTTCCTGGAATATGGTACCGCGCTATCAGGCGGTGGACCGTCCAGCAGAGAAGATCGTCAACTTCTTTGAGGAACAAACCAACGTTCTTCTGTTGCAAGAGTAGCCAAATTTGTATCCTGCACATAAGTGTACTTGTGTTGTAAAGTTCGTATAGATGTTGTAGATAATTTATTGTCGAATGTGTATAAAGAGCTTTGTGAGCGTGAGGTGTGTTGCACTATGCGAGTCCTTTTCGTTAGCCTGGCCATCTTTTATCTCAGTCCCTTGTCAACCTGTCAGGTGCGTTGCTACTAGGTTAAGTTTGTGTTAAGGGGTTCGATTGATGTGCCAGCTACTCAGGATATCACGTTTTTAGTTCGAAGAACAGATGTATGTAGGGTGGCGCAGCCCCCGAGTATAAAAATTGACAAAATGAAGGAGAACACGGAGTTTTGTGCACTTAGATTTTATTTATTCAAAGAACGGTGCGAGGTACAATGTGCGGCTAAGTAGCCTTGGCTGAGTAGCCTTATTTGCGATGTAGAAGTAAAAAACAACTAGGGGTAGAAGCGTCGCAGTTGTGCGGCGTCCAAGGGTTGGAGTATGCGACTCCTGTCTCTAAATCTTGAAGGCGATAGGCGCCACCTGGGATTACTTCTGCAATCACGTATGGTCCTTCTCAGGCGGACTCGAGCTTGAGATGCCCCTGTTGCTTCAGTCGCAGGACCAGGTCACATTCGACGAAGGATCTGGGGCGAAACCTTCTACTGTGGTAGTTGCGCAGGTTCTGCTGGTAGATCGTGGATCTTTCTGCGTCGATTTCTCTTGCTTCGTCAAGGAGGTCGACGGAGTCTTCGAGTGCAAGGGATGACTCTTGTTTGCTGTAAGCGACCACGCGCGGCGCCTTGTACCGTACTTCGCCGGGTAGTACTGCTTCTGCTCCGTGCACCATAAAGAATGGCGTGTAGCCCGTGGCGCTGTTTGGAGTTGTACGTAGGCTCTAGAGTACGGATTGCAGCTCATCTGGCCAGCAACCCACAGCTTGTTCGAGTGGTCGGAGGAGTCGCTTCTTGATGCTGCTGCAGACGAGCCCGTTTGCTTTTTCCACCTGACCGTTGGTCTGTGGATGCGCTACTGAGGCGTAGCTGATTTTGATCCCCAGGTTCTCGCAGAATTCTTGGAACTCTTTGGATGTGAAGTTCATCACGTTGTCGGTGATGATGCTGTGCGGCATGCCGAAGCGGTAGAAGATGCACTCGAAGAACTTGACTGCGGTGTGCCCTGATTGGTTGGTCACCAGCATGGCCTCGATCCACTTGGTGAATTTGTCGACTACAACCAAGAGGTACACGTAACCTCCGCGCGAGGACCTTGGAAGCTTGCCAACCATGTCGAGCCCCCACTGTGCGAAGGGCCAGGCCAATGGAATAGGCCGTAGCTCTGCGCCTGGTGCGTGTGGCTTGTCCGCGAATCGCTGGCAAGCATTGCATTTTTGGACCATGTCCTTGGCGTCGCGCATGGCCATGGGCCAGTAAAATCCAGCTCGTAGAGCTTTGGCAACGAGGGCGCGACTGCCGGCGTGGTGCCCGCAGGTCCCTTCATGGATGTCGAGGAGAACTGCTCTTCCATCGGCCATGGAGATGCATCGTTGTAGCACTCATGTGATGCTGCGTTTATACAGTTCGCCGTTGATAACGGCGAATGCCTTGGAGCGCCGCGCGATGTGCCGTGCATCTGTCAGGTCGTCCGGTAGTCTCTTGCCGAGGGGGTACGTAATGTACGGCTGTGTCCAAGATTGCTCGATCATCATGACGCTCATTGGTCCCTCGAGTCCTGTGTCCAGCTCCAAGTCATCGAGTGCCATTGGCTCAGTAGGTGGCGTAGCCCCCGAGTCCGTTGCTGCGCTTGTTTTCTTCTCTGCGGCCTTTGGCTTGATGGAGCGTTCGCATATGCGCTTGAGAAATACCCCAGGTGGTATGGGGGCGCAGGTAGAGCCTATGTTGGCGAGTGCGTCCGCCTCCTCGTTGCTTTCGCGACCTACGTGTCGCAACTTGCAACCATCGAAGTCTCCTTCGAGTGTATTGTAGAGGTCGCGATACGCGATCATGTTGTTGTTCAGTGTGTCGCACTCGTGCATTGTTTGGTTGACGACCAACTTGGAGTCGTCATATATGATGAGCCTCTTGGCGCCGCAAGCTTTTGCCATCCTCATCCCGTGCAACAGGGCCTCGTATTCAGCCTCGTTGTTTGAGGCTGTGAACTGCATTCACGGGATATACTTCCGCTTGTCCCCTTGAGGTGATGTCAGTATGACACCTGCGCATGCTCCGTCTTTCCGCTTGGACCCATCAAAGTGCATTGTCCAGAGGTAGGACATATCTGGCTTGTCTGGGAGATGGTTCTCCATCCAGTGCACGAGAAAGTCAGGGAGCACTTGCGACTTGATTGCGCCGCGTTTTTCGTATGTGATGTCTCGTGGAGACAGCTCTATTCCCCAAAGCGCGACTCGCCCCGTGGCGTCGGGGTTATTGAGCATATGACCCAATGGGGCGTCGTTGACTACCACGATTGGGTGTTCCTGGAAGTAGTGGTGCAGTCGCTGGGCGGTCATAAAGACGCCGTACGCCAGCTTCTGGTAGTGCGGGTACCGCTGTTTTGTTGGCATGAGGACCTCGCTGAGGTAGTATACAGGGCGTTGTACGCCGTGGACCTTGTTTTCCTCAGCTCGCTCGACGACAAGCACTGTGCTGACCACCTGGTTGGTGGCGGAGATGTATAGCAACAGTGGTTCCCTTTTTCGTGGAGTCACCAGTACTGGCGAAGTGGATAGCAGGCGCTTGAGATCTTCGGATGCTTCTTGCGCTTCATTGGTCCACTCGAATTTTTCAGCTTTGCGGAGGAGCTGGTAGAAAGGCAGTGCCTTTTCACCCATCCGGCTGATAAATTGACTGAGGGCCGCGATTCGTCCGGCCAGTTGCTAGAAGGCTCTTATGTTCTTCGGCTTCTCCATGGCCAGTATGGCTTTTATCTTCTTCGGGTTCGCCTCGATTCCCCTCGCGGAGATGAGATATCCGAGTAGCTGCCCAGATGGTACGCCGAAGGCGCATTTGTCCGGATTGAGCTTGGTCCGGTAGCGATCGAGGTTGGCGAAGGTTTCGCGCAAATCATCGATTAGAGAGGCTTCCTCCTTGGTCTTGATTACTATGTCGTCGACATAGACTTGGATGTTGCGACCCAGTTGTTCCTTGAGGCAAGCCTGCATGCACCGCCGGTAGGTGGCTCCCACGTTTTTTAGCCCGAAGGGCATTGTGTTGTAGCAGAACACACCATGCGTTGTAAACACTATTTTCTCCTAGTCTTCCTCCTTCATTCGAATTTGATTATAGCCTGAGTAGGCGTCGAGGAAGCAGAGACGTTCGCATCCAACAGTGGAGTCGATGATCTGGTCAATTCGTGGCAGCCGGAAGTGATCTTTTGGGCAGTGCTTGTTTAAAGAAGTGAAGTCCACGCACATCCGTAGGATATCCGTGTCCTTTTTTGGCGAGCCAAGTGCTTTCCTTGATCTCGCGTATGAACTTGGCCTCGAGGAGTCTGTTGATCTCCATTCCGACTGCCTGCGCTCGTGGATCAGACTGTCGCCTGATTGTTTGCTTAACTGGCCTTGTGTCGGGGTTGACTATGAGTGCGTGCTTGGAGAATTCCCTGGGAACTCCTGGCATGTCCGCAGGACACTAGGCAAAAATTTCCCAGTGCTCACGGAGGAATTCGACGACCGTGAGTTCCTATGCGGGACTCAAGTTGTTGGCGATGAGGGCCGTCTTGGCAGGATCCGATGGATGGACCTGCACCTTCTTTGTGTGCACATATGAGTCAAATGAGAGGTCAGGTGAGCTTGTCCTACCCAGGGGAGGCAGATTGTTGTCTGTCGTCTCTTTCAGTCTTGCGATTTCCTCCTGCATGCCGAAGGACTGGGAGATTCTGTTGAATTCCCTGTCGCAACTGTCAAATCGCTGAAAGCTCCCATTGATCGTTATGACGCCGTTGGGACCTGGCATTTTCATCTGTAGGTAGGCGTAGTGGGGCACTTCCATGAACCTAGCGAATGCGACGCGCCCAAGGATGTAATGGTATTGTGAGGGCCAGTCGACGACCTCAAAGTCGATGCGCTCGCGCCGGAAGTTCTTCGGCGTGCCGAAGATGACGTCGAGGTTGATTTTGCCCAGGGGGTATACGCCTTTCCCTGGGACGATGCCGTGGAACATTGTGTCCGATGCCTCCAGTCAGGTTAGAGGGATCCTCATTTTGTCGCAAGGTACTCGCGAATATGAGGTTGATGCCGCTTCCGCCATCCATGAAGATGCGACTCATGTCGAATCCTCCAATTTGCGCCTTGAGTACAAGGGGGCAATGACCTAGGCGAGGTATCTGAGGCGGGTGGTCGCGTTTGTCGAAGGTGATGCACGACTCGCTGCCACTGAGGTACTCAGTGGTGGATGGTGGCGAGTGCGTGGCCAAGTTGACTTGGCGAGTGATGGCCTTCTGCACCCCATTGGAGGGGCGCCCCTTTTGATCATCATGGTACCCATGGCCCGTGGGTACGGCTCGCCCCCGTGGTGCTGGTCCGGTGCGGCTCCGTTCGGGGGTGGCCCAGGTGGTGGTGGTGGTGCGCCATGTGCCACGACGCCTGGAGCGGCTCCGTAGCCTCTTTCGACTGTGTTGCGGTTCATCCGAACCAATCCCTCGTGTAGCTTGACGAACTCATGGCAGTCCTTGAGGAGGTGCCTGGACTTTCTCTTGCCATCATGCTTGTCGATGTAGAAGTGTACCGTGCATGGCCCAGACAATTTGTCCTCGATGGAGGTCGCGGGTGCTTCATCGCGAGTGCGGCATTTTCATACTTGCGTGGTTTTTCCGGAGTCGCGGTATCCGCCGCTGCGGTATCCGCTATTGCGGTTATCGTCGCGTCTATCAGCATAGCTGGCCGCAACAATGTTGACATCGTCGCGGTCTTCGTAGATGCGCATGCGGCGCTTGCCTCGGCGGTCGTGTCTACGTTCGAGTTCTGCCTCCTCGTCGGAGTGAGCGTGATTTTTTACTGAATCTTCTCCATCGGCCCACCGATTCGCGATCTCAATCAGGTGGTCGATGGTCTGGGGCTTTGAGCGACCCAGCTCCTCCCTGAGCTCTAGGCGGCAGACACCGCCATTGAATGCATCAATCGCGCGGTCTTCTGAGATGTTTTTCGCCGAATTCTTGATGATGGACCACCTTTGGATGTAGGAGCGCAGCGATTCGCCAGATCTTTGCTAGAAGCATCTCAGCTCTTCGATTGATGCGGGTCATTTGTACGTGCCCTTAAAGTTGGGCACGAAGCTGTAAACCAGCTCATCCCAACTGCGAATGGATCCGCGTGGGAGGTTATTGAGCCATGCCCGGGCGGTGCACTGCAGCTGTAGCTGCAAGCATTGCATGGCAGTACTTCGACTGCCTCCGTGGAGCCTGACGGAGGAGATGTGGTCCTCCAGCCAGATCTTGGGGTCTTGCAGACCGTCAAATTTCGGGTTCTCCGATGGGAGTTTAAACCCTTTAGGCATTCGCTTCTGCCTAATGGATCTGCTGAAGCATCGGGCGCCGCAGAGCTCCCCATCTTCTTCTTCCGTGCCAGTTGACCGAGCATGTTGTGCCCTTGATTTGTCGATCTTGCGCTGCGTGAGGTCGTCGCGCGCATCATAGTCGCGGTCGTGTCGCCGTGAGAAGCGGCGTTGAGACATGTCGTGAGTGTCATCGCTGGATGAGGGCGAGGAGTGGCGCTTTGCTAGCGCTTTTCCCTTTTTTGGGTCTGGTATTGGCTCCTTGTCAAGGGCGGCCACGATTAACCCCAAACCCGCGATCGTAGATCGGTGCATGGCAGTTCGGGGGTCTCCAGCTGGTGGCTGGTTATTGAGGAGGTACATGGTGGCTGCCGTCACCACAGCCTGCAGCGTCCTAGGGACCACGTTGCCTCTCGTGTCGACTGTCATAGAGCCGAAGTCGAGGACTTTCGCGGCCTCTATGCGCTCTTGTTCGGTGAGGTGAGCCATCCGCGACTGCCTCTTCTTGGCGATGTATTCGTTGCCTCTTGAGGAGGATCCTCCATAGGAGGAGAGCCCAGCACGACGAAGGCTCGATTCGTCCGCTGCCTTTTTACGCGCCTCAAGTTACGTGATTGTTTGCAGTTGGCGCTTGAATTCTTCCTTCAGGAGCCAGTGATAGCCCATCAGCAGTTCCTGCGGGGACCCAAAGGGTAGAGGTGTGCCCCGTAGGGCTTCGTAGCAGCGATCCCACTCTTGCTCGTTGAGCTTGATTACGACGCGTTCGCCGGTTTGCTCACTGATTATGCTGGGAGGCTCGACTGCTCCTCTGTTGTTGACGGGAGCGCGGTTGCCGCCATTACCGCCGTTGCCACCGTTGCCACTGTTGCCACCGTTGGGTGGATCGGTGCCATTACCGGTGTTACCACCGTTGTCGCGTTTGGCGGAGGTGTCACCTGCGTTGATGACGGCGCACATGAAGTGATTGGGGAAGCTGTTGGTTCCACAACTTTCAGGTCCGGAACCGTAGGTTCCATCTTCAGTGGCCAGATCGCTCAGATCGGAATCGCGACTGCTATCGCTGATCGTATTCTCGGCTGCCACCGGGGCGTTGAGCTCGCTGAGGGTGCCGATCGATGGAGGGAACCATGATGCCGGGGCAATCGCCGGTGCTGTCGGCTGGTCAGGCATGCGAAGCATGCCCATCTGACCAACTTGGAAGCGGAAGCTCCCAATCGCCAGGCTAATTCTGTCGCCCACGGACTCGAAGGCCGGGCGGGTGGCCGGCGTGTGGACAGTGAAGTCGAAGGCGCTGAAGAGTTGGCGAATCTCCGCTGTTGCGGAGTTGTAGATCGCAGTTGATGGGGCCAAAGAAGCCGCAACATTAGCACTCCCAATTCCCATAGACGGCGCCAATTGACGAGGGTTTAACTCATCAATGCCCATTGTTATGGACTTGGGTTTTGGAGAAGGAGGGAGCGCTGGAGACATCTATCGGCTAGCAAACAAGCACACATGGGACAAAGGATTTACCCAGGTTCAGGCCTCATAGAGGTCCCTACTCCTGCTTGTCTGCTCGTGGAATTATCGAAGGAGTCGAAAGTTACAATGGTGTGCAGATGCAATCTGGCGAGGGTTGTGGAAACTAGGGTTGCGTGTGTCCTCCTCGCCACCCCTCCTAGCCTTTATATAGATAGGTTAGGTCTCAGGTAGCAGGTCGAGTCGGTACAAGTTAGGGTTTTCCCTTTCAAACTTTCTATCTTTAGCTTCTTCTTGTTCTTCCAGCAATAGAGAGTCCACAAGTCACTCGAGTCCTTTCATCCGGGCCATGGCGACACCGTGGGCCTGTACGTATTTGGACCGTATATACCAAGCTCAAGTACCTGTAGGGTATACCCATGTTAGCCTTTGTCCATTTTTATCCTGACTCGACAGGTATTATACCTTGGCTCTGCAAGGTCAACCAACTATTGCAGTGACACTTCAAGATAGCGTGCCTATGCCTGACATGATGCTTCACTTTCGCGATCAAGCAGGAAAGCATCAGGCCGAACTCAAGAAGAAGGATGATGAAATCGCCAAGCTTCTCCTCAAAGATAATGAAATAACTTGGCTGAACGTGGAAATCTAGAAGCTCAAAGATCTCCAAAAGGCTGAGCTGGATAAGGCCGACCAGGACTTCTCCCAAGAAAAAGAGCGCCTGAAGACTCAGCTGGCTAAGGACCAAGATTTGTTGAAGGACGTCGACACCAAGTTCACAACAGTGAACGCCGAATGTGAAATGCTCAAGCAGAGAAACACTAATTCACTTGCTGAACTGGGCCGCATCCTTGGCCATATTGCACGTGATTTTTCCCTCCTTTGCTATAATTTCTTTGTCCGGGTTTGGCTTTCTACTTGTGTTGAAGTCTTTTGCTTATCTCCTTTTCAGGAAAATTCCCTGAATTTGATCCCCTCGCCTGCGCTGCGGTTTACAAGTTTCACGTGCAGCGAGGGACTCTGGTTGATCCTTCCGTTGGTCCAATTCCTTATGACATGGAAGATATGCTGGTGAGCCTTGCGGCGCGAGCAGAAGTCATAAAGAACTACAACACAGATATTATTACCATAGCCATCCAGATCTTCAATACTTTGTGGCCCAACGATGAAACTCCCAAAGGTTCTAAGGGTGTTCTGGCAAAATTGATGGAGTGCGAGACTTAACTGGATCTCTGGCGAGAATCTGCTGCACGCGCTAGGGCTGATACGACACTGAGCTTTGTACTTTCTTGGTATGAGACCCAGGATTTGAGGGTGCTTAACCGCATGCGCACCGGATCAAAATGGACTAATGATCCAGAGTGTATCGCTCAACGCAAGGCTTGCGCCTACAATCTCATCTAATACGCCTTCTGCCACAGCTAGAACGAAGGTCCGAGCTTCTTTGGCCTCGTCAACGACGCCTATGTTTCAGATGGAACAGACGGGAAAGAAGAGGAAGAGGCCTCTGAGCTCGGCGAAGATACTGAAGATCTGGAGGGTGCTGGTGCTAACCCAGAAGATGAGGTAGAAACCGAAGCTCCTCCTACTGATGCCGAATTACCCCCTCCTGCATCCAATGATCTGGCTCCTGCTGCTGCTCCATGAGCTAAAAAACACTTTGATATTCATCAGATCCCAGGTATGCCGGGTGAAAATGTATTAAGTACAATGGTTGTGCTTTGCTACTAAGTTTTGAACGTCGGATTAACTTGGGCGGAGTCCCCAAGTTTCCTTTTCTTGTTCCCCCAATTTTATGATTCGGCTCGCGTATACCTTGATTCAGTTTTTGACTTACGATTCCGAGGTTCAAAAAATTGACTTAACAATACTTGAAACTTTGGGATTAGCTCAAAATAATTCAACATAGAATAAGTAAGATAAATACAGGGTTAGTCCGATTAACAATTGTCGGCTCGATTACGTTCCTTTCCTTAGTCGTTTTTCATGTGCCTTGCAATTCCAAACTTGTTCTCTTGCTTGCCATGAAGCCAATTCTTGTTGGACAATAGCAAGTCGAAGAGTTAGGTTTTTGGAGCCTACACATTATTAATCCGACTAAGGTGTAAGTAATTTAAGCCAGCCGACATATAAAAAGTAAACACAGAAAAGACAATTACGAAGGCAGTCCCCGAGTTTCTTCTTGGGGTGACGAGATTTCATTGATAAACTCATTGCCGACATACATACGGACATATGAGAGATTCTGATACATACACTTCTTTGCTAAGTGTAAGATGGACGAAGTAGAGCTACATTCCATGGACGCTTAGATTCCTCGCCGGACCTGTCTGCCTTGTTCTTCTCCTATGGTTGTGCATCAATGAGGCAATAGGAATCATTGTGCAACACTTTGCTTACAATGAATGGTCCTTCCCATGGAGGGGATACATTATTCATGCCAGTAGTGTGCTATACCAGCCGAAGTACAAGATCACCTTCCCGGAAGACTCGGTGGTTTACTTTCCTGCTATGGTAGCATCGGAGATTTTGCTGATATATGGCGGATCTGGACAAGGCCAGTTCTCCCGCTTCTTCCAGCAGATCAACATCATTTTTCTGGGCTTCTCGCACTTCGGCTTCTGTGTATTGGGCAACCCTGGGAGAATCATGCGCTATGTCGGCTGGTAGTACAACATCTGCCCCATATACCAGAAAAATGGCGTATAGCCTGTTGATCGATTCGGAGTTGTTCTTAAACTCCACAGTACCGCTGGTAGTTCTTCTATCCAGCACCCCGCTGATCTTTGCAGCGGCTCAATGAGCCGGGGGTTTATCGTGAACAAAACTAGTCCGTTGTTTCTTTCCACTTGTCCGTTCGATGCAGGGTGGGCTACTAATGAAATATCTAGCCGGATCTTATTTTCTCGGCAGATCCTCGCAAATGCTCCTTCAGCAAAATTTGTGCCATTATCAGTTCTGATACTATGGGGATAACCATATCTCAAGATTATATCTATAAGTAATGTCACAGCTGTTGCCCCATCACATTTCCTGATTGGCTTTACCTCAATCCACTTAGTAAATTTGTCTACCATAACCAAGATATGGGTCTTGTTTCCTTTTTCCGGCTTAAATGGTTCGACCATATCCAAACACCATACCGCAAATGTCCAAGTGATATGTATAGTTTTCAGTTCCGACATAGGCATTTGTGTCTTGGTGGTGTACCTCTGACAACCATTGCATTTTCTTACAAGATCTTCGGCTTGATCCAAGGCACTTGGCTAGTGAAATCCATGCTGGAAGGCTTTTGCCACTAATGCTCTGGATCATGCATGATGCCCACATTCCCCCTGATGGACATCTCGGAGGATGTCAAGCCCTGCTTCTAGGTCAACACATCTTTGCAGAACAATTGTGACACTTCTCTTGTATAGTTCGGCATTGATAATAATGCATGGCTTTGCTCTCCTTTGTATTTGTCTTGAAAGTATCTCATCACTCAGAAAGGTTCCTTCTTTTAAGAACTCAAATATTGGCTTTTCCCATGCAGGTATAACTCGAACAGGAAAAAGCTCCTCGTCAATTTCCATCGCTTCCACCAACATAAATCCAGCCAGATCAAGGTGAACAGTCCCCGGGTTCTGTGAGGCAGTCCCTAGGTCTGCCGAAGCAGTCCCCAGGTTTGGTGATGTGCTGCCCCCATCTATATCCATAGGGATAGCCTCTAATCCAAAGTGAGCTAGGACATAGATTGAGTCGGATTCCGGTGAAGGTGTGATAGTTGGTTTTCTCAAGTGCTCCAAAGCAACGCCTGGCAGAATTGGCTGCCAAGATGACCCCAATTTAGATAATACATCGGCTGCCTCATTTTCAAGCCGAGGTACATGGTGGAATTAACACCCTTCAGAGAACCCACTTATCTTTTGGACATGGAATCTGTAAGGGCCATGTTTGCATCCAGAACATCCCAATTGCCAGACACTTGCTGTACTACCAAATTTGAATCTCCAAAGCATTGTATCCAACGTATCCCCACTTCCTTTGCCACCTTAAGCCCATGCACGAGCGCCTCATACTCGGCAACAATGTTTGATGCGCTAAAATGGATCTGGAGGACATATTTCAGTTGATCATTCTTGGGCGAGGTACCACGGCCCCCAGTCCTTCCTTTAGCTTTGACCCATGAAAGTGCATCCTCCAATAGTTTGAGTCCAGCAAAGGCGGTTCATATTGTGATACGTCATAAACGTATCTATAATTATTGATGTTCCATGCTTGTTTAGTATCTACTTTCTTATGTTTTGTCCACACCTTGGAGTATTTTTATAAATTTTCTAGAACTAACCTATTAACAAGATGCCACAGTGCAAGTTGCCTATTTTCTAATGTTTTTGGTTTCAGAAAAGCTACTAAGGAAATATTCTCGGAATTGGACCGGACAAAAGCCAAAGTCAATATTTTACCCGAAGCAACACGGAGTCTGGAGCGGAGCCGAAGAGGGGCACCAGGACGGCCACACCCTAGGGTGGTGCGGCCAGCCCTAGGCGTGCCGCCACCTGGTGTGGACCCCCTGGTACTCCACCGACCTTGCCCTTCCGCCTATAAAATCCTCCCTGGACAAAAACCCTAAGAACCAGATCAGATTTCCACGAAAAGTTCCACAGCTCCGCCGGCACTAAAGAGGAGATTCGGGGGACATAAGTCTCTATTCCACCACCCTGCCGGAACGGGAAGTGCCCCCAGATCCATCTCCATCGACTCCACCGCCATCTCCATCACTGTTGCTGACTCCTATGATGAGAAGGGAGTAGTTCTCTCTCTAGGCTAAGGGCTCTACCGGTAGCTATGTGTTCATCTCTCTCTCTATGCGTGATCTTATGAGATTATGATCTTTGTAATCTATAGATCTATTCTGCTACTCAAGTGCTTTAATTAATCTCTGTTTATCCCCACGTGTGTGAAGTTGACAGTGTGCTCACCGTGAGGCACTTAGGCTAAGGTTACAGAAATATTTATCATGAGTATAATTTGACTTGGATGTCTCTATGAGATTGTAGTGTTTGTTGGAACCATCTAGCGCTCAAGGTGAAAGTGAGGGGTTATCTAGATGGGGAATGCGAACTTTAAGGTGTGTTGTTATAGCCCTACATCGTCCAACCGAAGAGTAGTTCAGGGTAGCATAATGAAGAGAAGATATATATGTGAGAGTGTTCACTAGTGAAAGTATGATCCCTAGGCCCTGTTTCTAAGCATTGAAACACCATTTACAATCAGTCCTGTTACATGTTTGCTTGCTACCACTCTTATTTCAGATTGCAATTACCATTTATAATCATCCATATTATTTGTATTTCACTATCTCTTCGCCGAACTAGTGCACCTATATACCTGACAAGTGTATTGGGTGTGTTGGGGACACAAGAGACTTCTTGTATCTTGATTGCAAGGTTGCTTGAGAGGGATACCTTTGACAACTTCCTCCCTGAGTTCGATAAACCTTGGGTGATCCACTTAAGGGAAACTTGCTGTTGTTCTACAAACCTCTACACTTGGAGGCCCAACAATGTCTACAAGAATAGAAGCATGTGTAGACATCAAGCTATTTTCTAGCACCGTTGCTGGGGAGTGAAGCGCTATTGAAGAGTGGAACTGGTAAAGGAAACTTCTACTGTGAGTATTGTTTATTTCTGTTAGTTACTTTATTTCAATATGGATATTTCACTTAGTTTCTTATTTCGTAATGCTACTACCACTGCTAAGGTAGTAGATGAACCACCACCTGCTGAAAATGATACTTTTATGATACCTACAAGAATTGATGATCATGTTATGGATAACTACTATTTTGGAGATGGAACTGTCCATCTGGGTGATCATTTGCTCTTTATACACGAATTATGGGGGTTGTTCAAGTGTGTAGGTATTACAACAGATCAAGTCAAGAAGAAGTTATTCTCATTATCACAAAAAGGAAGAGCTGAGGAATGGGACAAGCTGCTAAAGAATGGTCAATCTCTTGAATGGGAGGAAGTTGTACCTCTCTTTTATTCAAAATTTTATCCTCCTAGTGATATTCATAAAGATCGGAACCAAAGATACAACTTTTAGCCTCATGATGGAGAGAGTACAGCTCAAGCTTGGGGGAGATTGAAGTTACTAATGCTCAAATGTCCTATTCACGAGCTCCCTAACAATATTATGATCAATAACTTTTATGCAAGGCTTTCTCTTCATGATAAGGATCTATTGGATGCTTCATGTGCTGGATCATTTACACGCATGGAAGAAGAAGTTAAATGGGATCTTCTAGACCGTATTCAAGACAATGCTGAAGCATGGGAGAATGATAAAGGAAGAAAGTCAGGTATAAATGATGATTATGAATGCATTAAATCTTTTATGGGAACTGATGACTTTCATAATATTAGTAATGCTTATGGTCTTGACTCTCAAAGTATTGCAAATTATTCTAAGGCCTTTGCCTCTTATATTGAAATTCCTAAAAAGAAATGGAATAAGTATCATGCACCATATAAAGATAGTGTTAAATGCGTTCCCCCTGGAAATACTGAAGTTTATACTACTAATCGTATTTTACCTGAACCTTACATCGAGCAAATACCCTTCTCGGTTAAGGTAAAGGAACATTCTATGATAGCTAGTATGGTAAATGAAAGTACAAATAAAGCTATGGAACTTGATGAACAAATAGACGTTGAACCTGTAGTAGCAAATGACTTTGTCACTAAATATGTAGAAGATGGACACACTATCCTCTATAAGGATACTTCTAATATTGTTTCACAAATTAGTGTTAAGAGAACTAGTGTCCCTATGTTTTCTGTCAAAATAAGTGATCATTGCTACAATGGTTCATGTGATAGTTATATCGTTAAATGTATGCATGATACTGAAAGTTACTATGAGAGAGGGAAAATTGTTCTTATGCATCTCAATAATATTAAATGTCCTCGCTTTATGCTGAAAATCTTCATGTTACACTTGTTTTGCCTTCCTATGCTAGTAGTGTCTGGTTTCAACAATTTATTTTCTTACAAAATCCCCTTCCATAGGAAGTGGCTTAGACTTAAATTTGTTCTATATTTGCTTCTTTATGCTCTCTTTTACTTCAATTCATATTTCTTATGTGAGCATCATCGAAATTGTCATGTCTATCTTAATGGCTATAAAGAAAGAGCTTTTGGGAGACAACCAATTATATTTTTACTTTCAGTTTATTTTTGTTTTGTTGAGTCTTGAAACTTATTGCTTCTGTAATAACCTCTCCTTATCCTTTTTGTGTGGTTTTTTGTGCCAAGAATAACCTCTAATGAGAGAGAAGTTAGACTTGGGAAAGTTGCTATCCCAAAATAGATTTTTGTGTTTCACTGTAAAAAATCGTGCAAAATCTCTGTACATCGGACTGAGCTGTAATTTTTGGTGCTTCTGACCCAGGTTATTATCTAACTTTCGTTAGTTCAGCACTTTTATATTTAGGCAATATAAGGTCTTCGAAATTTTTTGTTTTTACCTGCTGGTCTGTTTTAACAGATTTCTGCCATAATTTGCATTTGCCTCTTAATCTCTTTCTCTTTGAATTCTTGCCAATTACTTGAACTTTTAAAAGGAATTGCTAAAGTAGCTATGTTTTAATGGAAGTTTTACTTGTGCGGAACTGAACCCAAAGACTTATTATCTTGAATACACTAATGTTGCTAATGAAGATTGTGTGAAGTTTTGTATGAAGGAAATTTTAAAGTGTAGGGAAGAACAATTTGATATGATGAAGTATGGACAAAAGCTCAAGCTTGGGGATGCCACCCGTGTCACCCCAAGAAATATTCAAGAAGTACAAGCGTCAAAGCTTGGGGATGCCCAAGGCATCCCCTTCTTCATCAATAAAAATCTTCGGTTTTCTTCCAAACACTTCATTTTTTTTGTTTCATGCACAATTGTGTTGTTCTTGGAGCGTATTCGTTTTTGTTTTTTAGTTTTCTTTTGCTTAGTTTGCTTAACTAAATTGGTTGGACCCCCGCATTCATACATAGTTTCAAATAAGTTGTTTTGGATTGGAAAAGAGTAGGAAAGTTCATACTTATAAGTGGTATAAAAGGAGTCTTGTTTTAACTGAGGTCTAGACTTTATAATGTCATGTTTGATATTGCTTTGACTTTATGCTTAGTGATTATTGTTGTAGCATGACTTGTTACAAACAATTGAGATTGCTTAATGTGCTTTGAAAGAATCATGCATTATTTTAGCATATAAAAGCATAATATTGTGGTATTCTCCTTTGATGCTTTATTTGGGTTGACTTGGCGCATGCTCACACCATGTTAAGACTATACCAAGTCACCATAGCCTCTATGATCATTTAGTTTTCGACTTGTAAGATCACTTTATGCTTTAATTAATAATGTTTTGTCGCTTTGCATGATTATGGCCATTATTGCTCTCTTAGTTGGTCGCTCCCAGTCTTTTGCTAGCCTCCACATGTACCAAGTATGAGTTCCACTCATGCATCCAACTCCAAATAAAACCAAGTTATTCAAAAGAGTCCACCATACCTACCTATTAGCATTATTGCTATTCCAAGTATATTCATGTTTTTATGTACCTTCCGAATTAAACTTGCTATGTGAAAATTAGTGATTAAAGCTCTCACGAACTTGATGGCACACTTTACTTTCTTGCACTTAATAAACTTGAACCATTGTGCCCATCTATGTTGTGTATATGCTTGCGTTTGTATGTTGTGAATTAGCAGAACCATGTTACCATGGGGAACGCTTTCAACATTGCACTTTATTTAGTTGATATCATGATTTTTTTGCTTATGGATCCCGGTGGTGTGAAATGAAAGGGGAGCTTGTAAAGCTCATGGAGTTCGTATATGTGTTAGAGAAATGCCTAGGCGGCTAACCTAAGCCATGCCTAATCATGGTGGAAACTTTCAGCATAACCATAGTGAGCAATCTGTGAAGCATCCTCAATTAAAAGGGGGAAAACCCTATGCAAATAAGAAAATAAAAGGATCGCTGAGATGCGCATTGTCTATCGCCTTGTCATTTTGATATGGAAAAGCTTCTGTATCATCGGGCAAGGGGTACCCCGTTGGTGGTTCTCTATGATACACATGTACTTACAATGACAAGAACTTACTTGTGACTAAAGTTGAGTAACATGAGGTTCAGTACTCATAAGCAAGGGGCATGAGATTTTCAACTTATAACTTGTCAAGCATATCTCATATTTGATCACTTTAACCTTAATAACCTAAAGATGCTTCTGATAGGGGTAATGAGAGCTGAAAGCTAATAAGAACCATAATATTTGGAAGCTCTTTATGAAACTTGAATCCCTGCTTCCTTCTATGAAGGGCCTTTATTTTTTACTTTTATGTTGAGTCTCTATCTTCTTTTTTTATGCACCAATTGAGAGAGCATAGTGATCATTCTTAGTTTAATGTGCATTGTCCCAAAACTTATTGATTGAAGCATAACTATGTTATTGCTTGTTCTTAAATTTTTTGTATCTAGTCACCCTGATGAACTTTGAAGGTGTCCTATGCATTTATGTTTTGCTATACCATGAGGGACAAGCTGAATACCATTCTTATTATGTTTTCTATATGTGAAACAAACAAATGTCTTTTAATGCATTGTTATTCATGAATCTTTTGTTTGTACCTTTTCATGTTATAACATAGTTTCTATGTCTTATTGTTAGAAATCTATCTTTCATGCTTATGTTTAGAGTACTTAGATCCCAGCTATCAATGCTTTACAAATATGATGATGCATGTCACCTAAAAAATTATTCTTTTTATCACTTACCTACTCGAGGACGAGCAGGAGTTAAGCTTGGGGATGTTGATACGTCATAAATGTATCTATAATTTTTTATGTTCCATGCTTGTTTAGTATCTACTTTCTTATGTTTTATCCACACTTTGGAGTATTTTTATACATTTTCTGGAACTAACCTATTAATAAGATGCCATAGTCCCAGTTGCCTGTTTTCTGCTGTTTTTTGTTTTAGAAAAGCTAGTAAGGAAATATTCTCATAATTGGACCAGACAAAAGCCAAAGTCAATATTTTACCCGAAGCAACACGAAGTCTGGAGCGGAGCCGAAGAGGGGCACCAAGGCGGCCACACCCTAGGGTGGCGTGGCTAGCCCTAGGCGCTCCGGCACCTGGTGTGGGCCCCTGGTACTCCACCGACCTTGCCCTTCAATGTATAAAAGCCTCCCAGGACGAAAACTCTAAGAACCAGATCAGATTTCCACGAAAAGTTCCGTAGTGCCGCCGCCTCCGAAGAGGAGATTCGAGGGACAGAAGTCTTAGTTCCGGCACCCTGTCAGGACGGGGAAGCGCCCCCGGATCTATCTCCATTAACTCTACCGCCATCTCCATCGCCGTTGCTGACTCCTATGATGAGGAGGGAGTAGTTCTCTCTCGAGGCTAAGGGCTCTATCGGTAGCTATGTGTTCATGTCTCTCTCTTTATGCGTGATCTTATGATATCATGAGCTTTGTAATCTATAGATCTATTCTGCTACTCAAGTGCTTTAATTAATCTCTGTTTATCCCCACCTATGTGAAGTTGACAGTGTGCACACCGTGAGGCACTTAGGCTAAGGTTACAGAAATACTTATCATGAGTATAATTTGAGTTGGATGTCTCAATGAGATTGTGGTGTTTGTTGGAACCATCTAGCGCTCAAGGTGACAGTGAGGGGTTATCTAGATGGGGAATGCGAACTTTAAGGTGTGCTGTTATAGCCCTACATCGTCCAACCGGAGAGTAGTTCAGGGTAGCATAATGAAGAGAAGATATTTATATGAGAGTGTTCACTAGTGAAAGTATGATCCCTAGGCCTTGTTTCTAAACATTGAAACACCATTTACAATCAGTCATGTTACATGTTTGCTTGCTGCCACTCTTATTTCAGATTGCAATTACCACTTATAATCATCCATATTACTTGTATTTCACTATCTCTTCGCCGAACTAGTGCACCTATACACCTGACAAGTGTATTGGGTGTGTTGGGGACACAAGAGACTTCTTGTATCTTGATTGCAGGGTTTCTTGAGAGGGATACCTTTGATCACTTCCTCCTCGAGTTCGATAAACCTTGGTGATCCACTTAAGCGAAACTTGCTGCTGTTCTACAAACTTCTGCACTTGGAGGCCCAACACTGTCTACAAGAATAGAAGCATGTGTAGACATCATATTCCATCTCCGCCCAATTCACGAAGAAATCTAACATTGCTTGAGATTTAATTGCATCTCTCCTATTAAGCTGTGGTGCGTATGGGGCTAACTCAATTGCCAATTTTGCAATTCGGCCACTAGCATCTTTGTTGCTCATTATCTCGGATATGGGTGCTTTGCATATCACTTTTATGGGGTGTTCCTCAAAGTAGTGCTTTAGCTTCTTTGCCGCTATATACACGCCATATGTCATCTTCTGATAGTGAGGGTAATTCTGCTTAGAAGCTGACAACACCTTGCTAGGTAGTACACATGCCTCTGCACCGACTTACCCTCCTCATCACACTCCACTACTATCACCGCACTTACGACTCGGTTGGTCGCTGCTATATAGAGCAACATCGTCTCTTTAGATGGTGGCGAGGCTAAGATTGGTGCAGAAGATAACATCTTTTTTAATTCATGAAATGCACTATCAGCTTGTGGTGTCCATGTAAATTTAGCTGCCTTTTTCATTAAATGATAGAGGGGCAATGCCTTCTCTCCCAGCCGACTTAGAAACCGACTTAATGATGTCAGGCAACCAGTGAACTTCTACACATCGTTAAGATACTTCGACAGTTCCATTCTTTTATAGCTCGAACTTTTGTGGGGTTTGCCTCGATACCTCGGCTAGATATGAGAAAACCGAGTAACTTCCTAGCCGAAACACCAAAGGTACATTTCTCCGGGTTAAGCTTCATCCTAAACCTCCTTAGGTTCACGAATGTTTGCCGAATATCGTCAAGGAGCCTTTTGCTTTCCTTAGTTTTTATCACAACATCATCCACATAAACTTGCACATTTCTACCAATTTGGTCATCTAGACAATTTTGCATGCATCATTGATACGTTGCTCCGGCATTACATAAACCAAACGACATAGTGCGATAGCAATAAGCCCCATACAGGGTGATAAACACAGTCTTTATTTGATCATCCGGGTTCAAAGGTATCTGGTGAAAACCCAAATAAGCATCTATGAATGATAACGACTCACACCCAGTAGTTGAATCTATGACCTGATCTATCCTTGGCAGTGGAAATGGATATTTAGACACGTCTTATTCAGGTTCGTGTAATTGATACACATACGCCACACTACAGCTACATTCAGATCATCTTTCTTCTTCTCCACAAGCACTGGATTAGAGAGCCAATATGGATGAAGTACCTCCATGATGAACCCGGCTGCAAGGAGCTGAGCTATCTCATCTCCAATGACTTTTCTCCTATCTTCGGCGAAGCGGTGGAGAGGTTGATTCACTGGCTTTCTCTGGGTCTTACATTCAAAGAGTGCTTGACCAACTCCCTCGGCACACCTTGCAAGTCTTGTGTAGACCAAGAAAAGATATCATGATTCTCACGGAGGAAGTTTACGAGCTCGCTTTCCTATTTGTCACTTAGCCCGACGCCAATAGTTATGGTGCACTCTGGGTACTGGTCATCAATAGGCACCTTCTTTGTATCTTTTGTCGCTTGAAACGACACACTCCCATGCGGGTTTGTCAAAGTCGGCATATGCTGTTTCGCGGACTGAGCCAATGCCACCACCTCCTAAATTTTCCTATTCTCTTGAGTAATCACAAGTGATTTGGCTAGGTTAGACTCGGCTGAAGCATACTCAATAGAATGCATGAAATCCCCAGCTATGGTGATCACTCCCCTTGGCCCTGGCAACTTCATCTTCAAGTAACTAATGTGAGTTCTTGCCATAAACTTGTTCAAAGCTGGCCTGCCGAGTAACGCATGATACGCGCTTTCCAAGTTCACAACCTCAAACTCCAAGTTCTCAGTCCGACAATTGTCCCTTGTGCCGAATAACACATCGACCAGACGTTACCAATAGGCACACATGAGATACCCGGCACGATGCCATGGAAAGTGGTCCTCGTTGCTTGGAGCATATTTTCCGATATTCCCAACTTGTGCATGGTATCCTTATACATGATGTTAATGCTACTGACATTGTCTATCAGCACCTTGGAAAACCTTATGTTAATATTCGGCCCAATGAACATCGAATCCAACACTAGCGCATATGATCCAGGACTCGGCATGAGCCTAGGGTGATCCTTGATGCTCCAGGTAATTTCCTGTTCCGCCCACGGCATATACCTCGTCAAAACTGGCATTACCGCATTCACCTCCATATGTCAGCGCTGCAAGCTCTTTCTATCAGTTTCCTCTATGGTGAAGGTGAACACACAGTAACTTTGGTGATGTTACCTATACTCATTCCTGCCGTCATTGCCATGATATCCTTGGTCTTGCTACTGTTGGTTATTCACCTGATGCACTTCATCCCTTCTCTCATGGTTCTCATACCTTGGTGGAGGTGGAGGCACCATTAGTTGCTGTCCATTCCCCCAGTGAGCTGTTGCTACCGAGGTGCATCATTCCGAGGTGCTTCATGCCGAGGTCCATCATGCCAAGGTGCATCGTGCCGAGGTGCCTGAGCATTCGCTGAGCCCTGCTCTAGCTTCCTCATCCACTCACATTGCCGGATTGTATGATTCACCGGGTTATTCAGACTTGGCGTGTGGTACTTGCATGGCTGATCCAACATAGCTCGAATGTGTATCTTGGCCTATCCTTTCTTTCTTGCCACTATTTCTTCTGCTTTGGCGTCCAAGGTTTCTTGCCCTCACCCTTCTGTTGCCAATGCTGCCTTCCAGTTTTCTAACGCTGGCTATTGCCAGCATTGGGCTGATCTTGATCCACAGCTGCCACTTGCTGCGAGTTGTACTGGTAATCCGGTCGATCGTCCCTTCTCTTATCCCAGAAGTCACTGCGCTGCGATAATCTGGCACCCTCTCAGGGGTAATACTCATCATTGGACTCACAAGACATCATCCGAGGTTGGGCCGGATCACCCAAGGCCTATGAATCGCAATCCAGATCGTTTCGGCCAATGTGGTTGGCATATCTCTTTGTAATCATTGCCATAACATACTTGCATACCTGCAGCCCTGGGCGAACCACACAATAGCTTGCGATTCAATTACCCCTTCACAGGAATTTCTCACATTACACCAGTGAGTCAAGAACTCCCGGTCTATCTCATCGGTCTTTGCTTGCATAACGCCAAAGTGTGCGGCCTATTCGGCCTCTTGTACGTGCTTGAGAAGTTACCAACGAACATCTCCTCAAAGTCTATCCAGCAGTTGATACTTCCTTCTGGTTAGTTGATGGCTCTAAAATATAGCCATCTACGTCCACATTTAAACTGGAAATTAATCATATTTTTGATGAAATATCTCTCTAAACCCTACCACTAATGCTAATATTCAGAGGGGTATGCAATCCTTTGTTCTTGTATTTTTCCTGTGGAGATAATGTCATTTAAAGGAGTGAATCACTAAATTAAAATCAAAGATACGAGATTTCCAACAACTAGAAGAAACCAGGAGCTGAACAACGGAGGTAGACACCATAATGACCAACTATACGGTCGGAGTAAAAATTCCGACTGTATAGCTCTGGTCGTAGTTGGCATCGCCACCGTTAGGTCAAATAGAACAACTTTTGTGAAGGGACCCCTATATAAAGAAGCCTCGGGCGACGAGAAACGAGAGACAGACGACCCCGAAGAAGCCATACCTCGCCAGAAAGCCGCCTCCAGATCTCCAAACCCTTCTCCATCTCCATATCCATACTCCACCACTTGTAATAGTAGATCTCTTCTTCGGTTAGCGACATTGTAAGACTATTGCTATCAATCTTATGATTTTCATTACAATGTTTATGATTGTTGATCTCATCTCTATGTGTGAGTAATTCTCCTTGGGCTAAGGGCTTCGGCCTAGCCATGTAGCAATTGTGCATGTGATTTATCATAGATGGGATCGTGTATTAGTTTGTATGACATGATGATTATTGTATCCTCTCTTGCCTCAATCCAAGGACTTTTCAGTTACCCAAGACCCCAAGGGTTGAGCCAGATATAGGGAGTATGAGTGATGACTGATCTATAGGTTGGGAACCCTAGTGATAGAAGGGGTAGTACGGCTATATGTGAGGGATTTTCTTGGGATTAATGGTGACATCACTATGCATATCATTAGTTCTCTTTCTTCTATGGATGAGACTAGTAGGTTATTGCTATAAGAGGTTGCAGAGGCAATAGCAATTATGGATGCACTGCCCACATATAATTTATCTTGCTCTAACAAGTACACATATACTTTATTTCTATCTTTTATTTCCATCAGATGTTTTTGCATAGCTACAGGTGAAACCAAATGCCCTAGGCCCTCTCTCTCCATCATGGACAACAACAAAAAGACACAAGCTCCTGGTCTGGTAAAAACACAAAAGGAATTCTAAAACTCCCGAAGGTCCATTAAAGTAACTTCACTAGCATTCGCTTCCCGTGGATTCGATAACCTAGGTCTACTAGGGAAAAAGAGCTATACTACATCCGTAATCCGGATCGAAGGTATCATTAGTTATTTAACCAGACCCTTGCTAGACCCTCTAACATTTGAGGTACATACCTTACCGCCCATCTCAAATTTCCTCTGGCTTTGTTAACTGCCGTAGCATAGTCATTGAGCCAATCATCCGGCTTAGTGCTACCGTCATACATCTTTGTTCCTCTGGCCAGCTGAAAGTTCGGCACTGGCGGCTCCCTCATGATCCGAGGTCCAAAGCATGCTGTACCCGGAGGACCCTGCACTTCAATCATCTCCGACCTATAAATTCAGTCTAACTTTAGCCTTGCATCATCCGGCTACAGGTTCCTGTTTCCCAATCTTTATCCAATCACATGATGCTCCGGCCTAGGAAATCCTGCATCGGCCATCGCCGAGTAACCATCATTGTATCTATCCTAACCCGGATGATCATTTTGTTGCTACATTGCCCGGCTAGCACTTCTCTCCTGCCGAGGTGCATACTGTTGCTGTTCCCGAGGTGCATTTTGCCCAACTCCCGCCAGATTACGCTGTCCGGCATTGCCGTTGGCAGAGTTTCCTCGACCGACATTGCCTTGGTAATGGTTACCTCGGCCAGCTTCACCCCGACTAGCACTGTGTTGATCCTCATCAATTTGCACTGCTTTTCCTTTCCCAGCCCTTACCAGGTCATACAGGACCATTTGTTTGTCTTTTCTCCCCGAGGTTACCACCTCCTCTCTTCTAGGACCATCATGAGGTGATGATGCAGCACCAGCGGACTTTGCTAGGTTATTCCTTGACGAATGAACTACGTGCGATGCTCTGGGTTGCACTGGGTTTGCCTTGTTTATCTCCTCATTCTGCCGACATGCTACCCTTAGCAAATGGTTGACTCTCTCCTATTGCCTTTCTCAGGCTTCTCCGGTCAAACCCTCTAACTTGGATGCGGCTGCATTGGCAGCCCTGAGGTTTTTTGCCGGTGTGCTATACCTATCTAGCACCACTGTCACTATAGTAGCAGTCTGCCCCGGCCTAGGCACATACTCCTTGTCAATCTCCGTGATCAGGTTTCTACCTCATATTTTCACTCCATCTATACGGTTTGCCTTTGCATACTCCCACAGAGCGATGTTCGGTGACTGCTGTAACTCAGCTACCTTTTTTGCCCCAACTAACATTTTCTGCCTAGTCTCCTCTAGCTCGGCCTGTGCCTGAGCCGGATCTACCACTTGTGCTATGGGTGTTGGCAAGCTATCTATTGCCTGCTGCAGTACATTTTCTATCCTCTCTAGTGGAGGGAAACCAGATCTTGCCTGCTTTAGCGTGGCATCCGGCTCTGGCACCGGGTCCTTGCTTTCTCCTGCATCAGGTGCCGTCATCATGACCTTAGAGCAGCTAGTGGGGCGTGTGATATGCGAGCCATGAGCAGCACTGAGGGGTGATTCGCCTCCCTCGATGATGTGCCGCGGGTGAACGTAGGACTCATCGATGTTGACGTAGATCTTGTGGGTGCCAAGCTTGAAGAAGAGGTCGTTGCGCGGAGGAGGATGCCTACCGAAGCTACCAACGTTGTCGCTAACGTAGTCCAGCGCTCCAAAGCCCTGAACAAGCCCAGAGACAACGGGTTCACCAGTGCCGATGCTGTTTCCCGTTTGGATTTTTACCCCTGCTAGCACCACTAGCCCCACGGTGGGCGCCAAATATCATGGTGGTGGCACGACATATGCCATGTATATGCTAAAGATGGGACCAATGAGCACTAGAGGAATCCAGGGAGGGATAGTGTGGTGATTCCACACACAAGTGTTTGTATTTCTCTCTTGCTGATGAAGGATTATAGAGGCTCCTCGAGCTGTTCGTGGGAAGGAGACTAGTTATCTTACTACCCACCACTAATCTCCAGGGCTCTCCCTTAGTAAAAATGGCCGACCTCCTCTATGGAGATCCTGCCCCTCCTTATATAGGGGGGGCTAGATTACTATCTAGGGTATACGTGGAGCTATATTCCTCGAATATGCTCCTCAGTAAAGTGAGATGCCTCTTTTGCACTTGAACTGGTTGGTGCGGACTCTGGGCGTAAGCCTCCCTGAGCCCCTCTGCGGCGCAACGTCATCCGACACTGGTGGTGTCAGCTGACATGGGCTATGTCACCCTTGTCAGCCACGGCCCGCTGGTCCTCTCCTCTATCCGCTCCGCTCACGCTTTAGTGGACAGAGACCACCTTTTGACTAGTGAGATTCCTTCCTTCTCTTGTAAGCCAAGTCATAACCGAACTAGCGCCTGGCTAACTCGGCCACCTGGGCACCTGCAAACAAGATAGATCGAACATAGCCAACATATGCTTTATGTTGGCCAGGTTAGCGTTAGTTGAACATCCACTAGGCCGGGTCATTCCGTAAGTCAGCCTACCTTGGGGTGACTCGGCCAGCATATGCTCTGACCTTGTCATACCTTGGCTAACTCGACCTTTATACCCGGCGTGACCCTACTCGGGGTATCCCCCCAACAATTTGCCTAGTCACACGTAATTTTGGGGGTTTAACTACGCCCCCTTGATTTTTGTGCCGAGTGGGGATCGTGCAGTGACGGTTCAGTGTATGTGTTTCCACGTGTCTTTGCCGATGTGCGCCATGCATTGAAGCAAAGAAATGCTGACCGTCCAATTGACTTTCACCGTCGCGTAAGTAGTGAGTTTATGTAGTAACTTCCGCACTTTGCATCTCCATCTTCCTCATACTGCTTCCATTGTTGTTCTCCTCTGCTTCATTGATGCACACCTCTTCACTACGCTGGATGTCCTTAAAGCTTTTCCCAACTATTTTCTCCGGTCCCTCCACCGAAGGACAATGGGGAAGAAGAAGAGCATCGCTATCGCGAGATCTAGCACCGCCGCCACCGTGACAAATAAGAAGGTCGTCACCGCCACTGGGTCTGGCACTGATGCCACGACCACGAAGAAGAAAGGTGTCGGGACCCGCTTGACCAACGGGTCTTGGCGGCGCTCCTCCTTGAAGCCCCATGAGCTTCATCCGCATCGCCTAGCCAGATTGATTCTAGCTAATGAAAGCGATTGCCGGATTCCTGGCTTGGAGGTAATTCCTGATCCTCCCACTGGTTTCCGCGTGTTCGTAGCTTTTCTTCTCCGGGGTCTGCCGCTTAGCCTCCACGAATTTGTTCGTGGATTGCTTTGTTTCTACGGGATTCAGCTCCACCAGCTGACTCCCAACTCCATCTTGCGCATTGCGTGCTTTATCACTCTCTACGAGTGCTAGCTCAGAATCGTACCACACTTTGGTCTTTTCAAAAAAATTGTTCAAGTTGAAGAGATAGTCGGGGTTTGGTTCGGTGGTGTATGATCTTGGCGGGTGCAGGATATATGTGGAGCGTCATGTCTAGTATTTTAGCCTCGGCCTGGTCGACTCCACCCAAGGATGGAGGGACAAATGGTTCTACATCGGGGACAAAAATTTAGAGGGGCAGCTATTCGGCCTCGCCCCATTTGACCCGAATGCGGAGCTGAAGAAGAGCAGGACCTAGCAGAACATCGTGATGCCAGGCGAGTCGGAAGATGTTGAGGTCTTGTACAAATGAGTGTTGGACCTTCAACTTGTTCTAGGGAAGGAGGTCACCGGTGTAGAACTGATCTGAACATGGCTGAAGCGTCGGGTGCAGCCTTTGCGAGCCAAGGATTACCCGATGTATCTTTGGTCAAGTGTGAAGGACCTGACTCGCATCTGCCTGGAGGACATGACCGCGACGGAGCTTGGTAAGAAAATCAGATCCTTGACCAAGATCACCATGAAGGAGGTTCTGCCCGCCAAGTCAAGCATCCTTCCTTTTCGTGCTTCTTTTGCTCCATCAGAGGTAGTTTTTTGTTGATGTACATTTCCTTTTGTTCGTTGAGTTTATTTGAATGGTTGAATAATGACTTTGTCACTGCTGTTGCAGGACTAGAAGGTCACGCCCTCCATACCTTCGTAGCCGGAAGGCATCATTCCTCCTAAAGCCACAGAGGCAGTCGAGTCGGATTCGACTGTGCCTGTTGTCGAGGTGCAGGGAGCCCCTGAGTCCAGCGAGGATGGAACTCGCAAGCATTCTCGGAGCAAAGATTCGGATGCTTCCACACTTGGAATGCCGAAGGATTCTGCGCCTGAGGTGGGCACCATGGACCCGATTCCGACGGTGCATGTTCGCAGCATAGCTCCTCTACCGCTGAAGAAGTTGAAGAAGAAGCATGATGAGATCTTTGATCTCGATAATTTTGACAGGTGAGTCTTTATCTTCGGTTTGGTGTGCTTGAAGGCTGTTTTTTCTCGTTGATTTCCTTGTGCTAAATGATTTGTATGCATGCTAAAGCATGATTGTGTTGTCGTCGTCCTCCGGCATTTGCCACGAAACCAGAGGATGCAGAAGTCGTGGCCTCAAAAGGCAAGGGTATGGAGAGACTCGAGCCTTCCCCGAAGATGGTGGCTGACGACCCACAAGTATAGGGGGTGTATCACAGTATTTTCGATAAGTAAGAGTGTCGAACCCAACGAGGTGAAGAAGGTGCTGGCTAGTGGTATGGATCAGGAATTCTCTGCAAATACTTAGCAAATGGATTTTTAGGGGTTTTTGATAAAGAAAGTAAACAAAGTACGAGTAAATAAAAGACAGTAGGAATGAATGCAGCAAGTGGCCCAATCCTTTATGCAGCAAAGGACAAGCCAGTTATATTACTTAAGATGACCAAATGTTCTCGAGGACACATGGGAAGACTGTCAAGTGCTTTCGCTTCATATAGTTGATTAATCTTCTTTAGCTTGCTAAGTGTTGTGTGGGTGAACCTGTGCTAATGTACCGACCTTCCTAGGACTAATACATACTTGTGATTATACCCCTTGCAAACATCCGTAAGTACAAGAAAGTAATTAAGGTAGAAACCTAACCACAACTTTAAACTCTAGGACCCTTACGTCCCTTGTGCAATGGTTTCCTAACGGGGGTTCAGGTTTCTGTCACTCCGGCAACCCCTACGATTAGTAGCCAAATACACAATTCATTCCCCTGGGCCCATATAGGTGAAGTGTCATGTAGTCGACGGTCACATGACACCACTAGAAGAAGTACACCACAACTTAAATATCAAACTACTGAATCTTTCTCAACACAACTCCACTACTAACAACATGACTTCTCCCATGTCCTCAAGAACAAAACAAACTACTCACAAGAAATCATATGGATCATGATCAAAGATGGAATAATGATGTATAACAATCTGAACATAAACAATAATTCAACGGTTCACTCAATAGCATCAACTACAAAGAGTAATCAACACTGGGAAAGTTTCCCCTATGAACTATGCAAGATTCAACCCAATTGTTACATCAATATGGAGATGGTGATGAGGGTGCTGATTGTGATGATGGTGGTGATGATGATCCCGATGAAGTCCAGCTTGATGGTGGTGTTGATGGCGATGATCTTCCCTCTCCAGGAAGGAAATCCCCCGGCAGAAATCTGTCTGCTGGAGAGATCTTTCTCTCTGGGTGTTTTCCGCCCCGCAGAGGCAGGGGAATTTTTCTGTGGTCCCTCCCCGAGTCTTAGGGTTTCGGGAGGATAATATACGCCAGAGGGGAGTGCCAGGGGTGGACAAGGGCGGCCACACCACCTAGTGGCGCGGCCTAGGCTGGCCCGCACTAGGGGGTGGTGTGGGCCCCCTGTGGCCCATCTCCAGCCCCCCTTCCGGCCTCCTTCGTCTTCTGGAAAAATAGGATTTTCCATGTATTTTCCCAGATTTTCTGATCTTCGCAAATTTTGCCTCCAAACAGCACCTTTTCCATCAGAATCCTGACTGCAGCGGTCCATGCTCCAAAAGTCATCAACCATGCAAAAACAGATGAAATAACATAAGTATCACCTCTCAATACGAAATATATCAATGAACAATGACATAGAATAGTGATGCAAAATGGACGTATCAACTCCCCCCAAGCTTAGACTTTGCTTGTCCCCAAGCGAAACTGAGCTCAATAAACATGGCCTCAGGTTTATGGAGTGAAGAGTCGATAAAAGAATACGGACAAGAAGAATCACATTCATCAAATACATAGATAATAATAGAAGACAACTCACTATTATATAACTTAACTTGGAATGAGTAAAGAAAACACAATAAAGATACATAAAGTGAATCATAATTGGTAATGGCAAACTTAGCTCTTGGTCAAGGAATAGTTGATAACTTGCTGGAGTTCACAAATAACTGGTTTTCAATGATAGCTTTCAAAGTAGTAAACATCAAGATAAGAGCAATGTGCAAAACAAGGAACATAAGAGACATGATCGAATAAATCATCATATGAATGAATGAAACACAACAACTCAAAATACTTGCCGTGATAGAGAGGAATAGGTTTACTAACTCAACTAAAAAGAAAAAGAAAGGCCCTTCGCAGCGGGAAGCAGGGATTGCAAGTCTCATAAAGAGCTCCCAAAAATTATGATACTTACTAGCTTTTAGCTCTCATTTCCCCTATCATAGGCATCTTTTGGTGATTAAGGTTAAAGTGACACAACTAAGAGGATATGCTTGACAAGTTATAAGTTGAAATCTCATGCCCCTTACTTATGAGTACCGAACCTCATGCTACTCAACTTCAGTCACGAGTAAGCTCTTGTCATTGTAAATACACGTGTATCATTGAGAACCGCCAACGGGGTACCCCTTGCACATGACACAGGAGCTATCCCATAATCAAAATGACAAGGCAAGCAGACAATGAGCATCTCAGTGATCTTTTTATTTGCTATTTGCATAGGTTTTTATTGAGGATGCTTCATAGAATGCTCACTATAGTTATGCTGCAAGTTTCCACCATGATTAGGCATGGCTTAGGCTAGCGGCCCATGCGTTTCTCTAACACACATATAAACTCCATGATCTTACAAGTTCCACTTTTATTTCACACCACCAGGATCCATAAGCAAAAGATCATGATATCAACTAGGTACAAAGTACCAACGCAATGTTGAAAGCGTTCCCCATTATACATGGTTCTGCTAACTTCAACTCATAAAGCGCAACCATATACACAACAAAGAAGGACCCAATGGTTCAGGTTATTAAATGCAAGAAAAATAAAGTGTGCCATCAAGTTCGTGAGAGCTTTAATCACTAATTTTCACATAACAAGTTTAATTTGGGAGGTAGATATAACAGGAATTTACTTGGAATAGCAATAATGCTAATGGTAGGTATGGTGGACACAAATGGCGTGGGTTTTGGTTTAAAGGAGTGGATGCACGAGAAGAATTCCCTCTCAGTACAGGTTTTTGGCTAGCAAAGCTAGGTAGCAAGTACAAGAGTTGAAGGAAACAAACAAACATACAAGCGATAAAGACAAACATGCAATCTTCCTTGGAAGCACAAAAGATCTTAACTAGAGAATACTAGACCTATGAGCAAATCAAGAAAGACAGATGTTGAAATTATATTTCTTTTGACTACTTTTATCTTTTTCATTGAACTCTCAAAAATAGTGTTGCTACTGACCGAGCCAGGTTTGCCAAAACCAACTAAATTAACTCAATGATCCCAAAGTGATACCAATACTAACAACAAGATCAATCATATAACCTCGATTTGAAAACTAATATAAGCTATGCAAAAGAGTGAATGATAGAACTTCTCATTAATATTCCATAACGGCAACTCACACCAAGGGATACATATCTAACGAGATAGGGGACACTTCCATAATGCAAACCATCCTACATAATAACTTCTCTATTCATGATATGACTCTACTAATAAGGTAAAGAGATAAAACATAGTGATGTGATACCGCGACACTCCCCCAAGCTTGGAACAAACCAAGGGGATGCCAAACTTGATGACGAATTACTCCTTCGGTGGTGGTGGTATCCTCTTGATGAGCTCTTTGATCAATTTCCCCAAGTCCTAAATCTCAAAGGTGAGGGTACGAATCAACTCCGAGTTGTGCTCGATGCGGTGCATGATCATGTCAGATTGTGGATCCCGGCTCTTGTGATTCGTTTTCCGTTCTTCCCTCTTGGACTCTTCTTTTCCTGCATGGTTATGTATAAAGGTATGGAAGGGACTCTTGGTGCTTGGAGAAGGTGTCCTTGGAGCCAAACAGTGACGCAGAGGTTTCCCTCCAGTTGACATCCGTGCAGTCCTTCTGATCCTGGCAGGGTTCGCCACCACTCCAATGTTTGCAACGGTAGTACCGGTGTGCTTTGCCTCCTCTTCACCTTCACTCTTGATCTCCTTCTCCTGCTTGGGGTCCTAGAGATCTTCCTCCATAGGCTCCTTTCCTTTATCCTTGGCAGACACCATTGTGCTTCAAAGCTTTCAAAGATGGTTCCTAGCAGAAACAGATCGAAATGAAAACACGACCAAAAAACGATATACGAACCTCGGGAGATTCAGGGGATTATATATTACGAAGTTTCAGAACAAAAGGAAGGTACTGGGAGAAAACGATTCGGAGGCGGAGTCTGGGGTGGCCACACCAACTAGCGGCGTGGCCAGGGGAGGGCCCACGCCACAGGGTTGTGTGAGCCACCCTGGCTCCGTTTCCATCCCTATTTCGCTTCGTAGCTTTCCTTATTGTCTAAAGACTGCAAAAATATAGTTGGATAGTATTTTCGTGGAACTTTTCTTACCAGAATTGTTACCTTTTTGAAAACGGACTCTGCAGGTCTCTAAATTTGGTATCTAGTAGTTTCTTCTGGAGTCACCACTTGAATAACATCAATATCTTCATCTTCATACACTTATTACTTGAGTCATAAAACCCTTCTCTTCCTTATTACACCATTATCTCCACTACCTTGAAATTTCTTTCACACAAAACTCCACACAGTTCTCATTAGCAACATTAGTATAAGTGAAGTGATAGAAGTGATAAAACCTTTTGAGTCCAACTTCAACTGAAAACCATCAAAACATAAGATACTGTAGCAACTCCTTCCAAAAACCCAAAAATAATTCAAAAAGGAAATCGAATAAAGAAGCAAATGCAAGAGTGGCAAAATCTGTCAAAACAGACCAGCAGGTAAAGATCATTTTTGTCTAAACTCTTCTGTTGCTCAACTCAAAAAGTGCAAAACTAATAAAAGTTAAATAACAACCTGGGTCAGAAGCACAAAAAATTACAGCTCAATCCGACAGACAGAGATCTCTCACTAATGTTTACGGTGAAGCACAAAAATCTGTTTCGGGACAGCAACTTCCCCAAATCTTACTTCTCTCTCATTAGAGGTTGATCTTGACACAAAAACCAAACAAAACGGATAAGGAGAGGTTATTACCGAAGTAATTACTTCCAAGACTCAAAGAAACAAAAACAAACTGGAAGCAAAAACAAATTGGGTTGTCTCCCAAAAAGCTCTTTCTTTATAGCCATTAAGATGAGCATGATAATTTTGAAGATGGTCACTCGGGAATATGAATTGAAGTGAAAGAGAGCATTAAGAAGAAAAAACACACATACATTTAAGTCTAACCCACTTCCTATGCAAGGGAATTTTGTAAACAAACAAGTTGTTGAAACCAGAGGCTACTTGCATAAGAAGGCAAAAGAAGTGCAACATAAAAACTTTCAGCATAAAACGATGATACTTGATATTATTGAGATACATAAGAACACTTTTCCCTCTCTCATAATAACTTTCAGTATCATGCATAAACTTAACAATATAACTATCACAAGGGCCATCATAGCAATGATCGCTTATTCTAACAGAAAACACAGGAATACTAGCTCTCATAACACTACTTTGTGAAACAATATTAGAGGTATCCTTACAGAGGATAGTGTGTCCCTCTTTTTCATATTTAGTGACAAAGTCTTTCACATTTTCTATTATAGGTTCATCAACCATAGGTTCAACAGCTTCATTCGTACTTTCATTAACCATACTAGCCATCATAGAGTGTTACTTCATCTTAACTAGGAAAGGCATTTTCACAATATAAGGTTCAGGTAAGACATGATTAGCAGTATAAACTTTAGTATTTCTTGCAGGAACACTCTTAGTAATATCTTTATAAGGTTCATGATACTTATTCCACTTCTTTTTAGGCACTTCAATGTAGGAAGCAAAAGCCTTTAAATAAGAAGCAATAGCTTGAGAGTCTATACCATAAGCATTTTTAATATTTTGAAAGTCATCAGTTCCCATAAAAGTTTCAATGCATTAATAATCATAATTTATACCTGACTTTCTACCTTTGCCATTCTCCCAAGCTTCAGCATTGTCTTGAATACGGTCCAGAAGATCCCATTTAGCTTATTTTTCCATGCGAGTGAATGATCCAGCACAAGAAGCATCCAATAAATCCTTATCATGTAGAGGGAGCCTTGCATAAAAGTTATTGATAATAATATTGTTGGGGAGCTCATGAATGTAGCATTTGAGCATTAGTAACTTCAATCTCCCCCAAGCTTGAGCTATACTCTCTCCATCAAGAGGCCAAAAGTTGTATATTTGATTCTGATCTTTATGAATCTCACTAGGAGGATAAACCTTTGAATAAAAGAGAGGCACTATTTCCTCCCATTCCAGAGCTTGACCATTCTTCAGCAGCTTATACCATTCCTCAGCTCTTCCTTTCAGTGATAATGAGAATAACTTCTTCTTAACTTGATCTATAGTAATACCTGCACACTTGAACAACCCGCATAATTTGTGTATAAAGAGTAAATGATCACCGGGATGGACAGTTCCATCCCCAACATAGTAGTTATCCATAACACGATCAAAAATTATTGTAGGTATTTTGAAAGCATCATTCTTAGCAGGTGGTGGCTTATCTACTACCTTAGCAGTGGTAGTAGCATTACCAAATAAGAAACTCAGCGAATTAGCCATAACGAAAATAAAGCAACTAACCGAAGTAAACAATACTCATAGTAGAAGTTTCCTTTACCAGTTCCACTCTCCAATAGCGCTTCACTCCCCGGCAACGGCGCCAGAAAATAGTCTTGGTGACCCACAAGTATAGGGGGTGTATCGCAGTATTTTTGATAAGTAAGAGTGTCGAACCCAACGAGGAGCAGAAGGTGTTGGCTAGTGGTATGGATCAGGAATTCTCTACAAATACTTAGCAAACGGATTTTTAGGGGTTTTTGATAAAGCAAGTAAAAAAAGTACGAGTAAATAAAAGACAGTAGGAATGAATGCAGCAAGTGGCCCAATCCTTTATGCAGCAAAGGACAAGCCGGTTGTATTACTTAAGATGACCAAACATTCTGGAGGACACATGGGAAGACTGTCAAGTGCTTTCGCTTCATATAGTTGATTAATCTTCTTTAGCTTGCTAAGTGTTGTGTGGGTGAACGTGTGCTAATGTACCGACCTTCCTTGGACTAATACATACTTGTGATTATACCCCTTGCAAACATCCGTAAGTACAAGAAAGTAAATAAGGTAGAAACCTAACCATAGCTTTAAACTCTAGGACCCTTACGTCCCTTGTGCAATGGTTTCCTACGATTAGTAGCCAAATACACAATGCATTCCCCTGGGCCCATATAGGTGAAGTGTCATGTAGTCGACGTTCACATGACACCACTAGAAGAAGTACACCACAACTTAAATATCAAACTATTGAATCTTTCTCAACACAACTCCACTACTAACAACATGACTTCTCCCATGTCCTTAAGAACAAAACGAACTACTCACAAGACATCATATGGATCATGATCAAAGATGGAATAATGATGTATAACAATCTGAACATAAAGAATAATTCAACGGTTCACTCAATAGCATCAACTACAAAGAGTAATCAACATTGGGAAAGTTTCCCCTATGAACTATGCAAGATTCAACCCAATTGTTACAGCAATATGGAGATGGTGATGAGGGTGCTGATTGTGATGATGGTGGTGATGATGATGATGATCCCGATGAAGTCCAGCTTGATGGTGGTGTTGATGGCGACGATCTTCCCTCTCTAGGAAGGAATTCCCCCACAGAAATCTGTCTACTAGAGAGATCTTTCTCTCTGGGTGTTTTCTGCCCCACGGAGTTGGCAGAATCTTTCTGTGGTTGCTCCCCGAGTCTTAGGGTTTCATGAGGATAATATACGCTAGAGGGGAGTGCCAGGGGTGCGCTGAAGGAAATATGCCCTAGAGGCAATCATAGAGATGATTGTATTTCATGTGTATCCATGAGTTATTATAATGTTCCTTGAATATCCATATACCAGGCAACTTGTATTGATTGGCAATTATGTGAATTGTTTGTGAAACTCTTTACTTGTATGGTTATCTAATAATTGTCCCTAGTCGGAGTTCATGCGAGGACACACGTGAATATTAGACTAGCACATCGATTGGTTAATGACTATGTTTCGCAAGTCATTGACATGGAGATGTCAAACCAATGATGTGGACACATGTTATGAACATGGGGTTGGACTGACCCAACATGAGACTAGCAATAATACTTGCAGCTCTCTCTACACATCGTGTACGTTTTGTCCTTAGACCTGAGATTGTCGCATGTACTTGAGATGTGGATCGACCTACTTTGGGGCTATCAAACACTACTCCGTAACTGGGTAGTTATAAAGGTAGCTTTTGGGTTTGTCCTGATACATGCTGCAAGGCATCGGTCAATCAAGATGGGATTTGCCCCTCTCTACTTGAGAGAGATATCTCTGGGCCCCTCGAGTGATCGGATCCAGAAATGCATGGCCGTGCTACATATGGTTAAGAGTTAACCTAGTAAAGGGATTCTGAATCATAGTATCGAGAAAGAGAGGTCAGCTTAGAGCTAGACCAAATATCGTGAGGCAAAGGGAAAGACATGTACTCAACCTTGTGATGGTTCGTCCGAATGATCTTTATATGCGTTTAGGAGTTGGCACGTCTTGCTAGAGGCCGCTACCAACTATTGACGGAGCAAGTGTACTCGCGTCATGTCTATACGTGTATGAACCTATAGGGTCACACACTTTAGGGGCTGGAAGCCTAATGAGGATTGGATCCGAATTAGACCAGGCTTAGGCTGCTAATGGGCTGCTAATGTAGAAGCCCACCAGGGATGCCTATATAAGAGGGAGTGAGGCGAGCTGAAAAGGAGAGAGCATTCCACCCAGCCGCCACTCCTCTTCCGCCTATGTTGCACGCGCAGACCTAGCAGTCTGGCGTGTGACGACTTCCACTCCGGACGTGTGGATACCTCGGAGGTGCTGCATCTGTAGCACTTGGACGAGCCGCGCAAAGGGGAGCTGCTCGTGGGACGAGGACGAGGAGGAGACGTAGAACATCTACACTGCCGCAACGTGCTTCATCGAGTTCCGCACCTGCGCGTCTAGCGGTAATCCCGTGATCTATGACAATAGTATTCCTGGTTGACGCGGTAGAAATTTTTGATTTTACGCTAGTGTAGCCTACCCGTTACCCTTCATGCGCTAGGGCGGCCACACCACCTGGTCGTTTGGCCTAGGCTAGCCCACGCTAGGGGGTGGTGTGGGCCCCCTGTGGCCCATCTCCAGCCCCCCTTATGGCTTCCTTCGTCTTCTGGAAAAATAGGATTTTCCATGTATTTTCCCGGATTGTCTGATCGTCGTGAATTTTGCCTCCAAAGAACACCTTTTCCATCAGAATCCTGACTGCAGCGGTCCATGCTCCAAAAGTCATCAACCATGCAAAAACAGATGAAATAACATAAGTATCACCTCTCAATATGAAATATATCAATGAATAACAGTGAATTATGACATAGAATAGTGATGCAAAATGGACGTATTAGTGGCCACCTCCAACACAAGTGTTGGGAGGATGACCCTAGGGAGGGTCGAGCCAGGGTATAAAGACAGTGCCAATCGAGGTATAACAAGGTCAAAGCAAGAGCTGATTGAGGTACCTAAAGGCCGACCGACTTACGACCGACTTACCCATGGGTGTGTCCACCTAGCATAACCTCAGCCAACATATAGCGTATGTCGGCACCACTGTGTTACTTGTTTGCAGGTACCACAAGGGTGTAACACCCTCAAATCGGCCCTATGCAAGTTTTAGCCCTTTCCGCCAAACCCGCATACAAACGATTCAAGGACGCCCACCAGGCACTTTCGTGCGGGTGGAAAACGAAGTAATACCATTACACAACAGTCCTCGATGGGACCCACAGAACAAATATATATATATATACAACAGCGACTCCCGGAGTCAAGAATACAGATATACAATACAAAGATCCAAATCACCTTGAAAACGATAGAGCGTCCGACTACAGACAAGATGCAAATGGGGCTAAGAGCCCTGAAGAATAACCAATGGCGTCCATAACCCTGCCCAGGCCAAGCCGGAAGGGTAACCCTGCTAACGACGGCGATCTCAAACCTGCTAAAACAAAAGGGGTTCCGACAAAGGGCAAAGGAAAAAGAGGAGCGTCAGTACTGAGGCCAGTACACGGCGAGGCTAGAATTCGGCGGCTCTCGCCTACATAGGTATGGTGGGCTGAAGCGGCAGCGCAACGGCACTAGACAACCTATAGAGACTCAATTCAACTGGCGGTTATCAGATAGGGATAATAAAGACCTAATCGGATCCAACCTGAAGCTAACACCAAACAAACCCATCCTAGTATTTCCCCCTCGAGACCAAACGAGGAAGTCGGACCAAGGAACTCACACAGTTGGCAATTTTACTCATTCCATTATAGTTGCAGCAATTACTAATCAGATATAGATAGCATGAGTCATCCTGATGGCATAAGTAGTGGGCAGTTTAATTACCATTATGTTGTAGTTGGGACATTTACTAGTCAGATATAATTGTCCTGAGGAATCCCAAAACCCAGCAGTTGTTGGCACTTTTATCACATTCCATTGGAGTTGCAATACTTACTAGGTAGGTATATCAGCACACGATACGACCAAGATCCACCAGTTTTTGGCATTTTTAATATCCATACCATTATAATTGAGCTGATTACTACTCACATATTAAGTCAAATTTATAGCACTACTTTAGTTATGCTTGTCTATGATCGAGATACTGTGCTCCAAGTCGTCCATAACCGCGGACACGGCTTTCAGAAAGTTTTACCCTGCAGGGGTGCACAAATAGCAACACACACTCGATCAACCTCGGAAAAACCAACTCAAAACCCAACGAGGCTTTCACGACAAAGCGATCATAGGATTCATAAAATATTTCAGGGGGCCACCCCATTAAGCTACCCACAACGAAGTTGGCCGGCTTCGAGACGGACCCAAGGTTTGTGTCAATGGCTGTAAACGACTGGGAACCCGAAAGTGTGAATGGGCTTGTCGATACCTCGAAAACATTCCACGATCCAAAACAGTACAGGTGCTCCACACACAATCTTAAGAAAACAATAACATGGCATAAGTACATGATAGTAATAAAGCCCCAAACTACTTTGTGGCCCCAAGAAATAAGAATGAATCAAGCTCTGGCTCAAGGGGGTCCATAAGGCCTCCCGGATGTCGATAGTGCGAAAAATCAAGGAACATGTATCAAATACTCGGGATCCTACGGGACACAAGTGAGCGTGGAAGAACCAAATAACATCTATTGCCCACCGATGCCTCTGTAGTAGTTATATCTAGCAATTTAATAGTTGTGTTTAAACTCATGATTCTCTCCACCAAAAACATCTGCCAGCATTCCAACAACCGTGCTCTTGATAACACGAGATCGCACCTGAGCAAGCAACTACGACCCGCAAGGCCATCTATCTACCAAACTCAGGTAATAGGAGGTGTCCAAGGCAATATAGAGCCTGCACGGGATATAACTGGGGTACGGAAACTAAAGCATTGCAACACGGATAGCAATAGATCAGCATGAGGAAATAAAGACTATAAATGCAAAATAGGTAGAAGGTGAAGAGATGCTCGCCTGGGAAACACTGCCGAAGGATCATATCCGGAGAACTTGTCGGTACTCGCATCAACTCATCGGCCTAATCCGCGAAGAAGCGAAACACTAAAAGAAACACCGGACGCAATATTTAATACTACGGCAAAAGATCCGGCATGATTATGATATGATGCAGAGATGAACAATTAAATATGCGACAGTCGATAATGTCATATTATAAAAATAATGGGGGTCTCGGATAGGGAATCACATTAGGGTTCGGTGAACTTGGGCTCCGAGGGGTTCGGGGTTCGACAGGTTCAATGGGGCGGAAACAGCTCGACGGGATCGGTCTCGGACAACGGAAGTAGAGGGTTCGAGGGCGCATCGGATTCGCCCTGGTTGATGTCGATCTTGTCGTCGATGGCGAACTTGAGTGGATCGGGTACCGGGGTCTTCGGATCCGGGAAGTAGATCTTGTCGCACGGTGTCCGGGTAGGCGAACTTGGCGGGTTGGGGATGATCTTGTCGGGTCCGCGTATCGGGTCGGTCTTGGCGTTCGGGAAGGAGAACTTGGCATCCCGTGGCGAAGCTCTCGGGTGACGGTGTCGGACTTGGGTTCGGCTCCAGTAGATCTTGGTGTCTAGGGATTCTCCGGGTTCGGGGCCTCGACGCTCCGTGTTAAAGGCCACGGTTTCCATGACGGAGACCTTGGAGTTCCGGGACGAAGTTCTCGAGATTCGACGCCGGTGGTCGGTGATGGACTTGGATCCTTCCGGGCCAGAAGTAGCCGAAGTAGTGATACCCGTGCCATCGTCTACCCCACGAACATGTTTTCCTGGTCTCGGATAGCATCAACACGAGGGCATCTATACATTTGTTCTGCACAATTTTCCAACACATATATACAAGACACTGCTGGGCCACATCGATACACAGTCGTACTTGCATCTGGAGGCAGAGATGAGGACGCGCGGTGGTACTGGGAGGCCCTGACGCGAGACGACGAGGAAGTCAACCTCGCGGCGGCGGCGCCCGGCCCGCAGGGGAAAGGGCGGGGAAGCTCCCGGCGGCGGCACTTGGCAGGCGGCGGGGCTCGACGACGTGCCGGGCCGCGGGGCAGGAGGACGAGTAGAAGCGGCGGTTCCTGGGCGGCCATGGCGCTGGCGGCGAGTAGGAGGCGGTTCCAGCGGCGGGCCGGCTCGAGAGGGACGGGGCGGCAGAGACGGGAGGAAGGAGGCGCGTTGCAGGGATGAGCACGCGAGGAGACGACAGGGAGGAGGTGAGGGCGGCGTCACGTGGCCGGCGGCGGCGGCGGAAGAAGTCGCGAGCGACGGAGATGGTGGGGACGTGGCCATCGACGGAGGACCGAGGCGGCAGCCAGAGGAGCTCGGTCAGCGGGGTCGAACTCGAGGACGGTCGGAGGAAGACGTCGGCGTGGATCTGCGAGGGAGGCGGCCGGAGAGGCTCGGTCGAGGGGCGGCGAGGAGGGGCACGGCGACCGAGGCGGGGCCCCCGTGGTGGCGGTCGATGGCAGCGGGTAGGAAGAGGGAAGACGCAGAGGTGGCGGGAAAGGTCGGCGGCGGTTGGCTTTGAGGAGGAGGGGGCCTGAGCAGCGGCGGGGTCGAGCCCAACGAGGAGGGCGCTAGCGGCGAGGCGGGCGTGTCTTGGCAAGGACGAGGCAGCGCAGGGGCTCGGGGGCCAGGTGCGGTTCGCGTGCGGGATAAGGATCCCGTGCGCGGCGCGGGGCGCGTGCGATGCCGGGTGGGACCAGGGCGCCGCGTGGGGTGGGGAGGCTGTCGGTGGTGGGCGTCGCGTGGGGGAGGAAAGAGAGGCAGAACTGTCGGGGCAGGGGTGGGCCTGGGCGGTTGGTGGCGACCAGGTGGGGGTTGGGGTGCGCGCCCAGGTTCGGTGGGGAGTGGGCGTGCGGTAGGTGGCGGCAGGGCCACGTGCGGGTAGGAAAAACGGCGGCGGCGTGTGTCCGCTCGTGGGGCTGCTAGGGGCTGGTGAGGTGAGGTGGCAGCGGTTGAATGGATGGAGAGAGGGCCAGGCTGATGTGGCGCAATGGGATAGGTTGGGGTGAGGTGGAGGGGGGCTGGGTAGATTAGGTTTAGGTAGAAAAAGGGTTTGGGTAGTATTAGGAATTATACTAGGTTTTAGTTTAGGGCTTGGAGGTGATCGGCTGGGCTTTCGGGCCTGGTGGGCTGACTCCCAAAAATAAAATAAATGTTTTAATATTTAAAACGGGGCTTGTTAAATCCGTTGGTAGACAAAACAAAATATTCCGGACAGACCCGGGTTTTAATTTCAAAACAAGACGGGGCGTTTAGAAAACAAAAACAGACTTTTCGAAAATAGTTTTATGCAAAAAAATGCAAGATGACATGACGATGCTCAAATGCAAGGTGGCATGATGACATGAGCATGCGTTCATGATGATGCAATGCACAAAAACAACACGATTTTCTAGTAGTGGTTTTTGCGGGATGCCACAATTCGACACCACTAACAATGGATCTCGCCCTCGAGATCCGCCTCATAGTACGGGGAAGAAGGTCGGCGATCTGAATCTTCTCGCTTCGCGTAGATCCTCGCGACACCACTAACAAGAGGTCGTTGTCCGTGATCGTCGAGAGACACTCCGGGAACAAAGGCGAAGGCAGAGGTATCAACAAATAAAGCCACCTCTAACTTCGATAAAAGAGAGAAAAGACGCATTCTCATCCACCTCAATGTACGAGAGCAAATAGATTGAGTAGTCGGCATGGGGGCCAATCCATCACACACCCAAACTATTACTCCGCAGAATCAGTAGAAAAGCGTGTAGCCATTCTCGGACTCAGACTGAAGATCTCGACAATCGAGGTTCGGAAACAAAGGTGGAATGCAGACTCTACATCAGATCTGGCATAGATGATGTCGTCACGTCGGAAAACCACCGGAAGGCACAAGGAAGAACAAAGGGGAGTCCAACAGATGAAGGATTCCTTAGATAGCATGAAGACCGGATGTAGAAGCACCATTGCCAAAGGAGGAAGCGAACCCTAAAGGTACGACGGAACCCAACCACGAGAAATCCTGGACTTGAAGAAAGGTAAGAGAGGAGATTCAAAACACGCAGAGGTGAGAGGAGAATAGCAAAGGGGTAAGGAGTAAAAGCAGACCTAATCAGATCGATCCAACCGATTTTGCAAAATAGTTTTGACACTCTACTTCGGTCGTTAGCTAGGTTGTCCTACAGGCTGGACTTGTGGGGTATCGCAACTGCTGAGCTCTGATACCACTCTGTAACACCCTCAAATCGGCCCTATGCAAGTTTTAGCCCTTTCCGCAAAACCCGCATAGAAATGATTCAAGGACGCCCACCAGGCACTTTCGTGCGGGTGGAAAACGAAGTAATACCATTACACAACAGTCCTCGATGGGACCCACAGAATAGATATATACACAACAGCGACTCCCGGAGTCAAGAATACATATATACAATACAAAGATCCAAATCACCTTGAAAACGATAGAGCGTCCGACTACGGACAAGATGCAAATGGGGCTAAGCGCCCTGAAGAATAACCAATGGCGTCCATAACCCTGCCCAGGCCAAGCCGGAAGGGTAACCCTGCTAACGACGGCGATCTCAAACCTGCTAAAACAAAAGGGGTGCCAGCAAAGGGAAAAGGAAAAAGAGGAGCGTCAGTACTGAGGCCAGTACACGGCAAGGCTAGAATTTGGCGGCTCTCGCCTACATAGGTATGGTGGGCTGAAGCGGCAGCGCAGCGGCACTAGACAACCTATAGAGACTCAATTCAACTGGCGGTTATCAGATAGGGATAAGAATGACCTAATCGGATCCAACCTGAAGCTAACACCAAACAAACCCATCCTGGTATTTGCCCCTCGAGACCAAACGAGGAAGTCAGACCAAGGAACTCACACAGTTGGCAATTTTACTCATTCCATTATAGTTGCAACAATTACTAATCAGATATAGATAGCATGAGTCATCCTGATAGCATAAGTAGTGGGCAGTTTAATTACCATTCTATTGTAGTTGGGACATTTACTAGTCAGATATAATTGTCCTGAGGAATCCCAAAACCCAGCAGTTGTTGGCACTTTTATCACATTCCATTGGAGTTGCAATACTTACTAGGTAGGTATATCAGCACACGATACGACCAAGATCCACCAGTTTTTGGCATTTTTAATATCCATTCTGTTATAATTGAGCTGATTACTAGTCACATATTAAGTCAAATTTATAGCACTACTTTAGTTATGCTTGTCTATGATCGAGATACTGTGCTCCAAGTCGTCCATAACCGCGGACACGGCTTTCAGAAAGTTTTACCCTGCAGGGGTGCACAAATAGCAACACACACTCGATCAACCTCGGAAAAACCAACTCAAAACCCAACGAGGCTTTCACGACAAAGCGATCACAGGATTCATAAAATATTTCAGGGGGCCACCCCATTAAGCTACCCGCAACGAAGTTGGCCGGCTTCGAGACAGACCCAAGGTTTGTATCAATGGCTGTAAACGACTAGGAACCCGAAAGTGTGATCGGGCTTGTCGATACCGCGAAAACATTCCACGATCCAAAACAGTACAGGTGATCCATGCACAATCTTAAGAAAACTGTCACATGGCATAAGTACAGGATAGTAATAAAGACCCAAACTACTTTGTGGCCCCAAGAAATAAGAATGAATCAAGCTCTGGCTCAAGGGGGTCCATAAGGCCTCCCGGATGTCGATAGTGCGAAAAATCAAGGAACAGGTATCAAATACTCGGGATCCTACGGGACACAAGTGAGCGTGGAAGAACCAAATAACATCTATTGCCCACCGATGCCTCTGCAGTATTTATATCTAGCAATTTAATAGTTGTGTTTAAAGTCATGATTCTCTCCACCAAAAACATCTGCCAGCATTCCAACAACCGTGCTCTTGACAACACGAGATCGCACGTGAGCAAGCAACTACGACCCGCAAGGCCAGCTATCTACCAAACTCAGGTAATAGGAGGTGTCCAAGGCAATATAGAGGCTGCACAGGATATAACTGGGGTACGGAAACTAAAGTATCGCAACACGGATAGCAATAGATCAACATGAGGAAATAAAGACTATAAATGCAAAATAGGTAGAAGGGGAAGAGATGCTCGCCTGGGAAACACTACCGAAGGATCATATCCGGAGAACTTGTCGGTACTCGCATCAACTCATCGGCCTTATCCACGAAGAAACGAAACACTAAAAGAAACACCGGATGCAATATTTAATACTACGGCAAAAGATCCGGCATGATTATGATATGATGCAGAGATGAACAATTTAATATGCGACAGTCGATAATGTCATATTATAAAAATAATGGGGGTCTCGGATAGGGAATCACATTAGGGTTTGGCGAACTTGGGCTCCGAGGGGTTCGGGGTTCGACAGGGGCAGAAACGGCTCGACAGGATCGGTCTCGGAAAACAGAAGTAGATCTTGTCACATCCGGGAAGAAGGACTTGGTTTGGCGTCGGGGGCGCATCGGATTCGCCCTGGTCGATGTCGATCTTGTCGTCGTTGGCGAACTTGAGTGGATTGGGTACCGGGGTCTTCGGATCCGAGAAGTAGATCTTGTCGCACGGTGTCCGGGTAGGCGAACTTGGCGGGTTAGGGATGATCTTGTCGGGTCCGCGTATCGGGTCGGTCTTGGCGTTCGGGAAGGAGAACTTGGCGTCCCGTGGCGAAGCCCTCAGGTGACGGTGTCGGACTTGGGTTCGGCTCCGGTAGATCTTGGTGTCCAGGGATTCTCCGGGTTCGAGGCCTCGACGCTCCGTGTCAAAGGCCACGGTTTCCATGACGGAGACCTTGGAGTTCCAGGACGAAGTTCTCGAGATTCGACGCCAGTGGTCGGTGATGGACTTGGATCCTTCCGGGCCAGAAGTAGCCGAAGTAGTGATACCCGAGCCATCGTCTACCCCACGAACACGTTTTCCTGGTCTCGGATAGCATCAACACGAGGGCATCTATACATTTGTTCTACAAAACGTTCCAACACATATATACAAGACACTGCTGGGCCACATCGATACACAGCCGTACTTGCATCTGGAGGCAGAGACGAGAATGCGCGGTGGTACTGGGAGGCCCTGACGCGAGACGACGAGGAAGTCAACCTCGCGGCGGTGGTGCCTGGCCCACAGGGGAAAGGGGGAAGCTCCCGGCGGCGGCGCTTGGCAGGCGGCGGGGCTCGATGACGCGCCGGGCCGCGGGGCAGGAGGACGAGCAGAAGTGGCGGTTCCTGGGCGGCCATGGCGCTAGAAGCGAGCAGGAGGCGGTTCCGGCGGCGGGCCGGCTCGAGAGGGACGGGGCGGCGGAGATAGGAGGAAGGAGGCGCGTTGCGGGGACGAGCATGCGAGGAGGCGGCAGGGAGGAGGTGAGTGCGGCGTCACGTGGCCGGCGGCGGCGGCGGAAGAAGTCGCGGGCGACGGAGATGGTGGGGACGCGGCCATCGACGGAGGACCAAGGCGGCGGCCAGAGGAGCTCGGTCGGCGAGGTCAAACTCGAGGACGCTCGGAGGAAGGCGCCGGCGAGGATCTGCGAGGGAGGCGACCGGAGAGGCTCGGTCGAGGGGCAGCGAGGAGGGGCACGACGACTGAGGCGGGGCCCCCGTGGTGGCGGTCGATGGCGGCGAGGAGGAAGAGGGAAGACGCAGAGGTGGCGGGGAAGGTCGGCGGCGGTTGGCTTTGAGGAGGAGGGGGCCTAAGCGGCGGCGGGGTCGAGCCCAAAGAGGAGGGCCCCAGCAGCGAGGCGGGCGCGTCTTTGCAAGGACGAGGTAGCGCAGGGGCTCGGGGGCCAGGTGCGGTTCGCGTGCGGGATCAGGATCCCGTGCACGGGGCGGGGCGCGTGCGATGCCGGGTGGGACCAGGGCACCGCGTGGGGTGGGGAGGCTATCGGTGGTGGGCGTTGCGTGGGGGAGGAAAGAGAGGTGGGACTGGCGGGGCAGGGGTGGGCCTGGGCGGTTGGTGGCGACCAGGTGGGGGTTGGGGTGCGCGCCCAGGTTCGGTGGGGAGTGGGCGTGGGGTAGGTGGCGGCGGGGCCACGCGCGGGCGGGAAAAACGGCGGCGGCGTGTGTCCGCTCGTGGGGCTGGTGAGGTGAGGTGGCGGCGGTTGAATGGATGGAGAGAGGGCTAGGATGATGTGGCGCAATGGGATAGGTTGGGGTGAGGTGGAGGGGGCTGGGTAGATTAGGTTTAGGTAGAAAAAGGGTTTGGGTAGTATTAGGAATTAGACTAGGTTTTAGTTTAGGGCTTGGAGGTGACCGGCCGTGCTTTCGGGCCTGGCGGGCTGCCTCCCAAAAATAAAATAAATGTTTTAATATTTAAAACGGGCTTGTGAAATCCGTTGGTAGACAAAACAAAATATTCCGGACAAACCCGGGTTTTAATTTGAAAACAAGACGGGGCGTTTAGAAAACAAAAACAGACTTTTCGAAAACAGTTTTGTGCAAACAAATGCAAGATGACATGACGATGCTCAAATGCAAGGTGGCATGATGACATGAGCATGCGGTCATGATGATGCAATGCACAAAAACAACGCGATTTTCTAGTAGTGGTTTTTGCGGGATGCCACAAAGGGCCGAGTTAACCTGGCAACAACCGGGTTATTACTTGGCTTACAGAAGAAGGAAGGAATCTCCCCTTGGTCAGCGCTTCTCTCTCTACTGGAGCCACTATAGAGAGCGCAGAAGACAGGGAGGCAAGGACCAGAGGTACGGGTCGAGAAAGGTGATGTCGCCTGACCGTTGGCGGTCAGGTCACATGGCGCCATAGAGGCTTACGACACATCCGCATAGGAGCTTACACCACCGGCTCTAAGAGGATTACACTAAGGAAAAGAGTAGCACCTCTTTGCTGTTTTTGGAGGAGCATATTCCTAGAATATGCTCTCCACGTATGCCCTAAGTGTAACCTGGCCACCTCTTTATAAGGTGATCTAGGACCTCCAAGGAGGGGGTTGGCCATTTTACTAGAGGGAAGAACCCAAGAGAGAGAAGTGAGTAGAGGAGAACTTCATATTCCTCTTCTCCTCGATACAGATCAAGGAGCATTTGTAAACCACCATAGATCTTGAGAATACAAACCTTTGTGTGTGGAATCACCAACCTATCCCTCCCTAGATACCACTAACACACATTGGACCCATCTTTAGCTTATCCATGGCATCTGTCGTGACACCACCATGATAGTTGGCACCCACCATGGGGCTAGCAGCGGTGCTAGCTCGAGTCAAAATCCGAATAGGAAGCTTCATCGTCACCAGGGAGCGCATCGTCTCTGGGATTGTTCAACGCTTTGGTGTGCTTGATTACGCAACGATAGTGCGTGTAGCTTCGACAATCATCCTCCACCATGCAACGGGCTCTTCATCAGCTTTGGCGCCCACAAGATCTACGTCGGCATCGACGAATCATGCGTGCACCCACAACACATCGTTGAGGGAGGAGAACCTCCTCTCAGCGTGGCTCACGGTCCGTGTAACAGTTGCCCCACCAGCTGCGCTGAGGTGATGATGACTGTGCCTGATGTGGGAGCAAGCAAAGATCTGACAGAGGACCCAGAGGCAACACCAAAGGTACCTAGGACTAGAGGTCCTCCACTAGAGAGGCCACAAAATGTATTGCAGCAGGCAATAGAGAGCCCAGCCACTCCCATAGCTCCTATAGCAGACCCGGCTCAGGCACGTGCCGAGCTAGAGGAGACCCAGCTGAAAATGTTAGCGGGGAAAAGAGAGTAGCAACGCTTCAGCAGTCATTGAACATCATGCCGCGTGACTATGCAAAGGCAAATAGGATTAGTCCCACACGTATGGATGGTGTGAAGATTAGGGGTAGAAACCTCATCAGTGAGATAGGAAAAGGAATATATACCTAGGCAAGGGGAATCAGGTAACCCCATGTCAATAGGTGTGCCGAGGTATAACACCTGACAAAGAACCTCAGGGCGGCAGGTGCAGCAGAGTCCGAGTTAGAGGGTCTGACCAGTGAAGCCTGGCAAAGGCAGCAAGAAAGAGTCATTGAGTTAGTAAAAATTGCTAACTAACAGAATGAGGAGTTGCTCAAGGCAAACTCAATAGGGGTAGGAGGCTCCAAGGTCATTCATTCAGCAGGGGGTGCTCCGAAAAAATCCGCCGGGGCAGCGTCATCTCCACATGATGGCCCAAGGAGAGAAGAGGTAGTAACCTCGAGGAGAAAAAACAAACAGATGGTCCCATATGACCTGACAAGGGCAGGGAAAGGAAAAGCAGTACAATGCGATGATGATCGCTACCGTGTTAGCCGAGGTGAAGGTGGACGAGGTAACCATGTCCAAGGCAATGCAGGGCAGGGAAACACTAGGAACAACAACGCTGGATAGCATAACTCGGCCGGAGCTGGATAAAATCCACCTCGACAACACCATCAATAGTACATACCTCGGCAAGAGCAAAGTGTCGGCCTAGCAATGCAACAGCAATATGTTAATCTGGGTCAAAATAGATAAGATGATGGTTCTTCGGCAATGCCCAATGTCGGGTTTCCCAGGCCGGATCATACTGTGATAGGGTAGAGGCTGGGAAACAGGAATCTATAGCCAGATGATGCAAGGTTGAAACTGGATCGGATTTATTGGTTGGAAATAATGGAGGGACAAGGTCCTCCGGGTCCAACATGCTTTGGACCTCAGATTATGAGGGAACCACCAGTGCCGAACTTCTAGTTGACAATAGGGACAAAGACATATGATGGAAGTACCAAGCCAGAAGATTGGTTAATTGATTATGCCACCGCGGCAAATATTGCCGGGGGTAATTTGATATGGGCTGTGAGGTACGTACCTCAGATGCTAGAAGGACCAACGAGAATATGGCTTAATAATTTGCCAGCAGGAAGCATCAACTGCTAGATATATTTCAAGGAGATGTTTATCAGTAATTTCACAAGCACATACAAAAGGCCGAATAGGCCACAACATCTAGCAATGTGTAAGTAGAGGCCGAATGAGACAGGCCGGGAGTTTTTAACTCGTTGGTGCAACATGCGCAATTCATGCAAGGGCGTGATCGAGTCACAAGCTATTGCTTGGTTTGCACAAGGATGCATATATGCAAGTATATGCTATGGCAAAGGCTGCAAAGAGATATGCCAACTACGTTGGCTGAAACGATCAGAATTGCTGACTCATATGCGTTGGGTGATCCAAATCAACCTCGGCTCATGGCAAGCGAGTCAAATGAGGAATATTACCCTCGTGATGGAGTCGGGTCATTCCAACGAAGTGATTTCCGGGGTAAGAGAAGAGATGAAAGACCAGACTATAGATATGGTTTGCACCAAGTTGCAATAGTGGACCAAGATCAACCCGAAGCTGGGAATAGCCAGCAATAGAAGCATGGAGACCAACAGTGGGCACCGAAAAATGATGTCAAGAAGCCTTGGACTAGTGAACAGAAGAAACAATGGCAAGAAAGGAAAGATAGGTCGAGGTATACATATGAGGCTATGCTGGATCAACCATCCAAGTTTCATATACCAAACCCAAGTAACCTGGTGAACCACACAACTCGGCAGTGTGAGTGGATGAGGAAGATAGAGGAAAGTAGCATGGGGAATGCGCATGCACCTTGGCATGATGCACCTTGGCAGTAGTAGCTCTCTAGGGCAAATGCACAACCACTAATGTTGCAACCACCCCCACTGAGGTACGAGAATCATAACAGAAGGGATGCAGTGCATCAGGTGGAGAACCAGAACCAGCCGAACCAAAGGAACCCTGGTAATGATGGGTGAAATGAGTATAGAGTACATCATCAAGCTTATTGTGTATTTACCATAGAAGAAACAGATAGGCAGAGAGTGCGACGCTAACATATGGAGGTCAATGTAGTTATGCCGACGGTACATGAATTGGTTTGATCAGGAAATTACATGGAGTATCAAGGATCACCCCAGGCTCATGCCGAGTCTTGGATCATATGCGCTGGTGCTTGACCCAACCTTCATCAGGACAAACATCAACGTGAAGTTTTCCAAGGTGTTGTTTGACAATGGTAGCAGCATTAATATACTGTATAAGGACACCATGCACAAGTTGGGAGTATCAGAGGACATGCTACAAGAAACAAAGACAACTTTTCATGTCATTGTGCCGGGTTTGTCTTGTGAGCCTATTGGAAAGGTTCAGATTGATGTCTTGTTCGGCACAAGAGATAATTGTCAGACGGAGAACTTGGAGTTCGAGGTAGTGGATTTGGATAGTTCTTATCATGCATTACTTGGTAGGCTAACTCTATCATAGTTTATGGCAAGTGAACACACTAGTTACTTAAAGATGAAGATGTCAGGGCCAAATGGGGTCATCACCATAGCAGGGGACTTTAGGCGCTCCATGGAGTGTGCCTCAGCCGGGTCGAACCTGGTCGAGTCATTGGCGATCGCCCAAAGGATCCAAGAGGTCGCAACACTAGCTCAGTCCACGCAGCTGAATATGCCAGCTCTGAGTAACCCGCATGGAAGTGTGTCATTTTAGCCGACAAAAGATACCAAGAAGGTGCCAATGGATGATCAGTCCCTAGAGCTCACCGTAACTATTGGTGCGGGCCTTGGCGACAAATAGGAAAGCGAGCTTGTCAGCTTCCTCTGTGAGAATCGGGATATCTTTGCTTGGTCCACACAGGATCTGTAAGGTGTGCCTAGGGAGTTGGTCGAGCACTCTTTGCATGTCAGACCTGACGCAAAGCCGGTGAAGCAACCTCTCCACCGCTTCGCTGAAGATAGGATAAAAGTCATTGGTGAAGAAATAGCTCGGCTCCTTGCAGCTTGGTTTATCATGGAAGTGCTTTACCCGGATTGGCTGTCTAATCTAATGTAGTGGAAAATAAGAAAGATGATCTGAACGTAGCAGTGGTGTGGCGTATGTGTATCGATTACACGAACCTGAATAAGGCGTGTCTGAAAGATCCATTTCCATTGCCGAGGATAGATGAGGTCATTGACTCGACCGCTGGGTGTGAACTATTGTCATTTGTAGATGCATATTCTGGTTTCCACCAGATACCCTTGAACCCGGATGATCAAATAAAAACTTTTTTCATTACCCCGTATGGGGCTTATTACTATCGCACAAAAATGCTTACATGATCAAATTGGAAAAAAATGTCCAAGTATATGTGGATGATGTGGTGATAAAAACCAAGGAAAGTAAAACACTCCTAGATGATATCAGGCAACTGTTTGCGAACCTAAGGAGGTTTCGGATGAAGCTTAACCCAGAAAAATGCACCTTCGGTGTCCTAGCTAGAAAATTACTCGGCTTCCTCATGTCTAGCCGAGGTATCGAGGTAACCCAACTAAAAGTCGAGCGATTGAGCGAATGGAGCTGCCGAAGTATCTTAACGATGTTAAGAAGTTTACTGGTTGTCTGGCATCATTAAGTCGGTTCGTATGTCGGCTGGGAGAAAAGGCATTTCCTCTTTACTAGCTAATGAAAAAATCAGATAAATTCATATGGACACCGCAAGAAGATAGCGTGTTTCATGAACTAAAAAAGATGTTAGCCTTTGCACCTGTGTTAGCCTCACCACTATCTAAAGAGCCGATGTTGCTCTACATAGCAGAGACCAACCGAGTCATAAGTGTCATGGTAGTGGTGGAGCGTGACAAGGAAGGTAAGTCGGTGTAGAGGTCAGTATATTACCTAAGCGAGGTATTATCCACTTCAAAGCAGAACTATCCCCATTATCAGAAGATGGCATATGGCGTCTATATGGTGGCCAAGAAGCTCAAGCAATATTTCGAGGAACACCCCATTAAGGTGATATGTGAAGCACCTATATCCGAGATAATGAGTAACAATGATCCAAGTGGCCGGATCGCAAAATGGGCAATTGAGTTAGCCCCGTAAGCTCCACAATACGATAGAAGGGACGCGATCAAGTCTCAGGTTGTGACCGACTTTTTTGTGGATTGGGCAGCAATGCAATACGAACCACCTTTACCGGACTCATACTACTGGAGAATGCACTTTGATGGATCAAAATTGAAGGATGGGCTAGGGTTTGGGGTAGTCATTACCTCGCCCAAGAAAGACCAGTTGAGATATCTGCTTCAAATCCATTTTCGAGCATCAAACAATGTGGCCAATATGAAGCGCTCGTGCAAGGACTAAAAGTGACAAAAGAGATTGGGATACGTCGGATACAGTGCTTCGGTGATTTGGATCTAGTGGTGCATGAAGTTTCTGGTCATTTGGACGCGTTAGACGCAAACATGTCCCTTTATAGATTTCACGTCCAAAAGATATGTGGGTACGTTGAGGGATGTGAGTTCCATCATGTAAAAATGACGCAACCGACGTGTTGTCCAAACTGGGTTCATCTCGGCAGGCCATCCCACTAGGAGTTGCTTTGGAGCATCTGAGAAAACCATGTATTACCCCTTCACCAGAATCTGAGTGAATTTATATCCCGACAACCCCCGAATTAGAATCTACCCCAATAGACATTGACTAGGGGAATACGTCGACAAACCCGGGGACTACCTCGGCAAACCCGGGGATTACCTCAGAAAACCTAGGGACTGCCTTGCAGAACTAGGGCCTGTTCAGCTTGATCCGGTAAAGATTATGTCAGTTGATCCAATGGAAATTGACAAAGTACTCTTCCCATCTTGTACTATACCAGCGTGGGCACAACCAATATTTGAGTTCTTGAAAGATGGAACTTTGTCAAGTGATGAGATACTCTTGAGGGAAGTGCAGAGGAGAGGAAAGGCATATACTATAATCAATGCCGAGCTATACAAGATAAGTGTCACAAGTGTCTTGCATCGTTGTGTTGATCCGAATAAAGGGTTGGACATCCTCCGAGATATTCATCAGGGGGAATGTGGGCATCATGCCTCGTCCAGGGCCCTAGTGGAAAAAGATTTTCGGCATGGTTTTTACTGGCCAAGCGCCTTGCAGCAAGCCGAGGAACTTGTGAAGAAATGCAGCAGGTGCCAGAGGTATGCCAGCAAGACACAACAGCCAATGTCTGAACTCAAAACTACACCTATCTACTGGAAGAAGCGAGAGAATTGGCACTATCCAGATCTGCCATATATCCGCAAAGTCTTCGACGCTATCATAGCCAGAAAGTGAACCCCCAAGTCTTTCGAGAAGGAGATCTGGTACTTCGACTGGTGCAGCACACTCCTAGCATGCATAAGCTGCCCCCCATAGGAAGTACCATTCATTGTAAGAAAGGCACTGCACAATGATGCGTATTACCTCATTGATGCACAATCGCAGGAGAAGAAAAAGGCGGACAGGTATGGCGAAGAATCAAAGAGGCCATGGAATGTAGCGTTACCTCGTCCATTTTACACTAAGAAGTGTATGTATCTCGAAATCTCATATGTCAGTCTATATGTCGGCAATGACCTTATCAACAAAATTGCGACACCTCGAGCAGAAACTCAGGGAATGCCTTAGTAGTAATTGTCTTTTTCTGTATTTCACTTTCATATGTCGACTGGCTTAAATTTCTTACCTCTTAGTCGAGTTAGTAACGTGTCGGCACCAAAAGCTAACTCTTCGACTTATTGCTGTCCAACAAGAATTGGCTTCATCGCAAGCAAGAGAACAAGTTTGGAATGGCTAGGGACATGAAAACGACAAAGGAAAGGAACGTAATCGAGCCAACGTTTATTTCTCAGACTAACCCCTATATCTACTTAATTTTTATTATGTTGAATTATTTTAGAGCAAATCCTAAAAGTTTTAAGTATTGTTAGATTAATTTTTTGACCTCGGACTCGTAAGTCAAACACCGAATAAAGGTAGACTTGAGCCGATTCACTAAATTGAGATAATAAGAAAATGAAACTCAGGGACTTTGCCCAACTTGATCTGACATAAAAACATAAACTGTAGCAAAATAACTTCAAAGTGCATATTACATCTGCATGCACCCAGCATACTGGGGATTTAAAGAATCTTAAAGTTTGGTGATTCAAGGAGTAACTATTGCCGGATCATCCACAATAGGAGGCGACACGGTAGTCTTGGCATCAGGAGCACCAACCTCAACTTCAACTTTTGAAGTTTCTCCGTTATCATTCGAGTCTCCCTTAGTGTCATCCGGATTCTCCTCATCACCGGCTGAGTCTTCCAGATCCTCACCGACGTTTGCACCTTCTTCGACATATTTGTCATCAATAGCATCGAGGAAGCTCGGCCCCTCGTTCCATTGATGACAATGGGCATACTGAATAAGGTCATAGGCACAATCCTGGAACTAGGCGATGCAGGCCGGGTCAGTGGTCCATCTGGATCTAGTGCGCATACGGCTGAGAACCTCCAAGTCAAGGGCATCATACCAGGATAACACAAAGGACAAGTGACGAGGGTTTAACTCATCAATGCCCATTCTTATGGACTTAGGTTCGAGGAATTGGGATGCGCTAGAAGTCTCGATCGGCTAGCAAACAAGCACACATGGACGCAAGGTTTACCGAGGTTCAGGCCTCGTAGAGGACCCTACTCCTGCTTGTCTGCTCTTGATTGATGATGATCCGAAGGATTACAAGGTCTCCGATGGCGGTGTCGTGCAGTTTAGATCTGGCGTTTGTGCGAGAGATCGATGTCTAGATCTATTGTCTATTGTGTATTGTGGGAGTCACGATGTCTAGATCTATTGTGTCGTAGCGTGTCGCGATTGAGAGAGATTACCTTCTCATTGGACCCTCCTAGCCTTTATATATGGGGAGGCTAGGTCTCAGGTACCAATACAAATTGGTTACAAGTTGTATTCAAACTCTAGTCTTGAGGTTTCCCTTTCTTATGCGTTTGGGAGTCCATGTCCATATGGGCTTCATACCACTCGAACCGTCATAGGCATCATGGACCTTGGATATTCTTCGAGTGGGCCTTTCGTCGAGCCGCACTAGGTAGGCTGTAGTTGGGTGCCTATTGAGTATACCCATGTCAGTAGCCCCCGAGTGTCCATGCGAATCGTAGATTCGGGTGGAGACTGAGAAGTCTTGATCTTGAATCTTGCATTAGGATGTCGGAATCGACAATCATGTCGAGTGCGAAGCACTCACCTAGAAGTTCATCGGGTCAGCCGAAATTTAGAGCCATTCATAGGGATGATGGTAGACGTGCCTAGTGCGCTCGATGGATCGGGACCAGTTAATTGCTCTAGGGAAAAAACAACGATACCTACTCAAACTCGAGTCCTCGGACTCGAATTCGGAACTTGCTAGTGTAATTCGACTCAGGTCGCAGAGGTCTTATAGAGTTCGAATCCCAGTGTATAAGTGTGAGCACTCGACGCGTTCGTCAAGGCATATTCATCGTACCTGTAGGTACGGATTATTTCTGGTAGAGCGCAGCAGATGCATTGCCAGGTCTTATTCAGGTCTTATCTTCACGTTGTAAGCGTGGCATCCAATTTTTTTGTCATTGCGGAGATGATTCGGGTGACCTAGGAGACGCGGTCTCTTTGTAGGGAAAATATGAGGCGGAGTCACCACAGCATTAGAGTGTGGATGTTATCAATACACAGTACGATGTACAAGGAAAAAATAATCATAGGGTGCGTCACCAGCGCTCCCTATGGGAGTATCCCCCGCGTGCCTATTCGAGTCGTAGACTCGAGTGGGGACTAAAACATTTGCGACTGCTGTCGTCTTTTGCTTGTTTCAGTCGAATATACTTTCAGCGCTCCCTATGGGAGTAACCCGAAGCCCACAATCGAATCGTAGATTCGAGTGAAGGGTTTTCATAATGCTTGGATATCTTCACAAATTTCTTCGGGTGCACGACCAGCGCTTCCTATAGGAGTAGCCCCCGAGTCCTTAGTCGAATCGTGAATTCGAATGAGGATTCAGAGCATGTCACTCGAGGATCTTGTATATGTGCGACCAGTGCTCCAGTTTGGAGTAGCCCTCGAGTGTCTGGCGGAGTCGTAGACTCGGGCAGAGACTCGAGTCTTGTATCTTGCAGACGCAGTCAACAATCACACTAGGAGAAACCACTAACCCGGAAGTGCACCGGGTTAGCATGTCATGCATAAGGAGCTTGAATTGAAGATGCAGTTGGAGTCGACGAAGTCACTTCTGTCGAGTGCGTTGCCAACATCGCATGTGTGTAGCATCAAGCGATGCAACCAACCGAGGAGGGACTCGACTCGGGTCTTGAATGTATGGCGTAGCCAATTGTTTTGTCGACTCTTGTTGGAGGATCCAATAGAATAGCTCGATGCAATCGACATCTTTTGTAAACTGCAGAAAATGCAAAGAATGGTGAAGTATCTATAGCTTGTAAAGAATATTTGCATGTCAGCTTGTGAAGTAAAATTTTGGTGCCAATCGAATCGACACTTTTGCACTGCATGCTAGGCCTTTTCGTTAGCCTGATTACCCTTAGTCTCAGTACCTTGCCGAGGTAATCGGAGTTCAAGGATTCGACGATCAGGCAGAATCACCTACTCGGGCTGTTGCGTATGAGGTGCTCGAGTGCGTGGAGTCGATGACACATTAGGTTACTCGAAGAGGGCACAGCCCCCGAGTGTTTCGAGTGTGAGTTAAAAAAATCAGCTCTAAGTAGAGGAAACCTTAGCTTTATTGGCAGTTGCCGCGGTTGAAGGACCCAACACGATGGCGAGTAATGCGGCGTTTCGCATGGACGCAGTCGACGTGGCGGCGAGTCATGCGGTAAACAGAGTCGACGTGGCGGCAAGTCGTGCGGTAAACAGAGTCGACGTGGCAGCGGGTTACGCGGCGGACGTAGTCAACGTGGCGAACCGAAATCGCATGGTGATGACGAGTTTCCACATCTAAAGACCATAACGGGCCATAGCAGTCGAAGACCGCATTGGGTCGTCTCATCTGAAGACCGCAGAAGGTCGCCAGAATCTAAGTACGTGGCGGGTCGCCGTAGAGGAGGGAGCCCTCGAGTCGCTCGATATGAAGGTCGCAGCATGTCGTTGGAGTCGAAAGACGCAGCAGGTCACCGACGCTGAGGGAGCCCCCGAGTCGCTGCATCCAAAGACCGTAGCGGGTCGTACGGTGGAGTCGAAGGAGCCCCTAGGTCTCATGAACCGAAGACCGTAGCGAGTCACTGTAGCCGAAGGCGGCAGTAGGCCTCATGGCGGAGTCGATAGAGCTCTCGAGTGTAGATTCTGTGTGGTCGATGTAGTAGAGGCGGCATTCGAGAGCCGATGCGGCGGTCCGGAGTCGAGGCGGTAGCGGGTCGTCGCATCCGAAGATCGTAGTAGATCGCGCGGTGTAGTTGGCGTAACCTCTGGTATAGAGTTGATGTTGTCGGACGGAGTCGACGCTGCGGAGATGTACTCAACGTGGCGGGCATGTAACCGAGGCGATGGTCGGAGTCAAGGCGGCCAGTGCGGTAACGTCGATGTTGATCTAGTAAAGCTATACCGAAGAAGATTTAGTCTGCAATAGAGTCAAAACAGTCTGTGTCGAATCGATTCGTGGCCACGGCAGAGCCGAACGTGACGGGGTCGATACATCTTAACAACGATGTACAAGGTGGGGGCAAAAAACCCGGCATCAAACACTGCCATGGAGCCGCGCAGAAGGTCGATGAAGCCAACTTTTTTAGAATCGTGACATGCATCCGGTACTGCAATTTTCGATTGATCGGAACATGCAGTGTCCTTTGTCATCACGTGAAGCCTCAAAAAAACCTTTGCTAGCTGAATCCTCCCTAAATCGGTCGAACGCACAGATTTTTTTATCCTGAATGATCTGATTCATGAGAAGTCGAAATTTGCCTCGTCTTCACCTAGATCGATACGTGCGTGTCCCAATTTAAACACGGATGCCTCCTTCCAACATGTGTGTATCATTTTTCTCTCCTTTTTTTGCATGTGAGACTATGCCGTTAGGTAGTCAAATTCTTTTCCAACACAAACTAGCAAAGAGATCTGATTCCCTTGATTTTTTTGCATGCCCTTGTGCATAAATTGGATGGATAGATGACGGACAACCGGTTTGTACAACATCACCTGGATTAGCCTGACGTGCACGTCGAGTCACCATGTCACCATGCGACGAGCTTTCGCTTGGGATTTTTCTATCACGTGGTGGCTCCCAATATGACTTCGTGACTTGACTCTGTCGACTTTGATCTGGATTGACCGAATGAGCAGCGCTCGTATGGGAGAGCCGCCACAGGATCCATGAAGCTGATCGGATTTGGCGCCATAAACAATTGTCGAGACCGCGTACACTGTCGTGATGAAGAGCAAGTTTAACCGCAGCGACGTGGATTAAAACACCACATGCGATCTGGCCACCATTGATGATGAGGGAGTCGAAGTTGATCTCCTCCCCTCCGATGCTAAAGAATCGTAAATCGTAGGTGCTGGGGCCGTCGAGATCGCAATATCAGTGCTCCCAGTTCCCACAGACGGCGCCAATTGACGAGGATTTAACTCATCAATGCCCATTCTTATGGACTTAGGTTCGAGGAATTGGGATGCGCTGGAAGTCTCGATCGGCTAGCAAACAAGCACTCAGGGACGCAAGGTTTACCCAGGTTCAAGCCTTGTAGAGGACCCTACTCCTGCTTGTCTGCTCATGATTGATGATGATCCGAAGGATTACAAGGTCGCCGATGGCGGTGTCGCGCAGATTAGATCTGGCATACGTGCGAGAGATCGATGTCTAGATCTATTGTCTATTGTGTATTGTGGGAGTCGCGATGTCTAGATCTATTATGTCGTAGCGTGTCGCGATTGAGAGAGATTGTCTTCTCGTTGGACCCTCCTAGCCTTTATATATGGGGAGGCTAGGTCTCAGATACCAATACGAGTTGGTTACAAGTTGTATTCAAACTCTAGTCTTGAGGTTTTCTTGTCTTGTGCGTTTGGAAGTCCATGTCCATATGGGCTTCATACCACTCGAACCGTCATAGGCGTCATGGACCGTGAAAATTCGTCGAGTGGGCCTTTCATCGAGCCGCACTAGGTAGGCTGTAGTTGGGTGCCTATTGGGTATACCCATGTCAACAAGGATGTATCAGCTCCAGCACACGTAGCAGATTCCCTCCACTGGTTGAGCTGAGTCTCGCACTCCATCAACCTCTCAATCAATGCAGCGAGATGAGCAGGAGCAGTCTCTGTGGGCCAAAGGACGTGGAAAACTCGGATAGCAACATTCATGAGGTCCACTCCAAAGGTCTTCATGGGTCTTACCTGAGCCGTGAGGCTGACTAGCGTATCCTCCATATCATATGAAATTGGACCCATAGAAGGAGCAGCCGGGACACCTCTCTGTGACCGAAATTTAGTAACGGTGGTGGTAGCATGGGAGTTGGACTCCATGAAGTTACCTGGAAATAAGATAAATGAGGCAAGTTAATAAGGAAAGCAAGATCTGGAAAAGGAACATTGGCAGTGGAAGAGGAACTCACGAGAGACGTAGTTGTAGATCCGGGTCAGCTCGATGAACCAAGCAACATTCCTCCTCTTGAGTTTTTTGAATTCAATGTTCACCGAGTCAAATTTGACATCGGCTTCCTTGAGGATATCCTGGGCTTTTCAAGTTTGGTTTTTAGCCAATCCTTCTCCTCAACATAAGCCTGGTCCATCTTATCGAGTTTAGCCTTCTGGAGGTTCTTCAATTTCTCAATCTTGGCGCGAAGTCGAGAGATCTCATCATCTTTTTGCTTCAGCTAGACCTGGTGCTGCCCTTCTTGTTCGATAAAGTGAAGCATCAAATAAGGCATAGGTATACTATCTTGAAGAGACACTGCAATAGTGTGTGAATCGGCCAAACCTGAGAAACGGTTACAAGCCGAACTAGAAGCTCAAGGAGCAGAAGTCAAGAAAAACAATACCTTTCAACTCAACCACTTCTTTCCGAAGTGCTTTGTTCTGTTTTTCCACATCAACTATCAGTAACCGAATTACATGTCAACTCAGATGATCAAGGAGAAAAACAGCCAGATTAAAAAGGGATAAGGCATGAACTTACATTTTTTCTTATACTGCAACAGCAAGGCCTTATGCTTTTTGGAGACCTCCCTCTGAGTGTCCAGGAGCCTCTAAAACTCGGTGATGCGATGGTTGGTGGTGATCTAGAAAAAAAATTAGTTCATAAGTAATGAGGATAGTAAGGGATATTCAGATCTGAGTCAAGCAGAACTTAACCCGGCTCTAGGTGATTGGATATTTGAAGCTATTCAGATCTAAGTCAAGTGGAACTTAACTGGACTCTATTGGATATTTGAAGCTATTCAGATCCGAGTCAAGGGAAACTCAACCCGGCTCTAGGTGATTGGATATTTGAAGCTATTCAGATCCGAGTCAAGCAGAACTTAACCCGGCTCTAGGTGATTGGATATTTGACGCTATTTAGACTAAGTCAAGCAGAACTCAACCCGACTCTAGGTGATTGGATATTTGAAGCTACTCAGATCCGAGTCAAGCGGAACTTAACCTGGCTCTAGGTGATAGGATATTTGAGGCTACCCAGATCCGAGTCAAGCGGAACTTAACCCGACTTTAAGTGATTTAATATTTGAAGTTAATCAAGAACCGAGTCAAGGGGAACTTAACCCAACTCTGGGTGATTGGATATGTGAGGCTACTCAAGAATTGACCAAAGTAAAACTACATTCGAACTGAGGTGGTTGTGTAAATGAAATATTGGCCTAGTTTCTAATGACTAAGTTAGAATACCTTGAAATTAACAACACGATGCGAAAAATTGCAAAAATTTATTGCTAAGAGCATCCGTCCAAGTAACACGTTACTCCCTTGGAGGCTCGGGGACTAGAGGTTATATCTACAAGTACTCCATCATTTTCCCGGCATAAGAAGTTGTAACTACCTCGGACCCTACGCTCTAAGTTCAAGCCTGAATGAAACGAAAGTGGTTAAAATAGTACAGCGGGGGCCCAGGGGACCGCCCACGTGTAGACCCGTCGGCCGTCCTAACCACTTCCAAGACATCGGGACAAGAGCGAGCGGCGTAGGCAACAGGCGAAGAGATCAAATACATACACAAGTGAGTATGTATGCAAGCTACCATACAACAGTTCTCAGAGCCATTCCATCTAGAAGAAATAGAAATATTGCAACGCCATACGGCAAGATCCAAATATCCTAGACAGAGATAATAGTTTAGGATAGCTCCTCATACATCAAACATCAGAGTATCAGGCGGAAGAGGAAAACAAGATCCGAGTACGGATAAGAAGCAAATCGGCATAAGATGCCACATAAATAAACACATCCCACCCATAGATCTCGCGGATCCCCATCCCCGGAATCTCTACACCGAGTGATCATTGCCAACATCATCTGTCTCCTCTACCCAGTATCCATCTGGCGAATACACCTGTTCATCTGAATCAAATAATTTATCGTGTGAGACCCTAGGGGTACTCAGCAAGTCTTTATGCCTCTAAAGGGGACATAACCTGGGGTGACGCAATTGCAGCAAAAGATAATAACTAACAAGTCTATAGATACTCACTAACCATCCGCCTAACCAATGATAGACGGATGTCCGTTAAGTAGAAACAACAGTTATAACAGTATAAAATAACAGATCCATCCTCCTTCTCGCTTACCAATGAGAAAGCAGACGAACAACCCAACCGTTGGCAGTTTTATTAACCATTCCATGAGTATTGCACTATTTACTAGTCAGGTATTTAGTCAAGTTAAACGCGGTACTTTAGTTATGCTTGTCTATGATCGAGAAACTATGCTCCAAGTCGTCCATAACCACGGACACGGCTTTCAGAAAGATTTACCCTGCAAGGGTGCACAAATAGCAACACACACTCGATCAACCTCGGAAAAACCAACTCAAAACCCAACGAGGCATTCACGACAAAGCGATCACAGGATTCAGAAATATTTCAGGGGGCCACCCCATTAAGCTACCCGCAACGAAGTTGGCCGGCTCCGAAACGGACCCAAGGTTTGCGCCAATGGGTGTAAACGACTAGGAACCCGAAAGTGTGACTGGGCTTGTCGATACCGCGAAAACACTCCGCAATCCTAAACAGTACAGGTGCTCCTTGCACAATCTTAAATAAAATAGTAAAGCATGGCATAAGTACAGGATAGTAACAAAGCCCCAAACTACTTTGTGGCCCCAAGAAATAGAAATGAATCAAGCTCTGGCTCAGGGGGTCCACGGCCTCCCGGATGTGGATAGTGCGAATAGTCAACGAACAGGAATCAAGTACTCGGGGTCCTACGGGACACAAGTGAGCATGAAAAACCAAATAACAGATATTGCTCACCGGTGCCTATTTCATTAGTTATCCCATTACTACTCGGGTTAAGTTATTTAAGTACCTCGTTATCCAACAGACACTCACAAACCCTACACATGCTATTCTACGACTCACATGGCTCAAACAACTCCTGTAGCAATGGCTCATGGGATGGAGGAACAAGCTTCGGTGGGGTTTAAAAGTAAAGGCTATGCAGTACTTGGGATTCAATTTAATGCAACCGCGACTCAATGATGCAAGAATAAGATAGAGGCAATAGGTACTATATGTATGCAAGCATGTGGTAGTGCTTGCCTGGCAGCTCAGTTGAAGCGAGAGACAGATCTGGGTAGTACTCCTGCGATTCCTGATATTTCCCCTGCTCGGCGTCTATTCGAAGAAGAACCAAACAAACAAGGGCCAACATAAATAAAGTGCACAAGCATATGAATAAAATGCAACAAGCAAACAAGCATGCCATGATGAATGATGCACAATTTACATGGCAGTAATGTAGCATGGCATGGGTGAGGTGTGGGATACAAGAATAAACATTTTATCAAGTTTTAGTCCTATTTTGCTCCCAAAACTCTTTCTGTCCACTTAATATTTATATGATGCATGCTGCAATTCAGAACATGGAATGCATAGTTAGAACGGGCTCGTCGCGCTGATCGATTTAGACATATTATTTGTCGAATTTGGAGTTATAGAATTAAAGTTATTAATTAATTAATAAAAGGCATTTTTATTGCATTTAAACAATTTCGAAAAGTTAAAATGGTCAAACAATAATTTGGAAGGCAGATTTGAAATCCTCACATTTTTTTGATTCAAAAACATATATCATTTGTATTATTTGAATTTACAAAATAAAAGTTATTAAAAACAGAATTAAATCATATTTAAACATTTTCTGAAAATGTTTTATTTAAAACAGATAAGCGCAGGCACTTTTTATAACCAGGCAGATCTAGCCATAGTCACAGACAGGTGGGACCGATGCTGGCTGGGCGAAACGGTGCGGTGAAAACCTTTTGCACCGCGAGGGAAGACAGCCGCAGCGACTGACCGGTGGGTCTGGCGCCAAACAGGGCCCACGCGACAGAGGCAGGAAGTGGGCTGGTCACGCGACGCGGAGGGAGGACTGCGGGTTGAGGATTTGGAACCCCAGGTCCCTTTTTCTAAAACGCTCAGAGTCGCTGACAGGTGGGTCGGTAGAGTGCGGGTTGAACTGACAAAAAGGGTGGGGGTTTTCTGGAAAAGTGCCACGCGGTACTGTTGTTCTTCCCAGGTGTTTGTCTGACGAAACTGACGAAGGCGCGGCGCGGCGCAGCGGGGGCTCGAACTCGCGACCCCGTGCGTGCGCACGGCGGCGGTGACTACTGGGCTAGCTGGGGTTTGGTGCTGGGTTACTGCTGCGCGGCTAGGAGTAACTACCGCGGCGCACAGCGAGCAGAAGCGCGCGCACGCCAGCACACAGAGGCCGCTCGACGACAGGTCCGGCGAGTACAGAAAACGAAGAGGGCCTAGAGGTTTTCCGGGGGGTAGGGTGGCTCACCGCGAGGCTGATGGTGGTGGTGGAACGGGCCGGGGAGCGGCGGATCGACGACATAGCAGACGCCGGCGAGCTAGGGTTTTGTCTCGGGGGACGTCGGCGTGCAGTGGGGTGGCCTTCTCCTCTTTGGTGCCGTGTACAGGAGCGATGCAGGGGTGGTCCTTGGTCTTCCTCGATGGCCCATGCACCACGCCCGCCTTCTCGCTGCTATGGTGGAGAACGACGCCGATGGCGGTCGGCGGAGATGGACGGAGAGGGTGGCGGGAGGTGGGGAAAGAAGAGGGGGATGGCAGTGCCCTGGTAGATCTGGGGAAGTCACGCGGCAGGGGAGGGATAGATAGGGACAGAGGGAGGGGTGTCGTGGGCTTGGTGGAGAAAAAGGTGGCTCGGCCACCTTTCTCCTCCTTCTCCTCACGTGCTCGGCCAGGCACAGCAGGGCAAGGGCTGCAACTGGGGTCCAGGGCGAGGACAAGGAGGTGGGCTTGGCTCGGGTAGGGTTAGGGTTGGAGGGGTGGTGAGGTGGCTCGGGTGGTAGAGAGAAAAGGAGAGGGAGGCTTGGTTAGGGTTTAGATTAGGGGTGGTGCCTTGGCATGGGGCTGGTTAGGGTGGTGGGGTAGATGGCTAGGGTTTTACAAGGCATGGCATGAGTGACATGCACATGGGTGGGGTGATGAGGGTGGTGGCATGAGAGATTAGAGTGTAGGGTTTTTGTTCATGATCAAGTGCATGGGGGTATGGAGGAGATTGAGATGAGGGGTGAGGTATTATGCACAATGCAAGGAACTAGGTCCAAGATGATGAGGGTAGAGAGAAAAGGGGAGCTCACAAAAGAAAATATTCAAGAAAAATAAAGGAAAACAAAGGAGCACAAGATGGTGGTGACTTGCATGGCCCATGCATAATTAATAAATACCATGATCATTTTGTTAAAACAATAATAAGGACTCATGGCATTTATTCACATGCATTCCAAAATATGGAGCTAAAGCCAAGCTAAAATGAATTGAAAAGGATGTCCCATGTGGAGTAGATGGAGATGGTCATATTTGAATATAAATGGGACATGCTGGTGTGTATGTTCCACTAGGTGTTTAATATCCTCAACAATATTCCAACATGAGCAACTACTCCAAAACACTCCATATGGAAGCTAGAAAGGGGTACCACTCATAATGCATGCAAAGGTGGATCCACATATCAATAATGTGAAAACAACATGATGTTAGTGTGAGAGCATGTGGAAATAAAAGTGGATCATCCCAACCCACATGAGCTAGATTTAAAAGCCAAAGGAAAAATGTAAAAGCTCATGGATAATTAGGATGTTGGAATTATGAGGTGGTGACAAGGAAAAGGTGGTGGAGTTGAATAAAAGATATGCCCCCAACTCAACTTGGGCATCAAGCATTTATCAAGAACCAAATACAATATATCAAGAGACAAATACAATTACTAATGCATATGAGATAAGAACCAAATGAAAAGGGTTTTATATGATGCTCAAATGCAAGGTGGCATGATGACATGAGCATGATATAATTATGATGCAACAATTATATGTAGGAAGTAGCAATTATATTACTAGACCATGTAGCATTACATATGTTAGACAGATGGGATGCTACAACTCTCCCCCACTAAACAGGAATCTCGCCCCGAGATTCTAAGAAGAATAAGAAGACACGAAGAGGGTAGGATACTTGGCACGGAGCTCGTCCTCGTGTTCCCAACTGGCTTCATCAACGGAATGGTGCGACCACTTCACCTTGCAGAACTTGATGGACTTGTTGCGAGTCCTTCTTTCTGCGACTTCTAGGATTTTTGTGGGGTGTTCTTGATAAGACAGATCTTCTTGGAGACTGATGAGTTCATGGTCCATGGTCCTGCCAGGATCCTTGAAGCACTTCTTGAGTTGAGAGATATGGAAAACATCATGGACCTTGAGTTTTTCAGGGAGCTCAAGAGCATAAGCAACTTCTCCTCTTCTTCCACGAACTTTGAAAGGACCGATGTATCTAGGAGCCAGCTTTCCTTTGCCAAAGCGGTGCGTGCCTCTCATGAGAGTGACACGAAGGTAAACGAGATCACCAGGGACATACTCCATGTCCGTGTGCTTTCTATCATAGTTGCTCTTCTGGCGACTTTGAGCAACCTTCAGATTTTCAAGAATGATGTAAACCTTCTCCTCCGCTTGAGTTACAATGTCGGGGCCAAACAGTGTCCTTTCACCTGCGCCCAACCAACCAATCGGAGTTCTGCATTTGAGACCATAGAGAAGCTCAAATGGTGCCATCTTTAGACTTTTCTAGAAGCTGTTGTTGTAAGAGAATTCAGCATAAGGAAGGCATTCTTCCCACTTCATGCCGAAAGAGATAACGCAAGCACGGAGCATATCTTCTAGAATCTGATTGATTCTTTCAACTTGTCCTTGCGACTGAGGGTGGTAAGCTGTGCTGAAGTTCAATTTTGTTCCCAAAGCATTATGGAAACTTCCCCAGAACTTGGAAGTGAAGATGCTTCCATGGTCTGAGCTGATCTCAAGAGGAACCCCATACAGAGAGACAATTCTGTTGATATAGAGCTCAGCCAACTGAATTGCAGAAATTGTTTCCTTGGCGGGAAAGAAGGGAGCCACTTAAGAAAGCCTGTCGATGACAACAAAGATTGCATTGTTGCCCTTCTGTGACCTTGGAAAATCAGTTATGAAGTCCATCTCTACTTTCTCCCATTTCCATTCCGGAGGCTTCAATGGCTGTAGAAGACCGGAAGGTTTCTGATGGACAGCTTTAACTCTGCGGCAGACATCACACTCGGAGACATACTTGGCACAACATTGTTTCAACCCAGGACACCAATATTGTGTTTTCAAGTCCATGTACATCTTAGTGCTGCCAGGGTGGATAGAAAGAACAGAATCATGCGCCTCCTTAAGAAGTTTCTCTCTCAATCCCGGGTCGTTCGGAACGAACATCTGGTGTTCAAAGAATAGAGCTCCTTGATCATCAACGTGGAAGGACTCATACCTCGGCAGCTGAATGTTGGAGATGATGTTTTTGCCGTAAGCATCACCTTGCTGACTAGCACGAATCTTTTCTTCCAAGAGAGGGGTTGCCAGAAGATTCAGAAGATACCCTTGATCCACAATTTCAAGGTTGAGTTGGCGGAATTCCTCGCACAAGAGAGGTTGTTGTTCTTCCACCATGAGGTTGTTGACATAAGCTTTTCGGCTGAGAGCATCGGCCATCACATTAGCTTTGCCCGGAATGTAGTTGACGGTCAAATCGAAATCATTAATTGCTTCAATCCACCTCCTCTGACGAAGGTTGAGATCAGGTTGTGTGAAGATATACTTCAGACTCTTGTGATCAAAAAAGATCTCACAACGGTTGCCAAGCAAGTAATGCCTCTTCAAAGCAAAGACAACTGCTGCGAGTTCGAGGTCATGTGTAGGATAGTTGATCTCATGCGTCTTCAACTGTGGAGAGGCATAAGCAACAACTTGTTTTTCTTGCATAAGGACTGCACCCAATCCTTGCAAGGAGGCCTCACAGAATATCTAGAAAGGCTTTGATGTATCTGGAGGAATCAAGACTGGTGTGGAAGTGAGATTTTCTTTGAGTGTTTCAAAACTTGCTTGACATGTAGGAGACCAAAGGTATTTCTTGCCTTTCTTGAGGAGATCGGTAAGAGGCTTCACAATCTTCGAGAAGTTCTGAACGAAGCGATGACAGTAACTAGACAAACCAAGGAAACTTCGGACTTCTTTGACATTTTTGGTTGGAAGCCAGTCAACAATTGTCTGAACAGTTTTTGGGTTGACGGCAATGCCCTTGGCAGAGATGACGTGACCAAGGTAGGTGACTTCAGGCAGGCAGAACTCACACTTGGAGAACTTTGCATACAGGCGGTTCTCACGAAGCTTGTTTAGGACACACCGAAGGTGTTCTTCATGTTCTTCCTTTGACTTAGAATAGACTAGAATGTCATCCAGATAGACCACAACGAACTTATCAAGATACACCATGAAAACCAAGTTCATAAGCCTCGAGAAGGTGGCAGGTGCGTTTGTGAGACCGAAAGACATGACTGTGTACTCATACAGGCCATAGCGGGTGGTGAAAGATGTTTTGGGAACATCTTCCTTGCGAATCTTGATTTGATGATATCCACTTCTCAAGTCAAGCTTAGAGAATACCATAGCTCCAGCTAGCTGATCGAAGAGATCATTAATCCGCGGAAGGGGATATTTATTCTTGATGGTTTTAGCATTGAGAGCCCGATAGCCAACACAAAGTCTATCAGTCTTGTCTCGCTTCTTCACAAAGATGGTTGGGCTACCCCAAAAATAAGTACTGTGCTGAATGAAACCCAACTTCTCTTGTTCATCAAGCTGACGTTTGAGTTCAGCCAATTCAGAAGGACCCATTTTATAAGGCCGCTTGGAGATAGGAGCGGTTCCAGGTTCAAGCTCAATCACAAACTCGACCTCACGATCAGGAGGCATTCCTGGCAACTCTTCAGGAAAAACATCTGGGAACTCACAGACCACCGGAACACTCTGAATAGCATCCATAGCATCATCATTCAGAGCCGCCAAAGAGAAAAGCTGAATTGCAGGAGTCAGACTTGGAGAATAGACTATATGGCCTTCAGGAATTTTCAGAGAAACCGAGTGTTCAGCATAATCAATCACAGCTGCATTTGCTGTTAACCAATCCATGCCCAAGATAACATCAATGTCAGAATTGCCCAGAATAATTAAGGAAGCCGGGAACGAAGAACCACCAATCTCAATTTGATTGCCATGGCTGATTTTAGAAGATGCCATTGTCGCTCCAGGAGAAAGGACCATTAAACGTTTAGGGAGAGGATCCATAGATAACCCATTCTCATCAGCAAAACTTGTAGAGACAAAAGAATGCGATGCACCAGAATCAAACAAAACTCATGTAGGAACTGAGTTAACGAGAAGCGTACCAATCACAACTCCAGGTGCATGCTCAGCTTGAGCGACGTTGACACAGTTGGCACGAGCAACAGTAGACCCAGGCTTGGTGTTGATGTTGAGAGCCCACGGTGGAGGTGCACGAACCATAGAAGAACTTGCCGCAGGTCTTGGAGGTGGTGGTGGAAGAGCTTTGTTGTTCATTGGACGACCCCGGTGTTGATGCCCAGTGTTCCCACAGGTGTAACAGGCACCAGGTGGACGTGGAGCAGCGTAGCCAGGGACTCCGCCAGGCGCTCCAGGGTAGTTGTGGTTGTAGCCCCTAGGAGCCGCGGTGAAGGAGTTTTGTGGCCTTGCCGCGTAGCTTGACGGTCTTGGTGGAGCCGGGAGCGACGGTGGGGTGTTAGGAACCCACACGCGGCGCTTAGAAAGAGTTGTCATAGCTGAAGAGCTTGCTGTGTCGCGGCTGTGTTTCTTGGACTCCTCAAACACTTGCCTACTTGCTTCTTCCTGCAGAGCTGTATGTTGGAGTTCCAGAAAAGACCCCGGCCTTGCATGAGTGATTGCATATTTGATAGATGCATTGAGCACTTGCCTGAACCTCTTTTGCTTCTTCTTGTCATCAGAGATCTCATCGCCACCATAACGAGAAAGGTTCATGAAGTTTCTGATATAGGTATTGACATTGTCATTGCCCTGCTTGAGGTTGAGAAACACTTCTTTCATCCTTTCCATGACAATTTCTGACAGATATTGCTCTTTGAAAGCCCTAGTGAATTGCTCCCAAGTAGGCTGAAAACCAGAGTGGTTTGCCTTTAGGTAATTTTCCCACCACAGAGCTGCATCTCCCTTCAGAAGGTGAGTGGCACATTTTACCCATTCTTGCTCAGGAACATCCGCAGTCATCAGCAACCTTGACATTTCACGCAGCCAATCATCAGCATCAAGTGGCTGATCAGACACCTAAAAATGGCGTGGGTTGGACTTCAGAAAACTCTTGATGTCTCCTCGCTTGGGAGGTGGAGGTAGCGGAACAAACTCATTCCTCCTGACACTTTCTTCAAATCGCTGCTCGTTCTGCTGCATTGCTCCCAAGGCATTAGCAATACTTGCCAATGCAACCCCTAGTTCAGGTGGTATGTCCTCCTCAGAACGGCGTGGTGGTGCCATCCTGTGATTGATATAAAACACAAGTCAGTACTATAATGGAGAATAATAATAATCCAAAATAGTACCAAAATGGAATTAACCAAGATTTAAAGGATACAAATTACTAAGATGATATTAAAATATCAACAAAGTTCAAAGCACCTCGAAGATATTAAGCATATCGCACACGACTGAACAGGAGTGTGGTACACAAGCTAACAAAGAATTTTTTTTCGCAAATTTCAGCATTAAAATACCACTATATGCTCAAACCCACTTACGAATCGAGATTAGTAACTCTACCAATTCAATACACGAGAGAGAATGATACAAGTAGTGGTATGGTCGCGACTCCATCCCACACTCAAATCATTACTCTACACATGAATAAGAAAGGCACATATCCCAACACCTTCTTCTCAAGATGAACCCAAAGATTAGTCACTATGGAAAAAAACACCCCAAACAAGATAGCGTCGGATAACAACGAGTAAGACAGATCGCGCCGGTATACAACGAATCAGATAGATCGCGTCGGTTTGCAAAGGCCTGTCGGTACGGAATGTACCAACAGTTGATAACCAAAAGGCAGATAGTGATAACAAGTTGGATGCAACAGATAGACAAGGAATTCACACACACACACACACACACAACCTATGGTACTACGGAACCCCGAACACGTGAATCCTAGTTTGAATTTTAGAAGAGGATTGAAAACGTTACATTTCCTTACCAGAAAAGGGTGGGTGGGTAAGAAGAAAAATGGAAGCAGTCCTACTCTCACGTTTTGTTTTTCCCTAGTATACATAGCTACCCAAAATATTTTCTATACTGACAACGACCATTTGGCTGAGACCCTGAAGGGCGGGATGGCTCTGATACCAATTGGAACTACCTCGGATCCTACGCGCTAAGTTCAACCCTGGATGCAACGGAAGTGGTTAAAATAGTACAGCGGGGGCCCAGGGGACCGCCCACGTGTAGACCCGTCGGCCGTCCTAACCACTTCCAAGACATCGGGACAAGAGCGAGCGGCGTAGGCAACAGGCGAAGAGATCAAATACATACACAAGTGACTATGTATGCAAGCTACCATACAACAGTTCTCAGAGCCATTCCATCTAGAAGAAATAGAAATATTGCAACGCCATACGGCAAGATCCAAATATCCTAGACAGAGATAATAGTTTAGGATTGCTCCTCATACATCAAACATCAGAGTATCAGGCGGAAGAGGAAAACAAGATCCGAGTACGGATAAGAAGCAAATCGGCATAAGATGCCACATAAATAAACACATCCCACCCATAGATCTCGCGGATCCCCATCCCCGGAATCTCTACACCGAGTGATCATTGCCAACATCATCTGTCTCCTCTACCCAGTATCCATCTGGCGAATACACATGTTCATCTGAATCAAATAATTTATCGTGTGAGACCCTAGGGGTACTCAGCAAGTCTTTATGCCTCTAAAGGGGACATAACCTGGGGTGACGCAATTGCAGCAAAAGATAATAACTAACAAGTCTATAGATACTCACTAACCATCCGCCTAACCAATGATAGACGGATGTCCGTTAAGTAGAAACAACAGTTATAACAGTATAAAATAACAGATCCATCCTCCTTCTCGCTTACCAATGAGAAAGCAGACGAACAACCCAACCGTTGGCAGTTTTATTAACCATTCCATGAGTATTGCACTATTTACTAGTCATGTATTTAGTCAAGTTAAACGCGGTACTTTAGTTATGCTTGTCTATGATCGAGAAACTATGCTCCAAGTCGTCCATAACCACGGACACGGCTTTCAGAAAGATTTACCCTGCAAGGGTGCACAAATAGCAACACACACTCGATCAACCTCGGAAAAACCAACTCAAAACCCAACGAGGCATTCACGACAAAGCGATCACAGGATTCAGAAATATTTCAGGGGGCCACCCCATTAAGCTACCCGCAACGAAGTTGGCCGGCTCCGAAACGGACCCAAGGTTTGCGCCAATGGGTGTAAACGACTAGGAACCCGAAAGTGTGACTGGGCTTGTCGATACCGCGAAAACACTCCGCAATCCTAAACAGTACAGGTGCTCCTTGCACAATCTTAAATAAAATAGTAAAGCATGGCATAAGTACAGGATAGTAACAAAGCCCCAAACTACTTTGTGGCCCCAAGAAATAGAAATGAATCAAGCTCTGGCTCAGGGGGTCCACGGCCTCCCGGATGTGGATAGTGCGAATAGTCAACGAACAGGAATCAAGTACTCGGGGTCCTACAGGACACAAGTGAGCATGAAAACCCAAATAACAGATATTGCTCACCAGTGCCTCTTTCATTAGTTATCCCATTACTACTCGGGTTAAGTTGTTTAAGTACCTCGTTATCTAACAGACACTCACATACCCTACACATGCTGTTCTACGACTCGCATGGCTCAAACAACTCCTGTAGTAATGGCTCATGGGATGGAGGAACAAGCTTCGGTGGGGTTTAAAAGTAAAGGCTATGCAGTACTTGGGATTCAATTTAATGCAATCGCGACTCAATGATGCAAGAATAAGATAGAGGCAATAGGTACTATATGTATGCAAGCATGTGGTAGTGCTTGCCTGGCAGCTCAGTTGAAGCGAGAGATAGATCTGGGTAGTACTCCTGGGATTCCTGATATTTCCCTCGCTCGGCGTCTATTCGAAGAAGAACCAAACAAACAAGGGCCAACATAAATAAAGTGCACAAGCATATGAATAAAATGCAACAAGCAAAAAAGCATGCCATGATGAATGATGCACAATTTACATGGCAGTAATGTAGCATGGCATGGGTGAGCTTTGGGGTACAAGAATAAACATTTTATCAAGTTTTAGTCCTATTTTGCTCCCAAAACTCTTGCTGTCCAGTTAATATTTATATGATGCATGCTGCAATTCAGAACATGGAATGCATAGTTAGAACGGGCTCGTCGCGCTGATCGATTTAGACATATTATTTGTCGAATTTGGAGTTATAGAATTAAAGATATTAATTAATTAATAAAAGGCATTTTTATTGCATTTAAACAATTTCGAAAAGTTAAAATGGTCAAACAATAATTTGGAAGGCAGATTTGAAATCCTCACATTTTTTTGATTCAAAAACATATATCATTTGTATTATTTGAATTTACAAAATAAAAGTTATTAAAAACAGAATTAAATCATATTTAAACATTTTCTGAAAATGTTTTATTTAAAACAGATAAGCGCAGGCACTTTTTATAACCAGGCAGATCTAGCCATAGTCACAGACAGGTGGGACCGATGCTGGCTGGGCGAAACGGTGCGGTCAAACCTTTTGCACCGCGAGGGAAGACAGCCGCAGCGACTGACCGGTGGGTCTGGCGCCAAACGGGGCCCACGCGACAGAGGCAGGGAGTGGGATGGTCACGCAGCGCGGAGGGAGGACTGCGGGTTGAGGATTTGGAACCCCAGGTCCCTTTTTGTAAAACTCTCAGAGTCGCTGACAGGTGGGTCGGTAGAGTACGGGTTGAACTGACAAAAAGGGTGGGGGTTTTCTGGAAAAGTGCCACGCGGTACTGTTGTTCTTCCCAGGTGTTTGTCTGACAAAACTGACGGACGGCGCGGCGCGGCGCAGTGGGGGCTCAAACTCGCGACCGCGCGTGTGCGCACGGCGGTGGTGACCACTGGGCTAGCTGGGGTTTGGTGCTAGGTTACTGCTGCGCGGCTAGGAGTAACTACCACGGCGCACAGCGAGCAGAAGCGCGTGCACGCCGGCGCACAGAGGCCGCTCGACGACAGGTCCAGTGAGTACAGAAAACGAAGAGGGCCGAGAGGTTGTCCGGGGGGTAGGGTGGCTCACCGTGAGCCTGATGGTGGTGGTGGAACGGGCCGGGGAGCGGCGTATCGGCGACGTAGCAGACGCCGGCGAGCTAGGGTTTTGTCTCGGGCGACGTCGGCGTGCAGCGGGGGTGGCCTTCTCCTCTTCGGTGTTGTGTACAGGAGCGATGCAGGGGTGTTCCTTGGTCTTGCTCGACGGCCCACGCACAACGCCCGCCTTCTCGCTGCTGCGGTGGAGAACGACGCTGATGGCGGTCGCCGGAGATGGACGGAGAGGGTGGCGGTAGGCGGGGGAAGAAGAGGGGGATGGCAGTGCCCTGTTAGATCTAGAGAAGTCAGGCGGCAAGGGAGGGATAGATAGGGACAGAGGGAGGGGTGCCGTCGGCTTGGTGGAGAAAAAGGTGGCTCGGCCACCTTTCTCCTCCTTCTCCTCACGTGCTCGGCCAGGCACAGCAGGGCGAGGGCTGCAGCTGGGGTCCAGGGCGAGGACAAGGAGGTGGGTTTGGCTCGGGTAGGGTTAGGATTGGAGGGGTGGTGAGGTGGCTCGGGTGGTAGAGAGAAAAGGAGAGGGAGGCTCGGTTAGGGTTTAGATTAGGGGTGGTGCCTTGGCATGGGGCTGGTTAGGGTGGCGGGGTAGATGGCTAGGGTTTTACAAGGCATGGCATGAATGACATGCACATGGTGGGTGATGAGGGTGGTGGCATGAGAGATTAGAGTGTTGGGTTTTTGTTCATGATCAAGTGCATGGGGGTATGGAGGAGATGGAGATGAGGGGTGAGGTATTATGCACAATGCAAGGAACTAGGTCCAAGATGATGAGGGTACAGAGAAAAGGGGAGCTCACAAAAGAAAATGTTCAAGCAAAACAAAGGAAAACAAAGGAGCACAAGATGGTGGTGACTTGCATGGCCCATGCATAATTAATAAATACCATGATCATTTTGTTAAAACAATAATGTCTCATGGCATTTATTCACATGCATTCCAAAATATGGAGCTAAAGCCAAGCTAAAATGAATTGAAAAGGATGTCCCATGTGGAGTAGATGGAGATGGTCATATTTGAATATAAATGGGACATGCTGGTGTGTATGTTCCACTAGGTGTTTAATATCCTCAACAATATTCCAACATGAGCAACTACTCCAAAACACTCCATATGGAAGCTAGAAAGGGGTACCACTCATAATGCATGCAAAGGTGGCTCCACATATCAATAATGTGAAAACAACATGATGTTAGTGTGAGAGCATGTGGAAATAGAAGTGGATCATCCCAACCCACATGAGCTAGATTTAAAAGCCAAAGGAAAAATGTAAAAGCTCATGGATAATTAGGATGGTGGAATTATGAGGTGGTGACAAGGAAAAGGTGGTGGAGTTGAATAAAAGATATGCCCCCAACTCAACTTGGGCATCAAGCATTTATCAAGAACCAAATACAATATATCAAGAGCCAAATATAATTACTAATGCATATGAGATAAGAACCAAATGAAAAGGGTTTTATATGATGCTCAAATGCAAGGTGGCATGATGACATGAGCATGATATAATTATGATGCAACAATTATATGTAGGAAGTAGCAATTATATTACTAGCCCATGTAGCATTACATATGTTAGACAGATGGGATGCTATAGAAATTGCCTTGCTACCAGTGTTCATTTGCGCACCTATCTTCGTAGATGAACCACGCTGGATTACCAGAGCCGACATCAATATATTCAGCGTTATTCTAGTTCTCAGCATATTCAGCTAGTGAGCCGAGGCTTCCACCACTGCTAGTCTCGGTCAGCACCAGTCCCTTGGCATGAGCAGCTTTTTGGGCGGCCGCGGTAGCGGCTAGGCTGGTATGCAAAGTAATTTGTTTCTCAACGACCAGGGCAGAGGGAGAAGTTTCTTTCTGGAATATGGTGGCAACGGAAGGCTGCACAGGAGAAACTTCAGGCTTCTTCTGAGCAACCTTGGTAGCACCCCCAATTTTCTTTGATTTGTCAATTGTGCCACTCTTCTATGAAGAAGTAGTGGGCTGTGGATTTGTTGCCGAGGTTGGCGCAGGTTGAGGTTTAGAAGCTGTTGTGGGCTTGTCCTGCGAGGCCCGCTGAGGATTTTCTTGTTGCCGAGCCTTGGAAGACCCGGACAAGGTTGGTGTTGTTTGTTTCTTCAGGGTTGAGGTTGAGGTAGTTTTCTTCTGGGCTGAAGGCTGATCTGGAGTAGAGATAACTGACATCTCGGTAGAGGCAGACTCGGCACCAGTGGCACCAGCCCCAAAATCCTTCTCAGAGGCATATGAGTCACCCCACGGATACGGCACTGCCACGTCCTCTGGCGCATCACCTCCACCAAGGTTAGCATCTGTATCTTCCCGCTGAGGTGAACCATGATCCAGTGCAGGAAGAAAAGTGCTACCTCGGATGGGACTCACAACCCGAGTATCATCTTGGGAAGAGGGAGACGTCAGCACAGGAATAGCCGAAGCCATGCTAGACCCGCTCTGAGGAATAACCAGAGGAGCACTGCCAAGATAAACAAAAGGAACTATGAGCAAGGAAGGAAAGAGAGAAACAAGAAATACAACCAAAAGAAAACATCAAATTCAAAGAGCAGGCAAAGAGAGATTTACCAAGACGAAGCAGGAGGGACCTTGGTCTTCGGGGCCCTCCGGTTCGTAACCTTAAAGGGTGTCTTATTGGCGGCTTTGTTGGCAAACTTTTTATATCGCTTCGTGACCTAGGGTGGTTCGGTAGGAGTAGTCGAGGTTGCAGCATGTTTCTTGGCCACACCTTGGACCCGCACAACAATGGGAGGGTCCTCATGCACCTGCCTAGCCGGGTTAGCTGGGGTGAAGTCAGCCGGGAAAGCGTAAGAGATTGGCACCGGGTAAAGTACCTCAAGAAGTATACAATCATTGTCATCATCATCTGACCAATCTCTTAAGGAAGAGGTCGTACCATGGGCTCGGCCGGATCCTGCATCCGGGATAGGTAGAAATTCCTCGGGGTCCAGCTCCTCCGAGTCCGGAGTCTCGCGGTCTTTACCCCAGGCAATGGCCGGGATACGAGCATCCTCAACTTGTTGCTGGAGGAATTCCTGCATAAGAAAACATGATGAGGATCAAGAAACAACTCAGCCGACATGTAGATCAAGGTGACTCGGCTAAGCTTACCTGAGGCATAGGGTGATCTCGGTAAAAAGGGGCCATACCCTACTCCCATTCCTCGGTCATCACCATCTTAAAGATGGATTTGACACGCTTGAAGACCTAGGCCTTGGAGAGCTCAGCAGTGGACACTTGGTTTGGGTCCAAAGACCCGCTCATATGGCAGATCTTATGGCTTCGTTTCTGCAAAAGGCAGGCCCGATGGATGATAAAGGTCGCCATCAAGTCGGTGTCGCATAACCCTACTTTCTTGAGATCGATGATCCTTTTTTCAATCATATTGACGAGGGGGTTCTTCTTCTTCGGGTTAAGACTCCAGTTTTGACGGAAGGAACACCAAGGGAAAAAGGAGGAAGTCGAATCAAGTCTTTGGAGGTGGTGTTCTTCACGTAAAAGAAAGACCTTGCCCATTTCTTGCAAGAATCGAGACCTCTGATCCGAGGAAAAATGGAGTTGTTCCGGGGAGAAATACAAGCAACCCCGCACTAAGTTAGGGACTTCTCACCATAAGGATCTTCCTTGTCAGGAATGACATTGGCACGAAATTGGAAGAACTTCGCCCAGATCTAAATAGTAGGAAGAAGGCCGAGGTATCCCTCTATCCCAGAGGTGAAACCAGAGAGGGAGGCAAAATGATTTGCCGGGAGATGATGAGGCTAAAGAGAAAAGGTGTCGAAGAAATCTTTGGCAAAATCACTAAGGGGAAGACCAAAACCTCGAGCAAAGTGAGACACGAAGACCACGTAATCATATTTCTCTGGGGAGGGGATCTATTTGTCCCCAGGAAGGCGACAGGTGACTCCCTTAGGAATCTAGTGGGTTTGAGTCAGCCAATCGAGCTCTCGCTGCATGACACAAGATCCCTCCTAGGAGCTACGCTCAGAGCTGGCTTCTTACTCTTGTTTTTCATCGACGACGAGATCTTGTGGCTCCATCTCGGAATCGTTGTGCTCAGGCGAACTGGCGGTAGTAGGGTCTTGAGGCATGGAGAGCTGCGGTATCGTGGTGGCGTGGATGAAAAACGGCGGCAGAAAGATGGCAAAAGAGTGGCGAACAAGCACTACGAGAACCAGAGCAGAGAATAATGGCGATGGTGCTAGCAAGAAGAAGATGTGAGCGCAGGGGAAAGTGGCGAGAGACCTCCCCTGCTCCATATTTTACCACGAACAGATTGTGGTAGTGGCATCAACCGCCCGATATGGGCTGCCACGTGCGCGTGTATTTCGCTAAGTGGCTGTGGGATCGTGTCACACACACGGTCACACGACACGAAGTGGAAATGGTGATCATGGACAAGAGCAGTTATTGAGGAGCTCTGCATTGAAGGGACATGCGGTAGGGATAACTAACGTAATGTGGTAGTAATGGGTGTCAGGGCCCTTAAAATAAGAAAAAGAACAATGATTACCTGCCACGTAGGATGTAAGGAGGTGTACACGAGAAGGAATGCATCTAAGTGGGATAACCCGGATGTAATATTATGACTTGGCCAACAAGAATTACATCGGAAAGAGCCAAGGAAGGTCCAAGTAAATATAAGTCAACAAAATAAGCATCCGAGTTGAATTCGGAACACACGAACATAGAAATACCTCGGCATGAACAACAAATATACAAGTGGGTTGAACCTGATGTGGCCTTACCAGCTGAAGTTGCTAAGACCACACCAGCTTCAGGGACTAATGTTGGGGGATGGTTCCAGGGAGGGTCATTTCGGGGTATAAAGACAGTGCCAGCCGAGGTATAACAAGGTCAAAGCAAGAGCTGACCGAGGTACCTGAAGGCCGGCCGAGTTACGGCCGATTTACCCATGGGTGTGTCCATCTAGCATAACCTCAGTTGACATAAGTGTATGTCGGCACCACTGTGTTACTTGTTTGCAGGTACCACCAGGGCTGAGTTAACTAGGCAGCAGCCAGGTTATTACTTGGCTTATAGAAGAAGGAAGGAATCTCCCCTTGGTCAGTGCTTTTCTCTCTCTACTGGAGCCATTGAATAGAGCACAGAAGACATGGAGGCAAGGACCAGAGGTACGAGCCGAGAAATGTGACGTCGCCTGACCGTTGGCGATCAGGTCACATGGCGCCACAGAGGCTTACGACACGGCCACAGAGGAGCTTACGCCACCGACTCTAGGAGGCATACACTAAGGAAAAGATCATCACCATGATGAGTGCATATTTGCATCATGTTTTATATTGTTATTTTGCATTGTAGATGTAGGATCTTGGTATTTTATGGCGCCCCCGCGCGCCTTTTATGTCTGTTTTCACAAGGATCAGGACAAATGATGGATACAATGGACACAATCCTTGAAGCAGTCGTACTGAGGAGAAAAGGAGCCAAAACAACATCAATTGCTTATTTGGGAAATATTAATAATACCATAAGAAAACACGAAGCGATCAAGGGATACAAACGGTTTAACGACCAACTATACAGCGGGGATAATTTTTTTGGCCGTATAGTTCCCGCCGTATAGTTTGCTCTGCCACCGCCTCCTCAAATAGTTTCACCCCGTGCAACTGGATCAGGGAGACGACATACAGAACACCCAAGAATTGCAGAAACCTCACATCCGGAAGGCATCTGGAGGGGGAACTCGTCCACCAGGGATCCATCTTCGCCCTGTGTAGATCCGGGAGGCTAAGGCATCGATCTTCATCATCCACTACTGCATCGCCACCATCTCCATCCATCCCATCTACATGTTGTCTAGATGTTGTTGTAATTTCCGTACTCAATGTGGATTTATACAAGTACTATTCACCTATGATAGATTCCATTGTTATTGCCATGATGTTGATTGCCTTCATGTCTGAGTAGATCATTAGTTCTTGGGGAGATGGAGAAACCCTAGTATGAGATTTAAAAAATGTTAAAATTTATTATGATATTCATTGCTGTGACCATGTGTTAGATTGTCTTCATCTTGATGTTGAGAGAAGTCGACCTCTCAATATTTTCCTCTCATATGGACTTTAGCACTTACAGTGACTATAAAGTTGTTGGCACTACTTACGTATCAACTTGGGGAACCGAGGAAACTCACCGAACACTATTCATGACATGGGATACATCCTACGGGATTACGTCCCTTAATAGCGCAGTAATTCGATTGATGTCGATTGCTGACTGATGTGTTTATGAGGATGATGTGAGCAGCGATTGCTGCCTATTTTTCCAAAGACAGAGTTCCTCCCACACATACATAGTTGAGAATGTTCATGATAATAATCTTTACCTTAGCTCCTTATAATGCTAGTGGTGAATCGGCTACTCCCCGAGAACGCTTTTTCCCTATTGAAGTACCAATCTCTCCTACATACGCGATACTTACTTTCTGTATTCAGTTGTTTTACTTTAATTTTTATTGTTCTTACACCAAAAACCCCAAAACACCTTTTTACACAATACTCGCATTTTATATTGTCACTTAGAACTTTATTAAGCATAACTAGTGTAATATTTATTTCAAGAATTATTAGACTTCAGACTCCTGCTCCCTATGGGATCGATATCTTTATTTCGAAACTAGCTACAAATGATCTGTGCACTTGCAGTCATCAAGCTATTTTCTGGCGCCGTTTCCAGGGAGCTAAGAACTGCTAGTCTTTTAGTTTTTGCTTATTTATTTTTCTCTTGCTAAGTTTAGTTTTGAGTTACAGGTTTCCACCAACATGGACTTTGAGCATATGACAAGTGCTAACCCACTCAGCCACTTTGGGAAGCCCTATGATATTTATAAAAGAGATAACTCCAATGAGAAGACAAGGGGGTTTGAAATAAATCCTCTATTACTTGGTATTCTACACAAGAAACAATTTACTAGAGATGAAGAAGATCCTGATCCATATGAGCATATTGGATGTTTCAAAGATATATGTGGCACTTTTCAATTGACGGGATATACTACTAAATGAGGTAAGGGTTAAAAAATTTAGTCAGACTTTGACTAGTACAAATTTCTCATGGTATAGATCTCTACCCCCAGAAGCCACTACTACTTGGGATAATCTAGCTTATGAATTTCTAGCAAAATATTAACCATTATCAAAATCTTTTGAAATCAGACATCTTATAATGACTTGGAAGAACCATTCTAATGAAGGACTAGTAAGGGCCTATATCAGATTTAAAGATTTACTTCTCCTATGTCCTCATCACGATTTTCCCGAATGGTATTAATTGCATATCTTTTATGGCGACTTAATTGAACCTAATAAAATTAAACTAGACTCTTTTGTGGAAAGAGCCTTTATTAATCTTCCTATAACTAAAGCTTGGGCTTTACTTAATAGAATTCATGATCATAGATTTTCATGGAATTTTGGTCTAGGAAATGAAGGAGGCATAGAAATAGAACATGATTGTATTCATGACTATAATAAAAAAGCCATGATAAAGAACTATCTAAAGAACTTTATTTGGATTCAGATCTTGTGTTGCAAGTTGTTAAAGCTTTTATAGAACATATCAAAGCTCCCAAAGAGGGTTTGGTCAAGTATGATCCACCACCCGAGCCTAAGAAGAAAATAGAAGTTAAAGCAACACTGACCTCCCTAGAACCAACATATGAGATACCTTTCCCTAACACTGCACAGAAGCATATTTAAAGACAATACTGACAGGTGCCTATGTTGATTTTAAAAAGGAGATAGTGTCTCTTAAGCTTGGGGGAGAGGAAAAGGAATTCCACTTTTCCAAATTTAAAGACAAGCCTCCACAAATACAAGAGGAAGAGGAAGACAAAAAATCAAGGAAATGGCAGCTCTTTTCTTTAGTAATCAAGAAGAAGAAATAAATGAAGACTCAAATTAGGGAACCACTAGCGGGAGCACGCTCTTCAGGAAGCGCGCGTTTTGGTCGCAGCGCGTACGTTTCTGGCCGCACGACAGCCCGACACGTGGCATGTGGAAGCTCACCCGTGCGTATTTCTGGCCGCTCGGCAGCGCGTGTATTTCCGGCCGCACAACAGCGCGTGTATTTCCGGCCACACGACAGCCCGACACGTGGCTAGCTGCTCATGCAGTGCACGTGACGAAAGGCAGTTCTACATAGTGCAATAAGGCAGTGCACGAGCGGTGCAACTCGTTTACTATCGACCGAAAGCAGTGCAACGCAGTACACCGTGCACTCCAAGAACATCGCGCAGTGCATTGCGACCTTAGTGCAACGCAGTACAACAAGGCAGTGCTTGGACGGTGCACTGCCTGGACACCACGCAGTGCACTACGACCGAAGATAGTGCAAGGCAGCACAACGAAGTAGTACACTGCCAGGACACCGTGCAATGCACTGCGAACTAAGGCAGTGCAACACGAAACAACAAGGCAGTGCATGGACGGTGCACTTCCTGGACATTGCGTAGTACACTGCCTGGACACCGCACAGTGCACTGCAAACTAAGGCAGTGCAACATAGAACAACAAGGCAGTGCATGAACGGTGCACTGCCTGGACAGTGTGTAGTACACTGCCTAGACACCGTGCAGTGCACCGCAAACTAAGGCAGTGCAACACAGAACAACAAGGCAGTGCATGGACGATGCACTCCCTGGACAGTGCATAGTACAATGCCTGGACACCGCACAGTGCACAACGAACTAAGGCAGTGCAACACAGAACAACAAGGCAGTGCATAGACGGTGCACTGCATGGACAGTGCGTAGTACACTACCTGGACACCGCGTAGTGCACTGCGAACTAAGGCAGTGCAACACAGAACAACAAGGCAGTGCATGGACGGTGCACTGCCTGTACAGTGCGTAGAACACTACCTAGACACCGTGCAGTGCACTGTGAACTAAGGCAGTGCAACACAGGATAACAAGGCAGTGCAAAACAAAAAGTTCTTCAAAAGCCTATCATATGGGATCTAGTTTTGTAGATCTCGACGTGACTAGCGCAATTGTGAAAACGGATCTCAGTTTGGATGATTCGTTTAAAAGATATCGCATTTTTCGTGTTTGAATCTAAAAAAGAAAGGGAAAAAGGACCGCCACCCCTCTCTCTGCAGGCACCACGTGTCACACGCGGAAGGCTAGGGAAAACGCACGAAAGACTCTCTGGACGCCACGTGCAGCAACATCAGCGATTGCAGATCACGCTCGGGAACGCGCGCGCTTTTTCTAGCCTTTTCTCTCAAATTATGAAGAAATAGTTATGGAGGACAAGTCCCTAGAAGAACTAGAAGATGAACTCGATTCACTTCACATTATAGGGCCTCCAACTGATGAGGCTTTTGAAGAGCTAGAAAAGAGAGGGGATGAGGAATTAACACCCCAGAGTTGAAGACTCTACCAGATAATCTTAAATATAGGTTTTTAGACGATACAAATAAATTTCCTATTATTATTAGTGCTAAACTTTCAGGAGAAGAGAATAAGAACTCATGAAAATACTCAAGGAGTATCGCAAGGCCTTTGGGTACTCAATGGATGATTTGAAGGGCATTAGTCCCATGATAACCGTCCATCGAATATTCATGGAAGAAGGTACTAAACCAGTTGCGGAATTTAATAGAAGATTGAAGCCTAAAATGAAAGAAGTGGTAAGGAAAGAAATTATACGCCTACTAGACGCAAGTATAATCTATCCTGTTGAAGAAAGTGAATGGTTGAGTCCTATTCATTGTGTCCCTAAGAAGGGCGGTTTTACTGTTGTTCCTAATGAAAACAATGAATTGATACCTACTAGAACTATTGTTGGGGATAGGATGTGCATAGACTTCAGGAAATTGAATAAATAAACTAGGAAAGATCACTATCCTTTAACGTTCATAGATCAAACTTTAGAAAGGTTAGCAAACCACACTCATTTTTGTTACTTGGACGGATACTCTAGTTTTTCTCAAATACCCGTTCATCTAGATGACCAACTTAAAACAACTTTCATTAGTCCTTATGGTTTACATGCTTACCGACGTATGACTTTTGGTTTATGTAATGCTCTAGCTACTTTTCAAATATGCATGACTACTATTTTTGTGGATTTTATAGAACTGATAATGGAAGTATTTATGGATGACTTTTCTGTCTATGGAACTCCATTTACTAGTTGCTTGGATATCCTCAAAAGAGTTTTGCAGCATTGCGAAGAAACCAATCTTGTTCTAAACTGTGAGAAGTGCCATTTTATGGTCAAAGAAGATATAGTCTTTGGACATAAGGTATCAGGTAAGGGAATTTAAGTGGATAGAGCTATGGTTGAGGCCATAGAGATCATGCCATAACCTAGAGATATTAAGGGTATAAGAAATTTCCTTGGTCATGTGGGTTTTTATAGAAGGTTCATTAGAAATTTCTCTGGAATATCTAAACCTTTGACTAACCTCCTGCAAAAGGGACTAAGATTTAATTTTGATCATAAATGTCTTATAGCCTTTGATAAACTCAAGAATGCTTTATCCCGTGCTCCTATTATTAAACCTCCTATCTAGGATATGAATTTTGACTTAATATGTGAAGCTAGTGATGATGATGTAGGAGTAACTCTTGCACAACACATTGGTCGTAGATTTAATATTATACATCATGATAGTAGAACTCTTAATGGTTCTCAAAATAATTATCTTAAGGAAAAAAGGAACTTTTTGCTGTATTTTTCTCTTGTGATAAATTTTGTTCTTATATAGCTGATGCAAAAGTGAGAGTTCATACAGATCGTGATGGTTTAAAATAATTCCTTGAGAGGAAAGACCATAAGCTAAGACTGATCCGTTGGATTCTTTTACTTCAAGAATTTGAGTTCCAGATTATGTAGAGGCAGGAAATAAAGATGTTGAATGCAGTGTCCATGTTTACCCAGCAAGACACCAATCTTATTGAGAGGAACTTTAGTCTCGGCGATTTTTGTTTACGAGAATTATTCAATGAACTAAGGTCAATTCCTTCAAAAGATAAGAAGTCTTTGTTGTTGGAGGAGTTTTTCATCCCCGAATAAGTAAACAGTAAGATCAAGGTAAGTGTTCTTACTCCAATAAGTGATTTATTTCACAGATTTTACTCCTAAATTTTTTGCCTTTTAATTCCTTGTGTTTTTCTGAAGTTTTTGAGGGTTTTTACCAACTATACGGGTGGAACTATACGACCGGAGAGGAAGCTCTTTCCGTATACTTGGTCATTAAACTCTCTGTATCTTCTTTGCAAAAAAAAATTCGATGTCTAGAATTATACGGGCACAACTATACGACCGGATGAAATAATTTTGACCGTATAGTTGGTCGTTGAACTCTCAGGCACTTTTAATTTTTGGTGTATGTATCTATACGGTCGTAACTATACGCCCAGAGCCAATATTCGGGCCGTATAGTTGGTCGTTAAACTACCAGACATTTTTCGTTTCCCTTTTCATTTTTATGAAAAAAAACATTATTGTTGGTTCCGAGTCATAACTTAATCGACCTGGACTCGAGATATTTGGAAATATCTACCCAGAACCAACTATATGGCCAGAGGTATATGGGTTGCGCCTGTATAGTTGGTCGTTACGTGGCAGGACTCTTCCAAATCCATGATTTCTTTCCCTGTTTCATTAAGATTCTTTTCTTGGGCAACAATTTGGTGTTTCTCGCGAGTTTTACCGACCTCTGACCCACCTTAATAATAATCTTCATGAATTAATCTATCTCTTCCTCATACTCGAAGACACGCAAACCAAGGGACAGAAGCCAAGGAGAGAAGTTCCTATGGAGATCGGGAGCAATAGCGAGCAAGGAAAGGAGATCAAGGCCATCCCTATGGAGTTCCTCGGCACCGACCATGGGCATTAGAAGAGGGATTTGATGGCCCTCGAGCTGAAGATTGAAGAGATGGACGGGGAGACGCTAGGGACACCAAAACATCTTCGGTTGTTATAACTTTATCTTGACAAACTTGATGAAGATATCAAGCAGACAACCGAAGCAGGTTTTTCTATGAGTCTTAAGGCACTACAAACCCTTAAGGATAATAATGTGTTCATTAAAGAACAAGTGAAAGTGCTGGAGAGGAATAATATTTTCTACAAGCTGCGTGTTAAAGAATTAGAAGCTATCAATCGATCCCTCCATCTCAGGCTGGCCCGTGAAGTGAAGATACCACGTGCCATGACGCCACAGTGATCTACAATAATCCCGGTATCAAATAATCGCAAGGGATTATTTGATCCCGCTTGGCTTGATTACAAGCATGGGGGATCTTTAAGATCTTGTAATCTATCTTATAAGTTTTTATTACTATTTTCGCATTAGTTCAAACTAGAAATAATGTTTGCATCATTAGAATTCCCTTCAGGAATAGTCGATCCCTTTTATGAAATTTCGAGTTTATTATTATATATGGAGGAATTTTGAGTTTGTGTTTGTCTTATTGGATATATGAATGGCTTGAGTATTATTTTACTTGCACTTGATGATAGGAATAGGAGTCTTCCACACCATTGGTATTAATGGAACATATAAAGATAATTTGATCAACATGTTGTAAGTCTACGGTTTGATTTACAAAGAAAATTATATATGCAGTTAAATACAAAAAGAAACCTAGAACCAGGGAAAATAAAAGTGTTATCAAAATAGAGTGAGAACAAGTCGAGGTAGAATCTTCAAGTCATAAAAATGCTTCATATACAATTGGAATTTAATAATTGAGATCTTCAAACTTTGAATTCCTACATGAAGTGGAATGTATGGCTAGATCCTTTGCACAACACTTGAACAAATGTGTGAGCATATAAACAAAAGAGAAGAAAAGAAAGTAGAAAAAGAGCGAATGTGCAAAGAGCAAATAGGCATACACCACTATATTGTAGTATGACAAAGAGACACTTTTGAGATTTTGAATCCCAAGTGAATATGTTAATCCTAAAACACTTGGGACTACCTCGCTAACTCATTCAGTTGAACCAGATACTTTTACATTATGTTGAGATTCATCTTTTGTGATATGTTGATCACTAAGGTGTGGAAGCCAACTAATACTATTCATATGGTTCGAGTAAGGTACTATTCATGAACTTATTCCTATGTATCATATATGATAAACACATGCTGCAACCGCCTCATTTATTTTATCGACTCAACTTCATGAATATGAGGATCACATGCATTAAGCTAACCTTGCTCGGGATGAGCAAGAGTCTAAGATTGGGGAAGTTGATGAGTACATATTTGCATCATGTTTTATATTGTTATTTTGCATTGTAGATGTAGGATCTTGGTATTTTACAGCACTCCCGTGCACATTTTATGTCTGTTTTCACCAGGATCAGGACAGATGATGGATACAATGGACACAATCCTTGAAGTAGTTGTACTAAGGAGAAAAGGAGCCAAAACAACATAAATCATTTATTTGGGAAATATTAATAATACCAGAAGAAAACCCGAAGCGATCAAGGGAGACAGACCGTTTAACGACCAACTATACAACGGGAATAAATTTTCTGGCCGTATAGTTCCCGCCGAATAGTTGGCGCCGCCACCGCCTCCATAAATTGTTTCACCCCATGTAACTGGATCAGGGAGACGACATACAGAACACCCAGAAATCACAGAAACCTCACCTCCGGAAGGCATCTGGAGGGGTAAATCATCCACCAGGGATCCATCTTTGCGCTGCATAGATCCGGGAGGCTAAGGCATCGATCTTCATCATCCACCGTTGCATCACCACCATCTCCATCCATCCCATCTACATCTTGTCTAGATCTTGTTGTAATTTCCGTACTCATTGTGGATTTATACAAGTACTATTCACCTATGATAGATTCCATCATTATTTGCATGATGTTGATTGTCTCCATGTCTGAGTAGATCATTAGTTTTTGGGGAGATGGAGAAACCCTAGTATGAGATTGAAATACGATAAAGTTTATTATGATACATGTGTTAGATTGTCTTCATCTTGATGTTGAGAGAAGTCGACCTCTCAATATTTGCCTCTCATCGGGACTTGATGGAGGGAACTACTTGTTGGTAGATGGAGGTGTGTTAGCACTTACATTGACTCTAAAGCTAATGGCACTCCTTACGTATCAACTTGGGAAACCGAGGAAACTCACGGAACACTATCCATGCCATGGGATACATCCTACGGGATTACATCCCTTAATAACGCAGTAATTCGATTGATGTGGATTACTGACTGCTATGGTTATGAGGATGATGTGAGCAGCGGTTGCTGCCTATTTTTCCAAATACAGAGTTCCTCCCAAACATACATAGTTGAGAATGTTCATGATAATAATCTTTACCTTAGCTCCTTATAATGCTATTGGTCAATCCGCTACTCCATGAGAACACTTTTTCCCTATTTAAGTTCCAATCTCTCGTACATACGTGATACTTACTTTCTGTATTCAGTTGTTTTACTTTACTTATTGTTGCTCTTACACCAAAAACCCCAAAACACCTTTTTACGCAATACTCACATTTTATCTTGTCACTTAGAACTTTATTAAGCGTAACTAGTGTAATATTTATTTCAAGAATTATTAGACTTCAGACTCCTACTCCATGTGGGATTGATATCTTTATTTCGAAACTAGCTACAAATAATCTGTGCACTTGCAGTCATCACACCACTTAGCTATTTTGGGAGGAGCATATTCTTAGAATATGCTCTCCACGTATGCCCTAAGTGTAACCTGGCTACCTCTTTATAAGGTGATCTAGGACCTCCAAGGAGGGGGTCGGCCATTTTACTATAGGGAAGAACCCTAGAGAGAGAAGTGAGTAGAGGAGAACTTCATCTTCCTCCTCTCCTCGATACAACTCAAGGAGCATCTGTAAACCACCATAGATCTTGAGAATACAAACCTTCGTGTGTGGAATCACCACACTATCTCTCCGTAGATAGCACTAGCACACATTGTCCCCATCTTTAGCCTATCCATGGCATCTGCCATGACACCACCACGACAACAAGCTCCTCGATTTCTCCCAACTTGGGAGAACACTGGGTTATTGCTTGGACGATCGAGAAAGAACCTTCAGAGTCTTCGGGTGACCATGTAAGTGCGTGTTTGAAGTTACGCGAAGAGCCCCTGAGTCACATGCTTCCCTTGACATGTCTTCTTCATTAGCCCTTCCTTCATGAGACCATTCGCCTGGGAAAGGAGATGGTTCCCCTCGGTTGGGAGCATGTTCGACTGGATACTGATCACCGCCAGCTTCAGAGTATGTTATTTTCATTTGCATAGTTTGCCGAAAATGGGGTTCAACTATGCTTAATATGCTTTCCTCGTATACTAGGGGAGAACAATGATGTTCTTCATTGGTTGAGCTCCCTTGAAAAGGGGCTTAGTGCAGCGGAGACCAAGCGGGGCGAAGCACTCGAACTCAAAGTCCTCGAGCGCTTCAAGACAGAGTCAAAGAAACGCGAGGAGGATCTAATGGTTGTTGCAGCCGATAGAGAGAAAGTGTTCACAAAATAGCTTCTCTCGGCTGCCTAGGCTATCTCTCGTAGGTCTTTATTGAGTGTCTTGGACGACTTCATCTTATATTTTGTTCTCTCCTTGGCCATTGACTTCTAAGCTTTTGTAGATGAGGCCGAAATTGACTTCGACCATCAAGCGCTCGCCCGCGAGGACCTGCTAGCTGGCGCCGTGGCCACAGTCGAGGATCATAGTGCCTCCGCCACCGACGCACTTCAAAAGTCTAGGGCCGTGTTTCGCCATCTCCGAGAGGAAATGACACTGAAGGCAAAGGATATTGAAGATCTGGGCGGCCTCGCGAACTCCTTCGTCGGAGGTGTACCAATGGAGTACAATTAGGCCTAGAAAGGAGTTGGAGTGTCGTTCGGCTTGGCTATGGTGCAAGCCTGTGGCACCAATCTCGATGTGAGAAAGATCACGAAGAGGATGCCAGTGACCGTGGTCGGTGAAGAGTTAGTAGTCGCTCCCTTTGCTGCTCGCTGTCATAAGTATGGGCCTCGATTAATAGAGATGCTTGTGAAGTACTCTACTGAGAAAAAGCGATTGAGCGCGGCGAAGGCCACAACATCGAGGGCTGCTGCTGTAAAGGCCACGACGTCGGAGGCTGTCATGGAGTCTGCGAAGCCCGCGGGTGCTGATGCGTATGCGTAGCTATCTTTCTATTAGCTATATAGCAATGTTTGGACCTTGGATTGTCTTGGAGTACTTTTGCAGGGGTTCCCCTATCAGAACTTGTTTTAAGTTTGATGTATGAATCTTCTGTTTACTTCTTTTGGACTTGAATTCCGTGCTTCAATGGCTCTTACACTTCGAATTTTTGATTGGTTAGGGGTCTTCGAGTGACGTGTAGGATATGTCGTCTGCAGCCACGCCGTGGGAGAATATAAATTTGCGGCCTGAAAGTTGAGGTGCCAAGACAAAGAGGTACTCAAGTTGCTTGTAATCAACCGCATTGCCCACAGTTGGTGTGCCAAATACTCAGGGGGTCTTTTTCGGCACGAATTCAACTTAATGTTTGAATACAAAATATCAGGCTAACGCCCATGAAGTTGCCCCCTTGTTAGTTTTCGTCGCTATGTCGCTACCATCGTGGCTACCATGTAGGCTTGCAGTGTTGGCGCCTGCATCCATTACACATCTTCTTCTTCTCCGGAGTGGCAATCTGTGGTCGCGGCCATGGCGCGGAGCTAGGAAGTGGGAGAACCTACTTGGCCTGCTCTCGTCCCCATCCCGAATCGGAGCTTGCCCTTACCATCACCGCACCCATGGCATGACACGGGGACAAGAATTCATTCCCGGGTGAGATCTGTCACCATGCCGGCCATGCTCGGTCATGTTGTCCTCCTCCAGAATCTGAGCTCGCTGTCACCATGGTCACATCCGCATGAGCCACGGTGCCTTCCTCTCCGAACCCCAAGGCCACATCCACTCTGTTCGGCACAACGCCAACAATGTGAAATCCCATCCAGTTTTCTTCTTGTGATTGTGGTAGAAGAACATGTACAAATATGTTGTTTACTAGATTTTCATTTGAAATTAGTAGCTCCGTGATGAAGAAATAGAGAGAACCTAAATGGAATGACGATGACGACCATGGTCTGTACTTTGCATTGCATCAACCAGGGCTCGTTAACGAAGCATGTTACCAAGAGAGTGGAGTTCATCAGCCATTGCCAAAAATATGGGAACAAATCCATGAGAGATTCAATGCAAATACGCGTAGAGAAGCTAGATCCATGTCATCAATCATAAAATAGTGACACATTCTAGTGATGCGTTCAAATGTGTACACCATGTATCATTCATAACAGTAATACTATTGACAGTGTTGCTAGCGATTGTATGAGCTATTCATTTTATATGATCATGGCACCTTACTTTCCAGGTTAGTAATCTTGAAGCTGCAATTAACTTGAAGTGGTTTTATCCTGAGCAAAATGTCTAGTATGCACATTATCTTTGTCTGTTCTATGCTACAATTCTGCTGTTATGGGCATGGAAAGAAAAGCTAGGCTTCACTGATTATTACGCAATTAGGCCTAACTTAGTCTTACACAAATAAGAAAAGCTTAGTCTTACACAAATAAGCATAATTGAGTCTTGACCAAAGAAGCATTTATTTCGTAGAACTAGGGAGGAAACTAAAAATAAAGTTAAAGATAAAGATAAATGGTTCATCGGATCTGACAATTGAGCACTAGGTCCCTAGACCTGGTGGTATCGTTGGAACAAACCAGAATGATGCGTTTGGCCACCGCTCATTCTCTATCAAATTGTACGACCCCACTGATGATCCAATGGTAGCCCCCTCCCCCGAAAAGGATTTGGATCCAGGTCGGATCTGGAGTGTCAACATAATAGGCTCGTGAGTGTGCAGCAAACACATAATTTGCTATCAACACTAGAAGTGATGGCACCTCAGCAACAACATCAGCGTGTTCTTCCTGGACTCCGGCAGTAGTAGGATTAGCAAGTATTTCGTTAGCTTCACCAGCAGCAGGATTAGCAAGTATTTCGTCATCGTCACCAGTAGTAGCTGATACATTGCAAATGTATCTATAATTTTTGATGTTCCATGCTTGGTTTTATCCACTTTCTTGTGTTTTGTTCCGACTTTGGAGTACTTTTCATATGATTTCTTGGACTAGCCTATTAACAAGAGCCACAGTGCCAGATGCCTGTTTTCTGCTGTTTTTAGTTCCAGGAAAGTCAGAAAATGAATATTCTTGGAATTGGACGGGACAAAACCCAAAGTGCCTATTTTTCCGGAAGTCATGAGATGCCAGAGTACAAGATAGAGTGGTGTGGCCGCTCTCGGCACCCCCTCGGCCTCTCCTTCCACCTATATATTGCCCTCAGGATGAAAACCCTAAGTGCCCGATCAAAAATCCACGAAAGAGTCTGTAGCCGCCGTCATCTCCATCCCTAGATCGGGAGGGATCTGAAGCACTTCCCGGCACCCTGCCGGAGAGGGGAATTCACCCTGGAGGCCTTCTTCATCACCATGTAAGCCTCCGGTGTGATGCGTGAGTAGTTCATCCTTGGACTACGGATCCATGTAGTAGCTAGATGGATGGTTCTCCTCCTTTGTGCTTTCATGTTTAGATCTTGTGAGCTCCGTTCATGATCAAGATCATCTATTTGTAATTCTTCATGTTGTGTTTGCGGGGATCCGATGGATATTGAGATGCTATTTCAGATTGATTATTGATTCTATCATGTCTTTGTTATTTTTGATCTTGCATGCTTTCCGTTGTTAGTAGCTATCTTGGCCAAGTAGATGCTAGCAACTCCAAGAGTTAGTATTTATGCTCGATAGTGGATTCATGCCTCTAGTAATCTGGGGAAGTGACAGAAATCTCTAAGGTACTAGATGTGTTATTTCTACTAGGGAGAAAACAACAATCCTTTGTTCATAGAACAATCGTATTGTTTAATTTACACACAGTTCGTAAAGCAATAATCTGTTGCTTGCAACTTAATACTGGAGGGGGTTCGGATGATAACCTGAAGGTGGATTATTAGTCATAGATGCAGTTGGATGGCGGTCTATGTATAATGTTGTAATGCCCAATCAAGTCTCAAAGGAGTCAAGATGATTAGTATATGCATGTATTGCTTTCTCGGTGTTTGTCAATTGCCCCGTTGTAATTTGTTCACCCAGCATGTTATCTATCTTAAGGAGAGCCACCTCTAGTGAACTATGGATCCTAGTCCTTTTCTTTACATACAATCTACAACTGTTTACTTCATTGTGTTTACTTTCTGCAAACTATTACTTCTTTCCATTCGATACGTTTAATCCTTTATTTTCCACAAAACATGGTGAGATTGACAACCTCATCGCAAGTTGGGGACAAAGTTCTGTGGTTGTGTTGTGCAGGTCTCCACGTTGCTACTAGCGACGGTAGTGTGCCCTGCCAAAGCTTAGCTAGTAACACCTTTGGGGTGTTTCCTTGCTCCTACTGGTTTGATTAAACCTTGGTTTCATAACTGAGGGAAACTTGCTGTCGTGCTCATCATACCTTCCTCTTGGGGTTCCCAACAAGCTCTACATCAACACCGCCATCAAGCATTTTTCTAGGCGCCATGCATTGAGCCATCAGTAGCATCACCAAGTATTTTGCCAGCTTCACCAGGAGTAGCAGCAGCTAGTTCTTTGCTAGCACCACCACCAGCAGTAGCATCAGGAGCCGGGGCTGCCTGAGAAATTACAAGTACAATAGCTCCAGGGGCTCCAACGAAGAAAGGGTCATTGATCCCAAGAAACAAAGATTCGAGCACTTTTTGATTCGAGCAACAGAAGGTCTTCGAAAAAATTCGTCTTTACCTGCTGGTCTGTTTTGACAGATTTCTACCATTTTCTGCATTTGCTTCTTGTTGGTTCCTTCTTGAGTTCTTTTGGGGAATTGAGCTTTTTGAGGGAAGTGATTCAGTAGCTAGTGTTCTAATGGAAGTTTATTTGGTGTTAAAACTGAACCTTAAGACTTATTATCTCGAGTGCACTAATGTTGCTAATAAAGATTGTGTGAAGTTTTGTATGAAGGAAAAATTTCAGTTGTATGGAAAGAATGAGTAATGAGATGAAGGATGGACTAAAGCTCAAGCTTGGGGATGCGACGTGTGTCACCCCAAGAAATATCCAAGAAGTACAAGTGTCAAAGCTTGGGGATGCCCAAGGCATCCCCTTCTTCATCAATAAAAATCACAGGTTTCTTCCAAACGCTTCATTTTTATTGTTTCATGCACAGTTGTGTTTTTCTTGGAGCGTCTTCTTTTTCGTTTTCGTTTTGGTTTTTCGTTTGCTTTGGTTTGCTTAGTTTTCTGAATAAATTGGTTGGACCCCCTCTTTCATACATTGGTTTGTAAATAGTTTGGTTTGGTTTGGAAAAGAGTAGGAAAGTTCATGCTTGTGGTAAAAAGAGCTCGTTTTTGACTGTGGCCTATGCTTTGTCATGCCATGCTTGATATTGTTTTGCATTTATGCTTAGTATTCTTTGATGTAGCATGACTTGATATAAACAATTGAGATTTCTTAATGTGCCTTGGATGAATCATGCGTTGTTTTAGCATATTAAAGCATAGTATAGTGGTATTCTCCTTTGATGCTTTATTTGGGTTGACTTGGCACATGCTCACACCATGTTATGACTATCTCAAGTCACCATAGCCTTTATGATCCTTTAGTTTTCAACTTGTAGTATCACGTTATGCTTTGATCAATGATGTTTTGTCTCTCTGCATGATTATGGCCATTATTACTCTCTCAGTTTGTCGCTCCCAGTCTTTTGCTAGCCTCCACAACAAAGTATGAGTTCCACTCATGCATCCAACTCCCTAAACCAAGTTATTCCAAAGATTCCACCATACCTACCTACTAGCTTATGCTATTCCAAGTATATTCATGCTTTTGTTTACCTTCCAAATTAAACTTGTTGTGAGAAAACTAGTGATTAAAGCTCTCACGAACTTGATGGCACACTTTACTGTTTTTGCATCTAATAAACTTGAACCACTGGGTCCTTATTTGTTGCGTATATGCTTGTGCTTTATAAGTTGAAATTAGCAGAACCATGTACCATGGGGAACGCTTTCAACATTGCACTTGTACTTTGTACCCCGTTGATATCATGTTCTTTTGCTTACGGATCTCGGCGGTGTGAAATAAAAGTGGAACTTGTAAGATCATGGAGTTTGTATGTGTGTTAGAGAAACGCCTGGGCCGCTAGCCTAAGCCATGCCTAATCATGGTGGAAACTTGCAACATCACCATAATGAGCACTCTATGAAGTATCCTCAATAAAAACCTATGCAAATAGCAAATAAAAAGATCGCTGAGATGCTCATTGTCTGCTTGCCTTGTCATTTTGATTATGGGAAAGCTCCCGTATCATGTGCAAGGGGTACCCCGTTGGTGGTTCTTAATGATACACCTGTACTTACAATGACAAGAGCTTACTCGTGACTGAAGTTGAGTAGCATGAGGATCAGTCTTCGTAAGTAAGGGGCATGAGATTTCGGTTTATAACTTGTCAATCATATCCTCTTAGTTGTGTCACTTTAACCTTAACCACTTCAAGATGCTTATGATAGGGGCAATGAGAGCTGAAAGCTACAAGTACCATAATTTTTGGAAGCTCTTTATGAGATTTGAATCCCTACTTCCTTTTACAAAGGCTTTTCTTCCACCATTACATTGAGTCTCCACCTTCTACCTTTATGCACTTACTTTGAGAGCATAGTGGCCATTCTTAGTTCTATGTGCATTGTCCCAAGATTAGTTGATTGATGCATTCTTTGATATTGCTTGTTTTAAACTATTGTATCTAGTCACTCTTATGAACTTTGAAGGTGTCCTTTGCATTTATATTTGCTACTCTATTGAGGGACAAGCTGAATACTATTATGCTATGTTTTCTTTATGTGAAACAAACAAACGTCTTGCAAAGCATTATTATTCATGAATCTTTTGTTTGTGCCTTTTCATGTTGCATCATAGTTTCTTTGTCTTATTGCTAGAACTTTGTCTTTCATGCTATGATTGAAGTACTATGATCCCAGCTTTGAATGTTTTACAAATACTTTGATCAAGTCTTTGATGGTCCATGTCACCTCAAAAATTATTCTTTCTTTTTATCACTTACCTACTCGAGGACGAGCAGGAGTTAAGCTTGGGGATGTTGATACATTGCAAATGTATCTATAATTTTTGATGTTCCATGCTTGGTTTTATCCACTTTCTTGTGTTTTGTTCCGACTTTGGAGTACTTTTCATATGATTTCTTGGACTAACCTATTAACAAGAGCCACAATGCTAGCTGCCTATTTTCTGCTGTTTTTGGTTCCAGGAAAGTCAGAAAATGAATATTCTTGGAATTGGACGGGACAAAAGCCAAAGTGCCTATTTTTCCAGAAGTCATGAGATGCCAGAGTACGAGACGGAGAGGTTCCAGGGGACCACCACACCACCTGGCCGCGCGGCCAGGCCTAGCCCACGCCAGGGGGTGGTGTGGCCGCTCCCGGCACCCGCTCGGCCTCTCCTTCCGCCTATATATTGCCCTCGGGACGAAAACCCTAAGTGCCCGATCAAAAATCCACGAAAGAGTCTGTAGCCACCGTCATCTCCATCCCTAGATCGGGAGGGATCTGAAGCTCTTCCCGGCACCCTGCCGGAGTGGGGAATTCACCCTGGAGGCCTTCTTCGTCACCATGCAAGCCTCCGGTGTGATGCGTGAGTAGTTCATCCTTGGACTACGGATCCATGTAGTAGCTAGATGGCTGGTTCTCCTCCTTTGTGCTTTCATGTTTAGATCTTGTGAGCTCCGTTCATGATCAAGATCATCTATTTGTAATTCTGCATGTTGTGTTTGCGGGGATCCGATGGATATTGAGATGCTATTTCAGATTGATTATTGATTCTATCATGTCTTTGTTATTTTTGATCTTGCATGCTTTCCGTTGTTAGTAGCTATCTTGGCCAAGTAGATGCTAGAAACTCTAAGAGTTAGTATTTATGCTCGATAGTGGATTCATGCCTCTAGTAATCTGGGGAAGTGACAGAAATCTCTAAGGTACTAGATGTGTTATTTCTACTAGGGAGAAAACAACAATCCTTTGTTCATAGAACAATCATATTGTTTACTTTACACACAGTTCGTAAAGCAATAATCTGTTGCTTGCAACTTAATACTGGAGGGGGTTCGGATGATAACCTGAAGGTGGATTATTAGTCATAGATGCAGTTGGATGGCGGTCTATGTATAATGTTGTAATGCCCAATCAAGTCTCAAAGGAGTCAAGATGATTAGTATATGCATGTATTGCTTTCTCGGTGTTTGTCAATTGCCCCGCTGTAATTTGTTCACCCAGCATGTTATCTATCTTAAGGAGAGCCACCTCTAGTGAACTATGGATCCCGGTCCTTTTCTTTACATACAATCTACAACTGTTTACTTCTTTGTGTTTACTTTCTGCAAACTATTACTTCTTTCCATGCGATACGTTTAATCCTTTGTTTTCCGCAAAACACGGTGAGATTGACAACCTCATCGCAAGTTGGGGACAAAGTTCTGTGGTTGTGTTGTGCAGGTCTCCACGTTGCTACTAGCACCGGTAGTGCGCCCTGCCAAAGCTCAGCTAGTAACACCTTTGGGGTGTTTCCTTACTCCTACTGGTTCGATTAAACCTTGGTTTCATAACTGAGGGAAACTTGTTGCTGTGCTCATCATACCTTCCTCTTGGGGTTCCCAACGAGCTCTATATCAACACCGCCATCAAGCATTTTTCTGGGCGCCGTGCATTGAGCCATCAGTAGCATCACCAAGTATTTTGCCAGCTTCACCAGGAGTAGCAGCACCTAGTTCTTTGCTAGCTCCACCACCACTAGCAGCATCAAGATCTGGGGTTGCCTGAGCAATTACAAGTACAATAGCTCCAGGGGCTCCGACAAAGAAAGGGTAGTTGATCCCAAGAAACAAAGATTATCCCTTCATATTGTCGACTTTGCTCTAGACCTGTTCTACTGGGTCTTTGGATGCATATGCGGACCTTGAGAAAACGTGACACCGCAGCGAGGGGTATGAAGAAAGTTGTGTCCCCATATGTTCTATTGTATCACCAACACTGTTTAGTGCTCCCCTGATATGAATCCACATGAGTTCAACATCCTATTCTGTGTCACCTCCGTGAGGTGCCAGGAACCAGCGCCATGATCCAAGATCATCATCTGCTACTGCATCTTCGATCACTGGAGCTGGAATGATGCACGGGGCTGTATGTGTACTTGTCATGTTACTTAAAGTCAGTAAGCAGAATTTTGTATGGAATTTTACATGTTATATGAAACCATGACTCATCCCAAGTGAACGGCTCCCAAAAACGCACGTCGCCGCTAGGTTCAGTGACTGCGTAAATGCGTTGTGGGTAGCTGGAGGTGAAGACGGTGTCGACATACTTCTCCATCCGCAGGAAGTCGTCGTGTAAGACTATCCATTCCTTATCATCTGGGCAGCTAATGAATGTGATTACCTTGTTGAACACCGCTAAGAGGTCGTACTGCCAATGCTGCCACCTTTGCCGAGGTCTATGTGGGAGGTGTACCTTCAAGACCTCAACTTCTGCCTTGTTGAACCTATAAGCAAATATGGAGTTGGGTGGTGGCAACCTGTTGTTGAATACAGTAATGCCAACAACCTCCAATGATGGCAGTGTAAATCTCAACGATCTGTAGGCATTTTTGAGAGACCAAGTAGTCCCGCCCCGTGTTAAAAATACTAGCCACTCCCCGTTGCCACCCACCTAGTTCTGGTCATCTCCAAATTCCATCTCGTCTTCCTCCCTGATATTCACCACTACTGATCGCGACCACTTATCCAGCAACATCAGTTTTGCATTAATATTCTGCAAAGTTGTTGTCAGTTGGTAGAATCACCTAGCATGGATTCCATTGCAAATACCATTTGACAACTAGACCTTCAGATTAAAGTAATATTTACGACTATATCCTCAGCTCTCGCCTAAATTGTGCCTGTGTCACTACGAAAATACCCATAATATTAAGTACGAGAAGGGCTCCCGAACAAACTCCTAACGTTGATCATAAACAACTAGGGACATAATATTCTTAAATCGTCTAATTTGTTTATTTTTTAGAAAACAGAATATCACGTAGCAGGCATTCAGTTGCAAATCCAAATTGACAACTCATCTATCACCTAAATTAAGACTGTATCACTACGAAAATACCAGAATATCAAGTACGAGCAGAGCTTCTGCTATACAGAATAGTCTTAAATGGTTCAATTTGTTCAGATCATGCATGCACACAACACGTTCAAGAAAAGGAACATAGGATTCCAATGAAAGTTTAGCACATATGAATCAACGATATTACTGAATCAATAAACAAGATAGAGGAACTTACGTGGCCGTCGTGTTCATTTGGCCATTCGCTGGTATCGGGGTAAAGAAGGCCTGGCGTGCTAAACGGGAGTTTATCCATTTCCTAGATTGGGACCCAGTAGCCAGGGATGCAGCGAGCGATGTGGTCGGTGGAGATGATGTCCAACCCTGTGGCGATCCTGTGCACGTTCACATCGCTGAGGTTCTGCCATCCCCAATCCTCACAGTGCCAGTCTCCATGGCCATCCCCGTCGTCATCACCTGCCTTACGCTTCAGCCTACTGCTACCCCAAGCTCTACCCATAGTGGCAAATGGAGTATGGAATCCGACAAATTAACAGAGGCGGTGTGATCAGAAGGCAGATGGATTCGGGAGGGGATGGAATCAAGGAGGGGGCACTTGTTCGAGTAGGGAGTGAGCCAGTGAGGAACCACCACCGCCGGTTCTCATCCACGTGGAAGACAAGGAAGGGGGGCGTAATTATTGAGGGTGCACACAGGAACCGTCTAGAGGAAGTGAAAAAATAATCGTAAGATAAAAATATAGGGTCCCACCTATCAATGAGTGAAGGTCGGCATGTGCAAACATGACTACGTTTGACTTGAATCATGCATGGACGACCTCAGTTCCACTGCATGCAAGTGGCACAGAACTAATTCCAGGCAGCGCTAGCACAACATATAAAACCCCTATTTTTCTCCACCTCCACCCTACTACGAACGGTTGTGGACCATTGCAGATATTAGGAAGGGCGGTTCCAATCTTGCAGTAAGTAGTTTTACTTCTCCGTCTGCTTTCCTCCTCCACGACCTCATCGTCTTCCTCCTCCACGGTCTCATCCATTTCCTCCCCCACGGCATCACCCACTTCCTCCGTGTCCTTTCACTCTTGCCTATAGTTATGGACTTGTCGGATGTCCAAAACAACAACATGCAAGCGACTGCATACTTCGACATAGAAGTACATGGCGAGAAGAAGATCAATGTTGTCTACACCACCGACCCTCAGACGGTGATGCACACTCTGATTAATTACGAGAATTGGCTGAAGTTCGAAGAAAGCAGGTTCACCGGTCTCGACCTCGAGTACAGCCGTGATCAGCGCAGGATCGCCGTGGTGCAACTCTCCATGAAGGGGCACGTCCTCTTATACCAGCCTTTTTGCGAGCAGGGGCTGATGGGAACAGGTAGACGTTGTTGTCTTTTTGTTCCTGAACCGTCTGTTTGCAAAAGTTCTTCCTATATTATTTTTCTAAATTCATTTTCATGCAGCTGGGGCGAAAGGATTAGGTCACTCTTTTATGAATTTCTCGTGAACCACCAGATAACATTTACTAGTGTTAACATCAGGAATGACACTTGCCTGCTTGAAAACCCGACTGTCAACATTATCATCCCAAAGGAGTACAAAGTGGACATCTAGAAAATCTATTGGATCCTAGGGACGAGGGACAGCAGGACTAGGATGGACGATCTTGCCGCCGAACTTATCGACCCGTGGTACGCTGACATGAAGGAAAATTACCGAAATGTTGGTGGAGGCGTTTAGGGTACGTTTACTGGGAGGATAAGCCGCTTTCTGAACCTAACCTGAAGTATGCTACAATTGATGGGTATGTCAGCCACAAGCTGTACCGCCAGATTGTATTGTTTCATTCTAGGCATCGCACCATTGAACCACCACCAAGGCAAGTGGTTTGTACCAGATGCTAGAGTGTAGAGGAATCTAAAAGCCGGAGCAAGCGATCGAAGACATCCTAGGATCGGTCGCCTTCTCTACAAATCATTCCATCAGGCTGGGATGTCCTGTTTTAGTGCATGATTGTTGTGTTTGTATGGGGTTTATTATGTTTATGTAAACATGTAATTTCACAAGTACTATGTGTGATAGCTATGTGTATGGGGCTTTTGTTATGTTTTAGTACATGATTTTTGTGTTTCGAACTATAATCTGGGCTTGTTTATGACTGTATCCTTCACTATAACAGAAATTATGTTTGTACCACTATAGCCAAGCACGATGTGTCGAGTTTGCTAGCATTTTATATTATGAATGTGTCCTTAGATTGTGCCCTTTTGTGGACAACAACATCTAATCTTGTGGATCCCACCACAATCTCAATAGGTATATTCAGTAGTAACCTAGCAGGAAATATCTAGTGATACCACACCTCACATGATACCATGAACCATTTATCAAAATTCAGATTTACGTGTGTCAAAAAATTTGAAATAAATTTCTATGTGTTCACAATGTGTGTTTACATTTTCTAAAATTTTCATAACCAAATTCACAATATGCATAGAGAAATAAAAAAGACAAATTGCTATGTGAATAGTGTCATTTTGTGTTGCAATTTGTCTTTTTGTCTTTTTGCGACCTATTCATGTTTGATTTGTCTTTTTAGGTTCTCTGTGTCTATCTCGAATTGGGTTCTGAAAACGCTAGGTATTGTTAACATACTTCTTTTCAACATTCAAATTTATTCTGAAATTTTTCGAACATACAATTTTTTTTGAAACTCTTGACAGTAGGTGTTGTCCTACTGTCTTTATATTACTTTAGGATTCCCCAAGTTGGGGAAGCCTAGAAAGGTTACATGTGCTCCTGTGGCAGAAAACAGATAAAGGGGGGGGGGGGTAAGAGGAGCAGAAAGGAGTAAAGGAATGAACTATAGAGAATTACAAGTATTGTGTATCTCCTGATGAAATTCAGGTTTAGTCCTATGCACCAGGAGTCTAAACCTGAATTTAGTAAAGGTTGAACATGCAAATTTGAATTATAAACAATGGTACCATGGTATCATGTGAGGTGTGGTATCACTAGATAGTTCCTAACCCAGGTGCTGCATGGCAGTTCTAGATTCTGCCGCATGCAAAGGGCACAAACATAATTTATAAGTATGAATGTTGAGCATACAAAAAAGGGGAAATATAATTCATACAAGTTAACTACCTAATAACACAGGGATCATACGAGCTCTCTTTTGACACATAGAATGCTTAGAAAATACATGCGAGATAAAATACAGGCGAGATAAACTAGGAACGGAATGCGAAATTAGTAGTGGTAAACATCACACTCACTCGCCAAATCCCGTTGAGCATCTCGTAGCAGACATACGCGCCCCTGGTTGCGTATCGGATCGCATCGTAATTCAGGTACCTCCACTCACATCGCTCATGTAGGTGCTTCGGGAACTCGACCTTCATGCTGGCGTACTCGTGGTCGATGATGTCGGCAACGAGTCTAGGCATGCCGGCTTTCCCCGTACCATCATCCTGGTACCTCCACACACGCTAGAGATCGACGTGATTGATGAGATGAACGAGGAGATCCCGCTCTAGGTTTGGAGTGTCGTTCTTGATGTCGACGCTGGCGAAGTAGATCTCCCTCCTATGCAGGAACTCACGAAGCTCTGGGCATACCCATTTGGCCCTGTATACGTGGTATAGCAGGCACTGGTTGCACATGGACAGCTGCAAAAGCACCGCCCTCTTCCTATCGCCGGAATACTCCAAGTCTAGGCCGATGATCTTGTACTTGTCCATCGGCTCCTGTAGCCACCGCTCGTACATTGCGATGACCTTGGCCACCTCCGCTGACGCATTGGTGTGGACAACCATTAACTCGGTGGTGCCATGGGCGGTGACGGTGTACTCATCGGTGAAGTCGCTCCCATCGCTGAACACCCCGTACTCTGCATCCATGGTAGCAGCTAATGTGGTGGCGACGGCCTAGTGTTGGTAATGCTGGCTGGGACTGGGCGTGGTGGTGGAGAGATCTGTTGCGGTGGTATGGCATGGCGGTCGGGGTGGCTGCGACGGCGTCAATGGTTCTTGCGATGGCTGCGGCGACAGCAGAAGGGGTTGGGGATTTTTGCATGGTGCTGTGCAACGGGGACGGCAGATGATGCGTAAAATGGTGGTGCGCGTTGTAAATTGCATTTACCATAATTTTGGTCATACCGACTCAGAAGTACATTTGACCGGATGAGCACCGTTGGTTTCCAATCCTAGTGCTTAAATTGGTTGGATGTGCCTGGTAGGCAATGGGACAGGTGAGCGACGTGGCGGAGACCAGTCATGGAGACCACCGTCACGTTGCCGCTCTGCAGCGGGTGCGGGGTGCTGACACAATGTAACATGATAGGACAGAATGACGTGGATATCTACTTGTGATCATTATGCCGAAGAAATTTAAGGGACGTGTAAGCATAGACTGACCTAGCATCTCTACACCCCGGGCACCCGCCCAGGCCTGCCGATTGTGTAATGCTTGCAATTTTTTTTGTGATTTTGTCCAAAATTTGGCAACTTAAACTCGTTTTCCTAGGCTTATAGAAGTTTCTGGGTCTTCCATTGGTGTAAGCATGCACGATCAAGCAACTTTGCAACACACGTGTCGGTAGCATAGCATCAGGTTTCAACACACCACATAGTTTCAGGGTGTAGAAATGGTAAGAGAATTAAAAATTATTAGTGGCCGTGGCAGCATAGTCACGGGTTCATTGGCTAGAGGTTTCCGATTCCTAGGTAAGGGGACACCAGGGTGGTTTTGACATACTCCCTCAAGAATTTGCCATAAGCAACGTGATTAGCCTTGGTCACTGACTTGTGTTTACTAGCCGGGCTTTTACCAATGCCAACCACATGCAGAATCAAGCTGTCAATCCTCGGGTTGACACCTTTCTTACAGAAAGGGCACCTGAGATCCCCAAGTCGAGTGCAGAATTCTCCCACTCTTGAGCTTCTTCATGACATGGCGGCTCTTGTTGTTCCTGTCCTCCTTGTCAGAGTCCACCTCACTAGAATCTACCTATAATGTATAAATGCAAACAGAAATGAGAAAAATAATGAATAGATATTTGAACAACCATTCCAAGTTACTTTGAAAATAATAACATATTTATACAGGTTCAGCAGTTCATTACGGCTGTCTCCCTAGCTCGTTCCTAAATTAAGATCGTTTGTGTTCTTGATAATTTATTAATAACAAATAATGTGTAATCATTCAGAACATACTAAATCTCTACATGCAACAGTTTGTAAGGTGCATCTAATTCTTAGGACTAGATTAAGAAGCACATGAACAAATTAAGTAGTTCTTCTACAGATTAGAGGGTACATCTACAGCCTGAGTAGAAAATATGAAATATGGATAAATATATGTACCTCTAGGTCCACGAGCAGAGCAAGTTCGTTGAACTCCACGCCCTCGTCGGGGCCTCCGAAGTCGTCTACATCGGCGATCACATAGTCCCCATAGGGGTCAAACTACACATCCTCCTCACCCTGGGCTGCATGATGCTCCTCCAAATCTGCCACAAGAAGCACCACCTCACATGTTGCAGGAGGAATCAGCCTAGCGGCAATGCTCACAGACTCACCCCCACACACTAGTTTCACGGAGAAGGTTGGTGGTTGTACGGTGAGGATTGTGGGGTTTTAATAGTTCGGGGAGAGGGAGGAGTGGATGAGTGCGAGTGGAGGACCCGATGAAGACAGATGGGTTTTTAATGCGGGGACATTTAGGTCTCCCTGAGGGGCCCCGAGAGGCAGCTCTTCGGGCTCCGGCTGACGCGTGGAAGGTCCGTGCGGTGGGGGCCTGTTGGAAGAGTGATTGCAGGCGCGCTGCATAAAAATGGGATAGCCCGTGGATGACCCATTGCTGTGTAGTGGACTAGTAGCCTTTGCAGACTAGATTAAACGTGACATGACCACTCGTGGAATTATTTAATGTACAGCTTAGTGTTCCTTCTCATAGAAGTGTCGCTGAGAGAGACGAGGCCCTAAAAAACCAATGGATAAAACAAGGGGGCCAGATGGCAAGCGGACTTATGTCTGTTCTCGCGATGTATTGTGAAGGGCACGACATCATGCAACGATCCGCATTAGATAAGCGAGGATCAACGTAGGCAAGAACGATCTGCGTGAGAACTATGTCAACCAATCAGCATGTAGTATGGAAAGCGAGCACACATTTGGGCTTTTGAGAGAGTTTGTGACTACGAGAGAGGGCAAAACTTAGTAGAATCAAAACACCAAGGGCAAACCAGACTAAGGTATTCAAATAGAAAATAGAAGCAGTTTTAAAGATGGAAAATTCATGTTTTTTTCAAAATGGAATACATACTGGCGTATGTCAAATTATCTGTAATTGAAAAAACTATAAAGAACTATGATATTGTACAGATATCGTGTGAAAATATGAACCCTGACGTATCACGGGGTATCCATGTGGTCTAGGAAAAGAACACATGAAATGACACTAGTGGATCAGTGTGTCAAACCATGGTGACACAGACCAAAAAACATAGGAAAGTAGCTTCCATGTTGCATGTTGCACCAGTGTGGCAGAAGTTGCATCACAGAATCGACCGGAGTGTGTGTTGTCATGTGGACCAGTGTGGTTTAGGAAAAGAACACACGCAATGCCACTAGTGAATCAATGTGGTCTATGAAAAGAACACATGCAATGACACTAGTGGATTAGTGTGTCAAACCTTGGTCACATACTCCAAAATAGATAGGAAAGCAGCTTCCATGTTGCATGTTGCACCAGGGTGGCAGAAGTTGCATCACAGAATCCATTGGAGTGTGTGTTGTCATGTGGATCTATGTGGTCTAGGAAAGAACACATGCAATGACACTAGTGGATCAGTGTGTCAAACCTTGGTCAGAGAGAGCAAAAACACATAGGAAAGCAGCTTCCATGTTGCATGTTGCACCAGTGTGGTAGAAGTTGCATCACAAAATCCACTAGAGTGTGTGTTTTCATGTGGATCCATGTGGTATAGGAAAAGAACACATGCAATGGCATCATATGGACCAGTGTGTCAAACCATGGTGACATAGACAAAAAACACAAAGCAAAGCAGCTTCCATGTTGCATGTTACACCATTGTGGGAGAAGTTGCATCACAGAATCCACTGGAGTGTGTGTTGTCATGTGGATCAGTGTGGTTTAGGAAAAGAACACATGCAATGCCACTAGTGGATCAATGTGGTCTAGGAAAAGAACACTTGCAATGATACTAGTGGATCAATGTGTAAAACCTTGGTCACAAAGACCAAAAAACACATAGGAAAACAGCTTCCATGTTGCATGTTGCACCAGGTTGGCAGAAGTTGCATCATAGAATCCACTGGAGTGTGTGTTGTCATGTGGATCCATGTGGTCTAGGAAAATAATACATGCAATGACACTAGTGGATAAGTGTGTCAAACCTTGGTCATATAGACCAAAAACAGATAGGAAAGCAGCTTCCACATTGCATGGTGCACCTGTGTGGCAGTTGCATCACATAATCTACTAGAGTGTGTGTTGTCATCTGGATCCATGTGGTCTCGGAAAATAACACATGCAATGGCACTAGTGGATCAGTGTGTCAAACCTTGGTCACAAAGACCAAAAACAGATAGAAAAGTGTCTTCCACATTGCCTGTTGCACCAGTGTGGCAGATGTTGCATCACAGGATCCATTGGAGTGTGGGTTGTCTTGTGGATCCATGTGGTCTACGGAAAGAACACATGCAATGCCAGTAGTGGATAAGTGTGTCAAACCATGGTGACACAGACCCAAAAACACATAGGAAAACAGTTTCCATGTTGCATGTTGCACCAGTGTGGCAAAACTTGCATCACAGAATCCCTTGGAGTGTGTGTTGTCATGTGGATCAGTGTGGTTTAGGAAAAAAACACATGCAATGCCACTAGTGGATCAATGTTTTCTAAGAAAAGAACACATGCAATGACACTAGTGGATTATTGTGTCAAACCTTGGTCACAGAGACCAAAAACAGATAGGAAAGCAGCTTTCGCATTGCATGTTGCACCAGTGTGGCAAAAGTTGCATCACAGAATCCACTAGAGTGTGTGTTGTCATGTGGGTCAATGTGGTCTAGGAAAAACACATGCAATGACAGTATTGGATCAATATGGTCTAGGAAAAGAATACATGCAATGACACTTGTGGATTACTGTGTCAAACCCTGGTCAGAGAGACCAAAAACAGATAGGAAAGCAGGTTCCACATTGTATATTGCACCAGTGTGGCAAAAGTTGCATCACAGAATCCACTGGAGTGTCTGTTGTCATGTGGATCCATGTGGTTTATGAAAGGAACACACATGCAATGAAATCAGTGGATCCATGTGGATTATGAAAAAACACACATGCAATGGCATGTAGTGGATCCATGTGGTTTATGAAAAGAAGACACATGCAAGGACATATAGTCGATCCATGTGGTTTAGGAAAAGAACACACATGTAACAACATCTAGTGGATCCATGTGGTTTATGAAAAGAAAACACATGCAATGACATCTAGTGGATCCATGTGGTTTAGAAAAAGAACACACATGCAACGAGATCTAGTGCATCCATGTGGTTTATGAAAAGAACACACATGCAATGACATTTAGTGGATCCATGTGGTTTATGAAAAGAACACACATGCAATGACATAAGTGGATCAATGTGGTTTATGAAAAGAACACACATGCAATGACATCTAGTGGATCCATGTGGTTTATGAAAAGAACACACATGCAATGAAATCTAGTGGATCCATGAAAAGAACACACATGCAATTACATCTAGTGGATCCATGTGGATTAAGAAAAGGACACGCATGCAATGACATCTAGTGGATCCATGTGGTTTATGAAAAGAACGAACATGCAATGACATGAGTGGATCCATGTGGTTTGGAAAAGAACACACATGCAATGACATCTAGTGGATCCATGTGGTTTATGAAAAGGACGCACATGCAATGACTCTAGACGATCCATGTGGTTCAGGAAAAGAACACATATGCAATGACATCTAGTGGATACATGTGGTTTATGAAAATAACACACATGTTGGAGTGCATCATTGCATGTGTTCTTTTCCAAAACCACAATGATGCACACTGACACACACATCCAAGTGGGTGTGGTGATGCGGCATCTTTCAAATTGGTGGTACAATGCATGTTGCAGTTGAATCCCAACATGTTGCTAGGGTTCCTGGACATGGTTGGATGCCACATGCTGGAGTGGCATCATTGCATGTGTTATTTTCCAAAACCACAATGATGCACATTCATACACACGCACACACATCAAATGACTCTAGTGGATCCATGTGGTTTATGAAAAGAATACACGTGCAATGATATCTAGTTGATCCATGTGGTATTTGAAAAGAACACACATGCAATGACATCTAGTGGATCCATGTGGTTTTACGAAAAGAACACACATGCAACAACACTAGTGGATTAGTGTGTCAAACCTGGGTCACAAAGACCAAAAACATATAGCAAAGCAGCTTCCACATTGCATGTTGCACCAGTGTGGCAGAAGTTATATCACCTAATCCACTAGAGTGTGTGTTGTGATGTGGATCCATGTGGTCTAGGAAAATAACACATGCAATGCCACTAGTGGATAAGTGTGTCAAACCTTGGTCACAAAGACCAAAACCAGATAGGAAAACATCTTCCACTTTGCATGTTGCACCAGTGTGGAAGAAGTTGGATCACAGAATCCACTAGAGTGTGTGTTGTCATGTGGATCCATGTGGTCTAGGAAAAGAACACATGCAATGCCACTAGTGGATCACTGTGTCAAACCATGGTGACACAGACCAAAAAACACATAGAAAGCAGCTTCCATGTTGCATGTTGCACTAGTGTGGCAGAAGTTGCATCATAGCATCCACTAGAGTGTGTGTTGTCATGTGGATTAGTGTGGTTTAGGAAACAAACACATGCAATGCCACTAGTGAATCAATGTGGTCTAGGAAGAGAACACATGCAATTACAATATTGGATTAGTTTATCAAACCTTGGTCATAGACCAAAAATAGATAGGAAAGCAGTTTCCACGTTGCATGTTTCACTAGTGTGGCAAAAGTTTCATCACAAAATACACTCAAGTGTGTGTTGTCATCTGGATCAACGTGGTCTAGGAAAAGAACACATGCAATGAAACTAGTGGATCAATGTGGTCTAGGAAAAGAACACATGCAATGACACTAGTGGATTAGTGTGTCAAACCTTGGTCATAGAGACCAAAACAGATAGGAAAGGATGTTCCACAATGCATGTTGCACCAGTGTGGCAGAAGTTGCATCACAGATTCCATTGGAGTGTGTGTTCTCATGTGGATCCATGTGGTCTAGGAAAAGAACACATGTAATGCCACTAGTGTATCAGTGTGTCAAGCCATGGTGACACAGACCAAAAAACAAATAGGAAAGAAGCTTCCATGGTGCATGTTGCACTAGTGTGGCAGAGGTTTCATCACAAAATCCACTAGAGTGTGTGTTGTCATGTGGATCAGTGCGGTTTAGGAAAATAACACATGCAATGCCACTAGTGGATAAATGTGGCCTATGAAAAGAACACATGCAATGACACTAGTGGATCAGTGTGTCAAACCTAGATCACAGAGACCAAAAAAAGAGAGGAAAGCATCTTCCATGTTGCATGTTGCACCAGTGTGGCAGAAGTTACATCACTGGATCCATTGGAGTGTGTGTTGTCATGTTGATCCATGTGGTCTAGGAAAGAACACATGCAATGACACTAGTGGATCAGTGTGTCAAACCTTGTCATAGTGACCAAAAACACATAGGAAAGCAACTTACATGTTGCATGTTGCACCAGTGTGGCAGAAGTGGCATCATAGAATCCACTGGAGTGTGTGTTGTCATGTGGATCAGTGTGGTTCAGGAAAAGAACACATACAATGCCACTAGTGGATCAATGTGGTCTAGGAAAATAACACATGCAATGACACTAGTGGATCAATGTCTCAAACCTTGGTCATAGAGAGAAAAAACACATTGGAAAGCAGCTTCCATGTTGCATGTTACACTAGTGTGGCAGAAGTTGCATCACAGAATCCACTAGAGTGTGTGTTGTCGTGTGGATCCATGTGGTCTACGAAAATAACACATGCGATGAAACTAGTTGATAAGTGTGGTCTTGGAAAAGAACACATGCAATGACACTAGTGGATCAGTGTGTCAAACCTTGGTCACAGAGACCAACATAGGAAAGCAGCTTCCATGTTACATGTTGCAGCAGTGTGGTAGAAGTTGCATTACAGAATCCACTGGAGTGTGTGGTTTCATGTGGATCCATGCTGTCTAGGAAAATAACACTTGCAATGACACTAGTGGATCAGTGTGTCAAACCTTGGTCATAGAGACCAAAAACAGATAGGAAAGCAGCTTCCACATTGCATGTTGCGCCAGTGTGGAAGAAGTTGCATCATAGCATCCACTAGAGTGTGTGTTATCATGTGGATCCATGTGGTCTAGGAAAATAACAAATGCAATGTCATAAGTGGATCAGTGTGTCAAACCTTGGTCATATTGACCAAAAACACATAGGAAAGCAGCTTCCACATTGCATGTTGCACCAGTGTGGTATAAGTTCCATCACAGAATCCACTGGAGTGTGTGTTTTCATGTGGATCCATGTGGTCTAGGTAAGAACATATGCAATGACACTAGTGGATCAGTGTGTCAAACCATGGTAACACAGACCAAAAAACACATAAGAAAGCAGCTTCCATGTTGCATATTGCACATGTGTGCAGAAATTGCATCACAGAATCCACTGGAGTGTGTGTTATCATGTGGATCCATGTGGTCTAGGAAAAGAACACATGTAATGCCACTAGTGGATCAATGTGGTCTATGAAAAGAACGCACATGCAATGACTCTAGTGGATGAGTGTGTCAAACCATGGCGACACAGACCAAAAACACATAGGAAAGCCGCTTCCATATTGCATGTTGCACCAGTGTGGCAGAAGTTGCATCATAAAATCCACTTGAGTGTGTGTTGTCATGTGGATCAGTGTAGTTTACAAAAAGAACACATGCAATGCCACTAGTGAATCAATATGCTATAGGAAAAGAACACATGCAATGACATTAGTGGATTAGTGTGTCAAACCTTGGTCACATAGACTAAAAACAGATAGGAAAGCAGCTTCCATGTTGCATGTTGCACTAGTGTTGCAGAAGTTGCATCACAAAATCCATTGGACTGTGTGTTGTCATGTGGATCAATGTGGTCTAGAAAAAACACATGAAAAGGTACTAGTGGATGAGTGTGTCAAACCATGGTGACACAGAAAAAAAATGCAATGACACTAGTGGATCAGTGTGTCAAACCTTTGTCACAGAGACCAAAAACACATAGGAAAGCAGCTTCCATCTTGCATGTTGCACTAGTGTGGCAGAAGTTGCATCACAGAATCCACTAGAGTGTGTGTTGTCATGTGGATCTATGTGGTGTAGGAAAATAACACATGCAATCGAACTAGGTGACTAGAGTGGTCTATGAAAATAACACATGCAATGGGATCATATGGAACAGTGTGTCAAACCATGGTGACACAGACCAAAAACACATAGGAAAGCAGCTTCCATGTTGCATGTTGGACCAGTGTGGCAGAAGTTGCATCACATAATCCACTGGAGTGTGTGTTGTCATGTAGATCCGTGTGGTCTAGAAAAAGACCACATACAATGCCACTAGTGGGTCAATGTGGTGTAGGAAAAGAACACATGTAATGACACTAGTGGATTAGTGTGTCAAACCTTGGTCACATAAACCTAAAATGATAGGAAAGCAGCTTCCATGTTGCATGTTGCACCAGTGTGGCAGAAGTTGCATTACAGAATCCACTGGAGTGTGTGTTGTCATGTGCATCATTGTGGTCTAGGAAAATAACACATACAGTGATACTATTGGATCAATGTGTCAAACCATGGGGACACAGTCCAAAATTAGATAGGAAAGCACCTTCCATGTTGCATGTTGCACCAGTGCGGTAGAAGTTGCATCTTAGAATCCACTGGAGTGTGTGTTGTCATGTGGATCCATGTGGTCTAGGAAAATAACACATGCAATGAAACTAGTGGATAAGTGTGGTCTTGGAAAAGAACAAATGCAATGACAATAGTGGATTAGTGTGTCAAACCTTGGTCAGAGAGACCTAAGACAGATTGGAAAGCAGCTTCCCATTGCATGTTGCACGAGTGTGCTAGAAGTTGCATCACATAATACACTAGAGTGTGTGTTGTCTTGTGGATCCATGTGGTCTTGGAAAAGAACACATGCAATGACACTAGTGGGTCTGTGTGTCAAACCTTGATTACAGAGGCCAAAAACAGATAGGAAAGCAACTTCCATGTTGCATGTTGCACCAGTGTGGCTGAAGTTGCATCATAGGATCCACCGGAGTGTGTGTTGTCATGTGGATACATGTGGTCTAGGAAAGAACACATGCAATGAGACTAGTGGATCGGTGTGTCAAACCCTGGTCATGGAGACCAAAAACACATAGGAAAGCAGCTTCCATGTTGCATGTTGCACCAGTGTGGTAGAAGTTGCATCACAGAATCCACTAGAGTGTGTGTTCTCTTGTGGATCAATATGGTCTAGGAAAATAACACATGCAAAGGAACTAGGTGACCAGTGTGGTCTAGGAAAATAACACATGCAATGGCATGATGTGGATCAGTGTGTCAAACCATGGCGACATAGACCAAAAAACATAGGGAAGCAGCTTCCATGTTGCATGTTGCACAAGTGTGGTAGAAGTTGCATCAATCCACTAGAGTGTGTGTTGACATGTGGATCAGTGTGGTTTAGGAAAAGAACACATGCAATGCCACTAGTGGATCAATGTGGTCTAGGAAAACAACACATGCAATGATACTAGTGGATCAGTATGTCAAACCTTAGTCATAGAGAACAAAAACACATTGGAAAGCAGCTTCCATTTTGCATGTTGCACTAGTGTGGCAGAAGTTGCATCATTGATTCCACTAGAGTGTGTGTTGTCATGTGGATCCATGTGGTCTAGGAAAATAACACATGCAATGAAACTAGTAGATAAGTGTGGTCTTGGAGAAGAACACATGCAATGATACTAGTGGATCAGTGTTTCCAACCTTGGTCACAGAGACCAAAAACACATAGGAAAGAAGCTTCCATGTTGCATGTTGCACCAGTGTGGCAGAATTCACAGAATCCACTAGAGTGTGTGTTGTCATGTGGATCCATGTGGTCTAGGAAAATAACACATGCAACGTCACTAGTGGATTAGTGTGTTAAACCTTGGTCACAGAGACCAAAAACAGATAGGAAAGCAGCTTCCACATAGCATGTTGCACAAGTGTGGCAGAAGTTGAATCACAGAGTCCACTAGAGTGTGTGTTGTCATGTGGATCCATGCGGTCTAGGAAAATAACACATTCAATGTAACTAGTGGATCAGTGTGTCAAACCTTGGTCACATTGACCAAAAACACATAGGAAAGTAGCTTCCACTTTGCTGTTGCACCATTGTGGTAGATGTTGCATCATAGAATCCATTGAAGTGTGTGTTATCATGTGGATCCATGTGGTCTAGGAAACAACATATGCAATGACATTAGTGGATCAGTGTGTCAAACCATGGTGACACGGACCAAAAAACACATAGGAAAGCAGCTTCCATGTTGCATGTTGCACTAGTGTCACATAAGTTGCATCAAAGAATCCACTAGAGTGTGTGTTATCATGTGGATCCATGTGGTCTAGCAGAGAACACACATGCAATGACTCTAGTGGATCATTGTGTCAAACCATGGTGACACAGACCAAAAACACAAAGGAAAGCAGCTTCCATATTGTATGTTGCACCAGTGTGGCAGAATTTGCATCACATAATCCACTGGAGTGTGTGTTGTCAGGTGGATCAGTGTGGTTTAGGAAAAGAACACATGCAATGCACTAGTACATCAATGTGGTCTAGGAAAAGAACACATGCAATGACACTAATGGATTAGTGTGTCAAACCTTAGTCACATAGACCAAAAATATATAGGAAAGCAACTTCTATGTTGCATGTTGCACCAGTGTTGCAGAAGTTGCATCACAGAATCCACTTGAGTGCGTGTTTTCATCTGGATCAGTATGGTCTAGGAAAAAACACATGCAATGTTACTAGTGGATCTGTGTGTCAAACCATGGTGACACAGACCAAAAACATATAGGAAAGCAGCTTCCATGTTGCATGTTGCACCAGTGTGGTAGAAGTTACGTCACAGAATCCACTGGAGTGTGTGTTGTCATGTGGATCCATGTGGTCTAGGAAAATAACACATGCAATCAAACTAGGTGACCAGTGTGGTCTAGGAAAAGAACATATGCAATGGGATCTTATGTATCAGTATGTCAAACCATGGTGACACATACCAAAAACACATAGGAAATTAGCTTCCATGTTGCATGTTGCACTAGTGTGGCAGAAGTTGCATCACAGAATCCACTTGAGTGTGTGTTGTCATGTAGATGAGTGTGGTCTAGGAAAAGAACACATGAAATGCCACTAGTGGGTCAATGTGGTCTAGGAAAAGAACACATGCAATGACACTAGTAGATTAGTGTGTCAAACCTGGGTCACATAGACCAAAAAAAGATAGGAAAGCAACTTCCATGTTGCATGGTGCACTAGTGTGGCAGAAGTTGCATCACAGAATCCACGAGAGTCTGTTTTGTCATGTGGATCCATGTGGTCTGGGAAAATAACACATGCAATGCCACTAGTGGATCAATGTGGTCTAGGAAAAGAACACTTGCAATGAAACTAGTGGATCAGTGTGTCAAACCATGGTGACATAGACAAAAAACTCATAGGAAAGCAGCTTCCATGTTGGATGTTGCACCAGTGTAGGAGAAGTTGCATCACATAATCCACTGGAGTGTGTGTTGTCATCTGGATCCATGTGGTCTAGGAAAATAACACATGCAATGACACTAGTGGATCAGTGTGTCAAACCTTATCACAGAGACCAAAAACAGATAGGAAAGCAGCTTCCATGTTGCACCAGTGTGGCAGAAGTTCCATCACAGAATCCACTAGAGTGTGTGTTGTCATGTGGATCCATGTGGTCTAGGAAAATAACACATACAATGGCACTAGTGGATCAGTGTGGTCTAGGAAAAGAACACATGTAACGACACTAGTGGATTAGTGTGTCAAACCTTGGTCACATAAACCTAAAAAGATAGGAAAGCAGCTTCCATGTTGCATGTTGCACTAGTGTGGCAGAAGTTGCATTACAGAATCCACTGGAGTGTGTGTTGTCATGTGGATCAATGTGGTCTAGGAAAATAACACATACAGTGGTACTATTGGATCAGTGTGTCAAACCCTGGTGACACGGTCCAAAATTAGATAGGAAAGCAACTTCCATGTTGCATGTTGCACCAGTGTGGTAGAAGTTGCATCCCAGAATCCACTGGAGTGTGTGTTGTTATGTGGATCCATGTGGTCTAGAAAATAACACATGCAATGAAACTAGTGGATAAGTGTGGTCTTGGAAAAGAACACATGCAATGACACTAGTGGATTAGTGTGTCAAACCTTGGTCAGAGAGACCACAGACAGATCGGAAAGCAACTTCCCATTGCATGTTGCACCAGTGTGGTAGAAGTTGCATCACATAATCCAGTAGAGTGTGTGTTGTCTTGTGGATCCATGTGGTCTAGGAAAAGAACACATACAATGACACTAGTGGGTCAGTGTGTAAAACCTTGATCACAGAGACCAAAAACAGAGAGGAAAGCATCTTCCATGTTGCATGTTGCACTAGTGTGGCCGAAGTTGCTTCACAGGATCCACCGGAGTGTGTGTTGTCATGTGGATACATGTGGTCTAGGAAAGAACACATGCAATGACACTAGTGGGTCGGTGTGTCAAACCCTGGTCACGGAGACAAAAAACACATAGGAAAGCAGCTCCCATGTTGCATGTTGCACCAATTTGGCAGAAGTTGCATCACAGAATCCACTAGAGTGTCTGTTGTCTTGTGGATCAATGTGGTCTAGGTAAATAACACATGCAAAGGAACTAGGAGACAAGTGTGGTCTGGGAAAAGAACACATCTAATGGCATGATGTGGATCAGTGTGTCAAACCATGGTGACATAGACCAAGAACATATACGGAAGCAGCTTCCATGTTGCACCAGTGTGGCAGAACTTGCATCACAGAATCCACTAGACTGTGTGTTGTCATGTGGATCAGTGTGGTTTAGGAAAATACCACATGCAATGCCACTAGTGGATCAATGTGGTTTAGGAAAAGAACACATATAATGACACTAGTGGATCAGTATCTCAAACCTTAGTCATAGAGAACAAAAACAAATAGGAAAGCAGCTTCCATGTTGCATCTTGCACAAGTGTGGCAGAAGTTGCATCATAGAATCCACTAGAGTGTGTGTTCTCATGTGGATCCATGTGGTCTAGGAAAATAACGCATGCAACGAAACTAGTAGATAAGTGTGGTATTGGAAAAGAACACATGCAATGACACTAGTGGATTAGTGTGTCAACCCTTGGTCACAGAGACCAAAAACACATAGGAAAGCAAATTCCATGTTGCATGTTGCACCAGTGTGGCAGAAGTTACATCATAGAATCCACTAGAGTGTGTGTTGTCATGTGGATCCATGTGGTCTAGGAAAATAACACATGCAATGTCACTAGTGGATCAGTGTGTCAAACCTTGGTCATAGAGACCAAAAACAGATAGGAAAGCAACTTCCACATTGCATGTTGCACCAGTGTGGCAGAAGTTGCATCACAGAATCGACTAGAGTGTGTGTTGTCATGTGGATCCATGTGGTCTACGAAAATAACACATCCAATGTAACTAGTGGATCAGTGTGTCAAACCTTGGTCACATTAACCAAAAACACATAGGAAAGCAGCTTCCACTTTACATGTTGCACCGGTGTGGTAGATGTTGCATCACAGAATCCATTGGATTGCGTGTTATCATGTGGATCCATGCGGTCTAGGAAAGAACATATGCAATGACACTAGTGGATAAGTGTGTCAAACCATGGTGACACGGACCAAAAAACACATAGGAAAGCAGCTTGCATGTTGCATGTTGCACCAGTGTCACAGAAGTTGCATCAGAGAATCCACTGGAGTGTATGTTATCATGTGGATCCATGTGGTCTAGGAAAATAACACACATGCAGTGACTCTAGTGGATCAGTGTGTCAAACCATGGTGACACAGACCAAAAACACAAAGGAAAGAAGCTTCCATATTGTATGTTGCACCAGTGTGGCAGAATTTGCATCACATAATCCACTTGAGTGTGTGTTGTCATGTGGATCAGTGTGGTTTAGGAAAAGAACACATGCAATGCCACTAGTACATCAATGTGGTAAAGGAAAAGAACACATGCAATGACACTAATGGATTAGTGTGTCAAACCTTGGTCACATAGACCAAAAACATATAGGAAAGCAACTTCTATGTTGCATGTTGCACCAGTGTTGCAGAAGTTGCATCACAGAATCCATGGAGTGCGTGTTGTCATGTGGATCAATATGGTCTAGGAAAAAACACATGGAATGTTACTAGTGGATCTATTTGTCAAACCATGGTGACACAGACCAAAAACATATAGGAAAGCAGCTTCCATGTTGCATGTTGCACCAGTGTCGCAGAAGTTGCATCACAGAATCCACTGGAGTGTGTGTTGTCATGTGGATCCATGTGATCTAGGAAAATAACACATGCAATCAAACTAGGTGACCAGTGTGGTCTAGGAAAAGAACATATGCAATGGGATCTTATGTATCAGTGTGTCAAACCATGGTGACACATACCAAAAACACATAGGAAATTAGCTTCCATGTTGCATGTTGCACTAGTGTGGCAGAAGTTGCATCACAAAATCCACTTGAGTGTGTGTTGTCATGTAGATCAGTGTGGTCTAGGAAAAGAACACATGAAATGCCACTAGTGGGTCAATGTGGTCTAGGAAAAGAACACATGCAATGACACTAGTAGATTAGTGTGTCAAACCTAGGTCACATAGACCAAAAAACAGATAGGAAAGCAACTTCCATGTTGCATGGTGCACCTGTGTGGCAGAAGTTGCATCACAGAATCCACGAGAGTGTGTGTTGTCATGTGGATCCATGTGGTCTAGGAAAATAACACATGCAATGCCACTAGTGGATCAATGTGGTCTAGGAAAAGAACACATGCAATGAAACTAGTGGATCAGCGTGTCAAACCATGGTGACATAGACAAAAAACTCATAGGAAAGCAGCTTCCATGTTGGATGTTGCACCATTGTAGGAGAAGTTGCATCACAGAATCCACTGGAGTGTGTGTTGTCATCTGGATCCATGTGGTCTAGGAAAATAACACATGCAATGACACTAGTGGATCAGTGTGTCAAACCTTGTCACAGAGACCAAAAACAGATAGGAAAGCAGCTTCCATGTTGCATGTTGCACCAGTGTGGTAGAAGTTCCATCAAAGAATCCACTAGAGTGTGTGTTGTCATGTGGATCCATGTGGTCTAGGAAAATAACACATGCAATGGCACTAGTGGATCAGTGTGGTCTCGGAAAAGAACCCATCTAATGACACTAGTGGATTAGTGTGTCAAACCTTGGTCACATAAACCTAAAAAGATAGGAAAGCAGCTTCCATGTTGCATGTTGCACTAGTGTGGCAGAAGTTGCATTACAGAATCCACTGGAGTGTGTGTTGTCATGTGGATCAATGTGGTCTAGGAAAATAACACATACAGTGGTACTATTGGATCAATGTGTCAAACCATGGTGACACGGTCCAAAATTAGATAGGAAAGCAGCTTCCATGTTGCATGTTGCACCAGTGAGGTAGAAGTTGCATCCCAGAATCCACTGGAGTGTGTGTTGTTATGTGGATCCATGTGGTCTAGTAAATAACACATGCATTGAAACTAGTGGATAAGTGTGGTCTTGGAAAAGAACACATGCAATAACACTAGTGGATTAGTGTGTCAAACCTTGGTCAGAGAGACCAAAGACAGATAGGAAAGTAGCTTCCTATTGCATGTTGCACCAGTGTGGTAGAAGTTGCATCACATAATCCACTAGAGTGTGTGCTGCATTGTGGATCCATGTGGTCTAGGAAAAGAACATATACAATGACACTAGTGGGTAAGTGTGTGAAACCTTGATCACAGAGACCAAAAACAGATAGGAAAGCAGCTTCCATGTTGCATGTTGCACCAGTGTGGCCGAAGTTGCTTCACAGGATCCACCGGAGTCTGTGTTGTCATGTGGATACATGTGGTCTAGGAAAGAACACATGCAATGACACTTGTGGATCGGTGTGTCAAACCCTGGTCACGGAGACCAAAAACACATAGGAAAGCAGCTTCCATGTTGCATGTTGCACCAATGTGGCAGAAGTTGCATCACAGAATCCACTAGAGTGTGTGTTGTCTTGTGGATCAATGTGGTCTAGGAAAATAACACATGCAAAGGAACTAGGTGACAAGTGTGGTCTAGGAAAAGAACACATCTAATGGCATGATGTGGATCAGTGTGTCAAACCATGGTGACATAGACAGAAAACATATAGGGAAGCAGCTTCCATGTTGCATGTTGCACTAGTGTGGCAGAAGTTGTATCACAGAATGCACTAGACTGTGTGTTGTCATGTGGATCAGTGTGGTTTAGGAAAAGAACACATGCAATGCCACTAGTGGATCAATGTGGTTTAGGAAATGAAGACATATAATGACACTAGTGGATCAGTATCTCAAACCTTAGTCATAGAGAACAAAAACACATAGGAAAGCAGCTTCCATGTTGCATGTTGCACAAGTGTGGCAGAAGTTGCATCATAGAATCCACTAGAGTGTGTGTTCTCATGTGGATCCATGTGGTCTAGGAAAATAACGCATGCAATGAAACTAGTAGATAAGTGCGGTCTTGGAAAAGAACACATGCAATGAAACTAGTGGATTAGTGTGTCAAACCTTTGTCATAGAGACCAAAAACACATAGGAAAGCATCTTCCATGTTGCATGTTGCACCAGTGTGGTAGAAGTTGCATCACAGAATCCACTAGAGTGTGTGTTGTCATGTGGATCCATGTGGTCTAGGAAAATAACACATGCAATGTCACTAGTGGATGAGTGTGTCAAACCTTGGTCACAGAGACCAAAAACAGATAGGAAAGCAGCTTCCACATTGCATGTTGCACTAGTGTGGCAGAAGTTGCATCACAGAATCCACTAGAGTGTGTGTTGTCATGTGGATCCATGTGGTCTAGGAAAATAACACATCCAATGTAACTAGTGGATCAGTGTGTCAAACCTTGGTCACATTGAACAAAAACACATAGGAAAGCAGCTTCCTCTTTGCATGTTGCGCCAGTGTGGTAGATGTTGCATCACAGAATCCATTGGATTGCGAGTTATCATGTGGATCCATGTGGTCTCAGAAAGAACATATGCAATGACACTAGTGGATAAGTGTGTCAAACCATGGTGACACGGACCAAAAAACACATAGGAAAGCAGCTTCCATGTTGCATGTTGCACTAGTGTCGTAGAAGTTGCATCACAGAATCCACTGGAGTGTATGTTATCATGTGGATCCATGTGGTCTCGGAAAAGAACACACATGCAATGACTCAAGTGGATCAGTGTGTCAAACCATGGTGACACAGACCAAAAACACAAAGGAAAGCAGCTTCCATATTGTATGTTGCACCAGTGTGGCAGAATTTGCATCACATAATCCACTGGAGTGTGTGTTGTCATGTGGATCAGTGTGGTTTAGGAAAAGAACACATGCAATCCCACTAGTACATCAATGTGGTCTAGGAAAAGAACACATGCAATGACACTAATGGATTAGTGTGTCAAACCTTGGTCACATAGACCAAAAACATATAGAAAAGCAACTTCTATGTTGCATGTTGCACCAGTGTTGCAGAAATTGCATCACAGAATCCAGTGGAGTGCGTGTTGTCATGTGGATCAATGTGGTCTAGGAAAAAATACATGCAATGTTACTAGTGGATCTGTGTGTCAAACCATGGTGACACAGACCAAAAACATATAGGAAAGCAGCTTCCATGTTGCATGTTGCACCAGTGTGGTAGAAGTTGCATCACAGAATCCACTGGAGTGTGTGTTGTCATGTGGATCCACATGGTCTAGGAAAATAACACATGCAATCAAACTAGGTGACCAGTGTGGTCTAGGAAAAGAACATATGCAATGGGATCTTATGTATCAGTATGTCAAACCATGGTGACACATACCAAAAACACATAGGAAATTAGCTTCCATGTTGTATGTTGCACTAGTGTGGCAGAAGTTGCATCACAGAATCCACTTGAGTGTGTGTTGTCATGTAGATGAGTGTGGTCTAGGAAAAGAACACATGAAATGCCACTAGTGGGTCAATGTGCTCTAGGAAAAGAACACATGCAATGACACTAGTAGATTAGTGTGTCAAACCTGGTCACATAGACCAAAAACAGATAGGAAAGCAACTTCCATCTTGCATGGTGCACTAGTGTGGCAGAAGTTGCATTACAGAATCCACGAGAGTGTGTGTTGTCATGTGGATCCATGTGGTCTAGGAAAATAACACATGCAATGCCACTAGTGGATCAATGTGGTCGAGGAAAAGAACAATGCAATGAAACTAGTGGATCAGTGTGTCAAACCATGGTGACATAGACAAAAAACTCATAGGAAAGCAACTTCCATGCTGGATGTTGCACCATTGTAGGAGAAGTTGCAGCACAGAATCCACTGGAGTGTGTGTTGTCATCTGGATCCATGTGGTCTAGGAAAATAACACATGCAATGACACTAGTGGATCAATGTGGTCTAGGAAAATAACACATGCAAAGGATCTAGGTGACAAGTGTGGGATAGGAAAAGAACACATCCAATGGCAAGATGTGGATCAGTGTGTCAAACCATGGTGACATAGACCAAAAACATATAGGGAAGCAGCTTCCATGTTGCATGTTGCACCAGTGTGGCAGAAGTTGCATCACAGAATCCACTAGACTATGTGTTGTCATGTGGATCAGTGTGGTTTAGGAAAAGAACACATGAAATGCCACTAGTGGATCAATGTGGTTTAGGAAAAGAACACATATAATGACACTAGTGGATCAGTATCTCAAACCTTAGTCATAGAGAACAAAAACACATAGGAAAGCAGCTTCCATGTTGCATGTTGCACAAGTGTGGCAGAAGTTGCATCATAGAATCCACTAGAGTGTGTGTTCTCGTGTGGATCCATGTGGTCTAGGAAAATAACGCATGCAATGAAACTAGTAGATAAGTGTGGTCTTGGAAAAGAACACATGCAATGACACTAGTGGATTAGTGTGTCAAACCTTGGTCACAGAGACCAAAAACACATAGGAAAGCAGCTTCCATGTTGCATGTAGCACCAGTGTGGCAGAAGTTGCATCACAGAATCCACTAGAGTGTGTGTTGTCATGTGGATCGATGTGGTCTAGGAAAATAACACATGCAATGTCACTAGTGGATCAGTGTGTCAAACCTTGGTCACAGAGACAAAAAACAGATAGGAAAGCAACTTCCATGTTGCATGTTGCACCAGTGTGGTAGAAGTTGCATCCCAGAATCCACTGGAGTGTGTGTTGTTATGTGGATCCATGTGGTCGAGAAAATAACACATGCAATGAAACTAGTGGATAAGTGTGGTCTTGGAAAAGAACACATGCAATGACACTAGTGGATTAGTGTGTCAAACCTTGGTCAGAGAGACCAAAGACAGATAGGAAAGCAGCTTCCCATTGCATGTTGCACCAGTGTGGTAGAAGTTGCATCACATAATCCACTAGAGTGTGTGTTGTCTTGTGGATCCATGTGGTATAGGAAAAGAACACATACAATGACACTAGTGGGTCAGTGTGTGAAACCTTGATCACAGAGACCAAAAACAGATAGGAAAGCAGCTTCCATGTTGCATGTTGCACCAGTGTGGCCGAAGTTGCTTCACAGGATCCACCGGAGTGTGTGTTGTCATGTGGATACATGTGGTTTAGGAAAGAACACATGCAATGACACTAGTGGATTGGTGTGTCAAACCCTGGTCACGGAGACCAAAAACACATAGGAAAGCAGCTTCCATGTTGCATGTTGCACCAATGTGGCAGAAGTTGCATCACAGAATCCACTAGAGTGTGTGTTGTCTTGTGGATCAATGTGGTCTAGGAAAATAACACATGCAAAGGAACTAGGTGACAAGTGTGGTCTAGGAAAAGAACACATCTAATGGCATGATGTGGATCAGTGTGTCAAACCATGGTGACATAGACCAAAAACATATAGGGAAGCAGCTTCCATGTTGCATGTTGCACTAGTGTGGCAGAAGTTGTATCACAGAATGCACTAGACTGTGTGTTGTCATGTGGATCAGTGTGGTTTAGGAAAAGAACACATGCAATGCCACTAGTGGATCAATGTGGTTTAGGAAATGAACACATATAATGACACTAGTGGATCAGTATCTCAAACCTTAGTCATAGAGAACAAAAACACATAGGAAAGCAGCTTCCATGTTGCATGTTGCACAAGTGTGGCAGAAGTTGCATCACAGAATCCACTAGAGTGTGTGTTGTCTTGTGGATCAATGTGGTCTAGGAAAATAACACATGCAAAGGAACTAGGTGAAAAGTGTGGTCTAGGAAAAGAACACATCTAATGGCATGATGTGGATCAGTGTGTCAAACCATGGTGACATAGACCAAAAACATATAGGGAAGCAGCTTCCATGTTGCATGTTGCACTAGTGTGGCAGAAGTTGTATCACAGAATGCACTAGACTGTGTGTTGTCATGTGGATCAGTGTGGTTTAGGAAAAGAACACATGCAATGCCACTAGTGGATCAATGTGGTTTAGGAAATGAACACATATAATGACACTAGTGGATCAGTATCTCAAACCTTAGTCATAGAGAACAAAAACACATAGGAAAGCAGCTTCCATGTTGCATGTTGCACAAGTGTGGCAGAAGTTGCATCATAGAATCCACTAGAGTGTGTGTTCTCATGTGGATCCATGTGGTCTAGGAAAATAACGCATGCAATGAAACTAGTAGATAAGTGTGGTCTTGGAAAAGAACACATGCAATGACACTAGTGGATTAGTGTGTCAAACCTTGGTCACAGAGACCAAAAACACATAGGAAAGCAGCTTCCATGTTGCATGTTGCACCAGTGTGGCAGAAGTTGCATCACAGAATCCACTAGAGTGTGTGTTGTCATGTGGATCCATGTGGTCTAGGAAAATAACACATGCAATGTCACTAGTGGATCAGTGTGTCAAACCTTGGTCACACAGACCAAAAACAGATAGGAAAGCAGCTTCCACATTGCATGTTGCACCAGTGTGGCAGAAGTTGCATCACAGAATCCACTAGAGTGTGTGTTGTCATGTGGATCCATGTGGTCTAGGAAAATAACACATTCAATGTAACTAGTGGATCAGTGTGTCAAACCTTGGTCACATTGACCAAAAATACATAGGAAAGTAGCTTCCACTTTGCATGTTGCACCATTGTGGTAGATGTTGCATCATAGAATCCATTGAAGTGTGTGTTATCATGTGGATCCATGTGGTCTAGGAAACAACATATGCAATGAAATTAGTGGATCAGTATGTCAAACCATGGTGACACGGACCAAAAAACACATAGGAAAGCAGCTTCCATGTTGCATGTTGCACGAGTGTCACATAAGTTGCATCACAGAATCCACTAGAGTGTGTGTTATCATGTGGATCCATGTGGTGTAGGAAAAGAACACACATGCAATGACTCTAGTGGATCAGTGTGTCAAACCATGGTGACACAGACCAAAACACAAAGGAAAGCAGCTTCCATATTGTATGTTGCACCAGTGTGGTAGAATTTTCATCACATAATCCACTGGAGTGTGTGTGTTGTCATGTGGATCAGTGTGGTTTAGGAAACGAACACATGCAATGCCACTAGTACATCAATGTGGTCTAGGAAAAGAACACATGCAATGACACTAACGGATTAGTCTGTCAAACCTTGGTCACATAGACCAAAAACATATAGGAAAGCAACTTCTATGTTGCATGTTGCACCAGTGTTGCAGAAGTTGCTTCACAGAATCCACTGGAGTGCGTGTTGTCATGTGGATCAATATGGTCTAGGAAAAAACACATGCAATGTTACTAGTGGATCTGTGTGTCAAACCATGGTGACACAGACCAAAAACATATAGGAAAGCAGCTTCCATGTTGCATGTTGCACTAGTGTGGTAGAAGTTGCATCACAGAATCCACTGGAGTGTGTTTTGTCATGTGGATCCATGTGGTCTAGGAAAATAACACATGCAATCAAACTAGGTGACCAGTGTGGTCTAGGAAAAGAACATATGCACTGGGATCTTATGTATCAGTGTGTCAAACCATGGTGACACATACCAAAAACACATAGGAAATTAGCTTCCATGTTGCATGTTGCACTAGTGTGGCAGAAGTTGCAGCACGGAATCCACTTGAGTGTGTGTTGTCATGTAGATCAGTGTGGTCTCAGAAAAGAACACATGAAATGCCACTAGTGGGTCAATGTGGTCTAGGAAAAGAACACATGCAATGACACTAGTACATTAGTGTGTCAAACCTGGGTCACATAGACCAAAAGCAGATAGGAAAGCAACTTCCATGTTGCATGGTGCACCAGTGTGGCAGAAGTTGCATCATAGAATCCACTAGAGTGTGTGTTGTCATGTGGATCAATGTGGTCTAGGAAAATAACACATGCAATGCCACTAGTGGATCAATGTGGTCTAGGAAAAGAACACATGCAATGAAACTAGTGGATCAGTGTGTCAAACCATGGTGACATAGACAAAAAACTCATAGGAAAGCAGCTTCCATGGTGGATGTTGCACCATTGTAGGAGAAGTTGCATCACAGAATCTACTCGAGTGTGTGTTGTCATCTGGATCCATGTGGTCTAGGAAAATAACACATGCATTGGCACTAGTGGATCAGTGTGTCAAACCTTGTTACAGAGACCAAAAACAGATAGGAAAGCATCTTCCATGTTGCATGTTGCACCGGTGTGGCAGAAGTTCCATCACAGAATCCACTAGAGTGTGTGTTGTCATGTGGATCCATGTGGTCTAGGAAAATAACACATGCATTGGCACTAGTGGATCAGTGTGGTCTAGGAAAAGAACACATGTAATGACACTAGTGAATTAGTGTGTCAAACCTTGGTCACATAAACCTAAAAAGATAGGAAAGCAGCTTCCATATTGCATGTTGCACTAGTGTGGCAGAAGTTGCATTACAGAATCCACTAGAGTGTGTATTGTCATGTGGATCAATGTGGTCTAGGAAAATAACACATACAGTGGTCCTATTGGATTAGTGTGTCAAACCATGGTGACACGGTCCAAAATTAGATAGGAAAGCAGCTTCCATGTTGCATGTTGCACCAGTGAGGTAGAAGTTGCATCCCAGAATCCACTGGAGTGTGTGTTGTTATGTGGATCCATGTGGTCTAGTAAATAACACATGCATTGAAACTAGTGGATAAGTGTGGTCTTGGAAAAGAACACATGCAATAACACTAGTGGATTAGTGTGTCAAACCTTGGTCAGAGAGACCAAAGACAGATAGGAAAGTAGCTTCCTATTGCATGTTGCACCAGTGTGGTAGAAGTTGCATCACATAATCCACTAGAGTGTGTGCTGCATTGTGGATCCATGTGGTCTAGGAAAAGAACATATACAATGACACTAGTGGGTAAGTGTGTGAAACCTTGATCACAGAGACCAAAAACAGATAGGAAAGCAGCTTCCATGTTGCATGTTGCACCAGTGTGGCCGAAGTTGCTTCACAGGATCCACCGGAGTCTGTGTTGTCATGTGGATACATGTGGTCTAGGAAAGAACACATGCAATGACACTTGTGGATCGGTGGGTCAAACCCTGGTCACGGAGACCAAAAACACATAGGAAAGCAGCTTCCATGTTGCATGTTGCACCAATGTGGCAGAAGTTGCATCACAGAATCCACTAGAGTGCGTGTTGTCTTATGGATCAATGTGGTCTAGGAAAATAACACATGCAATGGCACTAGTGGATCAGTGTGGTCTAGGAAAAGAACACATGTAATGACACTAGTGGATTAGTGTGTCAAACCTTGGTCACATAAACCTAAAAAGATAGGAAAGCAGCTTCCATGTTGCATGTTGCACTAGTGTGGCAGAAGTTGCATTACAGAATCCACTGGAGTGTGTGTTGTCATGTGGATCAATGTGGTCTAGGAAAATAACACATACAGATACTAAAAACACATAGGAAAGCAGCTTCCATGTTGCATGTTGCACTAGTGTGCTAGAATTTGCATCATAGAATCCACTGGAGTGTGTGTTGTCATGTGGATCCATGTGGTCTAGGAAAGAACACATCCATGTGCATCTCCGTTCGATCGGGGCGCATCCAATGGTGAACGTTAGATCGCGTCTTCTAGAAGGCCCGCCCATGAAGAACTTGTTGTCTAACCCAATTATTATAGACCGTTCGACTGGGGCGCATGGAAGATTAAGATGGTTCTTTGTAAGAGCGATCTGCGAGTAGGTTGTTCTACGACATGATTGTTCGCGCTTACTTTTCACTTATATTATTATTATTTCCACTCTCCTCTACCCTACTTGTAATATCATAGAGCTCGTGAGTGAGCACGTATCCGCCACATGTCACCATGCCCGGACGATGCCATCGGCTTTCGTGCGCCGTGCCCGGACGACAGCCGCTGATTTTCAGGTCGCTACCTTCATGGTAAGAAATAATTTTACAAGCATTTGAATTTATCTTACATATTCCTGCTATTCGCTGATGAACTTCAGATGTGGGAGCTGCCGAAGGAGGAGTGTGAGTTGTTGTACCCCAAGAATCTGGAGATCATCGCGCGCAACATTGCAATGACATTCCCTCTCGTGTGCTCCCACCCAGGATGATTTCGTCGTTACTCCTACTACGAGCTCCCGCTCTAGGAGTTCACGTGCCTGCACGGCGTGTGCTCCTGCACGGAGCCAGGCTACAACTACACCGGTCGTCGTCAGAGCTCATCATCCACCTTGTAGAGGAGCACTTGATCGAAGTGATTAGGATCTCGTATGGCCACACCCAACTTCTCCAATAGAAGGTATCGTTCCCTGACTCGGCACGCCGCCGACTAATTTTCTAGGGGGAGGGCGGCTCTGTTTTTGTCCTGACCATCATGGCCGGTGTTCTGGGAACCAAAGCTAGGCCCACCTTCGTGTGTCCGGTATGTGTCAGGTTGGTCTCGAGCACCTATCCCCTATACATGGTGCGCATGTGGGAAAACGCCTATCCACCGTTGTCCGATAGCATGCTTATGCTAGCCGAGGCGCCGAGATGTCCGATGATGCGGTAGGTGGAGTATGCGGCCCTCGGTCAATCCTATGTGTGCCATCTCAGTACCTTGTTGGTGTTGGACCATATAGGCAGATGCATTGATACATTTGTATCGAGAAGACTGACAGGGAGCTATAATACTTATGTTGTCGTTAAGTGTTAGACTTAAGCGATGCTTCTCCGGTGTGGAGAGCATATATGTTGTGCGTATGTATCCTAGTTGTAATTTTTTAGTACTCCTTAATAATTTGACGAGTTTACTTATCCGACGAGTAATAGGTCCCATCAGCTTGTTGTTGTCATGTTGCAAAGTCCACTTGCTCTGGACAGACTGGCAATACCGCGTGCTCCTGCCTATCAGTGTCACGTGTTCTGTGGGCCCACTTGCCAGTGTACCCACTTCTCTTCCTTCCCCTCGAAGCCACTATCCCCACTTCTCTTCCATCCCACCACTACCATCTGATGGTTGTAATCTGATTTCGTTGGTTTGTTTACATGTAATCTACATGGATCCTACAACATGCAAATGGCATAGACACAATTTCTAAATTGGAAGCATTTACATGCTGTTATTGCACATATTTCTCAATATAGCTCGCCAAACCGATTATAATAATTGTACTCGCACTAAACACAACCGAAATTGCAACCCGCCTAAACAACATCTAAACCCATATCATAGCACTGTCGTCAGAGTTCACCTCGATTGGTGACACAGCCGCGCCCTTCCCAGCAACATCCACTCCCTCATGTCGCTTCCCTTTGCCAAGGAGGAAATAATGGAGTTCTGCATTGATTTGTCCCCATCATCCTCAAATCAGAATCAACAATGAAGAAGTGACTGGGGTGGCATGGAACGAGCCCTGTCGTGCGCGGCGGCTCCTGCTCGAGCTCGACGCCGCAGCATTCCTTCTACAGATAGGAGGGGCCGAGCTCGAAGACATAGCATAGTAGTTCGGGTCAAGAAACCATGGCCATTTGATACTGCGACAGTAGGATCTTGGGGTAGATCCACCACGGTGAGCCCGTCGCGAGCGGTGGAGCAGATGGATCTGCCGGCGCGAGCCATGACAAGTTCCGAGGGAGTTAGAGTGTGGGCCAGGCGTGTCTAGTTCCTAAGCAAGGCCTCCTAGCGATATGTACATGGGCAAGGTGCCAAAAACTTTCAGCCAATGCGTGTGAGAGGGCCTTTGAACCATAAAGGCACGAGGTTTGGTTGACAAGTCCGCACGCTAGGTCCCCCACCTGTCAGCCGAATGTGGACGGTAGGATTCTGCCCGAGTTAAGTGGAGAGAAATTATGCTTCACCGTGCCGCTACTTTGACATCCAAAGGCTCCTCTTTCCTCTTCCCTCGCTCCCCTCGCTCATGGCTCGTAGCTCATGCAATTCGTCTTGGGCAGAATCAGGGTCGGCTCAACACCGTCAGGAAGGTGCCCCCATCAGGTACCGGAAGATGCCCTACGATTACTACCCCGAGATGCTATGTTTGTGCGATGAGAAGATGCCGATATGGATTTCATGGACCGGCGAAAATACTGCAGGAAAATTCAGCAACTACCACATCAGAGCGGTAAGTTCCTATGGTAGGTACAATGGTAACCTAGATCCGGGAAGCGTAATGTAATTCTTTTTTGTGTTTCCTTCGATCCACTTCAAAGGAAGGGAGGGGAACTGGTTGTGACAAGTTTGTGTGGATCGAAAAGCCCCTAACAGGTTTTCACAAAGAGCTTGTTCAGGATCTATGTGATGTTGTGTGGTATAAGAAAGAGGAGATTTGTGCATTGAAGCGAGAGATCCGGGAGCTTCGCCAGATGCAGGGGAGGCATGAGCAGGGAGGTGGTGAGATAGAGGGGCTCAAGATTAGGCCAGATAGTGGAAACAATTTCCTCATTATCTGGGCATTATCTATTGCCTTTGCAGTTTATGTTGCTATGTCATTGTCCAGCAGCTGAAATAAGTTGCTGCTTTGTGGAGTGTAGCAGCCATCTTAGAACTTCTTTTTCATCTCAGAACCTTATCATAAGTGTAATGCCAATATCAGGGATTTATTAAGTGCCTATAAATAATTCATGTATGTGCCACTAACATCCATCGATTCTGAAGACCCCTTAACCGCTCTGCTATCGCGGTCCTGGTGGTGCGATTGTTCAGATAGTAGTGGCACAATCACAATTTTGGATTCAACTAGTGGCCTCGGCCGTGTCCAATCCTCAAATCACGATGCATTTAACTCCGAGTACGGGAGGCAGATTGTTTCGCCTGACAAGTTCCACGCACACAGCTCCAAAGTTTAACCTCTTCAAGTTTAACACATTATTAGGCTTCTACACAGCTAGTCTTCTTCCTCTGCTTGGGTGCCAACTTTCTTCCTCTTGCCTTCACGTCGACTAGCTTCTTCATTTCCCTCCTTCTTCCTCTTCCTGGGTGCCAATTTTCTTAACTTCACATACCTTGCATCTCCGGGTCGAGGGAAGCCAGGACAATCAACACCAGAATCGTGTCCAACATCATCACTCCACTCGTTTTGGTTTTCTTCCTGCAGCAAAATCACTGAGTCAATGGTCTTGTTTCTTACCTTGCGCTTCCTATAAAAAAATAGTACAGGGATTACTACCTAATATCTACAAATTATAAACAAAAAACATTGAATGTACCATCTCATACAAGGGTTTGGGAGCATTAAGGGGACACCCCCCTGCTCTATGGCCTATAAGATGGCAGGTCTTGCATCTGGTTTTGCTCTTCTTGCTAGCACAAAAAGGCGAACCCTTCTTCTCGAGAATTTTTTTAAACCTATTCACCTGAGGTCTTCCTATGCCCCTTTTTATAACTTGCTGGCAAAGCTCGAAACTCAGTTGGACTTGAGGCCACTGAGATGGGTCTGTACATGGCTTGACGGATCCAGCGTACGCAACTCTGAATTTTTCCATAGAGTAGTAGTCGAACAAATACTGATCGAAATGTGGTAGAGTTCTTTTGTTCACCAAGAAGGCCAAGGCGTGGTCGCAAGGTTTCCTAGTATGCTGCCACTCTAAGCAGGTGCATTCTTGCCACTAGATGTTCACAACATCCCTATGGCCACTCTTGGACATATCGACCACCTCACAGTTGTTGTTGGTTGATGGGAGAACCCTAAGATGAGCAAGTCCTCGACTTCTCTTGTGTAATTGTTGTACAACAGGCGGTAGCACATGTCCTCTAAGTCTCCTACCGATCTCTCTCCTTATATTTAATAGCTTCATGATCATACCACGTATGTTGTCCATCAAGATATGAACAGGACGCACTTTTATGTCCTTCACCCAGTTATTCAGGCATTCTGCAAGGTTGTTGTTTATGTAATCAACTTTGATGTCAGCTTTGAATTGACTCCTCTTCCATAGCTGCGAATGATGGATGGCTAGGTACTGCGGAAGTTTAGGGGCTTCCGCAAAAATCTTGCTCATGCAATATTTGCTGCTACTTGCTTTGTAAGCTCTAGCAGCAGGAAACATGTAATGAAATATGTTGCATGTATAGTGTGTGTACAAGTTGAGCATCAGATGGGCATGGAATTCTCTACCTTCAGCTCGCGAGAACACCTCCTTCACTGCATTCGTTAGCCCTTTACATGCATCCGTGGATATAGCCAATGGATCTGTGTGGCCTATTAATCTCTTGAGCTGCCTCATAAATGAGACCTAGTTTTCCGATGTTTCTGTTTCGAACAGCCCGAATGCCACTGGGAACATCCAGTTGTGACCATCAAGTGTTGTGGTAGATGCTAGGCAGCCTTTCCATTTGCTAGTTAGGACAATGTTGTTTACACTCAAATATGGCCTTCAACCGTCCTTGAATCCCTGGATGCAAGGTTTAAGCGCCATGAAAAATCTTTTGAAATAAATTCTCCCACGTACTGATTCGGTATCAAATATCCACAACACTCCCTAGACACCTTGCTTGTACGTCCGCCTTGAAGTTTACACCATCCTGAAGCTATTAGTTCAATCCCCTGGAAAGATCCTCAAAGCTTTCTCTTTACCTTTCCAAACCATGTAATACGTAGGACAATGTTGTATTTAGAACCGAGGTGTCAACACCCGGATTTTTAATCCCAGATGCCTATTATGCCATACATCACAATCCCATGATTACCATTTTTCCGAGACATAACATATTGGATATCATAGTACGTCATCCATTACAAACCATAATAAGGTCTTACACGAATAAAGGATCTCATGATCCAGTCTTAATACAACAAGCAGCGGAATAAATAATAAGCGTTGCGGTGGGGTCCATCTTCAGGGGCACATGCAATGCTGACGATGGAAGATAGTCCTAGTTATCATAGTCATACTGCTGTCCTTCATCTTGGTAGTCTCCTTCATAGTCTGGTCATAGGAATAGCCATGGACAAAAGCCATGAGTACTCTTTAAGTACTCGCAAACTATCACTAACAAGTAAAGTAGTTCTAGTATGAAAATGCTAACTCTAGGTTTGTTTGTAAAGTTAAGTTTGAAACCTAAGCTGAGCTCAGAAACAAAGAAAGATAAAATAAAGTTTGAAATCACCTAAGAGGGAACTTAAATCATCATGGTCACAACTCTGTTGGGTCAAGTTAAGTCACAATTCATTTCATAAGTTGTTTTGAAAACATCTGACAACGGAATAGTATGGCCACTCCAACTGTCCATAACCGTGGACATGGCTATTTGAATAGTTTAACACTCTGCAGAGGTGGTACACTTTCACCACAAGATTCGATACATCTATCAGGGATAACCCTGAATCATCATACTTAGTATGCAAATAATCAAACATAACCTTTCCTTTACACACCCTAGTATAAGCACCTCTCCTATGAGTATGGCCTCCCAACCATGACCATCTGTCATCTTGGGCACTTCATAGGTGGACAACATCGAGAGGTAGCCTCAGCTCAGACCTCTCCTGCGAGGGAGCTAATACTAATGCATATAAACTTCCGGCTAAGCCTTACCCAATTAAGGTATTGTGGTTGTACAGTAAAATTGGAATGGTATCGCATCCGAACCCAACCATCAGTTTTGTAAAAGGGCTCAGGCTCATGCCTCAACATTTTCATCATCATAAACCATTTGTGTTTCTCAACATATGTCAAAACATCTCAATAGAATGAGTCATCATTCCAAGGTTTTCACAAGTCATTTTCACCAAGTATTCCCATCTAAAGTGAATCAAGTTTTGGTTTAGCTCTAAACTACTAGGTTAAGAGTGTTCACTAAGGTGGGATGCTAATCTCAATCTCATGCCATAGAATGACATCTAAGTTTATCTAGATAGGTCAAGTTTTATACTTTTTATTCTACCTTCAAACAAGTAAAGGACTTTAATAAAGTAAAGAAAGTAAAAGCTTAGAAATAAAACTTGGGGTTGGTAATAGTCAAAGTGGTATAACCAAAGCATGCATAATGCATCTTGCTTAGGTTATCTATCTTGCAAGTGTTAGCTTGCATTGTTAATGATGGCTTGCTAGTATAATACTTGCAAGTGTTATCTTGCCAATAATAGCTTGCCTTGGGTACTGCAGTGGTTGAAGTTTTCTTCCTCCTCCTCTTGGTAGAACTCCTCCTCCTCGAAAGCTTGGTCGGTATTATCGTCTATAAATACATACGGGATACACAATCACCAAACAAAGCTTAACTAGTCTACTTAGCACACTAAGGAACACATTTGATGATCTATTATCATCACAAGCATAACAAGGTTTAATTTACTAGTTTCATTCTTTTTATTTGAGAAAAGTAATTTCTACTCATTGAAATTAACTAAGATTTCATATTCACTAATTAAAATATGGGATCATGTGGACACATTTCATCACCACATATTCTAACATATGGGAATGTGATTTAAGGGTTGGATCATATTTTAATAAGTTTAAGTTTAATAATTAATGATTTAAAGTGACTAGAAATGCCTATATAGCATTATTTTAGTACTAGTCCAAATTCACTGCATGTAAACCTTAATATTATTACATATTCCGATAGGTATGGTTAAATGTGATTTTTGAGAGTTGGTATCAACTCAAAAGCTATTATGGTTGATTTTAGAAAAATGTTTGAATGTGCAAAATATTCTGTTTTATTATTTTTACTAGGAGAGATATCTAACTCTAACTGATTTAAATCCAACGGTCTTGGATAGATATAGTCAGTAGCCTTCCAACAAAATTGGAATCACTCAATTTGGATTTGTAAAACTCTCTGAATTGATTTTTGAACTAAGGGACATAATTGCTTTAAGTATAAAATAGAAAAACCTATATTTGAATTAACTGGGTAGCGCGGGAAAGTAAATGGGCCGGCCCAGTGGCGCTCAGCTGCGCAGAGGGCGGCTGACAGGTTGGTCCCGTATGTCAGCGAAACTTAAAACCCTAAAAGGTATGGGGCGATCTAGGCCACACGATTAGAACGCAGATCAACGGTTCACGGTGGGGGTCTACTAGGGACGTACTAGGGCTCCAGCTAGTGCGGCGAGGAGGGCGATCGAGCTGGACGGCGATGGCGGGCTCAGGCGAGGTCGTGGCAGGGGCTGAGGTGGACGGAATCGACGGCAACATCTCCTCCTCTGCTGCGGCTACCTTCGGTGCAATTCCGCCGAACAGCGGCTCGAGCGGCTCTAGTGAGAGAGGGGAGTGGAATGGTGTGAAGAGATGGTGCTGGGGTAGCCTGCTTATATAGGCGCGACGAGGCGGCAGAGAGGTGTGGGCAGAGCTCGTCGGTGACAACGGCATAGGGGGCTATCGGCATGGGCGAGGTAGGCGGACAGTGGGCGGTTCCCTAGCGGTCAGCTACGGCGCAATGGCGTGGCTAGGGGTGGTGCCTAACTGTCGGGGCTTCACGCGCTCTAGGAGATAAAGGCGATGCTCGACTGTGATCACGGCGACTGTGGTTCACGCGGCGATGCACGGCCGTGTCTGGCGGGGTGCTGGTGTCAAGGTGGAGCGGCGTGCACGATATGGGGTCGAGGCGCGGTCTGCTGCGTGCTGGTGGCGATCGTGCTCTGGCTGCGTGCAGAGAGAAAGGGCGGCGAGGCTGGGGAGTGGTCCAGGGGCTGGGGTTGATCTGGCTAAAACTGAGTTGATCGAGGGGTGGACTGTGGGCGGCGATAAGGTCACACCGTGCTTCCTGGAGCGGCGGAGAGGGGTTGGCGGTCTGCTGTGGCATTGGCAAGGTTGGCCAGCGAGCATGGCATCGGGGTGGCGTGGAACTGTTGCCCTAGGCCATTGGGTTGGTCTTTGATGGCTTGGTTGGGTCTTGGGGAGACAAGGGACTTGAATTGGGTTCAAATGGCTCGACCAAATTTGATCAAAAACAGTATAAGTAGGCCATTTTGATTCTGCCTGCCAGGTGTTTGACACAATGGCCGCATGAACAAAACTTTTGAATCTTTGAAAGATTTTTGGTGGAGTGATGTATCTTATGCTTGAGTATCTAGGTTTGATTGGGATTTTGAAATGGAGTTCATTTGAGTGGTTTTTGAATAAGTGTGATCTATACATATGAACTACATTCAATTTTCAAATGTCATTTAAATTTAGTGTTTGAAAGTTTTTGGGATGAAACAAAGTGGGCCTTGGTACATCACTACTTGTACTAGCAAGGGGTGCAAAGATCCATAATTGTTTCTGTTAAGATTTGAGTTCTAGGAATAGCCAAAGTAGGCTAGGTGATTAAAATGGCACAAATGACCATTTCTTTATTTTATTATTTTTGATTTATTTTTCTTTGGGATTTGTTTGGGAATGATCTAGATGATGTTTAATTCACCTTAGAATCATTTTACAACCAATGGATCACTCAAACATGGCAATTCAAATCAACTCCTAATTTAAATGCACACACATATGAATGCTTATTTATTTTAAATGGAAAAGTTTTTGTTAACCCTAAATTGGGTAGATTTGATCTTGATTAACCTTGGACTAAGTTTTGGGATGTTACACGAGGCTAGTCTGAATATTCTTTGTTGTCTCCTTAGGGTTATCCTTTAGTTTGGACATAACTTGTATAACCACCCACTCCGTATTAGCCATTGAGGATTTCAGTTTGCTGCCCGTCGGACACATGTGGGGATGGCCCATTTTGTTCACCTGCAACATAGATTCATTTACAAGATAAGCGGAGTGGACTAGTTGCCAGAATGATCTTGCACAATAATTGTAGTTATAGAGTGAAAAGAGAGAAAGTTCGAATGGTTTGCTGCATTCATTGCCCCAGTGCCCTAATTGCCTTTGACATGGGTAAGGCTCTTGCTGTGATCCTCCATGGAAAATGTACCGTGACCCGTCCATTCCTCCACATTAACCTGCAATCAGCCGCATACCTCTGGGCAAGGTTCTTCAGTCGATGAATGTCGAACTCCCCCTTGATACAAAAATGCCGGAACGACATCCTGAACTCATGCATGCTCTTGAACTTGGTGCCGACCGAAATTATAGGACACTCATGGTCATGTTTTATTTCTTCTATGTCGACACCCAAATCATCGACTAAAATGCCAGCCTCATCATTTAGTTCCTCGTCTATTTCATCATCACCAGATTCTTGATCCTCTATAGTGCCCTCTTCTTCATCTGATACAGAATCTTGGCCATCGTCTATAATGCCTAATACTGCACACATCATATTGACTCCCAGGGGTGGGGTTGCACCATAATCTCCACCTGGATGGACCGGAACATTGGCCCAATCTACCTCACTAGCAACTCTGTTTTCTCTCACACACTCCGTTGGTTCTGCTGAAACCACATGGGGTGGTCTTACATTTGCACATATCCCAGGTTCTTTAGTAGACAAACAACAGTCAGAATCTATTTCATCTTTACTGTACAAAACCCTCTTGCTCTTCTTGTGTACATCCTCCTTCCTGATGTAATCATTCATGATGGTATCAGTAGGGCTTGACATCTGCGTTCTGTTCCCCATCGAACTAGGCTTTTTGCTGCTACTCTTGGGTGTGATCTCCTTCGTGCTTCCCCTCACGGGTGTTGGTTCCAGTGTGCTCGCATTATTGTCTGACCTCTACGACGTATTCTTCTTTGAATTAGACCTTTTGCTGCTACTATTGGGCGTGTTCTCCTTCGTGCTGGCATTATTGTTGGACCTCAGGGGCGTGTTCCGCTCCAAATTAGAATTTTTTATGCTACCATTGGGTGTGGTATCCTCTGTGATGGCCATCTTAGCCTTTTTTCTACTCCTCCTGGGTGTGTTCACCACCGTGCTCACCCTCTTAGCGTTTTTGCTACCATTTGGTGTGGCATTTTGACTGGATTGCAGGGGTGTACTCTGCGGTGTGGTGCCTTTTTTCGTGCGACTATTGGGCGTCCTATTCTCTAGAGTGGTCTCCTTGGTGATGTTCTTCTTCGGGATGCCCTTTCTGGGGATGCTCTTCCTTCTCCTCTTTATGATGCTCCTCTGTAAGGCTCTGGTCTATTTGAAGCTACCCTCAATCGCACAATCCTCAGTGATGCCATGGATCAGGTCACGCATGCGTTCTACAGGTCCATCATCTCTATTGTCAAAATCTAATTCCTCTCCAACCATTTGCACTATCAAGTGGATGTATACTTCACCTCTATAATGTTTCCTTGTAAACGGTACGGCTAAATCAATGGTATCTTCCAGTTTTATAGCCTTTTTGCTCCTGTAACAATAATATACCAACTATGCTACCTAGGAGGACCCCCATACCACCTTCACACGTAACGATGCCATCAGGTTAGATAACTGTACCACTTTAGGATCGTACCTACAAAGGATTACATCAATATCATCATAGAATTTTTTTGTGACATCATCTAATTTTGAAGTGAACTTTGCGACACCGATACGAACTATTACTTTGCCATCATCAGGTTCTACAGGATCGAAACATCCGAGAGGTTCGAGAGGTGGAGCGGCACCATCAGACCGAGCCACAATGCCACCGTCGCCATCACCAGCGTCATCGTTAGCTAGAGCAACCTCGGTGGAACTATTAGGACAAGGAGCAAGGCGATGGCCATTAGCAGCAGGAGCTACAATACCTGGTGGATAGGCAGGGCCACGGCTAAAGTTAACCACAATTGAAGCAGCTGCTTCCACGCCACATTGACGATCAGGAGCAATTCCCAAAACAGCAGTGTTTCGAGTGCTAGCAGAGTCCAGACCATGAGCTAGCTCTAGACCAGTGATGACCCACAAGTATAGGGGGTGTATCGCAGTATTTTTGAGGGAAGTAAAACCCAATTTATTGATTCGACACAAGGGGAGCCAAAGAATACTTATTAGCCTTAACAACTGAGTTGTAAATTCAGCTGCACCTGGAAACAATCTTGCTCACAGCAGTTGATCAGTAGCAACAGTTTTGTAGTAGGAATAGTAAAGTAACAGTAGTAGCAAAGCAAAGACATTAGTAACAAAAGCAGTAAACAGTGGGATTCGAGTGCGGTAGGCATAGGGATGGATGGACGGGCATTGCATGGACAAGACAATTCACATAGCAATAAGAACATAGGGCAATTCTAGATAAATAAGATAAAGCACCCAAGTACTAGACAATCCTAGGCATGTGTTCCATATATAGTCATACGTGCTCGCAATGAGAACTTGCATAACATGTTTTGTCCTGCCAGCCCGTTTGCAGCGGGGCCTCTAGGGAACTACTGGCAATTAAGGTGCTCCTTTTAATAGAGCACCCGAGCAAAGCATTAACACTCCATGAACACATGTGATCCTCACATCAAAGCCTTTCCCTTCCGGCTACCCCGATTTCTGTCACTTCGGGACCATAGGTTCCGAACAACGACGTGTGTATACAACTTGTAGATAAGACCCAAAACAATACTATCATAATGAATCAATAATAAGTTTAGATCTGAAATCATGGCACTCGGGCCCTAGTGACAAGCATTAAGCACAACAAGGTTGCAACAAAGTCATAAAGCACTAATAAAAGATACTAGGCACTATGCCCTAACAATCTGATGCCATTACATGAACGATCTCATCCAATCCCTACCATCCCCGTAGCCTACAGCGAGGGATTACTCACTCACAGATGGAAGAAACATGGATGGTCGATGAAGATGATGGTGGGGATCGATGGAGATGGCTCCGGGGGCACTTCCCCATCCCGGCAGGGTGCCGGAACAGAGACTTTTTGTCCCCCGAATATCCCCTTCGGTGGCGGCGGCGCAGCGGAAATTTTCGTGGAAAAACGTCGACCCCCCAGAGTTTTTAGGTTAGAAGGCTTCTTATAGGCGAAGCCAGAGGTCGAGGGGGTGCCTGGGGCCACCACACCAGGCCCTGGCGCGGCCAGGCCTAGCCCGCGCCTGGGGGGGTGGCCAGCCCCTGGCCCTCCTCTGTCTCGTATTCTGGCTCCGTGATTCTTCTGGAAAAATAGGCACTTTGGCTTTTGTCCCGTCCAATTCCGAGAATATTCATTTTCTGACTTTCTTGGAACCAAAAACAGCAGAAAACAGGCAGTTGGCACTGTGGCTCTTGTTAATAGGTTAGTCCAAGAAATCATATGAAAAGTACTCCAAAGTGTGGACAAAACACAAGAAAGTGGATAAAAACAAGCATGGAGGATCACAAATTATAGATAGATTTTCAATGTATCAACATCCCCAAGCTTAACTCCTGCTCGTCCTCGAGTAGGTAAGTGATAAAAAGAAAGAATAATTTTTGAGGTGACATGCACCATCAAAGACTTGATCAAAATATTTGTAAAACATTCAAATCTGGGATCAAAGTACTTCAATCATAACATGAAAGACAAAGTTCTAGCAATAAGCAAAGAGACTATGATGCAACATGAAAAGGCACAAACAAAAGATTCATGAATAACAATGCTTTGCAAGACGTTTGTTTGTTTCACATAAAGAAAACATAGCATAAAAGTATTCAGCTTGTCCCTCAATAGAGTAGCAAATATAAATGCATAGGACACCTTCAAAGTTCATAAGAGTGACAAGATACAAAAGTTTCAAACAAGCAATAACAAGTTATGCATCAATCAACTAGTCTTGGGACAATGCACATAGAACTAAGAATGGCCACTATGCTCTCAAAGTAGTGCATAAAGATAGAAGGTGGAGACTCAATGTAATGGTGGAAGAAAAGCCTTTGTAAAAGGAAGTAGGGATTCAAGTCTCATAAAGAGCTTCCAAAAATTATGGTACTTATAGCTTTCAGCTCTCATTGCCCCTATCATAAGCATCTTGAAGGTGATTAAGGTTAAAGTGAGACAACTAAGAGGATATGCTTGACAAGTTATAAACCAAAATCTCATGCCCCTTACTTACGAAGACCGATCCTCATGCTACTCAACTTCAGTCACGAGTAAGCTCTTGTCATTGTAAGTATATGTGTATCATTAAGAACCGCCAACGGGGTACCCCTTGCACATGATACGGGAGCTTTCCCATAATCAAAATGACAAGGCAAGAAGACAATGAGCATCTCAGCGATCTTTTTATTTGCTATTTGCATAGGTTTTTATTGAGGATGCTTCATAGAGTGCTCATTATGGTGATGCTGCAATTTTCCACCATGATTAGGCAAGGCTTAGGATAGCGGCCCAGGCGTTTCTCTAACACACATACAAACTCCATGATCTTACAAGTTCCACTTTTATTTCACACCGCCGGGATCCGTAAGCAAAAGAACATGATATCACCGGGGTACAGAGTACAAGTGCAATGTTGAAAGCGTTCCCCATGAAACATGGTTCTGCTAATTTCAACTTATAAAGGGCAAGCATATACGCAACAAAGAAGGACCCAATGGTTCAAGTTACTAGGGGCAAAAAGTAAAGTGTGCCATCAAGTTCGTGAGAGCTTTAATCACTAGTTTTCTCATAACAAGTGGAAGGTAAACAAAAGCATGAATATACTTGGAATAGCATAAGCTAGTAGGTGCGTATGGTGGACTCTTTGGAAAAACTTGGTTTAGGGAGTTGGATGCATGAGTCGAACTCGTACTTTGTTGTGGAGGCTAGCAAAAGACTGGGAGCGACAATTAAGACAGCAATAATGGCCATAATCATGCAGAGTGACAAAACATCATTGATCAAAGCATAAAGTGATACTACAAGTTGAAAACTAAAGGATCATAAAGGCTTATGGTGACTTGAGATAGTCATATCATGGTGTGAGCATGTGCCAAGTCAACCCAAATAAAACATCAAAGGAGAATACCACTACACTATGCTTTAATATGCTAAAACAACGCATGATTCATCCAAGGCACATTAAGCAATCTCAATTGTTTAAAACAAGTCATGATACAGCAAAGAATACTAAGAATAAAGCCAAAAAAATATCAAGCATGGCATGACAAAGCATAGGCCACAGTAAAAAACAAGCTCTCTTTACCACTTAAGCATGAGCTTTCCTACTCTTTTCCAAACCAAACCAAACTATTTGAACACCAATGTATGAATGAGGGGGTCCAACCAATTTATTCAGCAAACTAAGCAAACTAAAAACCAAAACGAAAACGAAAAAGAAGACGCTCCAAGAACAACACAACTGTGCATGAAACAATAAAAATGAAGTGTTTGGAAGAAACCTGAGATTTTTATTGATGAAGAAGGGGATGCCTTGGGCATCCCCAAGCTTTGACGCTTGTACTTCTTGGATATTTCTTGGGGTGACACACGTGGCATCCCCAAGCTTTGACGCTTGTACTTCTTGGATATTTCTTGGGGTGACACACGTGGCATCCCCAAGCTTGAGCTTTAGTCCATCCTTCCTCTCATTACTCATTCCTTCCATACACCTGAAATTTTTTCCTTCATACAAAACTTCATACAATCTTTATTAGCAACATTAGTGTACTTAAGATAAATAAGTCTTAAGTGTAACTACCTTAGTTGCAAGCCCACAGATCTCGCGCATCCCCGTTCCCGGAATCTCTACACCGAGTGATCGTTGCCAACATCATCCGTCTCCTCCACCCAGTATCCATCTTGCGAATACACCTGTTCATCTGAATCAAACAATTTATCGTGTGAGACCCTAGGGGTACTCAGCAAGTCTTTATGCCTCTAAAGGGGACATATACCTGGGGTGACGCAATTGCAGCAAAAGATAATAACTAACAAGCCTATAGATACTCGCTAACCATCCGCCTAACCAAAGATAGACGGATGTCCGTTAATTAAGAACAACAGTTATAACAATATAATTAACAGATCCATCCTCCTTCTCGCTTACCAACGAGAAAGCGGTCGAACAACCCATCCGTTGGTAGTTTTATTAACCATTCCATGAGTATGGCACTGTTTACTAATCAGGTATTTAGTCAGATTAAAAGCGGTACTTTAGTTATACTTGTCTATGATCGAGAAACTGTGCTCCAAGTCGTCCATAACGGCGGACACGGCTTTCAGAAAGATTTACCCTGCAAGGGTGCACAAATAGAAACACACACTCGATCAACCTCCAAAAACCAACTCAAAACCCAACGAGGCATTCACGACAAAGCGATCATAGGATTCAGGAATATTTCAGGGGGCCACCCCACTAAGCTACCCGCAACGAAGTTGGCCAGCTCCGGAACGGACCCAGGGTTTGCGATGACGGCTGTAAACGACTGGGAACCCGAAAATATGACTGGGCTTGCCGATACCGTGAAAACGTGGCGCGATCCAAAACAGTACAGGTGCTCCACGCACAATCTTAAATAAAACAGTAAGCATGGCATAAGTACATAATAGTAACAAAGCCCCAAACTACTTGTGGCCCCAAGAAATAGAAATGAATCAAGCTCTGGCTCAGGGGGGTCCATAAGGCCTCCCGGATGTGGATAGTGCGTATAGCCAAGGAACATGAATCAAGTACTCAAGGTCCTACGGGACACAAGTGAGCATGAAAAACCAAATAGCAGATATTGCTCACTGATGCCTCTTTCATTAGTTATCCCATTACTACTCAGGTTAAGTTGTTTAGGTACCTCGTTATTCATCAGATACTCACATACCCTACACATGCTTTTCTACGACTCGCATGGCTCAAACAACTCCTGTAGTAATGGCTCATGGGATTGAGGAACAGGCTTGGTGGGATTTAAAAGTAAAGGCTATGCAGTACTTGGGATTCAATTTAATGCAATCGTGACTCAATGATGCAAGAATAAGATAGAGGCAATAGGTACTATATGTATGCAAGCATGTGGTAGTGCTTCCCTGGCAACTCAGTTGAAGCGAGAGATGGATCTGGGTAGAACTCCTGTGATTCCTGACAATTCTCCTACTGGGCGTCTATTCGAATAGGAACCAAACAAACAAGGGCCCACATAAATAAGTGCACAAGCATATGAATTAAAATGCGACAAGCAAACAAGCATGCCATGATGAATGATGCACAATTTACATGGCAATAAAGTAGCATAGCATGGGTGAGGTGCGGGGACAAGAATAATTCATTTTATTATTTATTTGATCATGTTTTATTGCGATAAACAGTTCTGATTTTTATTAATGACATGATGCATACTTCAATTCAGAACAAGGAATGCATAGATAGAACGGGCTCGTCGCGTTGATCGATTTAGACATATTATTTGTCAAATTTGGAGTTATAGATTTAAATTTATTAATTAATTAAGAAAAGGGCATTTTATTGTAATTTTAATCACCTCGAAAATTTAAAATGCTCAAATAATATTTTGAATGGCGTATTTGAATTCCTCACATTTTTCTGATTCCAAAACATATATCATTTGTATTATTTGGATTTACAAATTAAAAGTTATTAAATACAGATTTGAATTTAAATTTAAACATTTCCTGAAATTGTTTTATTAAAACAGATATACGGAAAAACTTTTTATACTCGACCTCTCCTAGCCACAGTCATAGACAGGTGGGACTGACGGCCTCATGGGTCCACTGCGCGTGCGGCCAGCCGGTGGGCGACACGTGGTGGATCCGGGGACTGCGGGTTGGGGTTTACGAAATACCGGGGACCTGTTTGCAAAACTGCCATGGGAGGCTGTCTGGTGGGCCTCGAAGGATTGCGGTTTGAGGCCAAAAAGTGTGGGGGGTATGTGCAAAGCGTGTGCTGCTACTGTGGATCTTCTCACGCTGTCTGTCGAAACTGACGGACAGAGCGGCGTCAGGGACGGTGCGCGGTGCGGGGGTTCGAACCCGCGACCACGGCGAGCGTGCAGAGAATGGAGCCAGTGCGGTGAGGTAGGGGTTGCTGACAGGGAGTAGCTAGACGGCTAGATCTACCTCTGCGTCGCCACGGTCTAGAAACCGACCGCGAACGCCGGCGCGCAGAGAGCATTTGACGGAGCGATCGACGCGACCAGGACACGACTGCGACGGCGAGGATGTCTGGGAGGGTCGGGCGCTCACCGCGGGCTCATTGGCAGGCTCGGATCGGGAAAAGGAGCAGCAGGGCGACGGCGTTGCAGGAGCACTCGGAGCTAGGGTTTCTCGTCGGCGTCGCGGTACTGCGGCAGGTCCGGGGCTTCTCCTCCTCGCTGGCGTGTACGGGGACGTCGCCGGGGCTGCGGCGGGCTTCCTCGACACCCAAGATCGCCACGCCACCGGATGTAACGACGAGGAGATGGAGAAGGCCGACGGTGGACGGCAACGGAGGAGAGAGGGGTACCAGCAGTTGGTGGGGAGGAGAAGGGCGAGGAAGGGCAGGCCCTGGGGATCTGGGGCTGCTACCAGACGAGGGAGAGGGAGTAGATAGGGACGGGGAGAGAGGGTGCCGTGGGGCTCGGGTTGGAAAGCAAAAGGTGGCTCGTCCACCTTTTGTTCCTCCACCTCACGTGCTCGTCGCGGCTAGGCAAGGGGGGCGGAGAGGGGCTGCCAGGTGGGCCAGGGTGAGGACAAGGAGAGGCAGGCTCGGGTGGCCCCTTTGTGGCAGAGAGAGAGGGAGAAGGAGAGGGGGAGGCTCGGGTGTAGCTAGGGTTACCCTCGGCTAGGGTTTAGGAGAAGGGGTAGATGGGGTAGCTCGGGTGTGGGCCAGCATGGCAGGGAGAGAATGGTGGTGAGGGTGGGATGGTAGGCTCGGCAAAGGGGGTGGTGGTTAGAGCTAGGGCGGTTAGGGTTTTAAGAGAGGGAAAAGAGAGAGAGGGTGGGACATGGGTTTAGGATTTGATTTTTTTAAAAACAAGCAAAAAGGAATGATGAGGAGGAGGGGAAGATGTAGAACATTTTATATGTGACAAGCAAAGCCACATCCATGCATGATGGATCAAGAAGAGGGTGGAAGGAAGATAGAGAAAAGTTTAGGGTTTTGGTGCACAGGGAAAAGAGAGACAAGATAGTGAGAGTGTGATTTTAAGAGCAAAAGAATAGAGTTTACTTGACATGATCCCAAGAGAACATGATCCACTCCAAAAATAAATAAAAACCATAGGATCAAATATGGTGGTGATCTTGCATGGCCCATGCATAATCATTAAATGCCATGTTTTCTTCTTGTCAAAACAATAGATAATTCACATTACATTTATTCACATGCATTCCAAAAATATGGATCTAGGCCAAACCAAAAGATAGAATTGGATCCCTCCCAACTCACATGAGCTAGATTAAATGCCAAAAGAAAGTAAAAGCTCCTGGGTACATAGGATGGTGGAATTATAAGGTGGTGACAAAGAAAGGTGATGGAGTTGAATAAAAGACATGCCCCCAACTCAACTTGGGCATCAAGCATTCATCAAGAACCAAATACAATATAGCAAGAGCCAAATACAATTACCAATGCATATTGGGAAAGAACCAAATGGAAAAGGGTTTTATATGATGCTCAAATGCAAGGTGGCATGATGACATGAGCATGATATAATTATGATGCAACAATTATATGTGGAAAGTAGCCATTATATTACTAAACCATGTAGCATTACATATGTTAGACAGATGGGATGCTACAACTCTCCCCCACTAAACAGGAATCTCGCCCCGAGATTCTAGGAAGAAGAAGAAGACACAAAGAGGGAAGGATACTTGGCACGGAGCTCATCCTCGCGTTCCCAAGTGGCTTCATCAACGGAATGGTGCGACCACTGCACCTTGCAGAACTTGATGGACTTGTTGCGAGTCCTTCTTTCTGTGAATTCCAGTATTTTTGTGGGGTGTTCTTGATAAGACAGATCTTCTTGGAGATTGATGAGTTCATGGTCCACGGTCCTGCCGGGATCCTTGAAGCACTTCTTGAGTTGAGATATATGGAAAACATCATGGACCTTGAGTTTTTCAGGGAGCTCAAGAGCATACGCAACTTCTCCTCTTCTTCCACGAATTTTGAAAGGACCGATGTATCTAGGAGCCAACTTTCCTTTGATACCAAACCGGTGCGTGCCTCTCATGGGAGTGACACGAAGGTAAACGAGATCACCAGGAACATACTCCATGTACATGTGCTTTCTGTCATAATTGCTCTTTTGGCGACTTTGAGCACTATTTAGGTTTTCAAGAATGATGTGAACCTTCTCCTCCGCTTGAGTTACAATGTCGAGGCCAAACAATATTCTTTCACCTGCGCCCGACCAACCAATCGGAGTTCTGCATTTGCGACCATAGAGAGCCTCAAATGGTGCCATCTTTAGACTTTTCTGGAAGCTGTTGTTGTAAGAGAATTCAGCATAAGGAAGGCATTCTTCCGACTTCATGCCGAAAGAGGTAACGCAAGCACGGAGCATATCTTCCAGAATCTGATTGATCCTTTCAACTTGTCCTTGCGACTGAGGGTGGTAAGCTGTGCTGAAGTTCAATTTTGTTCCCAAAGCATTTTGGAAACTTCCCCAGAACTTGGAAGTGAAGATGCTTCCACAGTCTGAACTGATTTCAAGTGGAACCCCATACAGAGAGACAATTCTGTTGATATAGAGCTCAGCCAACTGAATTGCAGAAATTGTTTCCTTGACGAGAAAGAAGTGAGCCACTTTAGAAAGCCTGTCGATGACAACAAAGATTGCATTGTTGCCCTTCTGCGATCTTGGAAAACCAGTGATGAAGTCCATCTCTACTTTCTCCCATTTCCATTTCGGAGGCTTCAATGGCTGTAGAAGACCGGAAGGTTTTTGATGGACAGCTTTAACTCTGCGGCAGACATCACACTCCGAGACATACTTGGCACAATATCGTTTCAACCTAGGCCACCAATATTGTGTTTTCAAGTCCATGTACATCTTAGTGCTGCCAGGGTGGATAGAAAGAACAGAATCATGCGCCTCCTTGAGAACTTGCTCTCTTAAACCCGGGTAGTTCGGAACAAACATCCGGTGTTCAAAGAAAAGAGTGCCTTGGTCGTCAACGTGGAAGGACTCATACTTCGGAAGCTTAATGTTGGAGATGATCTTTTTAGTGTAAGGATTACCAAGTTGAATGGAGCGAACTTTTTATTCCAAGAGTGGGGTTGCTAGAAAGTTCAGAAGATACCCTTGATCCACAATTTCAAGGTTGAGCTTGCGGAATTCCTCACACAAGAGAGGCTGTTGTTCTTCCACCATGAGGTTGTTGACATAAGCTTTTCGGCTGAGAGCATCCGCCATGACATTAGCTTTGCCCGGAGTGTAGTTGATGGTCAAATCGAAATCATTAATTTCTTCAATCCACCTCCTCTGATGAAGGTTGAGATCAGGCTGTGTGAAGATATACTTCAAACTCTTGTGATCAGAAAAGATCTCACAATGGTTGCCAAGCAAGTAGTGCCTCCATACTTTCAAGGCAAATACAACTGCTACGAGCTCGAGGTCATGTGTAGGATAGTTGATCTCATGCGTCTTCAACTGTCGAGAGGCATAAGCAACAACTTATTTTTCTTGCATAAGGACCGCACCCAATCCTTGCAATGAGGTGTCACAGAATATCTGGAAAGGCTTTGATTTATCTAGAGGAACCAAGACTGGTCTGGAAGTGAGCTTCTCTTTGAGTGTTTCAAAGCTTGCTTGACATGCAGGAGTCCAAAGGTATTTCTTGCCTTTCTTGAGGAGATCGGTAAGAGGCTTCGCAATCTTCGAGAAGTTCTGAACGAAGCGACGACAATAACTAGCCAAACCAAGGAAACTCCAGACTTCTTTGACATTTTTGGGTGGAAGCCAGTCAACAATTGTCTTAATAGTTTCTAGGTTGACGGAAATGCCCTTGGCAGAGATGACGTGACCAAGGTAGGTGACTTGAGGCAGCCAGAACTCACACTTGGAGAACTTTGCATACAGGCGGTTCTCACGAAGCTTGTTTAGGACACACCGAAGGTGTTCTTCATGTTCTTCCTTTGACTTAGAATAGACTAGAATGTCATCCAGATAGACCACAACGAACTTATCAAGATACTCCATGAAAACCGAGTTCATAAGCCTCGAGAAGGTGGCAGGTGCATTGGTGAGACCGAAGGACATGACCGTGTACTCATACAGGCCATAGCGGGTGGTGAAAGCTGTTTTGGGAATATCTTCCTTGCGAATCTTGATTTGATGGTACTCACTTCTCAAATCCAGCTTAGAGAATACCACAGCTCCAGCTAGCTGATCAAAGAGATCAATAATCCGCGGAAGGGGATATTTATTCTTGATGGTTTTAGCATTGAGCGCCCGATAGTCAACACAAAGTCTATCAGTCTTGTCTCGCTTCTTCACAAAGATGGTTGGGCTACCCCAAGAAGAAGTACTGTGCTGAATGAAACCCAACTTCTCTTGTTCATCAAGCTGACGTTTGAGTTCAGCTAACTCAGCAGGACCCATTTTATAAGGCCGCTTGGAGATAGGAGCGGTACCAGGTTCAAGTTCAATCACAAACTCGACCTCACGATCAGGAGGCATACCCGGTAACTCTTCAGGAAAGACATCTGGGAACTCACAGACCACCGGAACACTCTGAATAGCTTCCATAGCATCATCATTCAGAGCCGCCAAAGAGAAAAGTTGAATTGCAGGAGTCAGACTTGGAGAAACCGAGCGTTCAGCACAATCAATCACAGCTGCATTTGCTGTTAACCAATCCATGCCGAAGATAACATCAATGTCAGAATTCCCCAGAATAATTAAGGAAGCCAGAAACGAAGAACTACCAATCTCAATTTGATTGTTATGGCTGATTTTAGAAGCCCTCATGTTTGATCCAGGAGATTGCACCATGAGGCGAGTTGGTAAAGCATCAGAAGGTAACCCATTACTCTCCGCAAACTTGTATGACACGAATGAATGTGATGCACCAGAATCAAATAAAACTCGTGCAGGAACTGAGTTAATAGGAAGCATACCCATCACAACTCCAGGTGCATGCTCAGCTTGAGCGACGTTGACACAGTTGGAACGAGTAACCGTAGACCCGGGCTTGGTGTTGATGTTGAGAGCCCGAGGTGGAGGTGCACGAACCAGAGAAGAACTTGCCGCAGGTCTTGGAGGTGGTGGTGGAAGAGCTTTGTTGTTCATAGGACAATTCCAGTGCTGGTGCCCAGTGTTTCCACAAGTATAGCAAGCACCAGGTGGACGTGGAGCAACATAGCCAGGGACTCCGCCAGGCGCTCCATGGTAGTTGTGGTTGTAGCCCCTAGGAGCCACAGTGAAGGAGTTTGGTGGCCTTGCCGCGTAGCTTGACGGTCTTGGTGGAGCCGAGAGCGACGGTGGGGTGTTAGGAACCCAGACACGGCGCTTAGAAGGAGCTGTCATAGCTGAAGAGCTTGCTGCATCGCGGCTGTGTTTCTTTGACTCCTCAAACACTTGCCTACTTTCTTCTTCCTACAGAGCTGTATGTTGGAGTTCTAGAAAAGACCCCGGCCTTGCATGAGTGATTGCATATTTGATGGATGCATTGAGTCCTTGCATGAACCTCTTTTGCTTCGTCTTGTCATCAGAGATCTCATCACCACCATACCGATAAAGGTTCATGAAGTTTCTGATGTAGGTATTGACATTGTCATTGCCCTGCTTGAGGTTGAGAAACACTTCCTTCATCCTTTCCATGACAATTTATGACAGATGTTGCTCTTTGAAAGCCACAGTGAATTGCTCCCAAGTAGGCTGAAAACCAAAGAGGTCTTCCTTGAGGTAATTTTCCCACCACAGAGCTGCATCTCCCTTCAGAAGGTGAGTGGCACATTTTACCCATTCTTGTTCAGGAACATTCGTAGTCATCAGCAGCCTTGACATTTCACGCAGCCAATCATCAGCATCAAGTGGCTGATCAGACACCTCAAATTGGCGTGGGTTGAACTTCAGAAAACTCTTGATGTCTCCACGCTTGGGAGGTGGAGGTAGCGGAACAAACTCATTCCTCCTGACACTTTCTTCGAATCGCTGCTGGTTCTACTGCATTGTTCCCAAGGCATTTGCAATACTTGCCAACGCAGCCGCCAGTTCAGGTGGTATGTCCTCCTCAGAACGGCGTGGTGGTGCCATCCTGTGATTGATATAAAACACAAGTCAGTACTATAATGGAGAATAATAATAATCCAAAATAGTACCAAAATGGAATTAACCAAGATTAAAGGATACAATTCACTGATATGATATTAAAATATCAACAAAGTTCAACGCACCTAGAAGATATTAAGCATATCGCACACGACTGAACAAGGAGTGTGGTACACAAGCTAACAAAGAAAAAAATTCTGCAATTTTCGGCATTAAAATACAACTACATGCGCAAAACCACTTAACGAATCAAGATTAGTACTCTACTGATTCAATATACAAGAGCGAATGATAAAAGTAGTGGTATGGTTGCGATTCCATCCCGCACTCAAATCATTACTCCGCGCATGAATAAGTAAAACACATATCCCAACACCTTCTTCTTAAGATGAACCTAAAGATTAGTAACTACGGAAACGAACACCCCAAACAAGATAGCGTCGGATAACAAAGAGTAAGACAGATCGCACCGGTATACAACGAATTAGATAGATCGCGTCGGTTTACAAAGGCCTGTCGGTATGGAATGTACCAACAGTTGATAACCAAAAGGCAGATAGCGATAGCAAGTTGGATGCCACAGATAGACAAGGAATTCACACACACACACACACTCACACAACCTATGGTACTACGGAACCCAGAACACGTGAATCCTAGTTTGAATTTTTAGAAGAGGATTGAAAACGTTACACTCCCTTACCAGAAAAAGGGTGGGTGGGTGGGTAAGAAGAAAAATGGAAGCAGTCCTACTCTCACGTTTTGTTTTTCCCTAGTATACATAGCTACCAAAAATATTTGCTAGACTGACAATGACCATTTGGTTGAGACCCTGAAGGGCGGGATGGCTCTGATACCAATTGTAACTACCTCGGTGAATTACGCTCTTAGTTGCAAGCCTGGATGAGCGAAAGTGGTTAAAATAGTATGGTGGGGCCTAGGGGCCACTCACAGGTAGACCTTTCGGCCGTCCTAACCACTTTCAGAACATCGGGACAAGAACGAGCGGCGTAATCGGCAGGCGAAGGGATCAACTACATACACAAGTGAGTATGTATGCAAGCCACATACAACAATCCTCAGAGCCATTCCATCTAAAAGAAATAGAAATATTGCAACGCCATAAGGCAAGATCCAAATATCCTAGATAGATATAATAGTTTCGGATATCTCCTCATACATCAAACATCAGAGTATCAGGCGGAAGCGGAAAACAAGACCCGAGTACGGATAAGAAGCAAATCGGCATAAGATGCCACATAAATAAACACATCCCGCCCACAGATCTCGCAGATCCCCGTTCCCGGAATCTCTACACCGAGTGATCGTTGCCAACATCATCCGTCTCCTCCACCCAGTATCCATCTTGCAAATACACCTGTTCATCTGAATCAAACAATTTATCGTGTGAGACCCTAGGGGTACTCAGCAAGTCTTTATGCCTCTAAAGGGGACATATACCTGGGGTGACGCAATTGCAGCAAAAGATAATAACTCACAAGCCTATAGATACTCGCTAACCATCCGCCTAACCAAAGATACACGGATGTCCGTTAATTAAGAACAACAGTTATAACAGTATAATTAACAGATCCATCCTCCTTCACGCTTACCAACGAGAAAGCGGTCGAACAACCTATCCATTGGCAGTTTTATTAACCATTCCATGAGTATGGCACTATTTACTAATCAGGTATTTAGTCAGATTAAAAGCAGGACTTTAGTTATACTTGTCTATGATCGAGAAACTGTGCTCCAAGTCGTCCATAACCGCGGACACGGCTTTCAGAAAGATTTACCCTGCAGGGGTGCACAAATAGCAACACACACTCGATCAACCTCGGAAAAACCAACTCAAAACCCAACGAGGCATTCACGACAAAGCGATCACAGGATTCAGAAATATTTCAGGGGGCCACCCCACTAAGCTACCCACAACGAAGTTGGCCGGCTCCGGAACGGACCCAGGGTTTGCGACGACGGTTGTAAACGACTGGGAACCCGAAAATATGACTGGGCTTGCCGATACCGCGAAAACGTGGCGCGATCCAAAACAGTACAGGTGCTCCACGCACAATCTTAAATAAAACAGTAAGCATGGCATAAGTACAGAATAGTAACAAAGCCCCAAACTACTTGTGGCCCCAAGAAATAGAAATGAATCAAGCTCTGGCTCAGGGGTGTCCATAAGGCCTCCCGGATGTGGATAGTGCGAATAGTCAAGGAACAGGAATCAAGTACTCAGGGTCCTACGGGACACAAGTGAGCATGAAAAACCAAATAGCAGATATTGCTCACCGATGCCTCTTTCATTAGTTATCCCATTACTACTCAGGTTAAGTTGTTTAGGTACCTCGTTATTCATCAGACACTCACATACCCTACACATGCTTTTCTACGACTCGCATGGCTCAAACAACTCCTGTAGTAATGGCTCAAGGGATTGAGGAACAGGCTCGGTGGGGTTTAAAAGTAAAGGCTATGCAGTACTTGGGATTCAATTTAATGCAATCGTGACTCAATGATGCAAGAATAAGATAGAGGCAATAGGTACTATATGTATGCAAGCATGTGGTAGTGCCTGCCTGGCAGCTCAGTTGAAGCGAGAGATGGATCTGGGTAGAACTCCTGTGATTCCTGATAATTCTCCTGCTGGGCGTCTATTCGAAGAGGAACCAAACAAACAAGGGCCCACATAAATAAAGTGCACAAGCATATGCATTAAAATGCGACAAGCAAACAAGCATGCCATGATGAATGATGCACAATTTACATGGCAATAAAGTAGCATAGCATGGGTGAGGTGCGGGGACAAGAATAATTCATTTTATTATTTATTTGATCAAGTTTTATTGCGATAAACAGTTCTGATTTTTATTAATGACATGATGCATACTTCAATTCAGAACAAGGAATGCATAGATAGAACGGGCTCGTCGCGCTGATCGATTTAGACATATTATTTGTCAAATTTGGAGTTATAGATTTAAAGTTATTAATTAATTAAGAAAAGGGCATTTTATTGTAATTTTAATCACCTCGAAAATTTAAAATGCTCAAATAATATTTTGAATGGCGTATTTGAATTCATCACATTTTTCTGATTCCAAAATCTATATCATTTGTATTATCTGGATTTACAAATTAAAAGTTATTAAAAACAGATTTGAATTTGAATTTAAACATTTCCTGAAATTGTTTTATTAAAACAGATAAACGGAAAAACTTTTTATACTCGACCTCTCCTAGCCACAGTCACAGACAGGTGGGGCTGGCGGCCTCATGGGTCCACTGCGCGCGCGGCCAGCCGGTGGGCGACACGTGGTGGATCCGGGGACTGCGGGTTGGGGTTTACGAAATACCACGGACCTGTTTGCAAACCTGCCACGAGAGGTTGTCTGGTGGGCCTCGAAGGATTGCGGGTTGAGGACAAAAAGTGTGGGGGGGTATGTGCAAAGCGCGCGCTGCTACTGTGGATCTTCTCGCGCTGTCTGTCGAAACTGACGGACAGAGCGGCGTTAGGGACGGTGCGCGGTGCGGGGGTTCGAACCCGCGACCACAGCAAGCGCGCAGAGAACGGAGCCAGTGCGATGAGGTGGGGGTTGCTGACAGGGAGTAGCTAGGCGGATAGATGTACCTCTGCGACGCCACGGTCTGGAAACCGACTACGAATGCCGGCGCGCAGAGAGCGTTCGACGGGGCCATCGACGCGACCAGGACACAACTGCGACAGCGATGATGTCTGGGAGGGTCGTGCGCTCACCGCGGGCTCGTTGGCGGGCTCGGATCGGGATGGGGAGCAGCAGGGCGATGGTGTTGCAGGCGCACCCGGAGCTAGGGTTTCTCCTCGGCGTCGCGGTACTGCGGCAGGTCCGGGGCTTCTCCTCCTTGCTGGCGTGTACGGGGACGTCGTCGAGGCTGCGGCGGGCTTCCTCGACACCCAAGATCGCCACGCCACCGGCTGTAACGACGAGGAGATGGAGAAGGCCGACGGTGGACGGCAGCGGAGGAGAGAGGGGTAGCAGCAGTTGGTGGGGAGGAGAAGGGCGAGGAAGGGCAAGCCCTAGGGATCTGGGGCTGCTACCAGATGAGGGAGAGGGAGTAGATAGGTACGGGGAGAGAGGGTGCTGTGGGGCTCGGGTTGGAAAGAAAAAGGTGGCTCGGCCACCTTTTGTTCCTCCACCTCACGTGCTCATCGCGGCTAGGCAAGGGGAGGTGGCGGACAGGGGATGCCAGGTGGGCCAGAGTGAGGACAAGGAGAAGCAGGCTCGGGTGGCCCCTTTGTGGCAGAGAGAGAGGGAGAAGGAGAAGGGGAGGCTCGGGTGTAGCTAGGGTTACCCTCGGCTAGGGTTTAGGAGAAGGGGTAGATGGGGTAGCTCGGGTGTGGGCCAGCATGGTAGGGAGAGAATGGTGGTGAGGGTGGGATGGTAGGCTAGGCAAAGGGGGTGGTGGTTAGAGCTAGGGTGGTTAGGGTTTTAAGAGAGGGAAAAGCGAGAGAGGGTGGGACATGGGTTTAGGATTTGATTTTTTTTTAAAAAACAAGCAAAAAGGAATGATGAGGAGGAGGGGAAGATGTAGAGCCTTTTATATGTGACAAGCAAAGCCACATCCATGCATGATGGATCAAGAAGAGGGTGGAAGGAAGATAGAGAAAAGTTTAGGGTTTTGGTGCACAGGGAAAAGAGAGACAAGATAGTGAGGGTGTGATTTTAAGAGCAAAAGAATAGAGTTTACTTGACATGATCCCAACAGAACATGATCCACTCCAAAAACAAATAAAAACCAAAGGATCAAATATGGTGGTGATCTTGCATGGCCCATGCATAATCATTAAATGCCATGTTTTCTTCTTGTCAAAACAATAGATAATTCACATTACATTTATTCACATGCATTCCAAAAATATGGATCTAGGCCAAACCAAAAGATAGAATTGGATCCCTCCCAACTCACATGAGCTAGATTAAATGCCAAAAGAAAGTAAAAGCTCCTGGGTACATAGGATGGTGGAATTATAAGGTGGTGACAAAGAAAGGTGATGGAGTTGAATAAAAGACATGCCCCCAACTCAACTTGGGCATCAAGCATTCATCAAGAACCAAATACAATATAGCAAGATCCAAATACAATTACCAATGCATATGAGGAAATAACCAAATGGAAAAGGGTTTTATATGATGCTCAAATGCAATGTGGCATGATGACATGAGCATGATATAATTATGATGCAACAATTATATGTAGAAAGTAGCCATTATATTACTAAACCATGTAGCTTTACATATGTTAGATAGATGGGATGCTACATTAAGGTTCAGTTCTAACACCAAATAAACTCCCATTAGAACACTAGCTACTGTAGCACTTCCCTCAAAAATCTCAATTCCCCAAAAGAACTCAAAAAGGAACCAACAAGAAGCAAATGCAGAAAATGGCAGAAATCTGTCAAAACAGACCAGCAGGTAAAGACGAAGTTTTTCGAAGACATTCTGTTGCTTAAATCAAAAAGTGTTGAACTAACAAAAGTTAGATAACAACCTGGGTCAGAAGTACAAAACATTACAACTCAATCCGACGTACAGAGCTCTCTCAGGAATTTTTACGGTGAAGCACAAAAATCTGTTTCGGGATAGCAACTTTTCCAATCATTACTTCTCTCTCACTAGAGGTTACTCTTGGCACAAAAGAAAATAAAAAGGATAAAGAGCGGTTATTACAGAGGTAATAACTTCCAAGACTCATCTAAAACTCTTGGGTTATCTCCAAACAAGTACTTTTCCTTAACGCCTTTAAGTTAGGCATAAGAAGCAAAAACTAAAATGGATAGAATAGAAGTAAGCGGAGATAATCATGGTGAAAACATTGTTTTGTTCAATGAAATCCTTTTGTTAACAAGGTTGATCAGGTCTTGTTACCAAAACAATTCCATATGAGACAAAACTTTGTATCCCACTAATGATTATGTTACCTCAACTTTGATAGCAATGGTCCCAATCATAATAGTTTCACATTTTTCTCTTCGTATGGGACAATATATTTCTCCAACTTGAATGCCCTCAACATGTTCAATTGAATTCAATCTATAAGTCCTTTCAATCTTCTTGAGGAAATAGACAATGTGTTCATTGAAGGTCACCTTTCCTTGATTACAATTAATAACAGCTTCTGCAGTATTTAAGAAAAAGGCTCCCAAGAATAATAGACATATTATCATCCTCAGGCATAAAAGTTTGAGAGGATGCTCTCATAAGAAATATGAGTTGAAGTAAAAGAGAGCATCAAGAAGCATTCAAAACACATTTAAGTCTAACCCACTTCCTATGCATAGGAATAATGTATGCAAATAAATTCGCAAAGAACAAAGTGACAGGCATAGGAAGATAAAACAAGAGTGACTTCAAAACTTTCAGCACATAGAGAGGTGTTTCTATACCATGAAAACTTCTACAACCATATTTTCCTCTCTCATAATAATTTTCAGTAGCCTCATGAATAAACTCAACAATATAACTATCACCTAAAGCATGCTCTTCATGATCTACAAGCACTAGAGCTTTATCATAAACACTATCAAGAGAAACCTCAGGAACATAACATTCATTCTCCTTTAGTAAGCAAGGGGGACAATAAAATAATGTAAGGGATAAAGAGTTACTCTCATTAGAAGGTAGGCATGGGTAGCTAATCCATTCTTCCTCCTTTTGTTCATCACTCTCCTCCTCTTTTTCATCTAATGAGATTTCAGGTTCATCAATTTCTTCTTCCATAGGATCCTGCAAGGCATTAATCTCTTCCATTTGTGGAAAGCATCTATTAAAATATTCAAGAATATTGTCATTTTCATCCTTGTAATTATCAAATCAAAATTTAAGCATACCATACACCTCATATTTGTAAGGTGAATCATCAATATTTTCAAGCAAACTAGCAAGTTCAAAAGCACCCTTCCAAGCAATAAATTCTTCAATTTGTTCTGCATCATAAAAGTCATAAATTCCTTTAGCATAGGAAGATATGGTATTATTATCACTATACTCACATTGAAAAGGGAGGTGTTTATACCTCTTTCTGCAACAAGACTCATCACAGCAATAAGTAACATTATAAGTAGAGCACACGTTCCTAGCAATGGTATACAATCTATCAATTTGTTCCCATAAGTGTTTCCCTTTTTGTGACAAGCGGTGTTCCTTATAATAATCTTTTTGATCATCTGTGAACCCACCTTGCCAATAAGATTCAGTTTCAAAGAAACCAACCATTGACATCAAGCATGCTAAAGCAAGACAATAACAGACCAACAAAAATAACAACTAGAGTAGGAACTAATTTTTTTTTGTATTTTCAATAAAGGAAGAAGCAAACAAGGCAGAAATAAACTTAGCTTGAACAATAGTGAATCCAAGTGAACTTGATAAATAAAGCTATGCTCCCCGGCAACGGCACCAGAAAATCTTCTTGATGACCCACAAGTATAGGGGGTGTATCGCAGTATTTTCAAGGGAATTGAAACCCAATTTATTGATTCGACACAAGGGGAGCCAAAGAATACTTATCAGCCTTAACAACTGAGTTGTCAATTCAGCTGCACCTGGAAACAATCTTGCTCACAGCAGTTTATCAGTAGCAATAGTTTTGTAGTAGGAATAGTAAAGTAACAGTAGTAGCAAAGCAAAGACAGTAGTAACAAAAGCAGTAAACAGTGGGATTCGAGTGCGGTAGACATAGGGATGGACGGACGGGCGTTGCATGGACAAGACAATTCACATAGCAATCAGAACATAGGGAAATTGCAGATAAATAAGATAAAGCACCCAAGTACTAGACAATCCTAGGCATGTGTTCCATATATAGTCATACATGCTCGCAATGAGAACTTGCACAACATGTTTTGTCCTGCCAGCCCGTTTGCAGCGGGGCCTCTAGGGAACTACTGGCAATTAAGGTGCTCCTTTTAATAGAGCACCCGAGCAAAGCATTAACACTCCATGAACACATGTGATCCTCACATCAAAGCCTTTCCCTTCCGGCTACCCCGATTTCTGTCACTTCGGGACCATAGGTTCCGGACAACGACGTGTGTATACAACTTGTAGATAAGACCCAAAACAATACTATCATGATGAATCAATAATAAGTTCAGATCTGAAATCATGGCACTCGGGCCCTAGTGACAAGCATTAAGCACAACAAGTTTGCAACAAAGTCATAAAGCACTAATAAAAGATACTAGGCACTATGCCCTAACAATCTGATGCCATTACATGAACGATCTCATCCAATCCCTACCATCCCCATAGCCTACAGCGGGGGATTACTCACTCATAGATGGAAGAAACATGGATGGTCGATGAAGATGATGGTGGGGATCGATGGAGATGGCTCCGGGGGCACTTCCCCGTCCCGGCAGGGTGCCGGAACAGAGACTTTTTTTCCCCGAATCTCCCTTTCGGTGGCGGTGGTGCAACGGAACTTTTCGTGGAAAAACTTCGAACCCCCCCGGAGTTTTTAGGTCAGAAGGCTTCTTATAGGCGAAGAGAGAGGTCGAGGGGGTGCCTAGGGCCACCACACCAGGCCCTGGCGCGGCTAGGCCTAGCCCGCGCCTGGGGGGTGTGGCCAGCCCCTGGCCCTCCTCCGTCTCATATTCTGGCTCCGTGAGTCTTCTGGAAAAATAGGCACTTTGGCTTTTGTCCCATCCAATTCTGAGAATATTCATTTTTTGAATTTCCTGGAACCAGAAACAGCAGAAAACAGGCAGCTGACACTATGGCTCTTGTTAATAGGTTAGTCCAAGAAATCATATGAAAAGTACTCCAAAGTGTGGACAAAACACAAGAAAGTGGATAAAAACAAGCATGGAGCATCAAAAATTATAGATACATTTGCAATGTATCAACCAGTAGCCCACTGAACTTGAGCATGGGTTCGAGGAGGAGTAGCAAACAAGGAAGCAGTCTTGGCAACAACAGTGGGGCAGCCTCTGGAAGCCTTAGTTTGCTCAATAGCGGTAGAGATTGGGTCAACAACGGCCAGATCAACAACAACATGGGGACGACCAGTACCTGCAAATTCTAGAGCAGGGGTTTGCACAACTTGAGCACGGTTTCTAGGAGGAGCAGCACACAAGGCAGTACTGTTGGCAACAACAGTGGGGCAGTCTACGGAAGCCTTAGTTTGCTCAAGAGCAGCATGGATTGGGTCAGCAGTAGCCAGAGCAACAACACCATGGGGATGACCAGTACCAGCAGATTCCAGAGCAGAGTTTTGCACAACAGCAATACGGGGACTCCTATGAGGAGGTTGCCTGATAGAAGCATGGCACGAATGAGGAACCACATTTTTCTTAATAGCAACATGGTTCGAGTTAGACCACCTTGTCCAATAATAAATGGGAGACTCCTAGTAGCAGCAGCTTCCACATCCAGTATTTTACAATTCAACATAAACACGCAAAGCCCATGAAACTATTTCATCAACCCAATTAGCTGACTGTCACACATTATAGGAACAATGATGCCTCGTTCATCCATGAAGTTGAACCGTGTAGTCTGCTCCAGCCCCATTTCAGCATGTTCACGCACAACAACAACCATACCAAGGATAATGCATAACTACGCAGGCGCTACTTTCATCTTCAGACTATGAGGTTGATTCTACTTGCTCTTCCCATCTACTAATTTAATTTGGTAGCCATAGAGGGTGACCATAACCGTGTATTTGGGTTCAACGGAGATCCTACTTGATAGAAAATTGGGGACAAAAGATAAGAATTGTTTGTCAGCGTTGTGCTAGCAAACAATTCTTGGTTCGATCTATCTCTATAATACCAATAGCCAGCTAGCAGTTATAGATAGTGCAAATAGAAAAGAGAAGAGTAGCTCACTCGCAATTAGCCAGAACTACTTCGTCCTCAGTAATAGGATCTGCCATCCTTAGTGTTGCTCAGCTCGTAAGTGGAAGAGGTAGGCTAGAGCATCACAACGGTGGCCACGACATTGGGCATTGGAGCTTGGGATCAGCGAGTGGGTGTAGAAACTTGGCGCTAGAAGTCAAATGTCCGAAGGTCGTTCTGGTTGGAGGGTGGATTCCGACACCGCCGGTGCTAGGGTTCATGCGAAAGGAAGGAGTCGATATGTGAATTTGGTCAATGCACCAAGCCCCTTTAGTTCCTTGTTTTTCCTACGTGGTTGGCGCATTGGCGCTCGCGTCATAGACATATTACTGGCATGGGGGTCCTGAATGTCTACTTCACGAGGCAGTTTGACGGAATGTTTAGATTTGGTAGGGGTGAGATGAGTTTGCCTCGAAATGGCCCCTCTCGGTAGTTGGTAGCCCAACTTTGTGAAACATGGCAATTTTAGGCAACTCGGGCCCCACGATGCACTCGCCTAGGAACTTTGGGGCTGCAAATGAACAAGCCCATGCCCTTGGCCTCTCCACCATCTAGAGTAGAAAAAACTATCGCTTTTGTCCCACCTGCGTGACCATGTGAAACACTTGGAATGGCACACATTGATCATCCGTGGTCATGCCGACATGTGGAAGTCAAAAGCAGAGAAAGTCATCGAGCGGGAGAAGTATCTCCTTGGCGAAGTTGCTCACATCAATGAGCGCCTGCGATGTGAGTTTTATTCGACTCTCATACGCTATTCCGTACTCGCCATGGTTTTGACTGATGTATCTTGTTTTGCATGCGCAGTTATCAATCTCATTCCGTAAGAACAGAAGGACCGAATCAGCATTTGACTGAATTGCCTGACTCAGGCAGATCTAGAAGTTGGGGGATTTCTTCTAGACCGATCAAGATCAGGCAACTCTCTTGGCAACCCTATAGGATCACATCTCGCAGGTGTTGCATTTATTGAAGATAACGCGGCCATCCTTCATGCATATCTTCGCGATGATGTATCCGCTAGATGCAATTCCTATGACTTTGTTGTCACTGCTGCAGAACTTCCGCGATGCTAGTGCTATTTGCTAGTGCATGCACCAGCATCTTGTCATAGGTGCCAAAGAGGCGCTTGCACTCGTGCATATGCAACGTCCGGACATGGACCTGGATGCCATCGTAGAAGGACCAGCAGCACCTCCGGCTGGAATGGCGTGGAACATGGTTCCACACTATCAAGAAGTCGCCCATCTGGTGGAGAATATTGTGGACTTGTTCGAGGAATGCACCAATGTACTTATTTAGCACCAGTAGTTTTTAGCCTGCACAGGATGTATAAGCGTTGTAAAGATCATATAATTTTTCGGCTAGGCCTTTTGTCGCCCTTTCTATATGTAAGCTTGTTAGCCTATGTATTTTTGAGTATATTTCTTATGCGATTCCTTTTTGTTAGCCTAACGCTTTTGGATCTCAGCACCTTGCCAGCCTGTCAGTTGGGTTGCAACTAGGTTGGAATTACCAAGGGTTCGATTGGAAGCAGAGTCAGCTACTCGAGTCATTGTAGTGTTGAATTAAACATGTGACGAGGTCATCAGGGAGACGCTACCCCTAGTATAAAATGGGAATAAAAGTAAATATAACAAGACTCATAGTTGAGGCACTTAGCTTTATTTATTTGGAGCAGGAGGTACATTATTCGCCTAAGTAGCCTGGCTGAGTAGCCTTTATTGTAAAGTAAAACATCTAGGGGTAGAAACGTCACAGCTGTGCAACGTTCCATGGACTGGAGTATTCAACTCCACTTTCTACGTCCTTTAGGCAATAGGCGCCACCTGGGATTACTTCGGTGACCACGTAGGGTCCTTCCCATGGGGATTCGATCTTGAGGTGCCCGTTCTACTTCAGACGTTGGACGAGGTCTCCTTTGATGAAGGACCGTGGATGCAGCCGTCGGCTGTGGTAGTTGCGGAGGCTCTGCTGGTAGATCATTGATTGTTTCGCCGTGATATTGCGTGCTTCGTCGAGAAGGTTGACGAAATCTTCGAGTGCGGCTATAGATTCGGCCTCGCTGTAAGCGACGACCCTTGGGGCTTTGTAGCGCACTTTGGTTGGTAGTACTATCTCAGCACCATGCACCATGAAGAACGGTGTGTAGCCCGTGGCGCTGTTTGGCATTGTGTGTAGGCTCCATTGTATAGAGGGTAGCTCGTCGGTCCAGCATCCAGCTGCTCGCTCGAGAGGTCGAAGAAGTCTCTTCTTGATTTTGTTGCAAACGAAGTTGTTGGCCTTTTTTTTACTTGACCGTTGGTCTAGGGGTGTGCCATGGAGGCGTAGCGGACATTGATTCCCAGGTTTTCGTAGAAATCCTAGAACTCATTGGAGGTGAAGTTCGCCCCATTGTTAGTGATGATGCTGTGTGGCACACCGAACCTAAAAATGATGGACTCGAAAAATTTTACGGCGGTGGCACCAGTTTGGTTGGTGACTGGCATGGCTTCGATCCACTTTGTGAATTTGTCGGCGGCCACGAGGAGGAAAATGTAGCCTTCGGGCGATGAATTCTGCAGCTTGCCGACCATGTCGAGTCCCCACTGCACAAAAGGCCAGGCCACATGTATTGGTCGGAGTTTTGTGCCTGGTGCATGCGGCTTGTTCGCGAATCTCTGACAAGCGTTGCACCTCTCAACGATGTCCTTGGCATCACGCATCACGGTTGGCCAATATAAGCTAGCTTGTAGAGCTTTGGTGACAAGAGCGCAACTACCAGCGTGATGTCCGTAGGTCCCCTCGTGTATCTCCAAGAGGATACCCCTATCATCATTGTTGGTGATGCATCGTTGGAGGACGCCATTGATGCTACATTTGTACAGCTCACCATTGATTATGGTGAAGGCTTTGGAGTGGCGAGCGATGTGTCGCACGTCCGTCGGGTCGTCCGACAGCCGTTTGGTGAGAAAGTACCTGATGTACGGTTGTGTCCAAGATGGCTCGATGAGCATGACCTGCATAGTGCCTTTGAGTGGGCGATCTGCACAGGCGGGCGCCGCATCTTCTTTGGGTGGCGCAGCCCCTGAGTGCGTTGTTGCTTCTGATACTCTGGTGGCAGGTTTCACCTTGATGGATCTCTGGCAGATTTGCTCTAGGAACACGCCTGGTGGCACTGGCGTGCATGTGGAGCCTATGTTGGGGAGCATGTCCGCCTCCTCATTGCTTTCACAGCCTACGTGCCGCAGGTCGCAGCCGTCGAAGTCCCCTTCGAGTGCATTGTAGAGGTTGTGGTACGCAACCATGTTGTCACTCAGGGCATCTCACATGTTCATGGTTTGCTGGAACACGAGGTTGGAGTCGCTGTAGATGATGAGCCGCGTGGCGCCATATGCCTTGGCCATTCATATCCCGTGAATTAGCGTCTCGTACTCTTCCTCATTGTGTGATGCACGGAACTTCATCTGTAGGATGTACTGCAGTTTTTCACCCCGAGGAGATGTCAGGATGACGCTGGCGCCAGCTCCTTCTTTGCGCTTAGGTCCATCAAATTTCATGGTCTAGAGGTTAGACATGTCTGGTGTGCTAGGGAGTTGGTTCTCCATCAAGTGGACGAGGAAGTCTGGTAGGACCTATGACTTGATCGCCACTCACCGCTCGTATGTGATGTCCTGCGGGGACAACTCGATGCCCTAGAGGGCGACTCACCCCGTAGCGTCGAGGTTGTTGAGGATGTGGTTCATCGTACTAGCAGTGTAGCTCATATAGGTGTGTCCTTTCAAGATCGCTCTGTAAGATTTAATCAACCTTCCTTAAAGTTTGCTATGAGAGAATTGCATCTGCGGCAGAGTTGGAGTATTAAAAGTTTCTCTCAACTCAGTTGTTTCGGTTTGTTTTCCCAGGTCCTAATTCACAGGATCTCTGATCACATAGGTTGGGTTACCCCCTTAACAACTCACGTGGGTCTCAAACCCACCTCCCTCGATGCATTTTCTATCAAATTTCTTGATAGTCCTTTCGTAAAAGGATCTGCCAGATTCTTAGCCGTTTGGACATAATCCAATGCTATAACTCCGGGTTTCTCAGCTTTCTGACAGACTTCAGTCTTCTCTTGACATGTCTCTTCATATTGTCCTTAGAACTGCTTACTTTGACAATCACAGTTTGGTTGTCACAGTTCATAAGGATTGCCGGTATTGGTTTTTCAACCATGGGGAAATCTGTTAAGAGTTCACGAAGCCATTCTGCTTCGACAGTCGTAGTATCTAATGCTGTGAGATCTGCTTCCATAGTTGACCTCGTTAAGATGGTTTGCTTGCAAGACTTCCATGAAACAGCGCCACCACCAAGAGTGAATATATATCCAATTCTGGCCTTTATCTTATCAGCATCTGATATCCAATTTGAATCACAATACCCTTCAAGTACTCTTGGATACCCGGTATAATGAATTCCATAGCTCACGGTTCCTTTTAGATAGCGCATTACTCTCTCAAGAGCATGCCAATGATCATCTCCCGGGTTGGCCACAAACCGGCTAAGTTTGCTCACAGCAAACGAGATATCAGGCCTCGTAGCGCAAGCTAAATACATAAGTGAGCCAATAATCTGAGAGTATCTCAATTTATCTCTAGCTGCCTTTTGATTATTTCGAAGCAAAACACTAGGATCATAAGGTGATTCACCACAACTATGGGATGCTCTTGGAAGTAGTGGTGCAGTCATCATGCCGTCATGAAGACACCATAGGCCAGCTTCTGGTAGTGTGGGTACCGCTGTTTTGTTGGTGTCAGTACCTCGCGGAGGTAGTACACGGGGCGTTTCACCCCATGGATCTTGTTTTCCTCGGCTCATTCTACTACCAGCACGGTACTGACCACCTGGTTAGTGGCGGAGATGTATAGCAACATTGGCTCCTTTCCCTAGGGGTCACCAGCCCAGGTGAGGTAGAGAGCAGGCGCTTGAGATCTTTGAATGCTTCTTGTGCCTCGTCCATCAACTCGAATTTGTTGGTCTTGTGGAGGAGCTAGTAGCACGGAAGTGCCTTTTTGCCCATTCGACTAATGAATCGGCTGAGCGCCGCGATTGACCCAGCCAGCTGCTGGACGCCCTTGATGTTCTTCGGCTTCTCCATGGCCAGTATGGCCCTTACTTCTTCGGGTTAGCCTCTATGCCCCTGGCGGAGATAAGGTACCTGAGTAATTGCCCAGATGGTACGTCGAAGGCGCATTTTTCGAATTCAGCTTGATTTGGTAGCAGTCGAGGTTACCGAAGGTCTGTCGGAGATCATCGATGAGTGTAGCTTCCTCTTTGGTATTGACCAGTATGTCATCGACATAGACCTGGATGTTTCGACTGAGCTGGCTCTCGAGGCAGGCCTGCATACATCATTGGTAGGTGGCTCCTGCGTGCTTCAGCCCGAATAGCATCATGGTGTAGTAGTAAACGCCAAAGGACGTGATGAATTTCGTCTTCTCCTAGTCTTCTTCCTTCATTCAGATCTGATGATAGCTCGAGTAGGCGTCGAGGAAGTAGAGGTGTTCATATCCCGCGGTGGAGTCGATTATCTGGTCGATCCGTGGTAATGGGAAGTGGTCCTTCGGGCAATGCTTGTTAAGAGAGGTGAAGTCCACGCACATCTGTAGGATATCCGTGTCCTTTTTAGGAATGAGCACAAGGTTAGCTACCTAGGTGCTTTCCTTGATTTCACGTATAAAATCAGCGTCGAGGAGTCTATTGACTTCCATGCCGACTGCCTTGGCCCTTGGTTCTGACAGTCGACACATCGACTACTTGACTGGTGTTGCATCTACAGATACATTGAGTGTGTGCTCGGTGAATTCCCTGGGAACTCTTGGCATGTACGCAGGACACCAGGCAAATATTTCCTAGTGTTCACGGAGGAATTCGATGAGCGTGAGTTCCTATGCGAGACTCAAGTTGTTGGTGATGAGGTTCATCTTGTTCGGGTCCGTCAGATGGACCTGGACCACCTTAGTATTCACCGTTGAGTCGAAGGATTGGTCTAATGCAGTTTGCTTCCTCACAAGAGGAAGACTGTTGTCTGTCGACTCCTTGAGCCTTGCTAGCTCTTCTTGCATTCCGAATGACTAGGAGATCTGTTGAATACCTAGTCGCAGCTATCTGACTTGGTGAAGCTTTCGTTGATGGTAATAATGCCATTAGGCCCTGGCATCTTCATCTGCAGGTAGGCATAATGGGGAACCGTCATGAACCTTGCAAATGTGATGCGTACAAGGATAGTGTGGTACTACGAGGGCCAATTGACCACTTTGAACTCGAGGTGTTCCCGCCAGAAGTTTGCGGGTGTGGCGAAGATGACATCCAACCATATTTTGCCCGGAGGTACACTCCTTTCCTATGGACAATGCCGTGGAAGGTTGTGTTGGATGCTTCTAGGATAGAGAGGGGGATCCACATATCGTGCAGGGTACTGGCGAACATGAGATTGATACCGCTGCCGCTGTCCATGAAGACTTGATTCATTTAGAATCCGCAGATCTACGCCTCAAGCACCAGGGGTGAGTGGCCTGGGCGAGGGACCTGTCGAAGGTGATGAAGCACTTTGATCCACTGAGGTACTCAGGGGTTGAGTGAGGGGCATTGACTGCCAAGTTAACTTGGCGAGTGATTGTTTTGTGCACCCTATTTGAGGGGCACCCCTTCTGGATCATGCCCATGTTTCTAGTGCTCTTGGGTATAGCTCGCCTCCGTTTTTCTCTACCGGCATAGCCGCAGGCTGCGTGGGTCTTCCAGGTGGTGGTGGTGGTGCTCCATGAGCTATGGCACCTAGGGAAGCTCCATATCCCCGATTCATCATGTCACGATGTAGCTGGGTGAGGCCCTCGTGGAGCTTCAGGAACTCACGACAGTCGGGAGGTGGCTAGATTTCTTCTTGCCATCATGTCTGTCGATGTAGAAGTGAACGTTGCAGGGTCTAGTCAACTTCTCCTGGATGGATGTTCCAGGTGTGTCCTCGTGGGTGAGAAGTTGCCACACTAGTGTGGGTTTCCCGCTATCGCGGTAGCTGTTGACCTCCTCACGGTCTTCATAACCATACATCCGACGCTTTCCTCGGTGGTCGCGTCTGCGGCCATGGTCGTCCTCATTGTCTGAGCGAGCGCGATTGTTGTTTAGCGAGTATTCTCCATCTGCCCACCAATTCGCGATGTCCATCGGGTGCTCAATGGTTTTGGCTTCGTACGGCCTAGCTCCTCCCTGAGCTCTCTGCGGCGTACGCCGCCGTTGAACGCATCGATTGCACAATCCTCAGAGATATCTTCTGCCAAATTTTTGATGATGGACCACCTTTGGATGTAGGAGCAAAGGGATTCGCTCGGCTTTTGGCAGCAGGCCTTGAGTTCTTCGATTGATGCGGGCCGCTTGTAGGTGCCCTTGAAGTTTCGGATGAAGCTGTACACCATCTCTTCCCAGCTGTAGATCGATCCGCGAGGCAGATTGTTGAGCCATGCACGAGCAGCGCCCTACAGCTACAGATGAAGGCATTGCATGGTTGTGCACTTGTTTCCGCCATGCATCTTAACGGAAGAAATGTGGTCATCCAACCAGATCTTAGGGTCTTGGAGGCCATCAAACTTTGGATTTTCCGAAGGAAGTTTGAATCCTTTCGGCATTCGCCTCTACTGTAAGGCTCTACTGAAGCAGCTAGCACCGTAGAGCTCTATTCCTTCGTCCTCCAACTCTGTTGAGTAGGAGTGCTTAGCGTGCATCTTGTCAACCTTGCGCTGGGTGATTTTTTCACTCGCATCATAATCACGGTCATGTTACCGTGAGCTGCGGCGTTGTCGCGGCAGGTCATGCTCGTCTTCGCTCGAGGATAGCGAGTTGTATTTAGGTGGAGCCTTGCTTTTATTTGGCTCTGGTGTCGGTTCCTTGGCTAGCGTAGCCTCAACCAGTCTAAGTCCGGCAATCATAGACCAGTGCACGGCAGATCGTGGATCTCTGGCTAGTGGCTGATTGGTGAGAAGATACATGGTGGCTGCTATCACCGATGCATGCGGCGTGTTCAGGATCATATTACCTCGCGAGTCTACCGACATGAATGAGAAGTCGAGGGATCTGGTTGCCTCATCCCAATCTTTGTCGTTGAGGTTGGCCAGTCGAGAGTGCCTTTTGGCGACTGCAGGGCCGTTACCTTTGGGGGAGGATCCACCGATTGAGGAGAGTGCTGCCCGTTAGAGACTCGACTGATCTGGAGCCTTCTTGCATTCTTCGAGTTGTGCGTTCATCGCCTGCTGGCGTTTGAACTCTTGGACGAGCAGCCAATGGTATCCCATTAGCATCTGTTATGATGAATTTAGTGGCAGGGGTTGCCCTGTAGGGCCTGCCGACACCGTGCCCACTCAGCGTTGCTGAGGTGGATCTCCTGTTGCGCCGTCCTGTTGTTGGCGTGTTCACCTTGATTGTCGGGGTTGGGCGGTTGTGGCTGCTCGCCGATGACAAGGGCTCGATTGGCAGGCCCATTGTTGGTAGGTCCATCTTTGGTGGTGTCCCATTGAGTGCCTCCATGGCTGTTGTTGATGACGGTGCACATGTAGTGGTTAGGGAAACCACTGCTCCCGCAGCTCTGAGAACCGGAGCCGTAAGCGCCATCTTCTAATATCATATCGCACAGATCAGACTCGCGACTATTGTTGCTATCCGTATCTAAGCTGGTGCTGAGGCATTGAGTTCGCTCAGGGTGCCAATGCTGGTGGGAACCACGATGTAGGGGCAATCGATGGAGCTTGCGGGTGATCAGGGAAGTGGAGTGTGCCGATCTAGCCAACCTAGAAGCGTAGGCTTCCAATCGTCATGTTGATTCTGTCGCCCACAGACTCGAAATACGGGCAAGTGGACGATGAAGTCGAAGGTGCCGAAGAGGAGGCAAATCTCCACTACAGCAGAGTTGTTGATCGCAGTTGATGGGATCGAGGAAGCCGCAACATCAGCACTCCCTCTTCGCACAGATGACGCCAATTGACGAGGGGTTAACTCGTCAATTTCCATCGTTGATGGACTTAGGTTCGAGGGATTGGGGAGCGCTGGAGGCGTCGATCGGCCAGCAAGCAAGCACATCAGGGACACGTGGTTTACCCAGGTTCAGGCCCTCGAAAGGGACCCTACTCCTTGTCTACTCTTAGATTATCGAGGAGTTGAAAGTTATAGGGGTGCACAGACGTAATCTAGCGAGGTGTATGCTAGGGTTACGGATATCCTCCTCGCTGCCTACTCTTAACCTTTATATATAGGGGCTAGGTCTCGAGATAGCAAGCCGAGTCGGTTATAGATTAGTGTTCCACCCTTTTGAAAATCTAACTATTGCTTGACGTGTCCTTCAAGGAGTCACCTTCCTCTGGACTTGGGCCACCCAAATCCTTATTGGGCTTTGATTATCTCACTGGTTCTCTTGGGTTGGACCGTATAGTCTAAACACCAGTACCTGTAGGGTATCCCATGTCACATGGAATTATAGATAACAAATAGTCTGATGACTAATATTAGAATCCTATCTAATAATCTACATACAGTACAGAGCCGAGAAAGGGCTTGTGAATCTCTTTCGAAATTCTCTTATCTTCTCGACGAATGGTGGAATCATGCAAACGACTACCTTGAACTTCGTAAAACCTAATTTTTTTAGCCTTTGCAGATATCTTGCATTAGCGAAAGTTAATACACATCTGACTCAATAGGAAGCGTTACTCGCACAAGACAATAGTGACTTTCATAATAGATATTTTCAATATTTGGTTGACACATTATAATAAAAAATTAAATGCGTAAAAAATAAAGATGGTATTAGAAGAATAAAAACACACATAGACATTAGAGTCAGTTGGAAGCGATACTCGCACGAAACAATAATAACTTTCGTAATAGATATTTTATATATTTTGTTGTACATATTAGAAACTTTATAGTCTAATCTAATCTAAGCCTATCCTAACTACCAGCCAAAAACCCCTAGCGATGACTAAATCTTGTACTCTTCCTTGTCCATGTGGCGTCCGTGTTGTCATGTTCACCCCGACAATGCGCTTATCATAGACGCCGCAACGGGAGGACATGGCATCGACTTTGGTCCTTCTCCCCATCGGCGCGTGCTTCCTCGTCAGTGTGGTAGCTACTTCTTCCAATGGACACGCCTCCCGCGTACGTCACGGCAGGAGGCCATCGCTCCACAAGGCTTCCTCATTGGTGTGGTAGCATCTTCTTCCAATGGACACGTCTCCTGCGTACGTCAGGGCGTGAGGATGTCGCTCCACCGTGGAGCCTTCTTGACGTCTACGGTCTCTCCATTGACGTCGTGCCCCTATCATCGCACCTCGTTCTTGACATACTCGCATACGTCCTGGAGAGAGAACATGCTGCTGTAGCATTCTAGGAAAAGCCAACTAGAAAAATTCTTGTTATTTTCTTGCATCATCATCACATCATCTTGCATCATCATCATGTTCATCACGCCACCTTGCATGGGACATATAATTAAATTATTGCACTTGTATTTTATTCTTGATAAATTGGATTTGGATCTTTTCTATTTGGCTCCTCATATTTTACCTCTCCCTCTATTTCAATTCTAGTTGGTGCCATATGTGTTGGAATCATAATGTCAAATTGGATTTTGAGTCTTGATATTTTATTCTTGTCATAATGCCCAATTTGAGTTCTGGGCATATATTTTAAATTGCATCTATCTACTAACATGAGTTTACATCTTGTCATAACCACCTTACTTTAATTCCACCATACATCTATATGTGGGCTTCTTATTTCTTATTTTGAATTTAAATCATTGCACATGTGTTACGTGTGGATTCTTGCCACCATATACAATATGTCCATATGATCTTGTGGCCATTCTCCCATCTTTGTCATATGTGGTTTGTTTATCAGATTTTGAGGTTTTATTCATGCTCATATTCTAATTAGATGGTTCCATGTTAATATTTCTTGAAAATGTTGCACCAATTCAAATCTTGGGATTTTGGACTCACATACATGCTCACGTGCAACATGGAGCATGGATTTAATATTTTTGCATGGCCCATGCAACATATCCATTCCAAATATTCTTGTTATTCTTCTAGTTAATTATGTGAGAGTTTTGGTATTTGAATTCTTCATAATCTTGTGTCAAATCGTAATTAAACCATCTACACCAAAATCCTCCTTAATCCTACATGTACACACACTAAATCTAATCTATCTCTACACACATAGCTAAATTTCTAGCTAGCCAAAAACCTCTAATTCCTATATAAACCGTGGTATGCATGTGGAGACTATTCTAAGCACTATACTGTATCTGTGTGCATGTGCCCCAAACCCATACACATACACACACACCTAGCTAGCCATGTGCATGTGGACACTCATACACACATATATTCCATGACTAAACCCCACCCTTAATCTACCTAATCTATCAACCTAGCTCAATTTCTTGCTAGCCAAAAACCTCTAATTTCTACCTAAACCGTGGTATGCATGTGGACATACACACACTATTCTAAGCACTATACTCTATAAGTGTGCATGTGCCCCAAACCCATACACATACACACACCTAGGGCTTGTTTGGTTGCTCAGGCCGGAATTTCACGTTTTTCCTAGTTGGCCCGACGGATGCTGCATGTGGGGAGATTGGCCTCGAGCCTATATGGGCGTTTCATTTGGTAGCCCGTATTTTCGTTTCCCCACTAGGAGGGCCCATATGGCCACTTTGTTTGGTTTTCAAGAATGGGCTCGGTTGATCTAAAGGTACACGTTTGGGAGCCGCATCCGGCCTGATATGGTTACCTCGCATGGAAAATAGTGAGCTTACAACTACTCATCAGGGTTTAAGCTCTTATATGTTCGATCACATGAATCAGAACAACCGGTAGTACACAATCCACATGATCAGGCTGACGATGATGATGTCTCTGGTCATACTTTCACCGCGTATAGGTGGAGCCTATTCTTGTGGATGAACTTGATGAGCTGCAGGCTGTGGAGTAAAATTGATGTTCATAACTTGTGATAGTTGTGCGTCTTGTAGATGCTCTACTAAGAACTTAGAGTAGGATATTTGTTCCTGCTCTAGAGTCTTAAACCCCTTATGGAGGTTGTGCTGGTAATCCGTCACTTGTTGGTTACACTCCTCACATGTCTTTAGATTTCCGGCTTCTTGCTGTAGTACACCACATACCAGTTATATTTCTATGAGACATATCATATGGAACCTACGGATCAGAAATAAAGCACGCAAATAAAAATTCACAAACACAAATTTAACCAAGATAAGCAAGTTAAGAATGCATGATCATATGGGCAAAAGCCTCAATATTTCATCTATAAGGTAGTGTGATCCTACCGATCGCCACCAACTCCTATGATGTCATCCTACCACCACATCAAAAGGGGTGCAATCATACCACCGCAAGTTCTTCATAATGTGAGGGTTTAGTAACCAACTCACAATAAACATGCCTTGGAATAAGTTTTCATCAAGTCCGTAGCTACTTCAAAATATACAACCAACAACTTCTTCTTCATCATGCATGCACCATTGATGATCGGCTCAACACGTCGAGCTTGTTGGGGAACCCCAAGAGGAAGGTATGATGAGCACAGCAACAAGTTTTCCCTCAGTTATGAAACCAAGGTTATCGAACTAGTAGGATCGAGGAAACACCTCCAAGGTGTTGTTTCCAACTTGGAATCCTGCACAACACAACCACATAACTTTGACTCCAACTTACAGTGAGGTTGTCAATCTCACCGGTTTTACTGAAAACAAAGGATTAATCGTATTGTGTGGAAGATAGTAATTGCTTGTAGAAAGTAAACAGAAAACAGTAAATAGATTGTAGATTGATGGTAAAAGAATGGACTAGGGTCCATAGTTCACTAGAGGTGATTCTCCTTAAGATAGATGACATGTTGGGTGAACAAATTACAACGGGGCAATTGACAAACATCGAGAAAGCATACATGCATATACTAATCATCTTGACTCCTTTGATATTTGATTGGGCATTACAACATTATACATAGACCGTAATCCAACTACATCTATGACTAATAATCCACCTTCAGGTTATCATCCGAACCCCCTCCAGTATTAAGTTGTAAGCAACAGATAATTGCATTAAGCAAATTATGTAAATTAAACAATACGATTGTTCTATGAACAAAGGATTGTTATTTTCTCCCTAGTAGCAACAACACATTTAGTACCTTAGAGATTTCTTTCACTTCCCCAGATTCCTAGAGGCATCAACCCACTATCGAGCATAAATACTCCCTCTTGGAGTTGCTAGCATGTACTCGGCCAAGATAGCTACTAACTATAGAAAGCATGCAAGATCACAAATAACAAAGACATGATAGAATCAATGATCAATCTGAAATAACATCTCAATATCCATCGGATCCCCGCAAACACAACATGTAGGATTAAAATAGATGATCTTGATCATGAACAGAGCTCACAAGATCTAAACATGGTAACACAAAGGAGAAGAACCAACCATCTAGCTACTACATGGACCCGTAGTCTAGGGATGACTACACACGCATCACACTAGAGGTAGTCATGGTGATGAAGAAGGCCTCCAGGGTGATCTCTCCCCTCCGGCAGGGTGCCGGGAAGAGCTTCAGATCCCTCCCGATCTAGAGATGGAGATGATGGCGGCTACAGACTCTTTTGTGGAATTTTGATCGGGTACTTAGGGTTTTCATCTCGAGGGAAATATATAGGCGAAGGGGCAAGGTCGGTGGAGTGCCAGGGGGGCCACACCCCCTGGTGGCGCGGCTAGGGATGGCCACGCCACCACTAGGTGTGGCCAGCCTGGCTCCCCTCTTCGTCTCCCCTCCGGACTCCGTGTTCCTTCTGGTGAAATATTGACTTGGGATTTTGTCCGGTCCAATTCCGAGAATATTTCCTTACTAGATTTTCTGAAACTAAAAACAGCAGAAAATAGGCAACTGACACTGTGGCATCTTGTTAATAGGTTAGTTCCAAAAAATGTGTAAAAATACTCCAAAGTGTGGAGAAAACATAAGAAAGTAGATATAAAACAAGCATGGAACGTCAAAAATTATATATACGTTTGCAACATATCAACATCATCAAGCTTAACTCATGCTCGTCCTCGAGTAGGTAAGTGATAAAAAAAGAATAATTTTTGAGGTGACATGCACCATCATAATCTTGATCAAGGTATTTATAAAACATTAAAAAACATTAATAGCTGGGATCATAGTACTTTAACATAGCATGCAAGATAAAGTTTTAACAATAAGACATAGCAAGTATGTTGTAACATGAAAAGGTACAAACAAAAGATTTATGAATAACAATGCTTTGAAAGACGTTTGTTTGTTTCACATATAGAAAACATAATGAGAATGGTATTCATCTTGTCTCTCATAGTGTAGCAAAACATAAATGCATAGGACACCTTCAAAGTTCATAAGGGTGACTAGATACAAATAATTTAAGAACAAGAAATATCAAAGTTATGAATCAGTCAACAAGTTTTGGGACAATGCACATTAAACTAAGAATGACCACTATGCTCTCTTAATAGGTGCATAAAGATAGAAGATGGAGACTCAAGGTAAAAGGTAAAAGGAAGGCCCTTCATAGAAGAAGTAGGGATTCAAGTTTCACACTACAAAAGATCTGGCATGTAGAGGCACTATATTGGTCCTATAGAGACACTTTTATGGTCTTTAAATACTTGTAGAGGCATTTTACACATTGTCTCAAAAGTGTCGCTATGGGCAGTGTCCCTATGGGATAAGGACACTAGTAATAATGTCTATACTTCCTATAAGACATAACAAAGAAGCATTATATTATGTCTCTACACGTAGAGTAAAAAATACCATAAAAACATGTCAAAAGCAATCCTTGAACTCTTGACCTTGATAAGAAAGACATATTACTCTAACCATCTCAACCTTACATAAGATCTTGTTTACATCTAGAATGAATTTCTTTTGAATATAGCACATCAGGGATAAAACATAGAACAAATGTCTCTAGACAACAAGCAAAATGCATCAAATAGTGTCTTTACATAAAATGTAAAGACATTTTACAATGTGTCTCAATGATTGCTTGTATATAACTTTTTGTGACAATTTAGAATGCCTCAAAATTTGTCTCTAGAATGAAAATCATATTCCTTCAGAAAAATGTCTTAACTGATGTCTCTATATTTGAGACACATCCTTAAGTGTCTCAAAAATTATCTCCACAAGATGCAAAATGTCTCTATGTGATTTTTAAAGAGACAAAATAAGAAGTGTCTCAAGAATAATGCCTCTATGGTAGGTTTTTGTTGTAGTGTCATAAAGAGCTTCCAATTATGGTACTTATTATCTTTCATCTCTCATTGCCCCTATCATAAGCATCTTTAGGTGATTAAGGTTAAAGTGAACAAATATGAGGATATGCTTGACAAGTTATAAGTTGAAATCTCATGCCCCTTACTTACGAAGACCGAACCTCATGCTACTCAACTTTAGTTACGAGTAAGTTCTTATCATTGTAAGTACATGTGTATAATAGAGAACCACCAATGGGGTACCCCTTCCCCGATGATACAGAAGCATTCCCATATCAAAATGACAAGGCAAGGAGACAATGAGCATCTCAGCGATCTTTTTATTTGCTATTTTCATAGGTTTTTATTGAGGATGCTTCATAGATTGCTCTTTATGGTTATGCTGCAAGTTTCCACCATGATTAGGCATGGCTTAGGCTAGTGTCCCAGGCGTTTCTTTAACACATATACAAACTTCATGAGCTTACAAGCTCCCCTTTTCTTTCACACCACCGGGATCCATAAGCAAAAGAACATGATATCAACCAAATAAAGTGCAATGTTAAAAGCGTACCCCATGGTAACATGGTTCTGCTAATTCACAACTTATAAAGCGCAAGCATATATGCAACACGGATGGGCACAATGGTTCAAGTTTATTAAGTGCAAGAAAAGTAAAGTGTGCTATCAAGTTTGTGAGAGCTTTAATCACTAATTTCACATAACAAGTTTAATTCGGAAGGTAGATAAAAACATGAGTATACTTGGAATAGCAAATGCTAATAGGTAGGTATGGTGGAATCTTTGGAATAACTTGGTTTTATTTGGAGTTGTATGCATGATTGGAACTCATACTTGGTATGGAGGCTAGCAAAAGACCGGGAGCGACCAACTAAGAGAGCAATAATGGCCATAATCATGCAAAGCGACAAAACATTATTAATTAAAGCATAAAGCGATATTACAAGTCGAAAACTAAATAATCATAGAGGATATGGTGACTTGGAATAGTCTTAACATGGTGTGAGCATGCGCCAAGTCAACCCAAATAAAGCATCAAAGGAGAATACCACAATATTATGCTTTTATATGCTAAAACAATGCATGATTCTTTTAAGGCACATTAAGCAATCTCAATTGTTTGTAACAAGTCATGCTACAGAAATAATCACTAAGCATAAAGCCAAAACAATATCAAGCATGACATGACAAAGTCTAAGCCACAGTCAAAAACAAGACTCCTTTTATACCACTTATAAGCATAAACGTTCCTACTCTTTTCCAATCCAAACCAACTTATTTGAAAACTAATGTATGAATGAGGGGGTCCAACCAATTTATTCAAGCAAACTATGCAAACAAAAACTAAAAACAAAATGGAGACGCTCCAAGAACAACACAATTGTGCATGAACCAATAAAAATGAAGCGTTTGGAAGAAATCTGAGAATTTTATTGATGAAGAAGGGGATGCCTTGGGCATCCCCAAGCTTTGACGCTTGTACTTCTTGAATATTTCTTGGGGTGATACGGGTGTCATCCCCAAGCTTGAGCTTTTGTCCATTCTTCATCTTATTACATTACTCTTCCCTACACTTAAATTTTTCCTTCATACAAAACTTCAGACAATCTTCATTAGCAACATTAGTGTACTCAAGATAATAAGTATTTTGGTTCAGTTTCAACACAAGTAAAACTTCTATTAAAACACAAGCTACTGTAGCACTTCCTTTTAAAAAGTTCAAATGATCAAAGAGAACTCAAAGAGAAAGAGATTAAGAGGCAAATACAAATAATGGCAGAAATATGTCAAAACAGATCAACAGGTAAAAACCAAGTTTTTTGAAGACCTTCTGTTGGTCAAATCGAAAAGTGTTGAACTAATGAAAGTTGGATAACAACCTGGGGCAGAAGCACAAAAAACTACAACTCAAACCGATGTATAGAGATTTTTCACGAATTTTTACCGCGAAGCACAAAAATCTGTTTCAGAACAGCAACTTTCCCAAGTATTACTTCTCTCTAATTAGAGGTTACTCTTGGCACAAAAACCACACAAAAATGATAAGGAGAGGTTATTACAGAGGTAATAACTTCCAAGACTCAACAAAAAGGTTCCTAACAAAATTTGAGTTATCTCCCAATAAGTGTTTTTCTTTAACGCCTTTGAGCTAGGCATAAGAAGTAAGAAAAGAATCAAGTATTCTCAAATAAAGAAGTATTAAGAGCAAATTTTGTTTTAATAGGAGAGGCAAAATGAATCTTCTCTCTCTTCTTAGGAAAGTGGTCTATACCTTTCTTGAGTGGAAATCTATTATATATTAAAAGTACATCACGAGATCACCATAAATTAGAAAATTAGAGAATTAGCTAGAAAATCCCACAAAAATCAGGAACATCAGACCGTTAATTTTATTGGCTATGCAATGACAACGGTCGGATCTCTGTAATTATCTATTGATATTAAAATTGAGAAGAATTACCCACCATTATCCTACGTTAAGTTCCACCCTACCCGTTCACTATTAATCTGCTTCTATTTAATAAAATTTACCTACTTCATTTAAGGAGAATGACTACCCTAGCAAGCATGTCCTCACGCACGACGTCGCCGCCGCCATTGGGTTCACAGAAGAAAAGCAAGGAGACAGACTCTTGCTTCTCCTCGCACGGCCTCAGCTGGCCACATGCATACGCAGATGTAGATTAGTGGCCTCAGGTTTCAATTAGCATCATGCATCCCTATACTACCAAGGAGTTTGGTACAAGATCGGCATAAAAGAAATCTCGGATATGGAAGAATCTAAGATATGGACTACCTTGCATGTCCTCACGGACGTAGTCATCGCCACCGTTCAGTTTCGCGTCGATGCCTTTGGCTGGCCGGCCGGCGAGCCGGCTACGATGAATCTACTCCGTCCATGTTCATCGGCATACTTCAGGTTTCAAACTTGTACCAGTCATTCAACTGGCTGAATATGATGAGTCTACCACATGCAGATGTAGATCGGTGGCCTTGGGATTCAAATAGTATCAGGCATGTATACCTATACAAAGGAGTTACAAGATCGACATTGGGTTCATGGACAATAAAACCTAGGATACAGACTCCCTTTCATGTCCTCACTCCTCACAGAGGCCGTTGTCGCCGCCGGTGAGTTAACGTTGGTGCCTTGGGCCGGCTGACTAGCTGAGTACTATGATCTTCAGACTTCAGGTTTCAAACTTGTATCATTCATGCATTCATACATTCATACAGCAAGGAGCCAGATATGAGATATGTTGAATACTCACCTTGTATAAAATAGCTGCGTAAATCTAGATAAATCCAAGTCACTTATTTTAATACGAAGGGAGTATCGAGATTGCTCGCGTCACTGCTGTTGAGTTCATGTCGGTGCCTTCGGCCAACCGGCCGACTGTGACGATTCTACCTCATACATGGTGATGGACTGCCTAATGTTTCATCTTTTATTGTGCATGCATCCCGGCCTATAGGAAGAATTTAGGTACAAAATTTTCAACTGATCAGAAATTTGCTTTGTTCAGAAACACATAAAAGTAGAATTCACTATTATACAGTACAGAACTACATAGCAAATATTGTACTCATAGTCTAGAAATTTCATGCGCCATTTACTTTTTACTCTATCCGTTCCCAAATAACTGACTTCAAGATTCGCACGTATCTATACACTAAACATGTCTAGATACATGCAAATCTAAGCAAACACAAGTCATTTATTTCTGGAAATAGGGAGTACATATTTTCATTACACATAGCAAAGATAGATACACATACCCTGTTTTTATGTTGTTGATTTACAGGTTTAACAAAATTCTAAATATTGTATGCTATATTATACAAGATAAGATTGAGCACTGAAAGTATGTACCTGTCATGTGCATCCCTAGCCACTGGGTGTGAGCATAGGGCAAGACTTTGATTAACCTTGTAGCTACTGTAGGTTAGAGAAATTAGCCTGAATTATGTACATCACCCCAGATTTAGTTTTCCTTCTAAGATAGTAGAGATGCATGTGGTAAAATCAAGCTATCGCTTATTAAGAAATTTACTGGTCTATACACAAACTACAATATCCCTCCTCTTTTAGTGTATAACTTTTCAGAGTCATTATATAATCAAAGTTAATACAGACCTAATCAACTTGGTTTGCTCTGAATTTCCAGAACAACACCACTTTGTAAATTAATATTCCTGTCCCATTTTATCTCTCCTTAATTTAGCTGCAAGCACTTTACTTGATATCACGTGGCTTCTTACATAATAAATCCATTTGTTCATCAAGTTTTAACAAATCATAATTGATGGTCTTTCATAAACTAGCAGGTGACGTCTTGACTGTTGAGAGTGTAGACCCTACTTATGTGAAGGAAATCACACATTCTTATCATGGTCTATATATGGATGCAGCACACACTTAGGATGTATGCATGCATGCAGCACACTTCTGGGTTTTCATGTCCCGCAAAGTTTCTTCTTTTTAAATATAGCACGAGCACATGAGATAATTATGATGCAATATACGAACTAATCATGCAATTTGATACATGTTAGTTTTTTCTATTCCATATATATTTTTTGGTCCTTCTATGCATGTGGAGCTTCTATACTAATGGATTATGGATTATGATAAATATAATTTAATAAAGAGAGAGGGGAAATTATTTGTCGTAATGGTGGATAATTTCATTCAACTTCTGTGACCAAAGGTCCATTAGGAATATAAATTGTGTGTCGTTAAATGATGTATCGAGTGAAACGTTTTGCGTTTCTTTTTGTGAGATCTACTATTTTTAAGCTAGGACTAATTATCCAGATGCACTTATCTATTTGGAGAAAAACGTAGTTCTAATTCATATTCACATGACAATTATTTTTCTGCTAGGTTTACCCACTTGTTTTCCCTCCTCAATGCAAGACACAATCCACCTTCAACCTTTTGGTATCTCCTCCGGAACATCATAGGCTGTCGACGTACCCGATTATGTCCGCAATTAATGGCTTGCACCTCTACGACTGCCAAATGCATGATACTGAGAACATTCAGGTTAAGCTCAGTCCACTAAAATTGGATTGACCGATGAACTATTATCAACCATAATACCCACTTTATTAGCATCTCAGGCCAAAGACAAATTTCGCTAAGGTAACATTCTGAAATGATTATCTTCAGTTACATTTTCTTAGCATGATCTAGAAAGACTGAATGGAATAAGTGTGACGGGAGTTTATTAAAAAATGTTGGCAACCTACCGTCTTTTTTTTTGAAAAAGGATGATTCCTGTACCATTTCTGTCAATAAAAAACAATGAATGTTTTCTACAAGAGCTAGAATTCAAAGGTTAAATAATTAAAAAATAGCAAAAAGTAGCCATGTTTCTTCAACCCACGACCATAAGTGCTAGAAGACTTCATAAGCTCCAGAATACCACCCAAAAAAAGGCAAAGAACACCCTAAAATCTTAGAAAGCTAAAAATACATATGTCCGGTGGATGGAGGTAATTCAGTTAACATAATAGTTACATGTGTGTATTGTAACTACAGTGCTCCGTTTTTGGCTCTACGACATATACTTATAAAGTGAGTATATCACTTAAACCTAGCTAATACTTTAGAAAAGTTTGCTAATCCTTAGTGATTGCATTGTTCGGCATAGAATAACTGATTATTACTAAGACCTTATAAAAAATATTAGTTTATGGAAGATAAAGATGTAATGAATAACTATAGTTTTAGTATTTTCTTGTAAATATTGATGACCATCTGCATGTTCAGAATATTATATACTCCCTCCGTAATAACTGACTTGGATTTGGCTAAATTCGGATGTATCTATACACTAAAACATGTCTAGATACATTCGAATCTAGACAAATCCAAGTTACTTATTTCTGGACAGAGGGAGTACTTAATAATGAAAGGATTGTGCAATAGTATAATTAAATAATAAGGACATCATAATTATAGGGTCTATTTATTTTTTGTCATGAACAAAATTTATAAACGATCGAAACGGTAGTTCTGGAGTATGCAATGAATAGGATCAGATGAGTGAATTCCTTTTTATTTTTCATGTACTCTCTCCATCCCAAAAAGAATGTCATAGATTTAACTTAATTTCGATGTATCTATACACCACAATGACTAGGTACATTCAAATCTAGAAAAATCAGTGACATCCTTTTTAGGACGGAGGGAGTAGATAATATGCATGTAATCTCTTTTTGTCCACACATCAATTTTTTGAACCAACTTAATCAGAACTTACATATGATGTTTAAACTAATATAGATTAAAAAATTATCATCTATGACTGGCATTTCTTATAATGACAAATAATATTTCTAATAAAAGAACAAACAAAGATGGTTGACATTAACATAAGTATTTAATCTATGTTTTTACAACTAATGTAAGTTATAGAGCTTAATAACAAAAAGTTTTAGTAGTACATTATGTGGACTTTAAATGATCAATTTTTTGCCTAGACTTTAGGAAATCCTCATGTATAGTGAGGTTAGAAGTCATCGTGGTCATACTTCGATGTTAAGAACTTAAAAGTATTAAATAATGTGACTAAGAAATTGCCCGCACATGTGCGCGGGCCACTGTGCTAGTTGATATTTAATGGTACCTTCTTTCATATCAATAATGGTACCAACAGTTCTAAGAAAAGGTCTTCCCAAAATAATAGGACAGGAAGCATTGTATTCAACATCCAAAACATAGAAATCAACGGGGCCATAAGCATTGTTAACCATAATAAGAACATCATTAATACTCCTCGTAAGTTTCTTTTTAACATTATCATCAAGTTGGACACTTAAATAACAATCTTCCAATGGTGGCAAATCAATCATTTCATAAATCCTTCTAGGCATAATAGAAATACTACTATCAAGATCACATAAAGCTTTGAGATCAAAATCATTTACTTTCATATTAATGATGGGTTCCCAACCATCTTCTAATTTCATAGGAATAAAAGCTTTATGTTTCATCTTTTCTTCTTTAATTTCTATGAGAGCATCAGTAATGTGTTTGGTAAAGGCCATATCCATAGCACTAGCATTAGGACTTTTAGCAAGCTTTTGCAGGAACATAATTACTTCAGAGATATTGTAACCATCAAGATCACAATCATAATTATCATCTAAAGTAGTAGAGCTATTGTTTCCCATATTTCAAAGAATTTCAGCATTTTTATTAGAAAAGGTTCAATTGGTTTTACTATCTTCAACATTAGTGGTAGTGATGGTAGAAATACTAATATTTCTAGCAATTCATCCTCTCTTTCCCACTTAGCATGCAATTCAGCTAACAGTCTAATATTTTCATCAATTCTAATTTGTATGGCATTAGTAGCAGCAAAGGGATTTTCAATAATTTTAGGTTTAGCAGCTATTTTATTCAAAGAAGATTGTGCTTCAGATAATGATGATATATTTCTTTCAGCATTATAGAGTTTTTCCTCAATAGTTTTATTGAAAGCAGTTTGTTTACTAATAAAATCTTTAAGCATTACTTCAAGTTCAGAGGGTGTACTCCTGTTATTGTTGTAGGAATTTCCATAAGCATTACCATTATTGGGAGGATATGGCCTATAATTATTGTTACCAAAATTATTCTTGTAGGCATTGTTGCTAAAATTGTTATTTCTAATAAAGTTCACATCAACTTGCTCTTCTTGAGCAACCAAAGAGGCTAAAGGAACATTATTTGGATCAATATGAGCTTTCCCATTAACAAGCATAGACATAACATCAATTTTATCACTCAAGGAATAGGTTTCTTCAGCAGAATTTACCTTCTTACCATGTGGAGCTCTCTCAGTGTGCCATTCAGAATAGTTAGCCATCATATTATCCAAGAGCTTTGTTGTGGCACCCAAAGTAATGGTCATAAAGGTACCTCTAGTAGCACAGCAGATTTCTTGAAGAATAATTCGGTCCTGCATAAAAGGTTTGGATAATCATCCAAGCAGTCAGTCCATGAGTGGGATAATTCTTTACCAAAGATTTCATTCTTTCCCAAGCTTGAGCAACATGTTCATTATCAGATTGTTTAAATTTAATTATTTCACTTCTCATAGATATAATCTTAGCAGGAGGATAGTATTTCCTAATGAAAGAATCTTTGCATTTAGTCCAAGAATCAATACTATTTCTAGTTAGGCATAGCAACCATTCTTTATCTTTTCCTCTCAAAGAGAAAGGAAAAAATTTAAGCTTAATAATATCTCCATCTATATCCCTATGATTTTGCATCTCACAAAGTTCAACAAAGTTATTAAGGTGAGCAGCAGCATCTTCAGTACCAACACCAGAGAATTGTTCTTTTGTAACAAGATTAAGCAAGGCAGGTTTAATTTCAAAGAAAGTAGCTTCAGGAACTGGTGGAGCAATAGGTGTGCACATGAAATCATTGTTGTTGGTGCTAGCGAAGTCACACAACTTAGTGTTTTCAAGAGTAGTAATTTTTTTGTGTTTTTAATATAGAAAGCAAGCTAGTACAAAATTTTGTGTGTGTTTTTGATAAAGAAACAAGCAAACAAAGAAGAAATAAACTAAGCAAAACAAATAAAACAAAGTAAAGATATTGGTTATGAAGGACTCCCCTTGTGAAGATGTCATTGACTCCCCGGCAACGGCGCCAGAAAAAGCATGATGATCGGCTCAACACGTCGAGCTTGTTGGGGAACCCCAAGAGGAAGGTATGATGAGCACAACAACAAGTTTTCCCTCAGTTATGAAACCAAGGTTATCGAACTAGTAGGATCGAGGAAACACCTCCAAGGTGTTGTTTCCAACTTGGAATCCTGCACAACACAACCACATAACTTTGACTCCAACTTACAGTGAGGTTGTCAATCTCACCGGTTTTGCTGAAAACAAAGGATTAATCGTATTGTGTGGAAGATAGTAATTGCTTGTAGAAAGTAAACAGAAAACAGTAAATAGATTGTAGATTGATGCTAAAAGAATGGACTAGGGTCCATAGTTCACTAGAGGTGATTCTCCTTAAGATAGATGACATGTTGGGTGAACAAATTACAACGGGGCAATTGACAAACATCGAGAAAGCATACATGCATATACTAATCATCTTGACTCCTTTGATATTTGATTGGGCATTACAACATTATACATAGACCGTAATCCAACTACATCTATGACTAATAATCCACCTTCAGGTTATCATCCGAACCCCCTCCAGTATTAAGTTGAAAGCAATAGATAATTGCATTAAGCAAAGTGTGTAAAGTAAACAATACGATTGTTCTATGAACAAAGGATTGTTGTTTTCTCCCTAGTAGCAACAGCACATCTAGTACCTAAGAGATTTATGTCACTTCCCCAGATTCCTAGAGGCATGAACCAACTATCTAGCATAAATACTCCCTCTTGGAGTTGCTAGCATCTACTCGACCAAGATAGCTACTAACAACGGAAATCATGCAAGATCACAAATAACAAAGACATGATAGAATCAATAATGAATCTGAAATAGCATCTTAATATCCATCGGATCCCTGCAAACACAACATGTAGGATTACAAATAGATGATCTTGATCATGAACGGAGCTCACAAGATCTAAACATGGTAGCACAAAGGATAAGAACCAACCATCTAGCTACTACATGGACCTGTAGTCCAGGGATGAACTACTCACGCATCACACCTGAGGCAGTCATGGTGATGAAGAAGACCTCCAGGGTGATCTCTCCCCTCCGGTAGGGTGCCGGGAAGAGCTTCAGATCCCTCCCGATCTAGGGATGGAGATGACAGCGGCTACAGACTCTTTCATGGAATTTTGATCGGGTACTTAGAGTTTTCGTCCTGAGGGCAATATATAGGTGAAGATGCAAGGTCGGTGGAGTGCCAGGGGGCCACACCCCCTGGTGGCACGGCTAGGGCTGGCCGCGCCACCACCAGGTGTGGCCGGCCTGGCTCCCCTCTTCGTCCCCCCTCCAGACTCCGTGTTCCTTCTGGTGAAATATTGACTTAGGCTTTTGTCCGGTCCAATTCCGAGAATATTTCCTTACTAGATTTTATGAAACTAAAAACAGCAGAAAACAGGCAACTGGCACTGTGGCAGCTTGTTAATAGGTTAGTTCCAGAAAATGTGTAAAAATACTCCAAAGTGTGGACAAAACATAAGAAAGTAGATATAAAATAACCATGGAACATCATAAATTATAGATACATTTGCAACGTATCAACCACCGCCACCATCTCCATGATCAGGGAGCAAACACTACACGTAGTAGTGCTTGGCCAGGTAGGTCCTGAGCCAAAGGTCCATGTGTTCCTCCGCCATCTGAACAAAGCCATTACCCATAGCCCTGTTGTTGAAGAGGTGGGTGAGCGCTACCATCAGAGCCTCAGGGATGAAGCCGGTGGCACCCATGATGGTGTCGTGGAGAGCTGGGTGCACATCAGGAGGGGAAGCAGTGGTGATGGTGGTCGCCACCTCTTTCATGGCATCGGTCATGCACGTATGGCGATGATGTCCTCCTTTACCAACAATGACCTCTTCCTCTTCTTGGAAGGCTCGAAGCCACCACAAACGAAGGTGTTCGTGCTTCCTGGACCGCTGCCTAGAGCAACAAAACCAACGATGTCTTCATTCTTGCCCTCGTCATCAATCACCACTGTCTCCAACTCCTGGGTGGGCACGTACTCAGGGCTCAGTGTGCCAAGAGGATCACTAAAGCCCATGCCAAACCTCCTAGTGGCAAGGCCAAACAAGAAGATGGTCTCCATCTCCCGATAGTTGGCGATTGGCTTGTTTAGATACTCGGCATCCTTGGTGTGATCCTGACATGGGGAATTGCAGGTAGGAAGTGCAAGTTTGAACAAAAGGGAGGTTAGTGGAAGAACTAAAATTAGTCACTACCAAGATGTGGCCTATGTAGTGGGTGTCCTCCAAGATGATGGTGCAGGTCTCCTCATCCTAGCTTTCTCCGCTAAGGTCTCTGAGTTTGGACACATGGATCCACTTGAACCTCCAGTTATGTGGGTGGTTGTGCACCTACTGTGAGGACACCTTGATACCACAAAACTCAAACACCTTCCACTCACAAGTGTTTAGGTGTACCTCCTTGAGAGGAAATAATTTTGCGGCCCGAAAGTTGAGATGCCAAGGCAAAGCAGCACCCAAGTTTCTTATAATCGGCCGCTTTGCCCACTGTTGGCATGCCAAATACTCAGAGGGTCTTTTTTGGCACGAATTCAACTTAAAGTCTGAATACAAAATATCAGGCTAATGCCCGTCAAGTTGGGCCCCCCTGTCAGTTTTCACCGTTATATCATTGTCGTCGTGTAGGCATCGTTGCTGCCATGTACTCCCTCCGTCCCAAGTCTTAAGGCCTATAATTTTGTTGAAAGTCAAGGCGCTTGCCACCTTGCAGCGCTGGTGCCTGTATCTCCTTCTTCTTCCTAGAGTGGCGATCTATGGTCGCGGCCATGGCGAGGAGCTGGGACACCATTTCGATCGGTGGTTCCGGGACATGGACGAAATGACTCAGCCCTGCTCTCCTCCATATCCTGAATCCCATCGTCTTCTCCTCTTCTTCTTCTACCACTAGGATTTTCATTGACTGAATCGCTAGCCCACTTTGCAAGATCGCAAGGCTAGAATATTTCTCTCAAAAAAAGGCTACAGGATATGTATCAAATGGGTATGCGCAAATAAATTGACCGGTAGGATTTGACATGTGAAAACTAATGACATGGAGCACATGAGCTAAGGTGAAGCAGTGGATAGGACAACACGACTGATTGACGTGACAAAACAGGGCGCATATATCCTCGTTATTACTATTTTTAATCTTTGTTTACTCAGAAGCTGGAACGGCCACCGCCACGCGTCTCTCCGTTGGACTTCCATCCTCGTTGTTAACCACTACCTCAGAAACGCATCGACGGTTCCACTGTTTCCCTGTCTCGCAGAAACCACTCTTCTTCTTCCTGTCCTCTGTCTTCTGCTTCCCCCCGTCGTGTTCTTTCCGTCTTCTCCTTGCCGCCATGGAAGGTTGCACTCTAGAGACAAGCTTCATTGCCCATGGCAATAAGAAGATAGACGTCGTCTACACCAATGAGGGGGAGACAATGGTGCGAGTCCTGAGGATGTACGAGGATTGGCTTGAGGAAGACGAGAACAAATTCGTGGGATCGGACCTCGAGTACACCCCGGAGGACCCATATTTCGAGAATGAACTCGCCGTCGTTCAACTGGCCATGAGGAAACATGTCCTCGTCTACCACTTCTCCTGCTTTGTAGATCCACTCTCTATAGTTAACCTCTTTTAATGTTTTCTCCTCTTGTTCTTTATCCATTTTCTCATCTTGCAACTACTAAATTTTATTAAGACCAAATAAATTATGACAAGCCAATGTTGAGAGTCTTGATCTTGCATTTACTAAACTTTTGAAGCTTAAAATTATATTCAAATGATGATCTAGCATTGACAAAACATTTGTAGTTACAAATTTTGGTCACGCATTTTATGATGACAAACTACATACTTTCAGGACTGACAAGAAGTGGCCGGTGCTGCACAAATTCCTTGTAGAAAAGGAATTGTTTTATGCACTGTCGAAAAAAGAACTAATTTTTCAAATTTCTTCAAGAGGGAATTACAATTCCTGCACACAAGTGGATCGATATTTAGAGTCTTGTCAAGATCATAGGGGGATCGAGGAAGGATAGAATGGCTACACTCGCAACTAGAATTCTCGATGAGTCGTACGACAGAATGAAGGAAGATTTCCCTACGAATAGGCACGATATCTGGGAGGAGAGGCCGTTATCTGAGATAAACCTAAAGTATGCAGTCATAAATGCTTACCTGACCTACCAGCTGTACGTTAAGATCCGTTTCTTTCTATGTCACCTCGTGTTTTGCCCTAGTTGCAAGAGGGAAGACGAGCTTAGGGGTGCCCTTTGTACCAAATGCAGTATAGTTGAGTATGATGCTGCATATGCAAAGAAAATGACTGCATCTAAAGGAGTAGACAGAGAGGCTACAGCTGAAGCTGCAAATAGAGAGGCAGCATCTTCCAGTGGCAACAACCAAGCATGTGATGCACTGCTCATTGTGCTGCAGGATGCTGAAGATAGGGAAGCCAAGGGAGATTCTAGGTGGGAAGAACTTGCATTTCGTAAGCTGTGGAAGGCCAATAAGGTAAGCGGCAACTGGGATGATCGCAATTGGTCTCCTAGAAACGATGTCAAGCGCCGAAATTGGTCTGATGAGAAGTGAATTAAATTTTACTTCTTTGTGTTATGTTTCTGTATGTGTCTAGTAGATTGTCAAGATGGCTAACGCCTCAAGTGGTTTGAAGAGAAGTGAATTAAATTTTACTTCTTTGTGTTATGTTTCTGTAATGTGTCTGGTAGCTTGTCAAGACGACAACTCGTTAATTGGCAGTATGAAAGAGCACCTTATTCCTCTCTCGATAACAGTTATGTTTCTTTTTGCCCAACTTGGTAGCAAATCTAGAGCAGCTTCTCTCTTCGATCATTCATTCCTTTTGGCCCTCGTTTTGGCCCAATATTGTAGCAAATCTAGAGAAGCAAATCACACCGGCAGAATACATACATTCATAAAACAAAACAAATGTAGATATAGATGTGTGTATCTAAATAGGATATAGTGATAGAAAGTTGGTTGCTTAACGAGGTTCGATACATTCGCTGATCAGCAGCCATCACACAAATATACAAAAAAAGAAGCTTATTAGCAGCAGAAGCAATAGACACATTCAACCCCTCCTTGCATGCGCCTCCGCCTCCTCCCTCTGGCGCTTCCTCCACTTCTTGTTGCTCAGTCCCTTGATCTTGGGGACCTTGGGCTTGATCGGAGGCATGCGACCCTCTTCGATGGCCACCCGCTGGAGGTTACCGAGGTGAATATTTAGTGCCTGGTGTTCAGCATGTAGGAATTCATGTTCATGGTCTGGCCGACTTTGGGGGTGCTGGAGCTCGAGCCCTCTGCATGCATCACAATGTAGTTGGAGTCGGTGCCGGCGAGTCTCGTCCTACAGAAGGGGCAACTAAAGATGCAGCTAGTGAAGAAGGCGTCTTACTGGCCATCCTGTAGCCTCCTCAGCACCTGAAGAGTCTTGGTGTGCCTAGACTCGTCATCGCTACAGACATCGCTGCCATACACCTATTGGAAAAAAGAGGATTGGATGATGTAAGAAGATCAAGCAACCGAAATGCAAACAACCGAACCCTAATAAACTAAGATCTAACATCCAACGATGGGAACAGGAGAAGAACAAGGGAAGGGGAGAAAACCCTAGTTACCTCTGACCATGGGTCGTCGATGCTAGTGTCATAGGGGTTCACCAGAGTGATGCACTCCTCTAGATTGTAGGGGTCCTAGAAGAGCTGGATCTACCAATGACCGGCAAGGGCCTCCTCGCCGGCGGCTACGTCGGTAGCAGGGACGAGGGCCTGGATAGGGACAAGGGCTGCCATCGATGCCTCGATAGGGGCTTGGATGGGGACGGTGGCTACTTTCAACTCCTCAAGGGGCCGGGACGGACACGGGGGCCTCCTTGCCGGAGGCCTTGGAGGCGACGATGGACACCGCATCCTCCTTTGCCATCGCCGGCGTGGTTGGGGTTTTCTCGGGAGTTTGCAGAAGGTGATGGGACAGTGGAGACGGTTGGGTGAGGAGAGTGAGCGAGAGTGAGAGTGGGTAGGCGGAGAGGGAGAGGGAGAGGGGCTCTATAGTTAAGGTGAAGGGAAGGGATGTTTTGTTGAACCACCGTTCACCGCGCCTCATAGGCTACTGCAGCGTGCATCGTGACACGCACACGATACATCATGTTTTTTCCCGGGCCATGCATGGCAGTTCTTTATTCAGCCACATGAAAAGGGCAAAAACACAATTTCTAAGTACAAAGGTTGACACGGCCATAAAATTGGCGATAATTTAAAGGGGAAATATAGAGGAGAAGATAGGTGGATGTACAGCGACATTTCTGGGGTTGTGCTAGATCGGGCAGAGGGACGTGTGGATGGGTGCAAGGGACTCGATGAAGGCGAAGATGTTAGGTCTCCTCGAGGGGCCCCCTCCCTGATACCCATTTCTCAGCTCTTCGGCCTCCAGCTGACGCGTGGAAGTTTCTTGCGGTAGGGCCCAGTTGGAAGTGAGATTGAGAGCATGCTGCGTAAAAATGGGATATGTCTTACTAAAATCAAGTGGCAATAAATTACAGCGCCCGTCAATGATCATGCACTCGATGACCCCGTTGCCCTATGCATATGTTGTGTCATAGTACAACTAGTAGTAGTAGTAGTAGGCTTTTTAGACGTGATTAAACATGGAATGAACACTCGATGACTTTTTTCATGGATGGCTTTGTGTCCCTTCTTGTAGAAGTGTCGCTGAGAGAGACGTTCATGTTGTCTCACGCTGTACTATGAAGGGCACGATGTGTGCAACGATCCGCGTTGGATCATAGAAGATCAACGGTTGGTGCACACGATCTGCGTGACAACTATGTCAACCAATTAAGGCATAGCAGCCAGAGTGAGCATAGGTTTGGGCTTCTACGAGAGAGAGGGCAAAACTGAGTAGTATCAAAAAACCAAGGGCAAAACAGACAAAAGGATTCAAATAGAAAATGGAAAGTGAGTGTCTTATACAATGAAATACATCTTGGCATACATCAAATTATGCCAAGATGGAACTACTAGAGTCATTGCATGTGTGTTCTTTTCATAAACCAGATGGATCCACTAGATGTCATTGCATGTATGTTACTTTCATAAACCACTTAGATGTGTGTGTGTGTATCAGTGTGCATCATTGTGGTTTTGGAAAAGAACACATGCAATGATACCACTCCAGCATGTGGTGTCCAACCATGTCCAGGAACCCTAGCAACATGCTGGGATTCAACTACAACATGGATCCATATAGAGTCATTGCATGTGTGTTCCTTTCATAAACCACATGGATCCACTAGATGTCATTGCATGTGTGTTATTTTCATAAACCACTTGGATGTGTGTGTATCAGTGTGCATCATTGGGGTTTTGGAGAAGAACACATGCAACAATGCCACTCCAACCTGTGGTGTCCAACCATGTCTAGGAACCCTAGCATCATGCTGGGATTCAACTGCAGCATGCATTGTATCACCAGTTTGAAAGATGCTACATCACCACATCCACTTGGATGTGTCTGTGTATCAGTTTGCATCATTGTTGTTTTGGAAAAGAACACATGCAATGATTCCACTCTAGCATGTGGTGTCTGACCATGTCGAGGAACCCTAGCATCATGCTGGGATTCAACTGCAACATTCTACCACCAGTTTGAAAATGCTGCATCACGACACCCAATTGTATGTGTGTGTATCAGTGTGTATCATTGTGGTTTTGGAAAAGAACACATGCAATGATGCCACTCCAGCACGTGGCGTCCGACCATGTCCAGGAACCCTAGCAGCATGCTGGGATTCAATTGCAGCATGCATTGTATCCCCAGTTTGAAAGATGCTGCATCACCACACCCATTTGGATATGTGTGTGTGTATCAGTGTGCATCATTGTGGTTTTGGAAAAGAACACATGCAATGATGCCACTCTAGCATGTGGTGTCCAACCATGTCCAGGAACCCTAGCAACATGCTAGGATTCAACCGCATGGATCCACTAGATGTCATTGTATGTGTGTTATTTTCCTAAACCACATGGATCCTATAGTCATTGCATGTGTGTTCTTTTCATAAACCACATGGATCCACTATATGTCATTGCATGTGTGTCATTTTCCTAAACCACATGGATCCACTAGATGTCATTGCATGTGTGTTCTTTTCATAAACCACATGGATCCACTAGAGTACTTGGATGTGTGTCTGTGTGTATATCAGTGTGGATCATTGTGATTTTGGAAAAGAACACATGCAATGATGCCACTCCAACATGTGGTGTCTAACCATGTCCAGGAACCCTAGCAGCATGCTGCGATTCAACTGCAACATGCATTGTATCACCAGTTTGAAATATGATGTATCACCACATCCATTTAGATGTGTGTGTATCATTGTGGTTTTGGAAAATAACACATGCAATGATGCCACTCCAGCATGTGGTGTCCAACCATGTCCAGGAACCCTAGCAACATGTTGGGATTCAACTGCAACATGCATGGTATCACTAGTTTGAAAGATGTTACATCACCACCACTTGGATGTGTGTGTGTGTGTCAGTGTGCATCATTCTGGTTTTTGAAAAGAACACATGCAAGGATGCCACTCCATCATGTGGTGTCCAACCATGTCCAGGAACCCTAGCAGCATGCGGGGATTCAACTTCAACATGCATTCTATCACCAATTTGAAAGATGTTGCATCACCACACCCACTTGGATGTGTGTGTGTATTAGTGTACATCATTGTGGTTTTGGAAAAGAACACGTGCAAAGATGTCACTCCAGCATGTGGTGTCCAACAATGTCCAGGAACCCTAGAAGCATGCTAGGATTCAACTGCAGCATGCATTGTATCACTAGTTTGAAAGATGCTGCATCACCACACCCACTTGAATGTGTGTGTATTACTGTGCATCATTGTGGTTTTGGAAAAGAACACATGCAATGATGCCACTCCAGAATGTGGTGTCCAACCATGTCCAGGAACCCTAGCAGCATCCTGAGATTCAACTTCAATATGTATTCTATCACTGGTATGAAAGATGCTTCATCAGCACACCCACTTAGATGTGTATGTGTGTGTATTAGTTTGCGTCATTGTGGTTTTGAAAAAGAACACATCCAATGATGCCACTCCAGCATGTGGTGTCCAACCATGTCACAAGAACAATGCCACAAAAGGCCAACAGTCTTGAGGAATCTGTAACACCCCAGATTTCTAATTAATCGGAAGTGCTACCACTCATCTTAAATGTCTGCACAACAAACGACAATTCAAAATTTCGGCAGCACCTCCTTTGTTTTAAAGGACATCCATGACATGCAAAACATAATATAGGGATATGTCCAATAATGACCATATAAATAGGCATCCAGGCAGTTCATATATTTCATAATCAATCCATGACACGAATACTAAAACTAGACTGACCAAAAGGCTCACTGGAAGAACCAAAAGACTCCACGAATTATGATAATGTAATAAAATTAAACTAAGAAATGTGTGTGGTAGATGTTCTATGATATGTAGTATTGATGTGTGCCCAAAGTGGTGGCGGAGTACTCCCTCCCATGCATGTTGCTACGCTAAGTACCCGAAATCCAAATAAAAACCAAAGAAAAAGCAAGAGTGAGTAAAATATACCCAACAAGGACAAGTTCGGAACCGAATCAACGTCATCCAAAATCCAACACTCATTTTGAAGGATAAACAGAAAACACTTTTATGCATTTTATATTGTACGGCACGAGCATTCCAGAATATTCATTGTTAACTTCCTCATCGGCCTCGTGGTATAGTTAATCAAGTGAATTGTCACCGACCTAGCTCAAGCTCACCGGAGTAGTTACCTAGTAACTTAAATCACCGTCCGTTCCGGAATAGTTACTTGTAACATATTTTCCGCCCTGGCTTAAAATAAACTTTTCGACAACATCTCAAGGCATGAACACCAAAGGAATAACCAATATCACACAACCAATAATTCAACGATGGCAACCATAACACAAAGAGCTCGTCATGCACTTGCCTTAAAACAGACATTTAATCTAAAGAACCACCCAAACACCCGAAACTACGAATCCTATTGGCGAAACTGTTCTTGAAGGAAATATCCTAATTTACAATGCACAATCTTAATCCTAATTCTGTCCTAGAGTTGGCACCCTAGAAAAAGATAGACTTAATTTTATCCATCTATGCTAAGTACCAGACAACTCGTTCTGCTAAGTATCCATCGTGTACTGATTGAGGATCTAAAAATCAAATCTGTAGTACACTCCACCAACTGATACAATTGATCATCTGCAATAATTATTTAATTAAATAGAGTTGTTGCTTCCAGCTGGATGACCACACTAATTAATCTAAGGTCACTATCAAACTTAGCAATTAGATCCTACGAGTGCTTGCTCCTACGCAAACAATTCAGCCCATGTAGCATAGGAACGGAGATTGGCCAAGCTAGCTCTCCATTTGAGATGAACAACGACGGAAAAACAAAGTCGCAATGACATAGTACATCATACCTAGCAAGTGCAGCAATGAAACCCACTTCCAGGAAGCGGCGTATGTGCATAGTGACATGACGACCAGGACGCTCTCCCTGGGGCAGCTACTAGCGGCGTACTGACGTGGAGCGGTGATGGCGGCTGGGATGGTGGCGGTGGTAGTGCCTGGGTGTTGGGCGTGTTTGGATTAGGGTGAGGAATAGGAAGTCGTACAGTATATCTTAATTCATCCTTTTTTCTACTCGAAAAAGCAGTCCGTACCGATACTTTAAAACCTAGAATCATCCCTAGCCAATATTTTTTTCCAAATTTCCAAATATTCATCCGAGCCCCAAATTTTCATTTGAACTCTGATTTGTTGAAACTTATACTCTCTTTCGATCAACTCGATGAGACTAACCTAGCCATAGAATTGGATTTTCCATTTGACTTATGATTCAAAAGTCGAATTTTGGTCAACTACAAAGACTTATTTTTTAAAAAAAAAATCAGCATTTCATAATTTGGGATTTTAAATTCTCCACCCGTTTAACAGAATTCGCCCTCGAATTCTCGCTCACTAATCCACCTAAGAATAACTTAGCTAAGAAAAAAACATATTTACTCACCATGTGTAAACAACTCAGGATATTTCTCCCGCATCGTTGACTCAAGTTCCCACGTTGCTTCACGCTCCATCTGATTTGTCCAAAGAACCTTAACAAATTTGAGAGTCCATTGCCTCATTACTCTATCAGGCTCCTCCAAAATTCTTACTGGCCGAGTCTCAAAAGTTAAATCTTGCTCAATAGTAACCGACCCTAGTGTCATTTGTCGTTCTGGATCTCAAAAGTACTTTCTCAACATCGAGACATAGAATACATTATGTACACCTTTCATAGACTCAGGCAACTCCAGACGATACGCCAACTTCCCAACTCCTGCCACTATCTTGAAGGGTCCAATATATCGCAGGCTTAGTTTTGCTTTGATATTAAATCTCACAACACCCTTAGTAGGTGATAAGAAGCACCTCATCACCTACTTGGAATTCCACATTTCGTCTTTTGGGATCCGTGTAACTCTTTTACCTACTCTATGCTGCCAGCATGTACTCTGTAATCTCAGCAACCCTCTCAGTGGTCCGCTGAACCCAGTCTGGCCCCAATACAGATTTCTCACCCACGGCAGTCCAACAAAGCAGAGATCTGCACTTTCGTCCATATAAAGCCTCGTAGGGCGCCTTGCAGATGCTAGCTTGATAACTGTTATTATATGAAAACTCTATGAGTGGAAAGTGGTCCTCCCAACTCCCTTGCCAAGATAGAACGCAATATCGCAACATATCTTCTAAAGTTTGGATTGTACGCTCTAACTGGCCATCAGTCTGAGGTGAAACGCCGTGCTAAGCCTCAACTCTGTCCCCAATGCACTCTACGAACTCTCCCAGAACTTTGATACAAATTTAGCATCTCTGTCAGAAACAATGGTTTTCGGAACAGCATGCAACCGTACTATCTCTCGCAGTGCCAGGTCACTTGCTGAGTTTGTGGTGCGAATAGGAATAAAATGAGCAACCTTGCTTATACAATCCACGACCACCCAGATTGCATATTTCCCTCTCTACGTACGAGGTAGGCCAACAACAAAATCCATGGCAATGTCATCTCAAGGCCACCTGATGTCTACACGCTTCTATTCTTGTAGACAGTTGTTGGGCCTCCAAGTGCAGAGGTTTATAGAACAACAGCAAGTTTCCCTTAAGTGGATCACCCAAGGTTTATCGAACTCAGGGAGGAAGTGGTCAAAGTTATCCCTCTCAAGAAACCCTGCAATCAAGATACAAGAAGTGTCTTGTGTCCCCAGCACACCCAATACACTTGTCAGGTGTATAGATGCCCTAGTTCGGCGAAGATATAGTGAAATACAAGTGGTATGGATAATGATAAGTGGTAACGGTGCTAGAAAAGAGCTTGACGGGTAGGAAGAGACTAAAGGCAATCTGAAATAAAGATGGAAGCAAGCAAACAAGTAACAGATCTAGTTGCAAACGGTGTTTCGATACTTAAAAACAAGGCATAGGGATCATACTTTCACTAATGAACACTCTCATATAAATATCATCTCTTTATGATACTACTCTGAACTACTCTCTGGTTGGACACTCTAATCCATGGTAGTGCTATAACAGCACACCTTAAAGTTCGCTTTTCCCATCTAGATAACCCCACACTGTCACCTTAAGTGCTAGATGGTTCCAACAAACACCACAATTTCATAGAGACATCCAACTCAAAATATAACCCATAACAAGTATTTGTAATCTCTAGCCTAAGTGCCACCATGGTGTGCACGCTATCACTTTCACACACATGGGGAGAGCAGAGATCTATTAAAGCACTTGAGTACAAAGGTAGATCTACTTGATTACAAATCTCATGATCACAATATGATCATGCATAGAGAGAGAGATGAACACATAGCTACCGGTAGAACCCTTAGCCTCGAGGAAGAACTACTCCCTCATCATCATGGGAATCAGCAACGGTGATGGAGATGGTGGTGGAGATCGATGGAGAGGCTCCGGAGGCACTTCCCGTCCTGGTAGGATGCCGGAACAGAGACTTTCTGTCCCCCAAATCTCCCCTTTGGTGGCGGCGGCGCTGCGGAACTTTTCGTGGCTGGAGGCTCCCTTTATATAGCTTCTCGGATTCCCGTCACCCCATCTTGGGCTGCAGTAAATCAGGCCTACTGGGGCCGTCTGGACATGGAGTCAGCTAAATTTTATGTCCAGAACGTTTGTCGTGAAATTTACAACAACTTTGTACTTGAAGAGTTTTCTGTTTGACGCTGTCTTCGACCCAAAATATGACCATCTTCAAAAAGGGTTCTGAGATAGATTTCTGGAAAATCCCAATTTGACTCCAACAAGGTTTCCACTTGTATTCTTGGTAATCCCTACACATCAAAGTGCAAAACAAGAACATTGTGCACTTTTGCAACTATTAGTAGGTTAGTCCAAATAAATCATAAACTTTATATAAAAAGGAGTATCAAAAGCATATTATTAGCATAGAATCATCAAAAATTATAGATACGTTATGGACGTATCAACATCTTCAAGCTTAGTTCTTGCTCGTCCTCGAGTAGGTAAATGATAAAAATAATATAATTTTTGAGGTAACACGGAGCCAACACAATCTTGATCATCATTATTGTAAAAGCGTTGATAGCTGAGATCAAGGTACTCTAAACATGAACAACTATGTTGTAACATGAAAAGGTACAAACAAAAGATTCATGAATAACAATGCTTTGAAAGACGCTTGTTTAGTTCACATATAGAAAACATGATAAGGATGGTATTCAGCTTGTCCCTCATAGAGTAGCAAAACATAAATGCATAGGACACCTTCAAAGTTTATAAGGGTGACTAGATACAAATAGTTTAAGAACAAGCAATATCAAAGTTATTAATCAATCAACAAGTCTTGGGACAATGCACATTAAACTAAGAATGTCCACTATGCTCCCTCAATAGGTGCATAAAGGTACAAGATGGAGACTCAACATAAAATTAAAAGAAATGCCTTCATAGAAGGAAGCAGGGATTCATGTCTCATAAAGAGCTTCCAAAAATTATGGTACTCATTAGCTTTCAGCTCTCATTGCCCCTATCATAAGCATATTGAAGTGATTAAGGTTAAAGTGAACAAACTATGGAGTATATGCTTGACAAAGTATAAGTTGGCAATCTCATATCCCTTGAATACGAGGGCCGCTCCTTATGCTACTCAAGTTTAGTTACCGATAAGTTCTTGTCATAGTAAGTACATGTGTATCATAGAGAACCGCCAACGGGGTACCCCTTGCCCGATGATACGGAAGAATCCCCATATCAAAATGACAAGACAAGCAGACAACGAGCATCTCAGCAATCTTCTTATTTACCATGGGAAAATGGTGCTTTTTTCTCTCTTTCCTCTTTTCTCATATCTTTTTTTCTTTTTACTCAACTAGCACCGTGGCCCGTGCCCCTGCGTGGGCAATGTCTTTATGGTCCTGTTTTTTCTATAAAAATAAGTTAAGGAAAGTTCTTTATTGTCTTGTTTAGAGAAAGCATGTCATGCATGGAATTCTTCTTCCTAGGCATAGCACACCCATAGGTATCACTAAAACACAATCAATTGCTTATATTAAAACACGAAATCACTATTGTACCAAAAGATCGCCAAACATTCATATATTGATGTCAATCGAATGATCAATAAGAATTGGTCATACAGATCAAGGCTAACATATATCCATGTAAAAATGCTGAAAATCATATGTGCTTGATTATAAATGTGTCACCACAACCACGTCTGCTTTCTTGAAGCATCACAATTATAGAACTAAATCTTTTCAACTGATTCGTGTTTAGATACAAATAAACTTGGACAATATCGAAGAGTATATTTTTATTGGACAAATACATGGTCAATTTTGCCAAATGTGAGACTGCCCTGAAATTTTCCATATAAATTAGAGGTGCAAATTAATGAAAAGGTATTAGGATGGATTTATAAATGCAAAGTCACCAAACTGAGATATGGTGATGTTCAAAATCTTGCACACCCCAGGTCATACCTCAAAATCTTGCAAATTAATGAAAAGGTATTAGGATGGATTTATAAATGCAAAGTCCCGCTGTTCTAGTTCCGTATTGAAACCTGATATCAACAAAATGGGTTCATAGATGAATTATGTGTTGGCATGTTAGGCTAACACCTAATTCGCATCAAGTCAATGGTAAAAACATTCATTTATAAATTAAGTCAACATAATTCTCTAGGATCGGCAAAAAAATTATTACTATCTACAAAATATTTGTTTTATGAAACCAATAATATCTTTTACAAAATATTGTCTTATGAAACCAATAATTGATGTATTATAAAATAGCATGTATTTTACAGTTATGTGAGACACTTGGTATTTGTGATATATTAAGAAAAATACTACGTACACCTGAAAAAAGGATGTGGCCAGCGTTTAGATGAAAAATCAAGTAATGTTTTTATACAGAACGACCGCTCCCATAGATTTCGAGTAAAACTTCGTTCCAAAGCAATTTGGAATGTAATATTTTTCTTGCATATCAATAGATACACACCTCTTGCTCTACATTGCCAGAACAAATGCCGATGTTGGGAAAGTCTCAAAGGATGAAACCCATCAAGTATATGCTATAAATCAGATGAAAGCTTGCGTCTTACAAAAAAGTTCTCAAACTTTGCCCTAGTATATGTGATTGTATTCTAAAAAATAGATTGCACCAGACAAAGAATGCTATTTGGTATGTATAATATTTTTCTTGCATATTTATAGATGCATACCTCTTGCTCTAAGTTACTCATAATGATGTCGATGCTAGAAAAGTCCCAAAGGATGAAACCTATCGAGTATATGTTACAAATCTTACAAACAAAAGTTCTGAAACTTTGCCATGATATATATGATTGTATGCTAAAAAATAGTTGAGCCATCAAAATTAAGAATGCTCACATGTGATTATTATCGAGTATTGTTAGTCCATCTCTCTGCACGAGGCACGTCTTAGTTACATCTGGATCCATCTTGTATGGCTGCATGTCTAAAACAGAAAATTGACGAAGTTTATTCCATGTCCACGGGAGGAGAATTTGCCAGCTATGTGCACCGACGTTGATCCATCTCCAACGCCAACGCTATCCTCCCCTCTATCTCCATGGGTGTGAATTGTTCCTCAATAACTACACCAAGTAAAACATCAAATAAACACAAACCTTGGAGATCGAAGGTACTGTACCTCTATGAGGAAAGCATCCAAGCAATCGTGCAGAACTGCGCATGTACCAATCGATCGACACATACTTGAAGGAGGTTAGCCGGATCAAGGCTTAAAGAAAAAATTGGTGCATCGGCAAGCAAGATCAAAGTCTTTGCCACTGATCGAACGCATGCACTTGTACCATGTGGGACGGCCGGCCAAAGTCAGAATCACGAATACATCCGTGGCGGCGCACGTGAGGACTGTAGGAGACCCCGCAGATTAGTTTTGCTCTTAGTAGAGAACGTAACCTGTCAGCTAGAAAAATTATAGGGGGGCATCGGTGAGTAATTTTGTGCAACTCTTTTAGTAAGATCCAATGGTTGTCATTAGTTATATACAGTATTAGTTAAACCGGTGGCTAGATGTTTCTAATATTTGTGGAAATTTCTAGAATATTTCTCTTTTTCCTGGTGAGTCCGTAATGCACTTTTAATATATAATAGTTATTGATCTATGACTATATCATTATATATCTTTCACAATCGCATGAGACATCTGTTATTCGTGGTATCATAGAAAAATACCTAGAAGACATGCAAATTAGGGTGGACACATACAAATAATTGTATGTTAAAACAATTAGCCACAGTCCACCGTAATCTTTTAGCGGATAACAAATAATGTACCTACTATTGAAAAAATCAAGTAATTTTGCCTATAAATATATCATTCTTTTGAATTTGGAATATATATACAATTTTATTCTTTTAAATTTCGGGTGTACCGAATGTGTCCTCCTTTTTGCTACTCCCTCCTACCCAAATTAGTTGACTTAGATTTGTCTAGATTCGATTGTATTTAGACATGATTTGTATTAGTTAGATCCGTATCTTGAATAATTTGAGTCAACAAATTAGGATGGGGGAGTAGTATGATTGGGAAAAGTTGGATCAGAACCCTTTCTCAAAAGAAATTGTTTGAAACATAATTCGTATTTGTAGTGCTATAGAATTAGGACCTCGCAATAGAACAATTTTATCTTTTCTACGCCGCTGAAGTGGACATAGTTCAAGAGACTGTATGTTATGCAATTTGCAGTACAGAAATAGATAAAGAAGTAAAAAACAAAAGATAGTAATGTGTGGTTACCTGACTCTAGGCTATCCTGCTGTGAGCATGAGAAAAGACCATCGATCGGTACCGCTTTGCACGACTACATGGCGCATGTATGAGGCAAGCCCTCGATCCACTGATCCACCTTATGCACAGCTACATGGCTCATGCATGAGTTAAGATTAAAACCTGCAGCGCCGCTGGCCCGAGAAGAAAGTGGACCGGACGCACGTACGGAAGTATGACGGTAAGGGTTGACAAGCTACCAGATTGGAATACGGCGGCCGCGGCGTGTGGAATGCTAGGTGACATAATGGTGGAAAAATTCTTTGAGCCGATCTCCGATGGAGTCCTCTTTTTGTTAGGCGGAGACTGAATCGGAACGGGAAACATTATTAGGGGCATTGATGGGTAATTTTATTGGAAGTTAATGCTAATAGACTATCTCTAAGATCCGTTGGTTGTGATTAGATGGTTAATTAAACCGATGGCTCGATGTTTATGATTACTGTGGTAATTTGTAGCTGATTTCTCTTAATTCTGGTAGCCCGTATTTTACTTTTAGTATATAATAGATCTTTATCTCTTTTTTTATAAGAAGAATGCTTTATAGATTGCTCATTATGGTTACGCTACAGGTTTTCACCACGATTAGGCATGGATTATACCAGCGGCTCAGGCGTTTCTCTAACACACATATATAACTCCATGGACTTACAAGCTCCCCTTTCATTTCACACCGATGACATCCATAGAAAAAAGAGCATGATATCAACTAGATACAATGTACAAGTGCAATATTGAAAGCGTTCCCCATGACAACATGGTTCTGCTAATTCCCAACGTATAAGTGCAAGCATATACAACATATATGACACAATGGTTCAAGTTTATTAAGTGCGAGATAAAGTAAAGTGTGCCATCAAGTTTGTGAGAGCTTTAATCACTAATTTTCACATAACAAGTTTAATTCAGAAGGTAGATAAAAGCATAAATATACTTGGAATATCAAATGCTAATAGGTAGGTATGGTGGACTCTTTAGAATAACTTGGTTTTATTTGGAGTTGTATGCATGAGTGGAACTTATACTTGGTTATGGAGGCTAGCAAAAGACTAGGAGCGACCAACAAAGAGAGCAATAATGACCATAATCACGCAAAGCGACAAAACATCATTAATTAAAGCATAAAGTAATATTACAAGTTGAAAACTAAATGATCATAAAGGCTATAGTGAATGGTATAGTCTTAACATGGTGTAATCATGCGCCAAGTCAACCCAAATAAAGCATCAAAGGAGAATACCACAATATTATGCTTTTATATGCTAAAACAACGCATGATTCTTTCAAGGCACATTAAGAAATCTCAATTGTTTATAACATGTCATGCAACAGCAAAAATCACTAAGCATAAAGCCAAAACAATATCAAGCATGACATGACAAAGCATAGGCCATAGTCAAAAACAAGCTCCTTTTTATACCACTTATAAGCATGAACTTTCTTACTCTCTTCCAACACCAATCGACTTATTTGAAAGAACTCACAAAGATAATAATAAATAAAGATGAGTGAGATTGTCTCACAAATCTAAAAGGAAGAACTAAAAAGTTCTAAGCTGAAAGCACAAGAAAAGTAAGGCTAAACAGAGTGCTAGCAAAAGAGAAAACTCACAAAATAGTAAGAATGAAAACTAGAGTGTTCTAGGCAATGAATAACGGGGTGTGTCTCTCTCCAAAAGAAATGTGTTGGGATCCAACCAACTTATTGCAGCAAAAAAAGCAAAACAAAACTAAAAAAAAACAAAGACGCTCCAAGAACAACACAATTGTGCATGAAACAATAAAAATGAAGTGTTTGGAAGAAACCTGAGATTTTTATTGATGAAGAAGGGGATGCCTTGGGCATCCCCAAACTTTGATGCTTGTACTTCTTGGATATTTCTTGGAGTGACACGGGTGGCATCCCCAAGCTTGAGATTTAGTCAATTCTTCATCTCATTACATCATTCTTTCCCTACACCTGAAAATTTTCTTCATACAAAACTTCACACAATCTTCATTAGCAACATTAGTGCACTCAAGATAATAACTCTTTTGGTTCAGTTCCAACACAAGTAAAACTTCCATTAAAACACAAGATACTGTAGCAATTCCTTCTAAAAGCTCAAGTGATCAAAGAGAACTCAAAGAGAAAGAGATTAAGAAGCAAATGCAAATAATGGCAGAAATCTGTCAAAACAGACCAGTAGGTACAAACCAATGTTTTCGAAGATCTTCAGTTGCTCAAATCGAAAAGTGTTGAACTAACGAAAGTTAGACAACAACCTGGGGTAGAAGCACAAAAATTACAGCTCAAACCGACGTACACAGATATTTAACGAATTTTTATAGCGAAGCACAAAAATCTGTTTCGGGACAGCAACTTTCCCAAGCATTACTTCTCTCTCATTAGAGGTTACTCTTGGCACAAAAACCACACAAAAATTATAAGGAGAGGTTATTACAAAGGCAATAACTTCCAAGACTCAACTAAAACTTTTGGCTTATCTTCCAATAAGTACTTTTCTTTAACGCCTTAAGTTAGGCATGATAGTTTGAGAAGATGCTCACATAGAAATATGAATTGAAGTAAAAGAGAGCATCAAGAAGCAAATTAAAAGCACATTTAAGTCTAACCTACTTCCTATGAAAAATAATCTTGTAGAGAAACAAGTCATGAAAGCACAAAGCAACAAGTATAGGAAAGCAAAACAAGTGCAACTTCAAAATTTTCAACATAAAGAGGGGAAACTTAATATTGTTGAGATGCATAAAAGAATGTTTCCCTCTCTCATAATAACTTTCAGTAGCATCATGAATAAAATTAACTATATAACTATCACATAAAACATTCTTACCATGAGCCACATGCATATAATCATTATTACTCTCCACATAAGCATAGTTATTCTTATTAATCGTAGTGGGAGGAAATTCAACAAAATAGCTATCATTATTATTCTCATCACCATAATCATCAAATATAGGAGGCATATTGTAATCATAATTAATTTTCTCCTCAACAGTAGGTGGACTGAAAATATCATATTCATCATTGTAATCATCATATATTTGAGGCATAATATCATCAAAGTAAATTTTCTCCTCCATACTTGGGGGACTAAAAATATCATGCTCATCAAAACCAGCTTCCCCAAGCTTAGACTTTTCCATAGCATTAGCAATAATGGCGTTCAAAGAATTCATACTAATAACATTGCTATTAGCATGCAAATAAAGTTCCATAGGTTTTTTAATTTTCTCTTCAAACACTTCATGTCCTAACTCAAGATAAATACTATAAAGCTCTCTAAAAATTTTGTTGTTTTCCATTAAGCCTAAATAGTGAAAATAAAAAGAAGAAACAAAAATATATAATTGCAGAATCTAAAGGAAATAACGTCGGGCACTCACACACCAGCAACAATGCTAGAAGATAGCTTAGTAACCAGAGGATTGAGTACCTTTTAACTTACCTCCCCGACAACAGCGCCAGAAAATAAGCTTTGATGGCGCGTGGTTGATGTGGGAGCTTCTTCTTCTTCAATCTCCGGCAACGGTGCCATAAAATAGCTTGATGTCTACACACTTCTATTCTTGTAGACAGTTGTTGGGCCTCCAAGTGCAGAGGTTTGTAGAACAGCAGCAAGTTTCCCTTAAGTTGATTACCCAAGGTTTATCGAACTCAGGGAGGAAGTGGTCAAAGGTATCCCTCTCAAGCAACCCTGCAATCAAGATACAAGAAGTCTCTTGTGTCCCCAACACACCCAATACACTTGTCAGGTGTATAGGTGCACTAGTCCGGCGAAGAGATAGTGAAATACAAGTGGTATGGATAATGATAAGTGGTAACGGTGCCCGAAAAGAGCTTGACGGGTAGGACGAGACTAAAGGCAATCTGAAATAAAGATGGAAGCAAGCAAACAAGTAACAGATCTAGTTGCAAACGGTGTTTCAATGCTTAGAAACAAGGCCTAGAGATCATACTTTCACTAGTGAACACTCTCATATAAATATTATCTCTTTATGATACTACTCTGAACTACTCTCTGGTTGGACACTCTAATCCATGGTAGGGCTATAACAACACACCTTAAAGTTCGCTTTTCCCATCTAGATAACCCCACACTATCAACTTGAGCGCTAGATGGTTCCAACAAACACCACAATTTCATAGAGACATCCAACTCCGAATATAACTCATAACAAGTATTTGCAATCTCTAGCCTAAGTGCCACCATGGTGTGCACGCTATCACTTTCACACACTTGGGGAGAGCAGAGATCTATTAAAGCACTTGAGTAGCAAGGTAGATCTACTTGATTACAAAGCTCATGATCACAATATGATCATGCATAGAGAGAGAGAGATGAACACATAGCTACCGGTAGAACCCTTAGCCTCGAGGAAGAACTACTCCCTCCTCATCATGGGAATCAACAACGGTGATGGAGATGTTGGTGGAGATCGATGGAGATGGCTCCCGGGGCACTTCCCCATCCCGGCAGGGTGCTGGAACAGAGACTTTTGTCCCTCGAATCTCCCCTTCGGTGGCGGCGGGGCTGTGTAAATTTTCGTTGCTGGAGGCTCCCTTTATATAGCTTCTCGGATTCCCGTCACCCCATCTTGGGCTGCAGTAAATCGGGCCTAGCGGGCCCGTCCGGACTCGGAATCAGCTAAGTTGAAGAGTTATCCGTTTGACGCTGTCTTCGACCCTAAACCTGACTATCTTCAAAAAGAGTACTGAGACAGATTTCTGGAAAATCCCAATTTGACTCCAACAAGGTTTCCACTTGTATTCTTGGTAATTCCTACACATCAAAGTGTAAAAAAAGAAAATTGTGCACTTTTGCAACTATTAGTAGGTTAGTCCAAATAAATCATACTTTATATAAAAAGGAGTATCAAAAGCATATTATTAGCATAAAACCATCAAAAATTATAGATACGTTATGGACGTATCACCACTCTAGAATCTCTAGGGGCTACAACAATCCTGGTGGTCTCTTATGCTCGGCCTTCACTTGCTGACATACTCTACAAGAAGACACATACTTAGCCACATCGACCTTCATCCGTTTCCACCAGTAATTTTGCTTGAAATCTTGGTACATCTTGTTTTCGCCTGGGTGCTCTGTATAAATCTCTCAGAATATCTTCTTTTACTTGTGATTTTCGTGGAACACATAGACGACCGCAAAACCGAACAGCTTGTTAGTCGCTGAAATCTAACTCTCATCGAGGGAGAGGATGACACTACGAGTTGGGGCAATTTTTTGGTTTCTATTTCTCACACAAACTCACACAAATTCCATACCAACTTGAGGGGTTGAGGATACATATTTATAGGTGGCTAACTAGCCAAGGATATGCTAGATGCGAGGCTAAGATGCTAGTCTAAAGCAGCAGTCAAGGGTGATGTCCTAACAACCAGTCCTTGATGCTATATCTCTAACTGCCAGTCCTTGGCACAAGGACAATGTGTGTTGCAACCCCACAAAGACCACAGGACAGAGACTTATCCATCATTCTCCCCCTAAGTCTTGTGCGTCGTCTTGTGGGAAGGCTGGACCATCCCAATCCAGGAGCAGGGTCTGATGAATGCGATCCGCCCAAGAGGCTTGGTGAGCAGATCCGCAAGATGATCCTTGGTGTTGATGTAGCTTGTTGTGATGCTCCGTTCATCCAAACAGCTTCAGAAGAAGTGGTACCTCACCCGTATGTGTTTGCTCCGCTCATGGAATACAGGATTCTTCACCAGGGCTAGAGCGGAATTGCTATCCACCCTGAGCTCCACCGCTCTAGTGTCTCGACTGAGGAGATCACCACGCAGTCGAGCGAGCCAGAGCGCCTGAGTGGAAGCGGTGGATGCCGTTATGTACTCGGCCTCGTAGCTGGACATGGTGCCCACCTGCTGCTTGACCGACTGCCAGCTCACGAGGCACTTGCCAAGGAAGAAGAGGATCCCTCTTGTGCTCTTGCTGGTGTCGATGTCGCCAGCGTGGTCGCTATCGCTGTATCCAACAAAGTGTGCTGCCCCAGGGCACCTAGGGTAGTAGAGACCATGGTCAAGAGTCCTCGCAATGTAGCAGACGATCCTCTTCACGGCCTATTGGTGCTCTGTCATCGGTCGCTGCATGAACCGACTAACGTAGCCGACAGGGAATGCAAAGTCCGGTCGTGTGTGGCGAGGTAGCAAAGGCTCCCCACAAGACGTCGGTACTGCATATCATCCACCTCCTCCGTCGTGCTGTCGCGGCTGAGCTTCAGCCTCTCCTCCATCGGAGTGAGGGCTGGGTTGCAGTGCTTGAGCCCAGCTAGCTCAACGATGTGCTTGGCGTAGGAGGTCTATCGAAGCGTGATCCCGGAGTCGTCCTGGTGCACCTTGATCCCTAGGTAGAAGGAGAGGGGCCCAGGTCACTCATCTGGAATGTGGCCTTCATTTCTTCCTTGAACACCGCCACTTCCACATCCTTGGTGCCGGTGATCACCAAGTTGTCGACATAGATGCCCACCAGTAGGTCATTTCCTCCACTGCCCCGCCGGTAGACGGCCGCCACATGCGGGATTTTCTCAAAGCCCATCCCCTTTAGAATGGCATCCAACTTGGCATTCCACGCCCTTGGTTCCTTCCGTAAGCCATAGAGGGTTTTGCGCAGGCGGAGCACCTTGCCCTCCTTGTCGGGGATCACAAATCCCGGCGGCTGATGCACGTAGACCTCCTCCTTCAAGTCACCATTGAGGAACGCCGACTTGACATCCATGTGATGAACACGCCAGCCCTAGGCAGCTAGCGCAAGGATAAGTTTCACGGACTCCATCCGTGCCATGGGAGTGAAGGCGTTGTCAAAGTCGACCCCCTCTTGCTGCATGAAGCCTCGCGCCACCAGGCGAGACTTGTGCTTGACGATGGCGCCAGCTTCATCCCTCTTCATCTTGAACACCCACTTAAGGGTGATCACGCGGTGACCATGAGGGAGGTCAGCAAGCTCCTAGGTGCGGTTCTGCTCAATCGTATCCATCTCCAACTGCATAGCGGCGTGCCATGCCGCGTCTCTCTTGGCCTCTACAAAACACCGAGGCTCGCCTTCATCACACGCTAGGTGCAACTACGCCTCCAGGTCGTGTGGCACCAGTCCCGGCACCGTCTAGTCACCGAGAAGGTTCTCCATCGTGCGGTACCTCAGAAGCTCACCGGCGTAGTACGTGTCGATGTGCTCCTCGTCGTGAGAGAGCGGGGAAGCAAACTCCACCGGGCTGTGCTCGACGTGAGCTGGTGCTGGAGTTGACGTTCCCGGAGGGGTGGCTGTCGGTGCTAGAGTACGAGGCGTCGCCGGCTGTGCTAGAGTCGGCGAAGGACTCATCGCAGTTGAAGTCGTGGTTGGAGGGCGTGGTGCTTCCGGTGTAGTAGATGCCAGGGTCGATAAAGACTCAGGGGATGAGGTAGGCATGCTAGGCGAAGAAGAGCTACCTACTCCCCCAGCTCCCTCGAAGTGGACGTGCTCGATAGTGAAGTCATCATACGTCGGAGTCGAGTCATCATCCACCGCCTTGTCCCACGCCCATCCTCGCCCTTCGTTGAACACAACGTCTCGTGCCATGCGCACACACTGTTTCTTCGGATCGAGGATGCGGTAGGCCTTCGAGCCCTCCGCGTAGCCTATGAACACTCCCGGAGTGCTCCTGTCATCGAGCTTGCCGATGTGGCCAAGCTCCTTGGCGAACACGAGGCAGCCGAAGACCTGCAAGTGCGAGACCGCCCTCTTGCGCCCATGCCAAGCCTCGTACGGCATCCTACCATCGAGCACCTTGGTAGGTGTCCGGTTGAGGATGTAGATGACTGTCACCACCGCCTCTCCCCACAAGACAGCCGGCATCCCTCTTTGCTTGAGGAGGGATCGGGCCATCCCCACAATCGTCTGGTTACGCTGCTTGACGATGTCATTCTGCTGTGGACTATACGATGCGGAGTAGTGACGCTAAATACCCTCATCAGTGCAGTATAACGTGAATTCAGCCGCTATGAATTCACCGCCGTTGTCGGTGTCCATCACGCGCAGCTTGCGGCTACACTCCACCTTCGTCGCAGCCTGCGTGTGCCTGATGGTGTCCACAACCTCTCCCTTGTTGTCGAGGACCATCACCCACATGTAGCGGGAGAGGTCATCGACGAGCTGTAGGAAGTAGCGTCATCCTCCCACTGTGGCCAGTGTCGCCAGGCCACACAAGTCCCCGTGCACGAGCTCGAGCCTCTCCTTGGCTCGGAAGCTCGCCCTCTGGGGAAAAGGGATCCTCCTCTGCTTCGTCATCACATAGACAACGCAGAACTGCTCCACATGGTCAAGGCACATTAGGGCTTGCACCATCTCCGTGGCACTGAGCCGCTTTAGGGCTTCGAAGTGAAGGTGCCCAAAGCGCTCGTGCCACTGCCATGCCACGTCGTCCCGACGAGCGGCAAGACAGAGGGGTTGTGCCACCTGCACGTTGAGGACGTAGAGTCGATTCGCACCTCTAATTACCTTGGCAAGAAGGCAACCGTGGCGACCCCAGATGCGTAGGATCTCATGCTTGATCTGCACGCTAGAGCCATTCTCATCCAGCTGTCCCAAGCTGATGATGGAGTTCCTCAACATGGGGATGTAGTAGACACCAGTGAGCAGCCGGTGCTCTCCAGTCTTGGCGGTGAAGATGATGGAGTCGACGCCCTTAATCTCCACGGAGAAGGCATCCCCAAACTTGACAAAGCCTCGCACGTCGGAGTCAAGCTCGGTGAAGCACTTCCGTCGACCGGTCATGTGATGGGTACCATCGGTGTCTAGGCGCTACCCGTTAGTCTTGTCGCTGCTGGAGCCATCACCGAGGAGGGCGTGTGCCTTTGGCTCATCAAGGTGGAGGGGAGCCGCCGCGGCTGGTGCCGCTGGAGTTAGCTCGATGCTTGCATGTGCCATGAATAGAGCGGACTCCTCCTCCGCCCGTGCGACATTGGCCTGGCCGCATTGTGGCTGTCGATAGTCCTTGGCCCAATGTCCAAGCTGGCCGCAGTTGCGACAACTATCGTCTCGTGCCGGCTTCTGCTTGCCGGCGGCACGGCCCTGGGCATCTTTGCGCGCCTTGCACGGCTTGCTGCGCTTACGGCCACCTATCGTGGAAGAAGGCTCCCCTTCTTCATATCACCTTGGCAGGCATCCCACTACTTCCGAGTGAGAAGAAGCATCCCGCTAGTGGTGATGGACCCTGACTGAGACTGTGGCTCATTAGAGTCGACGACCTTGAGGCGACGTATCACCTCCTCGATCGACATTGCGGAGAGGTCCAGCAGAGACTCAATCGAGCGAGCCATCTGCATGTACTTCTCGGGAACGCAGTGAAAAAGCTTCTCGACTGCTTTCTCCTTATTGTAGGTGTCCTCGCTGAACTGCGCCATCTTCTGCAATAGAGTGTTGAGACAGAGAGCAAAGTCATCAACGTCCTCACCTGGCTTGAAGGCCAGGTTCTCCCACTCCTTGCAAAGTGCCTGCAGTGTGGACTTGCGGGCGCGGTCACTACCATGCGTGCCATAGAGATGGCGTCCCAATCCTCCTTGGCAGTCCGCTTGTTGGAAAGTGAGAACTACATCTCAGGCAGGACTATGGCGAGGAGGGCGTGGAATGCTCACCGATCGTCATGGTGGTCGACGTTGGCATCCTAGATTGCCTCCCACATGTGTCCCACCTAGATCTAGGCCTTCATGAGCGCGGCCCACTCGACGTAGTTGGTTTTGGTGAGGGTAGGCCACGCAACACCGGGACCAACATCCCTGACCACAGTCCAGACCTCGTGGAGGCCGCGGTCTTGGTCGTTTCGGTCAATGTCTCCATGCACGCCTCCTCTAGGGGCGCCACTACCATGCGTGCCTCCTCCGGGAGCACCACTGCCATGCGTGCCTCCTCCGGGAGCGCCACCGCTTTGCGAGCCTCCTCTGAGACCGCCTCCTCCGGAAGTTCCAGCGTCGTGCACTTGGGCATGCTCGGCTTCCCACCGTACCGTCCACTCGCCGGCTGCGTTGTGGTTACCGTCAACGCTGCCATCGCCTGAAACGGAGCCGCTAATGCTGCCACATAGAGCCTAGACCTCCGCCGCTGCCGCACATCCTGCATCCTCCGTTGCTGCTGCTTCCACCTCCGCTCTGGCTTCTACCAGCTCTGCTGCTGCCAGCCTTGATGCCCTTGTTGCCGCCGCAGCAGTTGCTGACGCCACTCGCCCTCCTCTGCCACGGTGAGCTCGGCCTCCTTCCGATGCCGCGTTCTCGAGGTTACCAACTGCTAAGAGTGTCTTGCGGACATGGCTCGCCGCTCGGGGGTTGCTGGGTGGAGAGGGGGATTCTACCGATGAGCTGCTACTCCTTTGCATAGAGAGAGAGAGGAGTGAGCAGGGGCAGTCGGAGCTGCTGCTACTGCCGGGGAAGGAGATGAGCAGGAGATGCTCAGGCTACAAACTAACTTTGCTCTGATACCACTTGTTAGTCGCTGAAATCTAACTCTCATCAAGGGAGAGGATGACACTAGGAGTTGGGGCAATTTTCTGGTTTCTATTTCTCACACAAACTCACGAAAATGCCATACCAACCTAAGGGGTTGGGGATACATATTTATAGGCTGCTAACCAGCCAAGGATATGTTAGATTCTAGTCTAAAGCAGCAGTCAAGGGTGCTATCCTAACAACCAGTCCTTGATGCTCTATCTCTAACTGCCAGTCCTTGACACAAGGACCATGTGTGCTACAACCCCACAAAGACCATAGGACAGAGACTTATCGATCACAGCTCCCATGGAATCCAAAGTAAAATTCCCAATCCTAGCTTCTCGAATATGCTTTTTAACTTGCTGCAATAATCGATCTTGTCGTTGCGCTTCCAAAACATGCTTGGGTATGGCCGACTCAAGAATTAGTTGTAACTCTGATTCTACAACTCCAGCATATCAATATGTAATATCCATGCCGCTCGAAATCAGCTAACAAGGAATTCATTGTTGGATGAACTGGCTTACGACTGAGAGCATCTGCAACCACATTTCCCTTACCCGGTGTATACTAGATATTGAGATCATAATCTTTAATTAACTCTAACCACCTCCTCTGCCTTAAGTTCAAATCCTTTTGTGTGAAGATATACTTGAGACTCTTATGATTTGCGAATATGCCACATGTTGCTCCATAAAGATAATGCCTCCAAAGCTTGTGTGCAAAAAGAACTACCGCAAGTTCTAAATCATGGGTAGGATAATTTTCCTCGTGCTTTTTCAACTGCCTTGGTGCACAAGAAATCACCTTGCCATTCTGCATTAGAACACATCCAAGGCCCACCAGAGAAGCATCTAAATATACTATAAAACGCTCTCCAAAATCCGGAAGTGTAAGAATAGGTGCCGACACCAATCGGTCCTTCAATAAACAAAAGCTACGCTCACACTCCTCTGTCCATTGAAACGTTACCCCTTTATGTGTAAGCATGGTCATGGGTTTGGCAATGATAGAAAAATCCTTCACAGAAAGCCTATAGTAACCAGCCATTCCCAAGCAACTTCTCACCTCCTTTACATTAGATGGCCGTTCCCAGCGCACGACAGTGGAAACCTTGCTAAGGTCGACATACATACCTTCACCATTAATAACATGTCCCAAATAGGCAACTTCTGAAACCCAAAACTCACACTTCTTCAACTTAGCATAGAACTTATTCTTCCGCAACGTCTTGAGCACCATACTCAAATGATGGTCATGATCTTCCTCCGCCTTGGAGAAAATGGGAATGTCATCAATAAATACGACGACAAAATCATCATACTTATGGAACATGCTATTCATCGCCTCCATGAAATAAGCAGGTGCATTCATTAATCCAAAGGACATAACCTTGAACTCGTAATGTCCATACTTCGTAGAGAACACCGTCTTCTCAATATCCTCTTCTCGCACTCTTATTTGACTATAGCCTGAGTGCAAATCAATCTTTGAAAATACCTTGGCACCCTTCAATTGATAAAATAAGTCCTCAATGCGTGACATCGGATATTTGTTCTTGATAGTCACCACATTAAGAGCCCTATAATCGAAACACATCCGCAAACTCAAATCTTTCTTCTCGGTGAACAAAACAGGAGCTCCCCAAGGTGAAACACTATGCCAGATCAAATCCTTGGCTAGCATATCATCAATTTGCTTCTTCAACTCAGGTTGAAAAGGACGACCTAAATGATATGGAGCGATTGAAATTGGGCCTGCACCGGGAACAAGGTCAATACAAAACACCACGTCCCGCTCTGGTGGCATACCCAGTAGCTCACTAGAAAAACATCAGGATAGTTTCTAACCACATGAATGTTCTCAATATTCAACTGCTTCCCCACCAAAGACCAAATAAATCCGTTCTTCAGTACTCTCTGACATGGAAATAGGCTAGCCAACATTGATAAAGAACGTTTGGGTGCACTGCACTGAAAGATTAGCTATTTACTGGAGGAAGCCTCCAAAGTGATGGTCTTCTAGAAACAAGATATAACAGCCGATAGCGGTGTAGCCAATCCATACCAAGAATAACATCAAAGGCCGGTAGAGGAATTACCATCAAATTTACCACAAAAACTTCATCATCTATGGAAATCACACAACCCGGACATACTACGGAACTAGTGATCAAGCCTCCCGGGGAACTAACTCGAACAAATTCAGAAATCTCTTGGCTAGATAAACCGACTTTCTTGACAAAGTCAAGTGACACAAACAAAATAGGTAGCACCAGAAGCAAAGAGAATTAAAGCATCATGCGAATCAACTAGAAGTATACCTGTAACGACATTTGGACGACCCAGAGAGGAAATAGTAGGCATGGAATAGATCCCAGCTGGTGTTGAATTCCCAATACTCTATGGTGGTGGTGGTGGAGCAGTAGTTGGTGCAGGTAACTGAAGTGGGGCATGAGGTGTAGGAAGAGGAGTAGCTGACCAGTAATAACCTAGCAATGGAGGTGGGAATTGTTGAGGTGGAAATTGCGGTGATGGATACTCCTGATAGTGTGGCTGAAATTGCTGAGAAGATGCCATTGTATGCACTAAACCCTGGGAAGATTTGGCTGCAGATGATGAACCACAAGAGGCTCCATCTCCGGAAGACCCTGCTTTAGACGATGTGGCCACCTCCCACTTGATGACAACATTTGGGTTCTCCCTACAGACCCTAGTCATGTGCCCATGCCTGCCACACTAATGACAAGATCTAGAAAAGTCACACTCAAAATCACGGTGACCTTCTCCGCACTTGAAACAAAGCATGCCATGTCCTAGATGGGGTCGTAGGAATGTAGGTGATATAGAGAGTGACCCTGAATAAGACTGATCCCCTGACTGTCTGGGCTTGAATGACTGTTGAGAATGTTGCTCTAGTTTAAACTTCTTGAAGTCAGATCGCTAAGTAGCCCCACTCCCATCTTGGTAGTTCCTCTTATGCCCCTACCATTGTTGTTGGCACCATTTGTACAAGTTTTCTCTGCCTCTGTGAGTTGATATTGTAACTCCAAACCCCTAGCCTGCTCAACCACATTGAAATATCTAGATGGGCGATTCACTCCCATCACATGTCGATATCGCAAATTAAGTCCCTCGAAGAACCTCCTTGCTTTCTGTGGCTCATTCTGATTAATATGGTTCACAAAATGAACCATCTTACTAAACTCGGCATCGTACTCGTCCACCATCTTGTTCCCTTGCTTGATATTCTTGAGGGCAACATCCATCTTATCCTTGAATGAAGCCGGGTAGTACTTAGAAGTGAATTGCGTAACAAAAATATCCCATGTAGGCGGTCCATGAGCCGGTGTCCAAGATGCACGAACTCCTTCCCACCAATCATCGGCGATACCTTTCAGCTGAAAAGCCACATACACAAATTTGTCCTCGGGAATCATCACTGATGCATCCATGTATTTCTCCATAGTGCGAAGCCAACTTGTATCATTGGTGTCCCTGATCCATCAAACTTGTCCAATTTCATATCCAGCCACCTGGTGAGCGTCATGTTTGTAGCATGTCGTCCATCACTATTCCCAGATTGTCTCACTTCCTCATCTGACCCCTTTGCACGACCATTGCGGCTAGCACGACCACGAGCCCGACCTCTACGATTCGGCGCCATAACTATACAACATATTATCAATAGTCAGCAAAAATATCAAATATTTTACATCCTTACTCCAATGGGTAAGATAAACAAGCCAAATTAAATAACCAGAAATGCAAATAAGATTCGTGTCCCAGGAACCCCATCCTATAGTGCACCAGTGTGTTAATTGTTTTTTTGGTTAGTCCTAAGTAAAGTTTTATATGTTTATAAACATAATCCTAACTTACTACACCATATATCTAAAGCCTAGGCTCTGATACCAACTATAACACTCTAGATTTCTAATTAACCGATAGTGCTACCACTCATCTTAAATTTCTGCACAACAAACGACAATTCAAAATTTCGGCAGCACCTCCTTTGTTTTAAAGGACATCCACGACATGCAAAACATAATATAGGGATATGTCCAATAATGACCATATAAATAGGCATCCACGCGGTTCATATATTTCATAATCAATCCATGACACAAATACTAAAACTAGAATGACCAAAAGGCTCACTGGAAGAAGCAAAAGGCTCCACGGATTATGATAATGTAATAAAGTTAAACTAAGAAGAATGTGTGGTAGATGTTCTATGATATGTAGTATTGATGTGTGTCCAAAGTGGTGGCGGACTACTCCCTCCCATGCATGTCGCTATGCTGAGTACCTGAAATCCAAATAAAAGCTAAAGAAAAACAAGAGTGAGTAAAATATACCCACCAAGTACAAGTTCGGAACAAAATCAACATCATCCAAAATCCAACACTCATTTTGAAGGATAAACAGAAAACATTGTTATGCATTTTATATTTTATGGCACGAGCATTCCGGAATATTCACTGTTAATTTCCTCACCGGCCTCGCGGAATAGTTAATCAAGTGAATTGTCACCGACCTAGCTCAAGCTCACCGGAGTAGTTACCTAGTAACTCAAATCACCGTCTGCTTCGGAATAGTTACTTGTAACTTATTTTCCACCCTGGCATAAAATAAACTTTTCGACAACATGTCAAGGAATGAACACCAAAGGAATAACCAATATCACACAACCAACAATCCAACGATGGCAACCATATGTGGCGCCCCGCTAAAACCACTACTAGAAAATCGCTCGTTGTTTCTACTTTGTGCATCATCATGCATGTTTGTTCATAAAAGTACTTTGCAAAAAGCCTATTTTGTTTTCTAATTAGCTCTCCTTTAATTTCAAATCATAAAACCAGGTCTTCCTGGATATTTTATTTGTCTAAAAACTATTTATATAATATTTTAAAAGTTAAATAAAAATAAAATATTTTCAGTGGGGGAGGCAGCCACCGGCCAGGCCCAAAAGGCCCAACCGGCAGCCACCTACCACCCACTGCCCAAAGCCTAGCTTCCTACACCAAAACCACACCCTGCCGCCGACCGATCCTCACCCCACCTACCCCACCGCCACACACTACACCCTGCACGCCTCCCTACTCCACCTGGTCGCCAGCCACCTCCAACCGACCACCCCGCCACCTCACCTGTCCACTCCCACACGCCACCCCAACCTGGCCCCACCTCCCGATAGCGACCCCGTCGCTCCCACCTGCCCCGACGCTAATCTCCCTCGTCTCGATCGAGAATCCCAAATGGGCACCTCCCTCCCTTCAACCAGCAGCACCATGCCAGACCTCGCTCAGCTCCATCTTGCCGGCTCCCCTGCAGGCGTCGCCCTAACCCGGTTGCCGTGCCACCCGCAGAGCCCCGCCGACCCCGCTTTTTCCCCTTCACCGAGCGTGCCGCCGCTTGGACCCCCGAGCAGAGCACTGCTGCCTCGCCTCTGCGTCTCCGGTCACCCCGCAACCCTGAGCCGTCCTGGACCTTGTCTTCCGCGTCGTCGCCCTCTGCCCCGAGTCGCGCCGCGCCAGCTCTCGCCTCGTCTACCGTCGGCCTCCTCTCTGGCCCGCATGGCGCTGGCACCATCCGTGCAGGGCCACGCAACCTCTGCTTCGTTGGACGTCACCTTGGCCACATCTCCATCGAGCTCCTCCGGTCGCCGTGCGTACCTCCCGAGCCTGTCCCTACGTCGCCCTTCCGGTGGCGCCGCGTCGGCCTTTCTGCCCCGGGCCTCGTCGCTGGCCGCGCCACGCCTCACAGCGCCGCCCAGCGAGCAAGTCGTCCGCGTCGCCCTCGTCCGCCCATGGCCTCTGACCCTATTGTGCCACACCTCGTCGAGCCGTTCCCTACCACCCTGCCCCTGTCCGCTCTTTTCTCTGTTGGTTGTGTGCAGATGAAGTGGTGGTGGGTGACGTACTGCCGCTGCTACCCGATGTCCTGGACCAAGTGCTATAGCCACTATTGTTGGTATGACCTGCGATGGATGTTGCTGCGGTACAAGGAAAACCATGTGAAGATGCGGGATGGTTGGATGTTGATGTGTACATGGTGTGGTGTGGTGATGTTTAGAAGACGGTGATGCTTCGAAATCGAGTTGAAGAGCCATGATCGGCTGCGCAAGACCAAGACCTCCGGAGCATGAACCCTTAGACCGCCATTACCTCCTTCACGGATCCGATGCCCGAGACCCCGATCCTGGAGTCCGAAGCACCGACCTGAAGCCGAGACTGATCCCCCGATTGCCGAGACCCGAAGATTTCACGGCACGCCAAGATCTTCTACTTGATCCCCAAGACCGATCCGTAGCGCCAAGGCCTTCGACATGGAACCGACAAGTTCTCCGAGACCGAGCGACAAGATCTCCTACCCAAAGATTCTTGGATACCAAGTCCTTCTTCCCGGAATGCCAAGCTCTCCCTCCGTTGTCCGAGGACGTTCCCGCCGAGACCGATCCCCGTCGAACCCTGTCGAACCCTGAACCCCCCGGAACCCAAGATCTTCCGAACCCAGATGTGTGAACCTTTTCCCGAGTCCCTATTTTAAAAATGCTATATATAAACTATCGCATAATAAATTGTTCATACATGCATACTTGTCTGTGGTTTGAGGGTATTATGCCGATTCACCTCATAATTAAATATGGAGTATATATGCAGGATATCTTTGTCTTAATCTGACTCCATTTAAATTGGTGTAGCGAACCGATGCCATGTTTTGTCTTGTTAATACAACATTTAAATTGCGGGGTAGTTAAATAACTCGAACCGTTTAATTAATTGTCGGGACCCCGGTTCCGCTTAATATTGCCTAATTGCACTGCATCTTTGCCATGCCATGCATCATATCATAATCATGCCGGATCTTCTGCAGTAGTATTAAATAGTGTATCCGGTGTTTCTTTTAGTGTTTTGCTTCTTCACGGATTAGGCCGTTGAGTTGATGCGAGTATCGACAAGTTCTTCGGATATGAACCTTCGGCAGTGTTTCCCAGGCGAGCATCTCTCCCCCTTTCTACCTATTTTGCATTTAAAGTCTTTATTTCCTCCTGTTGATCTATTGCTATCCGTGTCGCGATGCTTTAGTTTCCGTATACCAGTTATACCCCGTGTAGCCTCTATATTGCCTTGGACACCTCCTATTACCTGTGTTTGGTAGATAGCTGGCCTTGCGAGTCGTAGTTGCTTGCTCAGGTGCGATCTTGTGTTGTCAAGTACCACAGTTGTTGGAATGCTGGCAGATGTTTATGGTGGAGATGATCATGACTTTAAATACAACTATTAAATTGCTAGATATAACTAATGCAGAGGCATCGGTGGGCAATAGATGTTATTTGGTTCTTCCACGCTCACTTGTGTCCCGTAGGACCCCGAGTACTTGATACCTGTTCCTTGACTATTCGCACTATCCACATCCGGGAGACCCTATGGGATCCCCCTTAGCCAGCGCTTGATTCATTTCTTATTTCTTGGGGCCACAAAGTAGTTTGGGGCTTTATTACTATCCTATACTTATGCCATGCTTTACCGCTTTATTTAAAATTGTGTGTGGAGCACCTGTACTGTTTTGGATCATGGCACGATTGCGCGGTATCGACAAGCCCAGTCACACTTTCGGGTTCCCAGTCGTTTACAGCCGTTCTCGCAAACCCTGGGTCCGTTCCGGAGCCGGCCAACCTCGTTGCGGGTAGCTTAGTGGGGTGGCCCCCTGAAATATTTTATGAATCCTGTGATTGCTTTGTTGTGAAAACCTCGTTGGGTTTTGAGTTGGTTTTTCCGAGGTTGATCGTGTGTGTGTTGCTATTTGTGCACCCCTGCAGGGTAAATCTTTCTGAAAGCTGTGTCCGCGGTTATGGACGACTTGGAGCACAGTATCTCGATCATAGACAAGCATAACTAAAGTAGTGTTATAAATTTGACTTAATATTTGACTAGTAATCAGCTTCACTACAATGGAATGGATAATAAAAATGCCAACAACTGGTGGATCTGTGGTGATCTGTGGCATACTATACCTGCCTAGTAAGTATTGCAACTCCAATGGAATGTGATAAAAGTGCCAACAACTGCTGGGTTTTGGGATTCCTCAGGACAATTATATCTGACTAGTAAATGTTCCAATTACAACGAAATGTTAACTAAAACTGCCCACTATTTATGCTTCAGGATGACTCATGCTATACATCTGACTAGTAAATGCTTCAACTATAATGGAATGAGTAAAACTGCCAGCTGTGTGAGTTCCTTGGTCCGACTTCCTCGTTTGGTCTCGAGGGGGAAATACCAGGATGGGTATGTTTGGTGTTAGTATCAGGTAGGATCCGAATAGGTCTTTCTTACCCCTCTCTAATAGCCGCTAGTGATACCGAGTCTCTATAGGTCGTTTAGTGCTGCTGCGCTGCCGCTTCAGTCCACCATACCTCTGTAGGCGAGAGCCGCCGAATTCTAGCCTCGCCGTGTACTGGCCTCAGTACTGACGCTCCTCTTTTTCCTTTGCCCTTTTGTCGACACCCCTTTTGTTTTAGCAGGTTTAAGATCGACGTCGTTAGAACGGTTACCCTTCCGGCTTGGCCTGGGCAGGGTTATGGACGCCATTGGTTATTCTTCAGGGCTCTTAGCCCCATTTGCATCTTGTCCGTACTCGGACGCTGTAGCGATTTCAAGGTGATTTGGATCTTTGTACTGTATATCGGTATTCTTGACTCATGGAGTCGTGTTGTATATATATCTGTTTGTGGGTCCCATTGAGGACTTTTGTGTAACGGCATTACTTCGTTTTCCACCCGCACGAAAGTGCCTGGTGGGCGTCCTTGAATCGTTTCTATGTGGGTTTGGCGGGAAGCGCTAAAATCTGCATAGGGCCGATTCGAGGGTGTTACACCATAACACAAAGGGCTCGTCATGCAGTTACCTTAGAACATACGTTTAATCTGAAGAAGCACCCCAGCACCCGAAACTCCAAATCCTGTAGGCGAAACTATTTTAGAAACTGTTCTTGAAGGAAATAACCCAATTTACAATGCATAGTCTTAATCCTAATTCTGCCCTAGAGTTGGCACCCTAGAAAAAGACAGACTTAATTTTATCCATCTATGCTAAGTACCAGCCAACTTGTTATGCGGTTAAATAATTAACTCTCGATTTGTCCCAACCACTGACCTATACATCCTTCAAAGTATCCATCGTGTACTGATTGAGGATCTAAAAATCAAACCTATAGTGCACTCCACCAACTGATACGGTTGCTCATATGCAATGATTATTTAATTAAATAGAGATATTGCTTCCATCCGGACGACCACACTAATTAATCTAAGGTCACTATCAAACTTAGCAATTATATCCTACCAGTGGTTGCTCCTACTCAAACAATTTATCCCATGTAGCATAGGAACGGAGATTGGCCAAGCTAGCTCTCGATTTGAGACGAACAATGATGGGAAAACAAAGGAGTAGTGACATAGTACATTGTACCTAGCAAGTGCAGCTTTGAAACCCACTTCTAGGAAGCGGCATACATGCACAGTGACGATGACGACCAGGACGCTCGCCCTGGTGCAGCTGTCGGCGGCATACTGACGTGGAGCGGTGATGGTGGCTGGGACGGTGGCGGCGGTGGTGCCTGGGTGCTAGGCATGTTTGGATTAGGGTGAGGACTGGGCAGTCGTATAATATATTTTAATTCCTCCTTTTTACTACTCGGAAAAGGAGTCCGTACCGATACTTTAAAACCTAGAATCATCCCTAGCCAATATTTTTTTCGAAATTTCCAATTATTCATCCGAGCCCCAAATTTTCATTTGAACTTTGATTTGTTGAAACTTATACTCTCTTTCGATCAACTCGACGAGACTTACCTAGCCATAGCATTGGATTTTCCATTTGCATTATGATTCAAAAGTCAAATTTTGGTTAACTACCAAGACTTACTTTTTTTTAAAATCAGCATTTCGTAAATTTCGGGATATTACAGAATCTCCACAACTCAAATGGAGGCCCCAAGAACACACCACAACTCCACACAACCTTCTAGGGTTCCAAGAACCCAAGATAAACAATCTCAAGAGATTGAACTCGCCGAATCTCTGAGGAGAACTCAAGCCTATAAACCAAATGTAAGAGGCAAGTCCTTCACTCTCAAATTCCACCAAAGCTACAAAATATATTGGGGGAAAGGAAGGAAGAACACAAGAGGAGAACACAAAACTCTCCAAGATCTAGATCCCAAGGATTACTTCCCAAAGAAGGGATTTGGTTTGGTGGGGTTGTAGATCTAGATCTCCTCTCCCAAATCCCTCAAAGAGATGTAAGAATCATGGGAGGGAGAAGGGAAGAGGGCAAGATGTTGAAGATAAACAATGGAGGAGAGAGAGGTGAATAGCTACCAAAAATGACCTCAAAAATTGGAGAAACATTGGGGAAGAGGGGGGCCTTAAATAGGGCAAGAGAAATCTATCCGTTTGGGTCATTTTTGCGAGCCATCGAACTACCGGTGCCTCACCGGTACTACCGGTAAATAGAAACACAAGTTACTGAACAAAAACGAGTTTTCACCGGAACATTGGGCGGAACTTGGGCCGGTACTACCGCTCAAGCAAAAATGTTGGACAACATTGCACAAAAACTTCAATAACTTTTGACTCCGTACTCTAATTTCGATGATCTTGGGTTCGTTTTGAAGAGAACAAAAATCTCTACAAGATTATGCAAAAAAACATAATAGTACAACAAGGGAGGCTAAAAATAAAATGGAGAAAGATATGACCTCCTAGAAGCGACGAACCTCCAAAACCCAAAATGCAAGAAGTTGAGCTTTGAAACTCCAATTGGGATGAAACCAATTTTGGTTGAAAAGATAATAAAGAGTAGAATACAAAAAAGGCGAAATATTGGGTATAACCAAGGGATAAAGTATCATGAATATATATGTGAGATATCTCCCAAGGTATGGAGCTAGAAAACCCGCAAGATCAAAAATGCAATAGGATATGCAAGGTAAATCCGTTTTTGATAAACTAGAGCTTATTATGAAGATAAACACAAGCTCTAGATCCTCACATGGAGAAGAACCAAACAACAATCAAGAAATATGATGCTATGTATGCAAAGGTTTGAGCTCTCTCCGAAAGATACGATCGAGCTACTCACTCGAGAGCCCCTCTTGATAGTATGGCTATATATCCTAAACCCGGTCTCCCAACACAACAAGTGACCGGTAAAATAGAAAGCCTATCAAGATCGTACCTTTGCCTTGAGCATTCCACTTGAGATTAATGACTACCATCTTGTCCTTATCAAGATGGATTACCTTTCTTGATTTCTCTTGCTCTCTCTTGCTTGATGAAGACTTGCGAATAGCTCCCCCATACACCATGGGGAAAACTCTTCTTTGAACTTGTCGTCATCACTCCATGATCGCCGAGGATGGAAAGCTTCAAGCATGAGATATTCTAGAGATGGCGCACCGTGATCTTGCCCTTCAATCCTTGATGATGTCTTGAAGATAGCCATAAGGAACTCCATCATTTTCTTCTTCAAGACATACTTGATCTTGTTCTTGTTCTTGTTCTTCTTCTTCTTTTTCAACCTTAAAACCAACACATGGTCCAAGCGATGCCAATGGACAAACCTACAAGTGAAACTTAATTTAAACATTAGTCCATATATATTGTCATTAATTACCAAACCACACATGGGGGCATAAATGCCCTTTCAATCTCCCCCATTTTGGTAATTGATGACAATCCCTTTGAGAGGGTTTAAATATGAAATTTAACGAACAAAATGGTTGACCCAACATCAAGTACTACACAAGTATGTGATGTTGGTATAACCACAATATATAGAGAAAACTCCCCCATAATCTATGCACGTGTGATGAACTTGAATTTCATTGCATAGATTGCCAACCATTATCGGTGGTTGAGTTTCCTATATATATTCAACATGTAAAGCAACAACAAAGATGCAAGAGCATACAAGGCTAATGCTTAAGAACCAACTCATAGCATAAACCAACTTCGCTTAAACCCTATAAAACTTACCCCCCCATTGGCATCGATTGCCAAAATGGGTGAAAAAGTTCTAGACGGTCAATATAGTGAGACTTCCTCCAAAGGTGTACATGTTCACATATCCTATGATGAATACTTGAGAGGAATCAAACTATATTGAGGATCCAAAGGATGCAAAAATAAAAGAAAACGAGAATAGCTTCAACAAATGAAGCGAGCAACCCAAAAGACCGAAAAATACCAACTGACAACAACAATTGTTACCAAAAGAAAATAACAAGATATTATGATACTAGCAAGGGAGTGTTTAAATTAAATAGGGAAGCTCCCCAAGCTTTGTGGTTAGAAACATTTCATTTGAATACATGCACAAATATGGAATCCTCACTCCCCCGTAAACATTTAAAACACAAAAGATGAGAACGAAGGCAAATTAGACTTCTTAAATGAATTAGAGGAGCTCCCCAAGGATTATGAACCAATTATAATAATTGCATTTGGAAACAAAGTGCAAAATCATTGAATCCTCACTCCTACAAACTCATTTAACAATACAAGGTGAGAGAGATCAAAATATGAGTGCTCAAAGATGCAAACAAATGGTACAAGCACTCATAGGCAAATAAATTTGGAAGCCACCGAAGAGTCAAAATGGATTAAAAGGTAGACTCCAAAGAAAACAATCAAACATTTATCTTCTCTTGCGTGTATAAGTTTCTAGGTGGAATATATCACAAAGGCATATGCCCACAAAGAAACATGCACACACAAAGTAGATACTCAAGAAAGCACATGAAAAACAAAAGTAAGTCATAGAATATACTAATAAGAATTTTTCTTGAAAGCATGGCCGAAGGCTCAAATATATCTTATTGTACATCGATGAACTTCAAACACCAACACACTACATACATTAAAACTATTACTAAGGGAAAAAAGAATAGTTGGAATATATGGAGAAAGGCAACAAATACCATAAATAGAAATCAACTTTGCCAAATACTCACTATTGCACAGGAGAGTACATGAGGAAATGATAGGCAATAAAATTGCTAAATTGACATATTTGGGATTGGTGAATCATGAGCATGATTTTGTATAGTCCCAAGTATATGCACTCACCTCAACATACTCACATTTGCAATATAGAGAACTAGTAAAAACCAAAATAAGTACCACAATATTTGCAAAAACACAAATTCATGCCAACAAGCAACCTACAAAAGGTTGGAAACAAGATATGTATGCATGGGAGAGATACTTGTTACCGAGATATAATCAGTAGGATGTAGTGGATATGAATTCATTGATCATCCTAGCTTGCATCCAATTGACATGAAGACACCACTTCTTACTTGTTCAAGATACAAGCACCCAATATATCTCCAATGTACCTAAAACAAAATTAAGTACACTATGGTCCCCAAACAGATTGGGTCCAAAGTAGTTAGTGAAACTTCAATACATAGGAGACCCTCCACATAAATATGTGCATATTGATATGAAATTTAATTTCATGCACATCTTAGCCGATTGGATTTGGTGGATAATCCCCTATATATTGGATCAAGAAAGCAAGCATGCCATAATATAAAACATGTAGTAAATATGCATGCACAAGACTTTCAAGAACCAAAAAGGAGATACAGTTTGAACAAAAACACCAAGTAAACCGAGAAGTTGCACACAAGAGTGTGATATGACAAAAGGTGTCCAAATTGCATCAAAGAGCCAAATCAACACATGAAAGGACACAAATTCAACAAATGAACAAGGAAAAAGCCAAAGAGCAAAAGATAGACAAAAACACATATGATCAAGGATTTATGTCATCCTAAAAGATCAAAACAAGTAACAAATAATGATACAAAACCAACTCCCAAAAGAGCAAGGTTACAACACACAAACCAAACTCTCTACACTTTTCATGATGGCATAAAGTACCAAAAGAAAAGATAAAACTTCTAGGCACAAAAGGGAGTGTTCTAAATAATATAGGATAGCTCCCCATTGAATGGTGCATATGTAGAATTTTGCTTTTGAATGCAAAATGCACTCAAATGAGATCATCGCTACTACCCACATCAAATAAAACACAAGAGAATACCAATAAAATATAATGATACAAGAGGCAAGGAAGACATGTGAGAGAAGGAAAAAAATTTCTTGGCCAAAGATTGGACATAGAAAAGCAAATGCCAAACTGAACATGATCAATAAATTCTACCATATATGGAGTACCACTTTTCCAATGACAAGAATTAGGGGGAAAATTTTCTCGAAGTAGTTTGCAAGGATATGACGATCATATTCACAACAAGAAGCATATGACAAAATATAAGAATTAAGCTTGATGCTTAGATAGAGATTCTTTATAGCTCAAAATACTTACACAATCATTAAAGATTAAAGTAACTTGAAGAAAATGATTTCCATGGACGATATGGAGGTCTAAACATGAGGAAACACATATCAAGAAAAACTCTCACAAACAAGATCCAAAATATGAGCAATAAAAGTAGTCCAAGGGAATTGGAAATTGTTTGAGCAAAATGTGCCACATAGGAGCTAGATAATTCTCAATATCAATTCTAAGTGACACTACCTCAAATTTCCACATTTTCTAGGTTTGTAACATGCACACATCATATGAATCCCCCATAATGTAATAAACCAAGAATTCTCAACAAGAGGAAAAACATACAAATAGAGATGATTAATGAACATTATGGAACTTGAATTTCTCATGAGAAAGACATACCACATAAAGACTAGATAACCTTGCAATATACATACATGCTAAGTGGTATTCCTCATGTACACACATTTTAGGATTGTGGAATGCCCAAGCATAAAACTCCACCAAAATGGGATAGTCCATTAATTTCTCCCAAGAGCCAAATGAGATACCAAATAAATTCATCAAAGGCTCAAACACAAGAACACAAATACATGATGTGCCAACCAACATACACAAATATACTTGATAACTCAATATAAGTACGAGGGAACAACAACATATACATACACATACAAGGTACAAAAACACACATGCACAAGGGAGCAAGTAACTTTCAATGTAAAAGAGTTAAGCACATGTTACCGCAAGGAGGAACATTGGATATATGATAGAAGCATGATAATCCAAAATGAATTGGCTTGACAGAATAAATGATGAAGATCCCTCAATTCTTCATAGAGTAGCCAAGCCTCCAATGCCCTCCAACTAACACCTATTGATCAAGTTTTAGCTTGTTGGTCCCTAACCATGTTGGGTCCTAAGAAGTTAGTCACAATAGGCTTGGCCACCCAAATGGTTCTTTTCTTGACATCACATTGGGCACCAACATATTTGGCAAACACATTGACCACCTCATCCTTACGAAGAGAGTAAGTATCATCAATCAAGATAGGATGGGATGAGGAGTTATCCATGGTGCATGAGGAAGAAAGGTGACCATTCTCACGGCATATGTAGAAAGTTCTTATCTTGCTATCTTTCTTCTTGGGAGATGCCACCCCTTGAGGAAGAGCTTGCTTCTTGGGAAGAGGCCCGCTTCGAGCTTGAGGCGGAGCTTGAGGCCGCTTCTCTTGTTGCTTATTCTTCAATGGGTAACATCTCACATGATGTCCTTCTTCATTTCACTTGAAGCACACAATGTTGGTCGGATTCTTCACTTGACATTAGCCATTCTTCTTGTTGCCCTTGTGCTTCAACTTGTCGGTGGGCTTGTTCTTGATGTAGGAGTTGAATATTATCCCACTCTTGTCATTTGGGGATCTTTGCACACCCAAGATGTTCTTGAGTCTGGTCTTCCCTTCATAACACTTCTTCAAGTCATTCTTCAAAGAAGTGACTTGAGCCTTGAGCTTCTTGTTTTCCTCTACATGGTTAGTATCAACAACAATACTAGAGGAAGTAGATGCTACATTGTTAGAGCAACAAGGCAAGGGATGAAATTCATCACAAGATATAGCATGGTGATGAGATGATGGATCATAAGGACTAGCACATGGAAATATGACACTAGGAGTAGAAGTAGTTCTAATATCCAAATGAGGCTCACTAGATGTTACGTTCGAAATAGTGGCCTGATGAGCCAACTTTAGCCTACCATGGGAAACTAGAAGATCCTCACGCGAGCTTGAGAGCTTAGCATGTTTTCTTCCAACTTCCTATAGTTGCTAGTTAGCAAAGCAAGTTGAGAATTTATCTCAACATACTCCTTCACAATAGATGCTTCACAAGAGATAGAGTTAGTAGCACAAGCATCATGATTAATTGCAAGAGGTGAGGGTAACTTGGGAAGCTCTTTTGAGTATGAAGCTTTAAGTTGCTCATGTGACTCGATGAGTTTGATGAGCTCTCCCTTGATGACACTAGAGCCATTTTTGAGGTAATCAAAATCCTCATGGAGTTTAGCATAGGAAACTTCAAGCCCATCATTTTTTTAATTTGAAGGGCACTTGCCACCTCAAGATCTCTATCACGATATTTCTTCACTCTAGATAGCTCTAGAGAAAAGGTCTCCTCAAGATATTCCTTGGTGGTTTGTTCCTCTTCAAGAGCTTCATTTAGGTTTTGAATGTCATTAGCATACTCACTCTCAAGACTACTCATTTTTTCAATTGTGTCCTCATGCTCATAAATTAGTTGCTTACTTTCAATGGAAAAGTTCAAGATTTTAATGAAAGTAGAGCAATAATTTTTATGTTTGTGTAGAGAACAAAGGACTAGCTCCCCTTCTCTTTTAAAGAAGCAACATCATAATATACTTCATCTAAGACAACATTCACATCATCATGAGGTGCATTGGGATCTAAAGGAGAAGTTACCTTTGATTCCTTAGCCATGAGGCATATGTGAATTTTGGGAGAAGGTTATGATGGGGGAACACATGAAGCTCCAATAGCAACATTGCCTTGGCCCACACATTCTTCAATTTCCTCTACATGGTTAGCAACACAAGTACTAGAGGAAATAGAAGCACATTTATCATGGCAACAAGGAAAAGAAAGCATATCATTATGAGATATATTCAATCCATTTCTACATGATATGCAAGGACAATCAACACTAGGATGTAAGTCACATATAGTCCTACAAGTGTTCATGCCCAAAGATACAACATTGAAATAAGATAGAGATGAATGATCATCAATGGAAAAGTCACTACCCATATTGCAAGTTGTATCACCACTAACCATATTGTTACCTTGTGAAAAATCACATGTAGGTGAAGTGGAGGAAGATAAGAACTCATCACGGCTAGAGATGGAGGGAACACAATCATCCTCATCAATATTGGACATATCATATTTTGCTTGAAGCTTGGTCCAAATATCATGAGCATTCCTAAAAGGCATGATTGTGGAAAGCACTACAAGGATCACAACATTAACAAGAACATGGGATGCTTGAGCTTCGAGATAAGAGTTTGTCTCCTCATCCAAAGATAGATTTTGGGGATCCTTCGGAGGAGACAAACCCATATCAAGAATTCGCTCAATATTTGGGTCAATGGCCCTAAAATGACTAAGCATGCGAATTCGCTAAACATCATAATTTGTGCCATCAAAAGAAATGTGTGAGAATGCACCTAACCCCTAGGAGACACCTTTACTCTCGAGGCGGTGGAGCCTAAGAAGAGAGAGACCTTGTTTTGATACCAATTGAAAGGGAAACAGATGTCGCCTAGAGGAGGGTGAATAGGCGTTTTAAAATTATTACGTTTTAGGCTCTAATAAATGCGGAATAAAACTTAACGTTTAATTTATCAAGCCAAAAGCTATATCCACTAGGTTTATGTGCACCAACAACCTATGCTAAGCAAGGAAAGCAAGAAGGTGATAGCAAGATATAATACTTCAAGCATGATGGCTATCACAATGTAAATTGCATAAGTAAAGGGCTTGGTTGAGAGATAACCGATGGACGTGGAGATGAATATTTGTTTCCCGAAGTTCACTTCCAAAGAAGTTACGTCTCTGTTGGAGAGGTGCTATGGCGCAATGTACTTTGAATGCCTCAAATGGCTCACCTCGAGGTGTGGTGGCTCGATGCTCACCCAACACCACAAAGGGCCTCACCCCAAGATGCGAAGTCATGCAACTCACCGACGCCACAAAAGGATCACCCTATTCTCCCGTGAGCTCGTCACAAAGGCCTACTCATGATCCACTATGGGACACTTGAGGGTGGTCACCAAACCCGTACAAGGATTGGGGCAATCTCCACAACTCAATTGGAGGACTCCCAAGAAATGCCACAAAGGCTACAAGCTTGAGGAATCTCCACAACTCAATTGGAGGCCCCAAGAACAATGCCACAAAATGCCAACAAGCTTGAGAAATGTCCACAACTCAATTGGAGGCCCCAAGAACACACCACAACTCCACACAACCGTCTAGGGTTCCAAGAACCCAAGAGAAACAAGCTCAAGAGCTTGAACTCGCCGAATCTCCGAGGAGAACTCAAACCTATGCTCCAAATACAAGAGGCAAATCCTTCACTCTAAAATTCCACCAAAGCTACAAAATCTATTGGGGGAATAAGGGAGGAAGAACACAAGACGAGAACACAAAACTCTCCAAGATCTAGATCCCAAGGATTACTTCACAAAGAAGTGATTTGGTTTGCTGGGGTTGTAGATCTAGATCTCCTCTCTCAAATCCCTTAAAGAGATGCAAGAACAATGTGAGGGAGAAGGGAAGAGGGCAAGATGTTGAAGATAAACAATGGAGGAGAGAGAGGTGAATAGCTACCAAAAATGACCTCAAAAATTGGAGAAACATTGGGGAAGAGAAGGGGCCTTAAATAGGGCAAGAGAAATCTGACCGTTTGGGACATTTTCGCGCGCCACAGGAACTACTGGTGCCCACCGGTACTACCGGTAAATAGAAACACAAGTTTCTAAAAAAACGAATTTTCACCAGAACTTTAGGCGGAACTTGGGCCGGTACTACTGCTCAAGCAAAAACGTTGGACAATATTGCACGAAAACTTTAATAACTTTCGAGTTCGGACTCCAATTTCCATGATATTGGGCTCGTTTTGAAGAGAGAAAAAAAGCTATACAAGATTATGCAAAGAAGCATCATAGTCCAACAAGGGAGGATAAAAATAAAATGGATAAAGGTATGACCTCTCAGAAGCGATGAACCGATTAAACCTCCAAAACCTAAAATGCAAAAAGTTGAGCTTGCAAACTCCAATTGGATGAAACCAATTTTGTTGGAAAGATAATAAAGAGTAGAATCCAACAAAAGGTGAAGTATTGGGTATAACTGTCATGGTATTGCTGACGAGTACGCCATGGAGGGGTCCTCACAATGCGTGTTTAGAGACGTGGGGTAAGGTGGAGAGTTGGCGGTTACGAGGTAACATAGCTTACCCAGGTTCAAGTCCCACAATGGTGGCGGAACTCTACTCTTGCTATAAATCACTATAATGGCAATACGCCGAGTTACAGAGATAGGTTCAATGTGCGAGGTGGTGCGTGTTGTACGCTGCAATCTAGGAGGTTGTGCCCTAAAGGCTCCCACAGGACGTCTTCTAAAGGCGCCAAGACCTAGGGTTTACAGGGAAAGCTCCTTGCCGGACAAGGTAAAGAGTCCTACACTAAATACGAACTAGTCTTCTGTGTCTTGTACTCCAAGGCTCTGAGTATGTCGGTGACTCCTACGTAGCCTTCCTTTATCCGGCATGGGCCTCCCTTTAGGATCTGCCTAACTGGGTCGCCCAGCAGGCCATAGGCCTTGCTACCAACTATGGGCCACCCGGGTTAGGCAGATTGGTGACATGCTATGAGGATACCCATATAGCATATCGCCAACAGTAGCCCCCGGAGGACTTTGAAATCTTGCGCCGTCTTGCTCGTTGATCTCTGAATATCCCGTCTAAGTGATGTCGGCAATTCGTCAAGCAATATCTAAAAGGTCTCCCAAAGAACCCTGCAGTCCTCTCCGGCTTCACAATGTAGCCAGAGATTCCTTGAGTCTTCATTTCTAGAGTCGGAAAATCACCGTCTTTGATGGAATCTTAGGATGTGACCCTTCACTGCAACTGTCAAGAGGATGACATAGGGTACAGCCTACGTTATCTCGAAACTCACAAAACATAGAATTAATCATCACCTATATTCACATGCATGAAATCCGAAACGGTGGAGCGGCAAAAGATGGAGGATGTGGCGAAATTACCACACACGCTCACTTCCATGTCGGCAACGTTCCATCCGTCAGATTTCTTTGCACGAATCTTGATGCGAGGCTTATATATTTCCATTGTGGTCAATTTATTTCTCTTTTACCCACATTTGCTTTCTAGTCTTCGTCTTCCTCCTGCCGCGTGACCGTTTGAGCTTTTCTGTGAAAACCATAGCTAGAGCCCTTCTTACTCCACCTTCTCCTCATCATAATGGCGTCCAGCAACTCTGCTCCTTCCATGACAGCGATTCCCGAGGCTACACTGGAGCCGTCCTAGGGAGTGACCGTCCTGCCGGAGGGGGTGGTCTTTCCTGTCTCCGCCGTGACGGAATCCACCGGCGATGACCAAGAACGAGCGGTGCCCGAAGCTGCTAAAGAAGAAAACGACTCCCACAAGGGGGTGTGGAGAGGCTCTGATCTCTCTGCCGAAGATCTGCAGGAGCTGGTCAACGAGGGGTATCTCCTCGCGGCAAAGGAGTTAGTCTGGCGGGCGGCACCGACCTGTGAGGTGGTCCCTTCTCCCCAACCCGGAGAGAAGGTGTACCTCAAATCTCAGTTGGTACATGGCATAAGCCTGCCTGTCTACGACTTCTTCTTGGATGTCCTCAGGCACTTCCGAGTACTTCCCCACAATCTCACGCCCAATGGTATTCTGGTCCTTACCAACTTTGTAGCTCTGTGCAAAGGATCCCTAGGCATAAAACCTAGGTTAGATCTATTCATATATTTTGTCACCGTCAAGAGAGAGTCTATAGAGTCCAGGGACGAATTGCGGATCTGTGGAACCATTAGCTTTAAGATCCGGTCTAGCTGGCGCCTCCTCGACATTGTTGGGCATGATTCTTGCAAGAACTGGTAACACACGTACTTCTATGGGCCTGATATCCCTCTGCCTGACCGCCTTGAGACCTACCCCGACTTCATCGATGGAGCTGCCACCGAAGTGCCCGCATGGCGGACACCAGGCTCCCTTCCCTTCAACGACGAAGCCAATGCACCGTAAGGCAGATTGAATGGCTCGTCGGAGGAGGTCTGACGGGCTTGGATCTGGCCATGTGTTGGTACGTTAGGCGGATCCAGCCTCTACAGCACCGCGCCCAGCTGATGTGCAAATATAGCCAAGACAGGAGGTATCCCCATGCGAATTCCACGGGATAACTTCTCTACTGACTCCATCAAGCTCCGGCTTAAAGACATCGTCAAGGTGAAGGACAAGAAGCGGGGCTTCAAGATCACCTATGACATGTTCGATTGCGGTGCATGCCCAGAGGCAGCTTCTGTTTCCTTTGTTGCTCATTATATGCTCTAAGGTTTTTCTGACTTGAAGTTGTCCATCTAACACTCCTTTGTATCCCAGCTGGCGACCTTGGCGGTGGATCAAATGGCCTCCCAGGTATATGATCCAAAGGTGAAGGATATCTAGGTGGTGTCCAACGACGACACCCCCTAGGATTAACCTGCGCCGGCAGTGTGAAAGCGGAAGAGATCCACCTCTAACGCTGCTGCCGAGGCCAAGAAGAAGAAATCAGAGAGTGGAGTCTCCAAACGTTCCACTACTGCCTTAGAGGCGAAGAAGAAGAAGAAGTCCACCAGCATTCCCCTCACCAAGGCTCCGGCCGTGGAGTAAGTACTTTCATTCTCCGGCTTGTACTTATACTTTGTATGTTTCAAGAGGAAACACGGTGTTAGTTTGAAGCGATCCTCCAGAGATGCTGGAGGGTCAAAAAACATTCATGACATGCTGACCTAGGATGTGGCCGCCAAGCCTCTCCTGCCACTGCTCCCCCTACTCCTGCCATCAAGCCTTCTGTTAGCCCCGCTGGGCCATCATCCCCCGTCATCCTTGAGATCTCCGCCATGGAGACAAATATCAATCCAATCCTTGATATCTCAGGCTCTATCGAGGCTGATGTTTCTCCCAACGGTCAGGCGACGCAGGAGAGCACTTCCTCTAAAGTGGCTGAAGCTCCGGCTAAGTATGCCACCGAGAAAGGGAAGGAAGTGGTGGAAGAGGTGGACGTGGAAGCAACAATCGAGGCGGGAGCCTCCGAGCCATCATCTGCCTTGAAGGCGCAAGTGACGGCTAGGGCTTCATCCATGCCTCCAGCGTCAACCTCTCCATTGGCTGTGACTCCTCCGACGTTGAGCCTGGATGACCTCATCAAGCAGGACGGTGCAATCTATAAGAATGCCTGGACGTTCCATGATTCCTATTCTCATCTGGCCAACAACCTTAGGATCATTGCCATCGTAAGTCTTTTGAACTTCATTTATTTTACTTTGTGTAGTATATCCCACTGCAACCCCCGAGCTCTTAGGTGGATAATCCAATAGTTATTGGCCTGAGTGCTCCAAAGAACTAAGTGTATAACTTGTCTGTGTAGCCCTCGAGCGTGTAGTTGAAACTAGACAGTTCGGACTAGATGCTCTAGAGAAACTAGCTTGCATTAAAATCATGTACTGTAGCCCCCGAACATTTCGTTGAAACTTGGATATTTCTGACTAAATGCTCTAGAGAAACTAAGCATGTTGACATCTTGTCCAGAATGAAATAAACGGAGAATAGCTGCCAATGAGAGGTTTGCTGCTCTTCAAAAGGAACTGGACCTTGAACATGGTAAAACCAAATTCCTAAAGGAACAGATCAAAAATAGCCAGAGTTTGTTTCCTACAACAGCTCCTTACTTTTCTCATTGAATTATTTCTTCCGTCTTTTGATAGCACTTTCTGATTTCCGTCTTACAGAAGCCATTGCCAAGGCCAAGAGCATCGTCGAGAAATACAAGCATATCCAGGAGCTCGATGATGAGAACAAAATCTAAAGAAGGACCTGGTTGATGCCTTCAAGGGCCATGAGGCAATGATGAAGGTGATGCAAGAGTCTGTTGACGCCGAGATGTAGCGCCTGAAGGACGAAATTGTACAACTCAAAGATTAGAACCAAGCTGCCAAATAACAGAATGCTAGGAATCGTGAGATGTTCAAGACAGTCTAGAAGGAGCGTGATGTCTTGGCAAAGACATGCAAGCAAGCGGAAACGAGCATCTTCGGTAACCTTTCTCCGTCTTGGTCATTTTTCTGTAAGTTGGACAACCATTTGACTTGTTTATACTCATGGTTCTTGTATCTTGTGCAAATCACAACTCCCATTGGCTTAGCCAACTTGGGTGACGGTGATCCGGATCCCAAGGAACGCATGATTCTTGCTGGCAACTTCGTCAGCACCTCCATTGCCCAAGCCAAGGAGATAGCTCTGAAGGGTTCCGTAGCAGAAAACAAAAAATTTCTATCTACTCAAACACTAAAGCCATGATCTATACTATGTAGACATAAGTAACAGAGAAGGAATACAGTATTCATACCTTTGCAGAGAGAGGCACGCCTTACACAGGAAGGCGTATGTTGATGAAGACGAGCAGCACCCCAAGTGTGGTGCCTCCGAAGTTCGTCACATGTCCGGTGTAGGGGACGTAAACCAGGCTCCGATCGAACCGAGCAGCAGAAGAAGTAGATGCCGGATCGCCGATCACACGATGGTAGTGTGTAGGTGGAGAACTCAACTACGAAGTCCTCCCCAATATTACAGGGAAGTCCTCAGCAGATGAGAGAGAGAATGGGAGGAATGGGTGTATTCCAAGGGGGAGGGGGACCCCTTTATATAGTAGGAGGGGGCGCACCACCTAAGGGCCAGGCGGTGTGGGACTAATGCCCACACCCACCGGCCACCATGGGGCAGCCGCCAGCCCTAGGTGGGCCCCACTGGGGTGGCCCACTAGCCCTAGGACGGCTGGCCCCCACTCCCTAGGCGCCTTGCCCACTTGGGCCTCCCTTCGGGTGAGGCCCATTAGTAATATAGTGCCTTCAAAAATAAAATAAAATATATATTTAATATTAATTCTCCAATTAACATTCAAATACACATATTATATTATTCCTTTATTCTAGAATATCTTCCGGACCCCTTCCGATCTCCATCGGGTGTTACCGAAACTATTTCGGTCTCTCTCTCTATTTCTCATACGATGCCTCATCTACCCTAAGCGTCCCTACCCTTAAGCGTGACATCCTTCGGTTCGGAAACACTTTGGACATGATAGAGACCACTGTCATATCAATGATCAACAGAGGGACCTAGATGGCCATGTAACCCCCGTGTGTTTCACGAATACAATCGCTCGAACCGTGAGATAGTCGTTCCCCATTCCCTTTGTCATACGATACCTAATTCATCCGAGACTTGATCTTCGGCATCTCTATACCTTAGTTGGATCTCGTTGCCGATGAACTTGTTTTCTCGTTCTCATGTCATTGCATTCCGTGACCTAGTCACATGCTTGCAAGCTTCATTAATGCAACGTTACCGAGATGGCCACATGTATCTGTCCGTTACATGGACTAGACAAATCCTGGTCTTGATATGTACTCCTCTACACATTCCTTCGGAAAACCTGAGTGGCACCTTTTTGATCACCCTGTTACGAGATGATTCTTGATAACCATCTAAGCTTCTTCTAGAATGGTAATTTGCATTACCTCACAGTCAAAGGATCAGGTTGCGAGGTTCTCTGTGTTTTATCATCAATGGTGAACTTTGTAAATAGATCTCATTACGATATAACGGTCGGATTTTTGTCTATCATGTTATTCAACTAATAACATGACCTCATTGTCAGTTGGCATAAATGCCCATGATCTTGAAACACAGACCATCCTCATGACCAATGAACTAGTTCACTAGAGGTAACTAGAGACACGGTTTGTTTACATACCACACGTGTATTAACGTTTCGTATTAACACAGTTATAGCACAGTATAAAACGTATTATGAACATACAGGAGATATATCAAATAATACACTTTATTATTTGCCTCTAGGGCATAACTCCTTTAGTCTCCCACTTGCACTAGAGTATATAAAACTAGTTTACAATAGGCAGGAACCTAACACCAATGGAATCTCGGTGTTGTTCGTGCTTGTCATGTTGGAGAGCTTTAGTCAAAGGATCTGCTACATTCAGCTCCGTATCTACTTTGCAAATCTTGACTTCACCTTCATCAACAATCTGTCGGATGACGTGAAATCTAAGCTTGATGTGTTTGGCTGTGGAATGAGTTCTTGGTTCCCTTGCATTTGCAATAGCTCCCGTGTTATCACAATAGATTGTCACAGGGTCTTGTGCATTGGGAAAAACTCCTAGTTCGATGACGGAATTCCTTAGCCAAACAGCTTCATTTATTGTATCAGCTGCAGCAATGTATTCATAGTCCATTGAAGATTGTGCCACCACCGGCTGTTTCTTGCTTTTCTAGCTTACCGCCCCACCATTCACCAAGAAAACAAATCATGTTTGAGACTTCGAGTCGTCATGATCTGAATTCCATCTCGCATCTACGTAACCTGTTACGTTTAGAGCTTCATCATTTCCTCCATAGATTAGGAACATATCCTTTGTTCTTCTCATATACTTTAGGATATTTTTCACAGCTGTCTAGTGATCCAGTCCTGGATTACTCTGATATCAGCTCGTCAAACTAAGAGCCAATGCCACATCAGGTCGGGTACTAAGCATTGCATAAATGATAGATCCTATTGCAGAAGCATAGGGGACGTTAGACATCTTCTCTCTATCATTGTCCATTACAGGACATTGAGTCACACTCAAGTTGCAATTCTTCATCATAGGTGTAAAACCCCTCTTGGTGTTTTCCATTTTGAACCTCTTCAAAATCTTATCTATGTAAGTACTCTGACTTAATGCTATTAGGTGCCTTGATCTATCTCTATAGATCTTGATTCCTAATATGTATGCAGATTCACCTAGATCCTTCATGGAAAATTGGTTGCTCAAATACGCTTTCACGCTATTCATAAGATCCACATCGTTTCCCATGAGTAATATGTCATCCACATATACTACTAAGAAAACTACCGAGATCCCACTCGCTTTCTTGTAAACACAGAACTCTTGTTGGTTTTGGACAAATCCAAAACTCTTGATCACTTGATCAAAACGTTGGTTCCGGCTCCGAGATGCTTGCTTCAACCCATAAATGGACCGTTGGAGCTTGCATACCTTTCCAGCATCCTTAGGGTAAACAAAACATTCTGGTTGCATCATATACAACTCTTCATCAATGTGACCATTCAGGAATGCAGTCTTGACATCCATCTGCCAAATTTCATAGTCGAAATGTGCAGCAATTGCTATTAAAATCCTGATAGCCTTAAGCATCACTACGGGAGAGTAAGTCTCGTCATAGTCAACTCCTTGGATTTGTCGAAAACCCTTTGCGAGAAGTCGAGCTTTGTGAATGGTTACATTACCATTCGCATCTGTCTTTTTCTTAAAGATCCATTTATTTTCCACAGCCTTGCGACCCTCTGGAAGATCCACCAAGGTCCAAACTTGGTTTTCATGCATGGATCCTATTTCGGATTTCATGGCTTCTAGCCATTTCTCGGAGTCAGCACTACCCATAGCTTCTTTGTAGTTTGTAGGTTCTTCCTGATCATCTAAGATGACAGACATTACAAGGCTACTGTACCAATCAGGAGTGGCACGAACCCTTGTAGACCTACGAACCTCAGGAGTCTCGATGTCATTGTTTTGATCAGCATCAATGGATTCTTCCTCCATGTTGGAGAGCGGTTTCGGAACAGCTTCTGTTGCGCTACTCGGAATACGGAGAGAAACAATTTCATCTAACTCAACTTTCCTTCCACTCACCCCTTTTGCAAGAAACTCTTTCTCGAGAAAAGTGATGGTTTTTCCGACAGTGTTTTGCCTTCGGCTTGATTGTAGAAGGTATATCCAATAGTTTCCCTTGGATATCCTAAAAAGATACATTTTTCTGATTTGGGTTCGAGTTTGTCAGGCTGCAGTTTCTTAACATACGCCTCACATCCCCAAACTTTCAGAAAATACAACTTTGGCTTCTGCCCATACCATATCTCATATGGGGTTGTCTCCACGGATTTGGATGGTGCTCGGTTTAAAATAAAAGCGGCGGCGTATCCCCAAAAAGACATAGACAAATCAGTTAAAGACATCATGGACCGTACACTATCCAATAGGGTCCGGTTACGGTGTTCCAACACACCATTACGATGTGGTGTTCCGGCTGGCGTAAGCTGTGGGATGATCCCACAGGCCTTCAAGTGCATGTTAAACTCATAACTCAAATACTCGCCTCCTCGATCCGATCGAAGGTGCTTGATTTTCTTGTTAAGTTGATTCTCTACCTCTTTCTGAAATTCTTTGAACTTTTCAAAGGTTTCAGACTTATGCTTCATTAAGTAGATATATCCATATCTGCTCAAGTCGTCAGTAAAGGTAACAAAGTAACGATAACCATTGCGTGTTGAGACACTCATTGGTCCACATACATCTGTATGTATGATCCCAAGTAGGTCTACAGCTCTCTCCACTATTCCGGAGAATGGTGTCCTAGTCATCTTGACCATGAGGCATGGCTCACATGTATCAAGGGATTCGAAATCCAATGATACAAGAATCCCTTCTAAATGAAGCTTCTTCATGCGCTTGATGCCAATATGACCAAGACGGCAATGCCATATGTACATGGAATTATTGTCACTGTGCTTACAACGTTTAGCATCAACACTGTGGATGTGTGTATCAGAATCAAGATCAAATTAGGAATAAACCATCACATACAGGAGCATGAACATAGAAAATATCAGTCATATAAACTGAACAACCATTTGTTCCTGATTTAAACGAATAATGGTCTTGCAACAAGCAAGACCCACTCACAATATTCATACTCAGTGCGGGTACATAATAGCATTTATTCAAAACCAACAATAATCCTGATGGTAGATGGAGATGCAGGGTGCCGACGGCCATCACTTCGACTCTCGAACCATTGCCGACGCGCATCGTCACCTCGTCCTTCCTCAGGCACCACCTACTCTACAGATCCTGCTGAGAATTACAAATGTGAGCAACAGATCATGTATCAAATACCTAGGTGTTACTCCTGGCGCTTGTAAGGAATACATCAATAACATGTATATCATATATACCTTTGTCCGGGATGGCTATCTTGCCAGCTCGCTTGTCTTCAAGGTACTTAGGGCAGTTGCGTTTCCAGTGCGCATCCCCTTTGCAGTAGAAGCACAAAGTGCTGGGCTTAGGGCCAGGCTTCATAGTCTTTGAGGTGCTAGGAGCAAACCTGCCATCCCTCTTAGACTTCTTACCCTTGCCTTTTCCCTTTTGCCCCGGTTTCTTAAAATTGGTGGTCTTGTTGACCATCAACACCGTGTGCTCCTTTTTGATTTCAACCTCAGCAGTTTTGAGCATGGCGAACACCTCAGCAAGGGTCTTGGTCATCCCTTGCATGTTGTAGTTCATCACAAAACTCTTATAGCTAGGGGCAGCGAGTGCAGCACCCTATCTATGGTGAGCTCCTCCGGGATTTTGCAATCCAGGGCGTTTAGGCGCTTAACGTAGCTAGACATTTTGACCACGTGCTCACTAATACTGATGTGCTCTACCATTTTAGCAGAGAAGAAGAGCTCGGAAGCATCATACCTCTCTGCACGAGCCTGCGGAGCAAAGAGGGCTTTGAGATCCTCAATGATCTCAAAATCATTCATCTTCTCAAAACCCTTTTGAAGCTCTAGCTCCATGGCATAGAGAATTCCACTCTGGATGAGGGAGAAATCGTCCGCCTTGGACTGCCAGACATTCTTTTCGTCCTGCGAGGCAGAATCTGCAGGCTTAGCTGGAAGCTCAGCCTCGATGACATAAGTCAACTTGTAGGGGACTAGGAGGATCCTAAGATTGCAGAACCATGTGGTGAAGTTGGTTCCATCAGTTTTCAGCTTGTCCTTCTCGAGGAAAGTGCTTAGGTTGAAGGTGGGTGGGCGAGACATCTACAAAGGATTTGCAAAGTGTTTAGACTATGTTCATAATAATGAGTTCAAATTTTAATAAAGGAAGTCCCACTTAAACGAACATCCCTCTACTCGTTTAGTGATCACATGATCCCTATCCCCTGCACCTCCCCCGATCATCACGGCCACCAGTGCAGCATCAAAGGTGGACATTCCCTAATGTCGATCACATCAACTATGTGATTCATCCTCGACTTTTCAGTCTCTTGTATTCTGAGGCCATGTCTATACATGCTAGGCTCGCCAATTCTAACTCGTGTGTATTTGCAGTGCAACATGGCTTGCACCCACTATATGCGAACGTAGGTATGCCTGACCCCCGATCATCACGGATGGCCTCATACCGAAGAACTTTCTTGGTGGTGCACACACAAGGGGAATACGATAACTAGAATACTACGAGGGATTATGTTATCATGCTACCGTCTAGTAAGTATACTAGCATAATAAGTAATGCTTCTAAAGTGAAGTGCTATGACATGGTTATAGCTTTCTGATCATTATCAACCGCTTCAATGAGAGTTTCACAAACTTTTCATTGCCATGTTATAATACTTGCCCCTATGCAATAATAAAGATAGACGCTTCTATATTAACTATTGCATGTTTTACACGCCTTTAGGGCTTTCGTAGTAGAACCCTTTCCCACCTACGAACATAGAGCCACAACATGGATTCAATGATTGTCGTTCTTCTTCCCTTTTCAGGGCCCTCCAGTGTCAATGCCATATAAACTACTGTAGAGAGACAGACACCCCCTAAGCCACTTCGATATGTGGACCAGTCTCATGAATCACCACGTGAGGTCGGTTGGGGGCCGCTTCATCAAATAGTGCCATGATATGAACAATAACACTAAAGAGGGTAGCAACTAGAGAATCAATGCCCACATATTGCTATGTGTTCTATCCGTACGACATGTCTACCCATAGACCCGCTCTGATACCACTGAAGGGTTCCGTAGCAGAAAACAAAAACTTTCTATCTACTCGAACACTAAAGCCAGGATCTATACTATGTAGACCTAAGTAATGGAGAAGGAATACAATATTCATACCTTTGCAGAGAGAGGCACGCCTTACACAGGAAGGCGTATATTGATGAAGACGAGCAGCACCCCAAGTGTGGTGCCTCCGAAGTTCGTCACACGTCTGGTGTAGGGGACCTCAACCGGGCTCCGATCCAGCCGAGAAGTGGAAGAAGTAGATGCCGGATCACCGATCACACGACGGTAGTGTGTAGGTGGAGAACTCAACTACGAAGTCCTTCCCAATATTACGGGGAAGTCCTCAGCAGCTGAGAGAGAGAATGGGAGGAATGGGTGTATTCCAAGGGGGAGGGGGGACCCCTTTATATAGTAGGAGGGGGCGCACCACCCAAGGGCCAGGTGGTGTGGGACTAATGCCCACACCCGCCGGCCACCATGGGGCCGCCGCCGGCCCTAGGTGGGCCCCACTAGGGTGGCACACTAGCCCTAGGGCGGCTGGCCCGCACTCATTAGGCACCTTGCCCACTTGGGCCTCCCTTCGGGTGAGGCCCATTAGCAATATAGTGCCTTCAAAAGTAAAATAAAATATATATTTAATATTAATTCTCCATCGGGTGTTACCGAAACTATTCCGGACTCTCTCTATCTATATCTCATACGATGCCTCATCTACCCTAAGTGTCCCTACCCTTAAGCGTGACATCCTTCGGTTCGGAAACACTCCGGACATGATAGAGACCACTCTCATATCAATGATCAACAGAGGGACCTGGATGGCCATGTGACCCCTGTGTGTTTCACGAATACAATCGCTCGAACCGTGAGATAGTCGTTCACCATTCCCTTTGTCATACGATACCTAATTCATCCGAGACTTGATCTTCGGCATCTCTATACCTTAGTTCGATCTCGTTGCCGATGAACTTGTTTTCTCGTTCTCATGTCATTGCATTCCGTGACCTAGTCACATGCTTCCAAGCTTCATTAATGCAACGTCACCAAGATGGCCACATGTATCTGTCTGTTACATGGACTAGACAAATCCTAGTCTTGATATGTACTCCTCTACATATTCCTTCGGAAAACCTGAGTGGCACCTTTTTGATCACCCTGTTACGAGATGATTCTTGATAACCATCTAAGCTTCTTCCGGAATGGTGATTTGCATTACCTCACAGTCAAAGGATCAGGTTGCGAGGTTCTCTGTGTTTTATCATCAATGGTGAACTTTGTAACTAGATCACATTACGATATAACAGTCGGATGTTTGTCTATTATGTTATTCAACTAATAACATGACGTCATTATCAGTTGGCATAAATGCCCATGATCTTGAAACACAGACCATCCTCATGACCAATGAACTAGTTCACTAGAGGTAACTAGAGACACGGTTTGTTTACATACCACACGTGTATTAACGTTTCGTATTAACACAGTTATAGCACAGTATGAAACGTATTATGAACATACATGAGATATATCAAATAATACACTTTATTATTTGCCTCTAGGGCATAACTCCTTCAAGCTCAACCTTTGGGCATCAATATGAAGGTGGAAGACTCAGTGGCCAAGTTCGCATAAATCCTGCGCCGAGCCCTCGAGAAAGTCAAGGACTAGAAAGCCTCTTGCGTCCGGGCTGGTGCTAGGATGACCCTGTCCTTGGTCAAGGCACACTACGACAATGCCGACATCTACTTGGTGACCTCCAGCATGCCCAAGATGGAGGAGGAAGGGCAAGAGATCAATACGATGCTATTTGGAACTCCCTCACCGGCTTCGACACCAGAGTTGCTAAGATGGTCAAGGCGGATGTCTTCGTGCCTACCGAGATCCTCTACGAAGACATGGCCTTGCCCGAGTCTAGCCCCTCTCCTTTAGAGTTTGACGATCTCTCCCGGCCTGGCTCTCCTGATGATGCCACCATGAAGCCCCCTGCAGTAGAATCATGAAAAACAATGTTTGTATTAAATGTATCTCTGCGATGTGTATGCGGAAAAAACTTATTGTGTGCTAAGGCGAAAAATGTTGTACTCAAGCTTTCCTGCTACTTATTTGTTTCCAGCATGTGTGTATATTTTTTAGGCAAGTGTTGGCTTATCCATTATTTTGGTTCGTATGCTTAACCTTTTGTGAGACGGAAGACTCGTAGCACAGAACTATGCTCTCAAGAGATGATGCTTAATAGCACCGTCAAGAACCTAAGATCAAAATCACCGGCTTTGAGTGCCGAAAAGTCACTACTCCGGAATCCACATAAAAACTTCAGAAAACGTGTAGACCAGAAAACTTAAGCTAACGCCCGTAGACGGAATTTTCACAAGGGCAAATGCAACCTTGCGCATAAAGGGTTTATATGATCCAAAAATGAACAACTAAAGGAGGTAAAAGACTCAAATAATATGAGTGAACCAAATGCTTTATTTCATTGATCATATAAAAAACTTATTACATAATATAAATGTTCTAAGTGTAAAAGGGACGTAGTTGTGCTATGTTCCATGGCCGATCTGTGTCCGGGTAATCATCATCGGAGTTATGTTGCTTGTGCTTGTGATTTTTTGGCCTATCTTTGAACTCGCGAATATCGATGAGGTAATCGGAACCATTGATCAATGCTTTGCTTATGAAGAACGATCCTTCCCAAGGCGGGGATAGTTTGTGTGATTTCTCCTGCTTGAGTCGAAGCACCAGATCTCCCTCTTTAAACGAGTGATGCTTTACACGGCGACTATGGTAGCCACGCAGCTTCTGCTGGTAGATGGCGGATCTCTAGCATGCCATCACGTGCTCTTCTTCAAGTAGGTCCACAGATAGTCGTCTAGATTCTTCAGTGTCATCCTCCTTGTAGGCAAAAACTCTTGGTGCATCGTGGAGGATGTCGGACGGGAGGACTACTTTTGCTCCATAAACCATGAAGAAAGGAGTTAAGCTGGTGGATCCGTTGGGTGTTGTTCGTAAACTCCACAAGACAGATGGTAGTTCCTCCGCCCATTCTCCAGCTACTCTATGTAGCGGTATCTCTAAGTGTGGCTTGATTACGTGCAGAATTAGTCCATTGGCCCTTTCAGCTTGCCCATTTGACTGGAGATGTGCCACAGATGCTAGGTCAAGGTGGATGCCTTTCTCATGATAGTACTCCTCAACTTCTCCGAGAGATAAATTTCTGCCATTGTCGGTGATGATGCTATGCGGGAGACCAAATATCACCACTAGATCCCGAACAAATTTTAGGGTTGTGGCCCTATCAAGCTTTCTAATGGGTTTAACTTCAATCCATTTTGTGAACTTGTCCACTTCTACTGGCAAGTGTGTGAATCCATAGGGTGATGCCTGCAAGGTCCCACCATGTCCAGCCCCAGACTGCAAACGACCAAGTTATTGGTATTGTTCGCAATTCTTCTGCTGGAACACTTGGTTGTCTTGCATAGAACTGACATTGAAGGAATGTTTGTACCAACTTGTTGGCAATTGCCTTGGCATTTATCTAGTAAAATCCTTGTCAGAAGGCCTTAGCCACCAACGATCGGGGAGCGGCGTGGTGCCCGCAATCTCCGAGATGTATTTCTCTAAGGATTTTGATACCTTGCTGTTGGGAGACGCATCGAAGGAAAACTCCTGTGGTACTTCTTTTATATAGCTAGCCATCAATGATGACGTATCCCTTTGCTCTGCGTACTATTTGCCGGCTTTTGACTTTGTTGGCGGGCAAAGTTCCATTTTGTAGATAATCCACGAACGGTTTCATCCAAGATGGAGAGGTCACTTTTATTGTATTAACAAATGAATCTACTCTATCCGGGTTGTCGGGGTCGACTCCCTTCAGGGATGGAGTCCATAAATGTTCCAAGAAAACGCCTAGCAGAATTGGTCGATGAGTTGATACAAGCTTTAACAGCAGATATGCCGCCTCATTCTCTTTCCTTTTGATGTACTTGACTTCATAGCCGTCGAAGCACTTGGATATTTCGTCTCCTTCGTCTCAATATGCCGCCATCACAGGGTTCCCCGCGTTCCAGGTGTCAGCTACTTGTTGGGCAACCAAGTCAAAATCTCCATAGCAAACTATGCGCTTGATGCCAATATCTTTGGCTACGTGGAGTCCCTGAATGCGGGCCTCATACTCCGCCATGTTATTGGTAGCTTTGAAGTGGATCTGCAGGACATATTGCAACTTCTCTCCTGTTGGTGATTGTAATAATACACCAATCCCCGAGCCATTGAGTAACTTCGATCTATCAAAGTGCATAACCCAATACTCTGGCTCTGGCACATGAGTGTCTTCTGGCAGTTCTGTCCAATCTACAAGAAAATCCGCCAATGCTTGTGATTTGATGGCATCACGTCGCTTGTAGGTGATGTCGAAGGTGGCAAGTTCAATGCCCCACTTTGCCACTCTCCCTGTAGTGTCATTGTTGTTGATGATGTCGAACAACAGAGCTTTTCTCACTACTATTATATGGTGCTCCAAGAAGTAATGCCTTAACTTACATGAAGCAAGGAAAAGTCCATAAGCCATCCTTTGGTAGTGCGGGTAACACTAACTGGATTCCGTCCAGACCTCGCTTACATAGTAAATAGGCCGCTGAAGTCCGTATTCGCGCGTTGGCTCCTTGCGCTCCACCATGATGACAATGCTGATTACTCGGTTGGTTGCCGCCATGTAAACTAACATAGGATCCCTTGGCACCGGTGCTGCAAGTATAGGTGGGGAGGAGAGTATTCTCTTCAACTCCTGAAGTGTTGTGTCAGCTTCGTCCGTCCATGTGAATTTATCCGTCTTCTTGAGCAGCTTTTAGAGCGGCATAGCCTTCTCACCAAGTCGGTTGACGAACCGGCTTACTGCTGCAACGTAGCTTGTGAGCCTTTGTATGTCCTTCAGGCATGTTGGGCGTTTGATGTCGAGGATGGCCTTGATTTTCCTCGGGTTCACCTCGATTCCATGATGTGAAACGATGAAGCCTAATAGTTTGCCAAATGGTACCCCGAAGCCGTACTTCTTGGGGTTTAGCATCATGTTGTATTTCCGGAGATTGTCGAAGGTTTCCTGCAAGTCAGTGATAAGATAATTTGATTTCTTTGACATTACCGCGATGTCGTCCACGTAAGCGTGTACGTTGCGACCTATTTGGTCGTGCAGGCAACGTTGCATCATCCACTGGTACGTAGCACCAGGGTTTTTCAACCCAAAGGGCATTGTGACGTAGCAATACGTGCCATAGGGAGTGGTGAACAAAGTGGCCAATTGGTCCAACTTTCACATCTGGATCTGGTGGTATCCTGAATAGGCATCGTGAAAACACAGAACTTCCGAGCCAGCCGTCGAGTCAATGACTTGGTCAATGCGAGGCAAAGCAAATGGATCCTTCGTACACGCTTTGTTCAAGCCAGTGTAATCAACGCACATTGTTAATTCATTGGTTCCCTTTTTGGGGACAAGTACAGGATTTGCCACCCATCGGGTGTGAATAACTTCTCGGATAAAGCCAGCCTTAAGTAACCTAGCTATTTCTTTGGCTATAGCCCTTCGTCTTTCATCACTAAAGCATCGAAGAGGTTGCTTCACCGGTTTGGCATTAGGATCAATATTCAAGCTATGTTTGGCAAGTTCCCTAGGTACACCTTTCATGTCGGTAGGTTTCCAGGCAAAGATGTCCCTATTCTCACGGAGGAACTCAACGACCGTGCTTTCCTATTTGGGATCCAGGTCCGTGCCAATGGTGGTGGTCTTGGAGGAATCCCCTTCGACAAGCTCCACCTTCTTGGACTTGATGGCGGCCTTTAAAGCAGGTTCGACAGCAGTAATCTGCTTCTTCGAAGCCAACATCTTTGAGGCATCGACCTGGTTCTGGATCTCCCTGAACTCTTCACCGTAGAGGACTGCTTTGGCGAAGGCGGCTTCACTGAGCTCGCACTCCCGTGCCTTGGTAAAGCTTCCATCAATGGTGATGACGCCATTTGGTCCAGGAATCTTGAGCTTGTTGTAGACAAAGCACGGCCTTGCGAGGAAGGAGTGGAAGATGTCGCGTCCAAAGATGATGTGGTACACACTCTTGAGAGGCACCACTTCGAAGGTCATGCATTCTTGGCGGTAATTATTGACATCGCCAAAAGCGACCGGAAGGGTGATGCAGCCCAGGGAATTTGCTTATCAGCCAGGGACAACCCCATGGAACACGGTGTTGCTCTTCCTTAGCTGGGTCTCCGTCAAGTTCATCTTGTGCAGTGTATCCAGGTACATGATGTTGATGCTGCTTCCACGATCCACGAGGCACTTGGTGAACTCCGTGCCGTCATGTAACACCCTCGAATCGGCCCTATGCAAGTTTTAGCCCTTTCTGCCAAACCCGCATAGAAACGATTCAAGGACGCCCACCAGGCACTTTCGCGTGGGTGGAAAATGAAGTAATACCATTACACAACAGTCCTCGATGGGACCCACTGAACAGATATATATACAACAGCGACTCAGCCAGTCAAGAATACAGATATACAATACGAAGATCCAAATCACCTTGAAAACGTTACAGCGTCCGAGTACGGACAAGATGCAAATGGGGCTAAGAGCCCTGAAGAATAACCAATGGCGTCCATAACCCTGCACAGGCCAAGCCGGAAGGGTAACCCTGCTAACGACGTCGATCTCAAACCTGCTAAAACAAAAGGGGTGCCGACAAAGGGCAAAGGAAAAAGAGGAGCGTCAGTACTGAGGCCAATACCCAGCGAGGCTAGAATTCGGCGGCTCTCGCCTACATAGGTATGGTGGACTGAAGCGGCAGCGCAGCAGCACTAAACAACCTATGGAGACTCAGTAAAACTAGCGGCTATTAGAGAGGGGTAAGAAAGATCTATTCGAATCCAACCTGATACTACCACCAATCATACCCATCCTGGTATTCCCCTCGAGACCAACGAGGAAGTCAAACCGAGGAACTCACACAATTGGCAGTTTTATTCATTCCATTATAGTTGAAGCACTTACTAGTCAGATATAGATAGCATGAATCATCCTGATAGCATAAGTAGTGGGCAGTTTTAGTTAACCATTCAGTTGTAGTTGCAGTACTTACTAGTCAGATGCAATTAGCATGTGACAACCCAAACCCAGCAGTTGTTGGCACTTTTAGTTTATTCCATTTGAGTTGCGATACTTACTAGGCAGGTATAACATGACACGGTACACCCTTGTTCCACCAGTTGTTGGCACTTTTAATATCCATTCCGTGATAGTTGAAGCTGATTACTAGTCACATATTAAGTCAAATTTATAGCACTACTTTAGTTATGCTTGTCTATGATCGAGATACTGTGCTCCAAGTCGTCCATAACCACAGACACGGCCTTCAGAAAGATTTACCCTGCAGGGGTGCACAAATAGCAACACACACACGATCAACCTCGGAAAAACCAACTCAAAACCCAACGAGGTTTTCACGACAAAGCAATCACAGGATTCATAAAATATTTCAGGGGCCCACCCCACTAAGCTACCCGCAACGAGGTTGGCCGGCTCCGGAAAGGACCCAGGGTTTGCGAGAACGGCTGTAAACGACTGGGAACCCGAAAGTGTGACTGGGCTTGTCGATACCGCGCAATCGTGTCGTGATCCAAAATAGTACAGGTGCTCCATACACAATTTTAAATAAAGCGGTACAGCATGGCATAAGTACAGGATAGTAATAAAGCCCCAAACTACTTTGTGGCCCCAAGAAATAAGAAATGAATCAAGCGCTGGCTAAGGGGGATTCATAGAGTCTCCTGGATGTGGATAGTGCGAATAATCAAGGAACATGTATCAAGTACTCGGGGCCTACGGGACACAAGTGGACATGAAAAACCAAATAGCATATACTGCCCATCGGTGCCACTTTCATTAGTTATCACAGCAATTTAATAGTTATAAATAAAGTCATGATCAACTCCACCATAAAGCATCTGCCAGCATTCAAACAACTGTGGTACTCGACAACACGAGATCGCACCTGAGCTAGCAACTATGACTCGCAAGGCCAACTATCTACCAAACAACGGGTATTAGGAGGTGTCCATGGCAATATAGAGGCTGCACGGGATATAACTGGTGCATGGAAACTAAAGCATCTCGACATGGATAGCAATAGATCAACAGGAGGAAATAAAGACTATAAATGCAAAATAGGTAGAAGGGGGAGAGATACTCGCCTGGGAAACACTGTCGAAGGTTCTTGTCCGAAGAACTTGTCAGTACTCGCATCCACTCATGGCTCTAATCCGTGAAGAAGCAAACACTAGCAGAAACACCGGATACAATATTTAATACTACGGCAGAAGATCCGGCATGATTATGATATGATGCAGATGCGGTGCAATTAGGCAGTATTAAGCGGAACCGGGGTCCCGACAATTAATTAAACGGTTCGAGTTATTTAACTACCCCGCAATTTAAATGTTGTCTTAACAAGACAGGACATGCCATCGGTTCGCTACACCAATTTTAATGGAGTCCGGAATAAGATAACAATATTCTACATATAGACTCCATATTTAATTATGACGTGAATCGGCTATTTAACGCACCCACCATATGACATGTATGCAAGCATGATGATTTAATGATGTGACAGGTGTATGTCATATTATAAAAGTAGAGGCTTAGGGTCACACCTCTGGGTTCGGAAGATCTTGGTTCCGGGGGTCCGCGGTCCGGTCTCAGGGTTCGACGGGGGGAACGGTTCGACGGGATCGGTCTCGGACAACGAAAGGAGAGCTTGGCATTCCGAGAAGAAGGACTTGGTTTGGCGTCGGGGGCGCATCGGATTTTCCCTGGTCGGTGTCGATCTTGTCGGGTCCGCGTATCGGGTCGTTCTTGGCGTTCGGGATGAAGAACTTAGCGTTCCGGTGGCGATCTTGGCGGTCTTTGGATCCGGGTCTTGCATCCGGGAAGGAGTACTTGTGGTTTCCCCATGAAGGCGATCTTGACGCTCGGTGCCCGCGAAGTAGATCTTGTCGTCCCGTGTGGATCTTGTCGATTTCGCCTCGAAGGACTTGGGCCTTCCTATGTCGGAGGCCTTGGGTGGCACCGTGTTCAACCATCAAAACCGTCGGCATCGAGCCGGTCTTGTCGGCGCGGAAGAACTTGTCGGAATCCTCGATTCATGCGGCTCCTCGAGGCGAACTTGCCGATGGGTTGGATCGGAGATCTTGTCGGTGGTTGTGGCCGATCTTGGTTTGCGGTCGTTCTTGTATGACGAGGATCGGTTGCGGAACATGGAGGCTCGGTTGTTCATGTAGCTCTTCACCATACATGACCGAAATTGATGTAGCCCGAGTGATCTTATCGGGACCGCCTTGGTTGCATCACCATCTCATCCTCGAGGTCGCGCAAACACAACATAACCCCCACTACACATCGCTAGCAGCACACCACCGGGGTTCCAAAACGTATACGGGCAGACTGAGCTGCCAAGCAAGCGCGCGAGTCATACTTGGCAGCAGGAAGAGGAACTCCGTGGCATGCTTGAGGAGGCAGCGCTCGCAGAGGCTCGGGGTTGCGAGGCTGGACGTCTCTAGGCGGCGGCGGAGCGACACGGCCAAAAGACGGAAGTGGCGGCGCGGCGAGCTTGTCGTCGAGAGGGGCCCAGCAGTGACACGCGGGAGGACGCTGGGGCGACGGAGCTCAAGGGGTTGCGCTCGCACGCGGGCCGGGGACACAGCGGCGTGGGGCAGAGGGCTGGAGGTCGACGCGGTCAGGGGCTTGACGCGGTGACGGCGGACTTGGTGAAGGAGAGCGGCGGGCCGGAGCATGCTAGGACAGGGACGGCGAGGTCCTGGCACGCCGAGGAGAACCGCTGCCGGAGCGGGAGAATGCGTCGACGGGGCGCATCAGACGAGCTCGGGTCGTCGGTGAAGGGGACCGGTGGGGGGCTGCTGGCAGACAAGGTCGCGAGGGACAGCGCCGTCGCGGGGCTCGGACGGCCGGAGGAGAGGGCGGCCGGCGAGGCGACATGGCGCTCCTCGCGGCGAGGGCGGCGCCTGGAGCCAGAGGAGAAGGGGGCCGCAGCGGCGAGGTCCAAAGCGGGGTGCTTGCCGGAGAGGAGAGGGCGGCGCGCCGTCCCCGACGTGGTCAAGGCAGGGACGACGCGCGGCGAGGACGAGGGGCGCGTGCAGGGTGGGGATCGAGGAGAGGCGGGGGTGGAGGTAGACAACGGCGGCGGATGGGTCTCAGAAGAGGATAGGGCGGCGACAGATGAATGGGAGGACCACCGAAGGCGGCGGCGGAAGCACGGGAGGGAAGAGGGAGATGTGGTGTGGGGCGCTCGGGGAGGGAGCCAAGGTGGGGCGGCGCGTCTGGCGGGTGGGGCCCGCGCACGGTAGGTGGCGATGGGGCGAGGCGGGGCCTGCAGATCGGCCCAGGCGGGACTTTGTCGGGCAGGGGTGTGGTCGCATGCAGGAGGCGTGCACGGGAGAGAAGGGGTTGGTGGTGTGTGGGGGGGGGAAAGGTGGTGGGTGGAAGTGGCAGGGGTGGGGCCAAGGCACTGCGGTGCCTGGTTGGCAGAGGATGGGAGCAGGGGGAGGTTTGGTGGGCGGCTGGGCGTGTCGCGCCTGGTGCCAGGGGGTGGCAGTGGATTAGGGAGGGAGAGAGGGTGCGGCTGGGTGATGGAGATTGGTGGGAAAAAGGGGTAGGTGGGTGGTTAGGGTAGGGGTTAGGCTTAGACCGGTTTTGTTTGGACCGGGTAGTAGACTGCTGGCTTGCTGGGCTTTTGGCCTGGCAGGCTGGCGGCCTCCCCGGTAAAAACATTTTTATTAATTTTTATTTAAAAAAATACTTTTGCAAATAAATTTTAGGCAACTAAAAGACCCGGGCGAGAGACAGGGGTTTTGATTTGAAATAAAGTCGGGGGAATATTTAGAAATCAAAGTAGGTTTTTAGAAAATAGTTTTAGACAAACAGATGGATGATGATGACGATGCTCAAATGCAATGTGGCATGATGACATGAGCATGTGGTCATGATGATGCAATGCACAAATACACAGCGATTTTCTAGTAGTGGTTTTAGCGGGACGCCACAATTCGACACCACTAACAATGGACCTTGCCCTCGAGATCCGCCTCATGGTACCGGGGAGAAGGCCGACGATCAGAATCTTCTCACTTCGTGTAAGTCCTCCCGACACCACTAACAAATATTCTTGGTCCCTCTTGAAATCGGCGACACCACCAACAAGGGGTCGTTGCTCACGTCCGTCGAGAGAACAGTCCGGATAACAAAGGACAAAGATAAAGGTATCAAAAGATAAGGTCACCTTTAACTTCCGTAGAAGGAGTAAATCGCATTGATGCCCCATTCAATGTAGAAAAACGAATGATAAGAGTAGTAGTATGGTAGCTACTCCATCCCGCACTCAAAGCATTACTCTATACATGAACAAAAGAATCATGCAACTAACTCTCGGAATTTAGACTGAAGATCTTTACAAGCGATGTTCGGAGAACAAAGGAATGATGCAGGCTCTTCATCGGATCTGGCGTAGATGATGTCGTCACATCGAAAAACACCGGAAGGCACAAACAAGGAATAAAGAATGGTACCATAGATAAAGGAGCACTCAGATAAAACGAAGACCGGATGTAGAAGCACCATTACCAAAGGAGGAAGCAAAACCCTGAAGGTACGACGGAAACCCAACCACGAGAATTCCTGGACTTGAAGAAAAGATAAGAGAGCAGATTCAAAACACGCAGAGGTACGAGGAGAATAGCAGAGGGGTAAGGAGTAAAATCAGACCTAATCAGATCTATCCAAGCAATTTTGCAAAAATAGTTTTGACACTCTACATCGGCCGTTAGCTAGGTTATTCTACAGGCTGGACTTGTGGGGTATCGCAACTGCTGAGCTATGATACCACTCTGTAACACCCTCGAATCAGCCCTATGCTAGTTTTAGCCCTTTCCGCCAAACCCGCATAGAAACGATTCAAGGACGCCCACCAGGCACTTTCGTGCGGGTGGAAAACGAAGTAATACCATTACACAACAGTCCTCGATGGGACCCACAGAACAGATATATATACAACAGCGACTCAGCGAGTCAAGTATACGGATATACAATACAAAGATCCAAATCACCTTGAAAACGTTACAGCGTCCGAGTATGGACAAGATGTAAATGGGGCTAAGAGCCTTGAAGAATAACCAATGGCGTCCATAACCCTACCCATGCCAAGCCGGAAAGGTAACCCTGCTAACGACGTCGATCTCAAACCTGCTAAAACAAAAGGGGTGCCGACAAAGGGCAAAGGAAAAAGAGGAGCGTCAGTACTAAGGCCAGTACACGGCGAGGCTAGAATTCGGTGGCTCTCGCCTACATAGGTATGGTGGACTGAAGCAGCAGCGCAGCAGCACTAAACAACCTATGGAGACTCAGTAAAACTAGCGGCTATTAGAGAGGGGTAAGAAAGATCTATTCGAATCCAGCCTGATACTACCACCAATCATACCCATCCTGGTATTCCCCTCGAGACCAACGAGGAAGTCAAACCGAGGAACTCACATAGTTGGCACTTTTATTCATTCCATTATAGTTGAAGCACTTACTAGTCAGATATAGATAGCATGAGTCATCCTGATAGCATAAGTATTGGGCATTTTTAGTTAACCATTCAGTTGTAGTTGCAGTACTTACTAGTTAGATGCAATTAGCATGTGACAACCCAAACCCAGCAATTGTTGGAACTTTTAGTTCATTCCATTTGAGTTGTGATACTTACTAGGCAGGTATAACATGACACGGTACACCCTAGTTCCACCAGTTGTTGGCACTTTTAATATCCATTCCGTGATAGTTGAAGCTGATTACTAGTCACATATTAAGTCAAATTTATAGCACTACTTTAGTTATGCTTGTCTATGATCGAGATACTGTGCTCCAAGTCGTCCATAACCGCGGACACGGCTTTCAGAAAGAATTACCCTGCAGGGGTGCACAAATAGCAACACACACACGATCAACCACGGAAAATTCAAATCAAAACCCAACGAAGCTTTCACGACAAAGCAATCACAGGATTCATAAAATATTTCAGGGGGCCACCCCACTAAGCTACCCACAACGAAGTTGGCCGGCTCCGGAACGGACCCAGGGTTTGCGAGAACGGCTGTAAACGACTGGGAACCCGAAAGTGTGACTAGGCTTGTCGATACCGCGAAATCGTGCCGCGATCCAAAACAGTACAGGTGCTCCACTCACAATCTTAAATAAAGAAGTAAAGCATACCATAAGTACAAGATAGTAATAAAGCCCCAAACTACGTGTGGCCCCAAGAAATAAGAAATGAATCAAGCTCTGGCTAAGGGGGATTCATAGTCTCTCCCGGATGTGGATAGTGCGAATAATCAAGGAACAGGTATCAAGTACTCGGGGCCACGGGACACAAGTGGACATGAAAAAACAAATAGCATATACTGCCCACCGGTGCCACTTTCATTAGTTATCACAGCAATTTAATAGTTATAAATAAAGTCATGATCAACTCCACCACAAAGCATCTGCCAGCATTCCAACAACTGTGGTACTCGACAACACGAGATCGCACATGGGCAAGCAACTACGACTCGCAAGGCCAGCTATCTACCAAACAACAGGTATTAGGAGGTGTCCATTTCAATATAGAGGCTGCACGGGATATAACTGGTGCACGTAAACTAAAGCATCACGACACGGATAGCAATAGATCAATAGGAGGAAATAAAGACTATAAATGCAAAATAGGTAGAAGGGGGAGAGATGCTCGCCTGGGAAACACTGTCGAAGGTTCATATCCGAAGAACTTGTCAGTACTCGCATCCACTCATCGGTCTAATCCGCGAAGAAGTAAACACTAGCAGAAACACCGGATACAATATTTAATACTCTAGCAGAAGATCCGGCATGATTATGATATGATGCAGATGCGGTGCAATTAGGCAGTATTAAGCGGAACCAGGGTCCCGACAATTAATTAAACGGTTCTAGTTATTTAATTACCCCGCAATTTAAATGTTGTCTTACCAAGACAGAACATGGCATCCGTTCGCTACACCAATTTAAATGGAGTCCAGAATAAGATAACAATATTCCGCATATAGACTCCATATTTAAATATGAGGTCAATCGGCTATTTAACCCACCCACGAGATGACATGTATGCAAGCATGATGATTTAATGATGCGACAGGTATATGTCATATTATAAAAATAGAGGCTTAGAGTCACACATCTGGGTTCGGAAGATCTTGGTTCCGGGGTCCGTGGTCCGGTCTCAGGGTTCGACGGGGGGAACGGTTCGACGAGATCGGTCTCAGACAACGAAAGGAGAGCTTGGCATTCCGGGAAGAAGGACTTGGTTTAGCGTCGGGGGCACATTGGATTTGCCCTAGTCGGTGTCGATCTTGTCATCGCGAAGATCTTGTTGGGTCCGCGTATCGGGTCGGTCTTGGTGTTCGGAATGAAGAACTTGGCGTTTTGGTGGCGATCTTGGCGGTCTTCGGATCCGGGTCTCGCATCCGGGAAGGAGTACTTGCGGTTTCCCCATGAAGGCGATCTTGGCGCTCGGTGCCCACGAAGTAGATCTTGTCGTCCCGTGTGGATCTTGTCAATTTCGCCTTGAAGGACTTGGGCCTTCCCGTGTCGGAGGTCTTGGGTGGCACCATATTCAACCATCGAAACCGTCGGCATCGAGCCGGTCTTGTCAGCGCGGAAGAACTTGTCAGAATCCTCGGTTCATGCGGCTCCTCGAGGCGAACTTGCCGATGGGTCGGATCAGAGATCTTGTCGGTGGTTGTGGCCGATCTTGGTTTGGGGTCGTTCTTGTATGACGAGGATCGGTTGCGGAACATGGAGGCTCGGTGGTTCATGTAGCTCTTCACCATACATAACCGAAATTGATGTAGCCCGAGTGATCTTATCGGGACCGCCTTGGTTGCATCACCATCTCGTCCTCGACGTCGCGCAAACACAACATAACCCCCGCTACACATCGCTAGCAGCACACCACCGGGGTTCCAAAACGTATACGGGCAGACAGAGCCGCCAAGCAAGCGCGCGAGTCGGAATTGGAATCAGGCAGAGGAACTCCGTGGCGTGCTTGAGGAGGCAGCGCTCGCAGAGGCTCGGGGTCGCGAGGCTGGACGTCTCTGGGTGGCGGCGGAGCGACGCGGCCAGAAGACGAAAGTTGCGGCGTGGCGAGCTTATCGCGGAGAGGGGCCCAGCGACGACACGCGGGAGGGCGCTGGGGCAACGGATCTCGAGGGGTTGCGCTCGCGCGCGGGCCAGGGACACAGCAGCGTGGGGCAGAGGGATGGAGGTCGACGTGGTTAGGGGCTCGACGCAGCGACGGCGGACTTGGTGAAGGAGAGCGGCGGGCTGGAGCGTGCTGGGGCAGGGACGGCGAGGTCCTAGCGTGCCGCGGAGAACCGCGGCCGGAGCGGGAGAACGCGTCGACGGGGCGCATCGGACGAGCTCGGGTCGTCGGTGAAGGGGACCAGTGGCGGGGCTGCTAGCAGACGAGGTCACGAGGGACGGCGCCGTCGTGGGGCTCGGACGGCCAGAGGAGAGGGCGGCCGGCGAGGCGACGTGGCGCTCCTCACGGCGAGGGCGGCGCATGGAGCCAGAGGAGAAGGGGGCCGCGGCGGCAAGGTCCAAGGCGGGGTGCTTGCCGGAGAGGAGAGGGCAGCACGGCGTCGCCGACGTGGTCGAGGCAGGGACGACGCGGGGCGAGGACGAGGGGCGCGTGCAGGGTGGGGATCGACGAGAGGCAGGGGTGGAGGTAGACAACGGCGGCGGACGGGTCTCAGAAGAGGAGAGGGCAGCGGCAGACGAAGGGGAGGACCGCCGAAGGCGGCGGCGGAAGCATGGGAGGGAAGAGGGAGATGTGGTGTGGGGGGCTCGAGGAGTGAGCCAAGGTGGGGTGGCGCGTCTGGCGGGTGGGGCCCGCGCACGGTAGGTGGTGATGGGGCGAGGCGGGGCCTGGGGATCGGACCAGGCGGGACTTTGTCGGGCGGGGGTGTGGTCGCATGCAGGAGGCGTGCACGGGAGAGAAGGGGTTGGTGGTGTGTGTGGGGAAAAAGGTGGTGGGTGGAAGTGGCAGGGGTGGGGCCAAGGCACTGCGGGGCCCGGTTTGCAGAGGATGGGAGCGGGGGGAGGTTTGGTGGGCGGCTGGGCGTGTCGCGCCTAGTGCTAGGGGGGTGGCGGTGGATTTGGGAGGGAGAGAGGGTGCGGCTGGGTGATGGAGATTGGTGGGAAAAGGGGGTAGGTGGGGGGTTAGGGTTAGGGTAGGGGTTAGGCTTAGACCGGATTTGTTTGGACCGGGTAGTAGACTGTTGGCTTGCTGGGCTTTTGGCATGGCAGGCTGGCGGCCTCCCCGGTAAAAACATTTTTATTAATTTTTATTTAAAAAAATACTTTTGCAAATAAATTTTAGGCAACTAAAAGACCCGGGCGAGAGACAGGGGTTTTGATTTGAAATAAAGACGGGGGAATATTTAGAAATCAAAGTAGGTTTTTAGAAAATAGTTTTAGACAAACAGATGCATGATGATGACGATGCTCAAATGCAATGTGGCATGATGACATGAGCATGCGGTCATGATGATGCAATGCACAAAAACACAGCGATTATCTAGTAGTGGTTTTAGCGGGATGCCACGCGTCAATCAATGGGTTGATGACCATGGAATACTAGTTCTCTGTTGGGATAAGTTCTGGGTGATCCTTCCTATCCCTAGTAATTGTAACTTTCGACCCACCTGACATACTGGGGAACCGGAGGTAGGGTAGCCATCAGTATCCTCATAGAGATTTTCTAGGCTCGGACGGTTGGGGTGCCAACAAAGGTGTGGTAACATGGAGCCTTCTTTTCGAAGGGATTTTTCCCTTTATTCTCTCCCTTGTCGGAAGATTTTGGGTCCATATCTCCGTCCATGTCACTTGATTCCTTGGGCTCTTCCTCCTTCTTCTTCCCTTTGCCCTTTCCGCGGGGTCTGTTCTTTCGACTTCGCTTGTAGCCAGACTCAGGGTCCTCCTTGAGATCGTTGACAAACTTGCATTGGCGGTTAGTGTGGGTGGCTTTGCCATTTGCGTCAAGGTGGACAAAACACGACATATCGTGGTACTCTTCGTACGTTTGGGGAATGCGAGGCACTGAGGGTGTAGTGTCACTCCTCTGCTGGCCACTGCTAGCCCCCAGACCACGTCCATGTTGTCCGCCATTGCCTCTGCCAGTGAACGTTGCGGCGACCATGTCGGCTACTTGCTTTTTGTCGGGAAAATTCTTCCGCTTGTTATTGTTGTTCTTCCTGGCCTTGGTAGGGATTGCTATCATCGGTAACGATCCACACGCGTTAGCGTCAGCAGTGGCAAACTTGCTAGCCATGGAGATCATTGTGTTGAGGTTGAGCTCATTGTTTTTCTTTCTTGCGCTTCAACGTATGCCAGAGCAAAGTTCCCTTTTCTAGACCATCAATGAAGGCGGCCATAGCGGTCTGTTCATGCACCCCTGCGCAAGGAATTTTCATATCCAGCCAGCGAGAGAGGTAGGCACGAGAGGTTTCATCCTTTTCTTATACACACCGATGTAGGTCTCCGACAGTGCAGTGACGTTTGTATGTACCCTCGAAATTCTTGGTGAACGCTTCATGCATGTCCAACCAATTGCATATTGATTTCTCCGGTAAGTCGTCGATCCATTGTCGGGCGGTGCCAGTCAACATGAGTGGGAGGTACTTGACGGCGACATTGGGGTTTCCCCCTGCGATGTGGATCGTTTCAATGTAGTCTTGCAACCACATTGCTAGCCTGTCAGTGTCGTTGTATGGCTTGATGGTCTTGTCTATCCGGAGGCCCTTGGGGTAAGTTGTGGCATGTATCACTGGCCCAAAACAACATGGCACAAGGTATGGGAGCTCCCGAGCTTCTTGGATCTTGTATAGCCGTGTACGTGCATCGTATGGCTCTCGCTTCTTTCCTTTTCTAACATGGGGAGGGGAATTGTGGCGTGATTTATGAGATCCACCGTGCCCTCCACCATGATGGCTGCTAGGTGGCGATGGCAGCGGTGGAGGCGATGGTTTAGCTCTCTAGCTGTGCACCTCCTGCGATTCCTCATGCCTGTCGTGGTTGCTTGTCGGATGTGGCGGGTCCTTATGGGACCTTCTTCTATGTCCTTCATTGACGTTGCGCTTTCCGGCATGCCGAGGCTGCTCGCCCTGATCGCGTATAACGATGCTAGGTTGGGGCCGTCTTGTCGGTGGCATGCTTGTGCAGTGGAGCGGCTCTAGTTCCTCGTGACGCCGAGATGGTGGTGGAGGTGGCGACCAGCGGGGACGAGCCTTTTCTCTATGGTCCGAGGATATGGAGATAGTGTTAGTCATGTTGCGTGCCTCCCTTCGTCTTCGCTCTGTGGAGCCTGTATGCGATCCCTCGTCACTGGGAGATTTTGGCCTTCTGTGGCTGTTCAGGGTTGACTAGCAAAGCTCCGGGTTGGACTCAAGCCTCTACGAGGTAGCCTCTTCGCCGAACTAGTGCACCTATACACCTAACAAGTGTATTGGGTGTGTTGGGGACACAAGAGACTTTTGTATCTTGATTGCAGGGTTGATTGAGAGGGAATACCTTTGACCACTTCCTCCCTAAGTTCTATAAACCTTGGGTGATCCACTTAAGGGAAAACTTGCTGCTGTTCTACAAACCTCTCCACTTGGAGGCCCAACAATTGTCTACAAGAATAGAAGTGCGTAGACATCAAGCTATTTTCTAGCGCTGTTGCCAGGGAGGAAAGGTATAAGGTATTCACACCGGAGGATTAGAGAAGAAGAACCTCCCACGGCAAACGCCTATTTTCTGGCGCCGTTGCTAGGGAGATAAGGTAAAAGGTACTCACATCCTCCGGTGTGAGTGCTCGAAGATATTTCCTTTAGATTCTGCAATTTTGTCTTTTTGTTTCTTGTTTTCACTAGTTAGGCTTAATGGAAAACAACAACAAAATTAGAGAGGTTTATAGTATTTATCTTGAGTTAGGACATGAAGTGTTTGAAGAGAAAATTAAAAAACCTATGGAACTTTATTTGCATGCTAATAGCAATGTTGTTAGTATGAATTCTTTGGACACCATTATTGCTAATGCTATGGAAAAGTCTAAGCCTGGGGAAGCTAGTTTTGATGAGAATGATCTTTTTAGTCCCCCAAGCATGGAGGAGAAAATTTACTTTGATGATACTATGCCTCCAATATATGATGATTACAATGATGAGTATGATATTTTTAGTCCATCTCCTATTGAGGAGAAAATTAATTATGATTACAATATGCCTCCTATATTTGATGATTATGGTGATGAGAATAATAATGATAGCTATTTTGTTGAATTTTCTCCCACTATGATTAAAAAGAATGACTATGTTTATGTGGAGAGTATTAATTCTTTTAAGCATGTGGCTCATGGTAAGAATGTTTTATGTGATAGTTATATAGTTAATTTTATTCATGATGCTACTGAAAGTTATTATGAGAGAGGGAAACATTCTTTTATGCATCTCAACAATATTAAGTTTCCCCTCTTTATGTTGAAAGCCTTGAAGTTGCACTTGTTTTGCTTTACTATGCTTGTTGCTTCGTGCTTTCATGACTTGTTTCTTTACAAAATTCCTATGCATAGGAAGTGGGTTAGACTTAAATGTGCTTTGAATTTGTTTCTTGATGCTCTCTTTTATTTCAATTCATATTTCTTATGTGAGCATCTTCTCAAACAATCAAGCCTAACTTAAAGGCGTTAAAGAAAAGTACTTATTGGGAGATAACCCAAAAAATTTAGATGAGTCTTGGAAGTTATTACCTGTAATAACCGCTCCTTATCATTTTTATTTGCTTTTTGTGCCAAGAGTAACCTCTAATGAGAGAGAAGTAATGATTGGGAAAGTTGTTGTCCCGAAACAAATTTCTGTGCTTCACCGTACAAATTCGTGTAAAATCTCTGAAAGTCTTTTCGAGGCGTGAATTTTTGTGCTTCTGCCCCAGGTTGTTATCTAACTTTATTTAGTTCAACACTTTTTTATTTGAGCAACAGAAGGTATTCGAAAAAATTCGTCTTTACCTGCTGGTCTGTTTTGATAGATTTCTGCCATTTTCTGCATTTGCTTCTTGTTGGTTCCTTTTTGAGTTCTTTTGGGGAATTGAGATTTTTGAGGAAAGTGCTACCGTAGCTAGTGTTCTAATGGAAGTTTATTTGGTGTTAGAACTGAACCTTAAGACTTATTTATCTTGAGTGCACTAATGTTTCTAATAAAGATTGTGTGAAGTTTTATATGAAGGAAAAATTTCAGGTGTATGGAAGGAATGAGTAATGAGATGAAGGATGGACTAAAGCTCAAGCTTGGGGATGCCACGCGTGTCACCCTAACAAATATCCAAGAAGTACAAGCGTCAAAGCTTGGGGATGCCCAAGGCATCCCCTTGTTCATCAATAAAAATCCTAGGTTTCTTCCAAACATTTCATTTTTATTGTTTCATGCACAGTTGTGTTGTTCTTGGAGCATCTTCTTTTTCAATTTCGTTTTGGTTTTTAGTTTGATTGGTTTTCTTAGTTTGCTAAATAAATTGGTTGGACCCCCTATTTCATGCATTGGTTTTCAAATAGTTTGGTTTGGATTGGAAAAGAGTAGGAAAGTTCATGCTTAAGTGGTAAAGAGAGCTTGTTTTTGACGGTGGCATATGCTTTGTCATGTCATGATTGATATTGTTTTGGCTTTATGATTAGTATTCTTTGCTGTAGTATTACTTGTTATAAACAATTGAGATTGCTTAATGTGTCTTGGATGAATCATGCGTTGTTTTAGCATATTAAAGAATAGTATAGTGGTATTCTCCTTTGATGCTTTATTTGGGTTGACTTGGCGCATGCTCACACCATGTTATGACTATCTCAAAGTCACCATAGCCTTTATGATCCTTTAGTTTTCAACTTGTAGTATCACTTTATGCTTTGATCAATGATGTTTTGTCGCTCTGCATGATTATGGCCATTATTGCTCTCTTAGTTTGTCGCTCCCAGTCTTTTGCTAGCCTCCACAACCAAGTATGAGTTCCACTCATGCATCCAACTCCCTAAACCAAGTTATTCCAAAGAGTCCACCATACCTACCTACTAGCTTATGCTATTCCAAGTATATTCATGCTTTTGTTTACCTTCCAAATTAAACTTGTTGTGAGAAAACTAGTGATTAAAGCTCTCACAAACTTGATGGCACACTTTACTTTTCTTGCCCTTAATAAACTTGAACCATTGTGTCTTCTATGTTGTATATGATTGCACTTATTTGTTGGGGATTAGCAGAACCATGCTGTCATGGGGAACGCTTTCAACATTGCACTTGGTACTTGTACCTAGTTGATATAATGCTCTTTTGTATATGGATGTCGTCGGTGTGAAATGAAAGGGGAGCTTGTAAGTCCATGGAGTTATGTAACGCTCTTTTGTTAGAGAAACGCTTGGGCCGCTGGCCTAATCCATGCTGACATGGTGGAAACCTGCAGCGTAACCATAATGAGCTGTCTATGAAGCATTCTTCTTATAAAAAAAGAGTCCTATATTGAGAAAAAAAAAGAGAAAAAAGAGAGATTATGAAAAGAGGAAAGAGAGAAAAAAGCACCATATTCCCATGGTAAATAAGAAGATTGCTGAGATGCTCGTTGTCTGCTTGCCTTGTCATTTTGATATGGGGATTCTTCCGTATCATCGGGCAAGGGGTACCCCGTTGGCGGTTCTCTATGATACACATGTACTTACGATGACAAGAACTTACCGGTGACTAAACTTGAGTAGCATGAGGAGCAGCCCTCGTATACAAGGGACATGAGATTTCTAACTTATACTTCGTCAAGCATGTACACCATAGTTTTTTCACTTTAACCTTAATCACCTTAAAGATGCTTATGATAGGGGCAATGAGAGCTGAAAGCTATTAAGTACCATAATTCTTGGAAGCTCTTTATGAAACTTGAATCCCTACTTCCTTCTATGAAGGCCTTTCTTCCACCATTATATTGAGTCTCCACCTTCTATCTTTATGCACCTGCTTTGAGAGCATAGTGGTCATTCTTAGTTCTATGTGCATTGTCCTAAGACTAGTTGATTGATGCATAACTTGATATTACTTGTTTTAAACTATTTGTATCTAGTCACTCTTATGAACTTTGAAGGTGTCCTATGCAATTATATTTGCTACTCTATGAGGGACAAGATGAATGCTATTATGCTATGTTTTCTTTATGTGAAACAAACAAACGTCTTGCAAAGCATTGTTATTCATGAAGCTTTTGTTTGTGCCTTTTCATATTGCATCATAGTTTCTTTGTCTTATTGCTAGAACTTTATCTTTCATGTTATGATTGAAGTACTATGATCCCAGCTTTGAATGTTTTACAAATACTTTGATCAAGTCTTTGATGGTGCATGTCACTTCAAAAATTATTCTTTCTTTTTATCACTTACCTACTCGAGGACGAGCAGGAGTTAAGCTTGGGGATGTTGATACATTGCAAATGTATCTATAATTTTTGATATTCCATGCTTGGTTTTATCTACTTTCTTATGTTTTGTCCACACTTTGGAGTACTTTTCATATGATTTATTGTACTAACCTATTAACAAGAGCCACAATGCCAGTTGCCTGTTTTCTGCTGTTTTTGGTTCCAGAAAGTCATAAAATCAATATTCTCGGAATTGGACCGGACAAAATCCAAAGTCGATATTTTACCGGAAGACTCACGGAGCCAGAAGACGAGACGGAGAGGGGCCAGGGGCTGGCCACACCACCTGGTAGCACGGGCCAGACCAGGCCGCGCCAGGGGGTTGTGTGGGCCCCTCTGGTACCCCCTCGGTCTCCCCTCTCGCCTATAAGAGCCTCCCGATGCATAAACCCTAAATAGTCAAGCCTCCAGCCACGAAAAGTTCCGCAGCGCCGCCACCACCAAAGGGGAGATTCGGGAGACAAAAAGTCTCCGTTGCGGTACCCTGCCGGGACGGGGAAGTGCCCCCGGAGCCATCTCCATCGATCTCCACCACCATCTCCATCACCATTGCTGATTCCCATGATGAGGAGGGAGTAGTTCTCTCTCGAGGCTAAGGGTTCTATCGGTAGCTATGTGATCATCTCTCTCTCTATGCATGATCATATTGTGATCATGAGCTTTGTAATCAAGTAGATCTACCTTGCTACTCAAGTGCTTTAATAGATCTCTGCTCTCCCCATGTGTGTGAAAGTGACAGCGTGCACACCATGGTGGCACTTAGGCTAGAGATTACAAATACTTGTTATGAGTTATATTTGGAGTGGATGACTTTATGAAATTGTGGTGTTTGTTGGACTCATCTAGTACTCAAGGTGATAGTGTGGGGTTTTCTAGATGGGAAAGGCTTACTTTGAGGTGTGTTTTTATAGCCCTACCATCGATTAGAGTGTCCAACCAGAGAGTAGTTAAGAGTAGTATCATGAAGATAATATATTTATATGAGAGTGTTCACTAGTGAAAGTATGATCCCTAGGCCTTGTTTCTAAGCATTGATACATCGTTTGCATTTAGATCTTTTACATGTTTTCTTGCTTCCATCTTTATTTCAGTTTGCCTTTAGTCTTTTCCATGCCATCAAGCTATTTTCTAGCACCGTTACCACTTATAATTATCCATACCACTTGTATTTCACTATCTCTTCGCCGAACTAGTGCACCTATACACCTGACAAGTGTATTGGGTGTGTTCGGGACACAAGAGACTTCTTGTATCTTGATTGCAGGGTTGCTTGAGAGGGAATACCTTTGACCACTTCCTCCCTGAGTTCGATAAACCTTGGGTGATCCACTTAGGGGAAAACTTGCTGCTGTTCTACAAATCTCTGCACTTGGAGGCCCAACAACTGTCTACAAGAATAGAAGTGCGTAGACATCAACGTTGATGGTGGCATTGGCGGCTGATTTGATTGTCGGGATGTACTAGGGGCCATGGTGAGTTCCTGTGCCGGTGGCGGGCGGATAACTGGAGGAGGCATAGATTTGGCCGGAGCCGGAGGCTCGGCGGCTTTCTTAGCTACTGCTGCTCTAGTGACTGCTGGCGTGGGCGGAGCTCTCTCACGTTCAAGTTCATGTCTGTCTTCTTCCATCACACTCCCAATTGTGACTAGCACCTGGTGGGAGGTGTTGGTGTTCTTGGCGTGCTCCTCCTTCTCGATCTCCTGCTCAATCTTTCTCATAACATCGTCGTATTCCTCCAATTTAGCATCTGAGCCACCGGCATCCATATTGATGTCGGCGTAGAGCGCGTCAAGGATGGAGTTAGAGTTGGCTTCAGTGTTGACGATGGCGGATGTGGAGGGTGATGGAGGCGGGCCGTTGTTGTTGTTCCCGTCTCCGGCTACGATGGTGATTGCCTCTTCATTGGCATCTACGCATTCGTTGACGATGGCAACCATCTCACCAAGGGTGAGCGGGCTTGCGGCATACCGTCTTCGAAGGGTATGTCGGAGGAGTGTTCTAGGCGTGAGCCCTTCCACGAAGTGGTAAACAAGCTCATCGATGCGGTCGCCTTCTAGGGTTTCCCTCACCCTCATCCATCTAGCGCGGTATTCACGGGGAGGTTCTCCGTCCCTTTGAACACATCTAGCTAGTTCGAAGATGGTGATGATGCCAACCAAGTGTGATCTGCGCATCTCTAACGCTCGGGGAAGGCAAGCGGATTTGTGGGGTCCTTCCACCTTAAATCCTGCAAAGGAGCGGTTTGGGTGGGCCTTGAAATTTCCTGATCCGACCCACCATACTCCAAGGAGAGGTATGGCCCAGATCCTTCTGCGAGCGTGTCCTTCTCATAGGCGGTCCGTGCAGGGCTTGACGAGTTTCCGACTTCCTAGGAGCTAGGACCCAAGTCAGTTTCGCCGATGAAGATGTGGATGTCCCTGAATGGGATGACGGAGCAGCGCGTGGGGTTCATCTTTGGCGGCACCCAGAACTCATCTAGAGGGATGATTGGGACATTGTCAGGGAAGAGAATGCGACTAATAGCTACGTTATCACTGATTCCTGCGAAGATATTGGACCTCGCCTGATGTAGAGCTCGAAGCGCCTCTTACCCGGCGGTGAGCGCCAACTGTCGTGGTATTGCCGACAAGTACGCCATGGAGGGGTCCTAACAATGCGCGTTTAGAGACGTGGGGTAAGGCGGAGAGTTGGCGGGTACGAGGTAACACAACTTACCTAGGTTCAAGTCCCACAACGATGGCGGAACTCTACTCCTGCTATAAATCACTATAATGGCAATACGCCGAGTTACAGAGATAGGTTCGCTGTGCGAGGTGATGTGCGTTGTACGCTACAATCTAGGAGGTTGTGTCCTAAAGGCTCCCACATGCCGGCTTATAAAGGCGCCAAGACCTAGGGTTTACAGGGAAAGGTCCTTGCCGGACAAGGTAAAGAGTCCTACACTAATACGAACTAGTCTTCCGTGTCTTGTACTCCAAGGCTCTGAGTATGTCGATGACTCCTGCGTAGCCTTCCTTTATCCGGGTTAGGCGGATTGGTGATATGCTATGAGGATACCCATATAGCATATCCCCAACAATTAAAAAGGGTGAAAATATCATGAATATATATGTGAGATATCTCCCAAAGTGTGGAGCGGGAAAACCCGCAAGATCAAAAACGCAATAGGATATGCAAGGAAAATCCGTTTTTGAGGAACGAGAGCTTGTTATGATGATAACCACAAGCTCTAGATCCTCACATGGACAAGAACCAAACAACAACCAGGAAATATGATGCTATGTATGCAAAGGTTTGACCTCTCTCTGAAAAATATGATCGAGCTACTCACTCGAGTTTCCGACTTCCTAGGAGCTAGGACCCAAGTCAGTTTCGCTGATGAAGATGTGGATGTCCCTGAATGGGATGACGGAGCAGCGCGTGGGGTTCATCTTTGTCGGCACCCAGAACTCATCTAGAGGGATGATCGGGACATTGCCGGAGAAGAGAATGCGACTGATAGCTATGTTATCACCGATTCCTGCGAAGATATTGGACCTCGACCGGTGTAGAGCTCGAAGCGCCTCTTACCCGGCGGTTAGTGCCAACTGTCGTGGTATTGCCGACGAGTACGCCATGGAGGGGTCCTCACAATGCGTGTTTAGAGACGTGGGGTAAGGCGGAGAGTTGGCGGGTACGAGGTAACACAACTTACCTAGGTTCAAGTCCCACAACGATGGCGGAACTCTACTCCTGCTATAAATCACTATAATGGCAATACGCCGAGTTACAGAGATAGGTTCGCTGTGCGAGGTGATGTGCGTTGTACGCTGCAATCTAGGAGGTTGTGCCCTAAAGGCTCCCACATGCCGGCTTATAAAGGCGCAAAGACCTAGGGTTTACAGGGAAAGGTCCTTGCCGGACAAGGTAAAGAGTCCTACACTAATACGAACTAGTCTTCCATGTCTTGTACTCCAAGGCTCTGAGTATGTCGGTGACTCCTGCGTAGCCTTCCTTTATCCGGGTTAGGCGGATTGGTGATATGCTATGAGGATACCCATATAGCATATCCCCAACAATAGAAAAAGGGTGAAAATATCATGAATATATATGTGAGATATCTCCCAAAGTGTGGAGCGGGAAAACCCGCAAGATCAAAAACGCAATAGGATATGCAAGGGAAATCCGTTTTTGAGGAACGAGAGCTTGTTATGATGATAACCACAAGATCTAGATCCTCACATGGACAAGAACCAAACAACAACGAAGAAATATGATGCTATGTATGCAAAGGTTTGAGCTCTCTCTGAAAAATATGATCGAGCTACTCACTCGAGAGCCCCTCTTGATAGTATGGCTATCTATCCTAAACCCGGTCTCCCAACACTACAAGAGACCGGTAAAATAGAAATCCTATCAAGATCATACCTTTGCCTTGAGCATTACACTTGAGCTTGATGAATACCGTCTTGTCCTTATCGAGATGAATCATGTTTCTTGATTGCTCTTGGTTTCTCTTGCTTGATGAAGACTTGCGAATAGCTCCCCCGTACACCATGGGTAAAACTCTTCGTTGAACTTGTCTTCACCACTCCATGATCGTCAAGGATGGAAAGCTTCAAGCATGAGATATTCTAGAGAGGCGCACCGTGAGATTGCCCTTCAATCCTTGATGATGTCTTGAAGATAGCCATAAGGAACTCCATCATTTTATTCTTCAAGACATACTTGATCTTGTTCTTCTTCTTCTTATTATTTTTCAACCTTGAAACCAACACATGGTCCATGCGATTCCAATGGAAAAACCTACAAGTGAAACTCAATTTACACATTAGTCCATAGAGATTGTCATTAATTACCAAAACCACACATGGGGGCATACCTGTCGTTTCAACATGCAATGATGCCACTATAGCATACTAGGATTCAGCTGTAGCATGCATTGTATCACCTGTTTGAAAGATGCTGCATCACCACACCCACTTGGATGTGTGTGTATCAGTGTGCGTCATTGTGGTTTTGGAAAGTAACACATGCAATGGTGCCACTCGAGTATGTGGTGTCCAACCATGTCCAGGAACCCTAGCAGCATGTTGGGATTCAACTGCAACATGCATTGTATCAGCAGTTTGAAAGATGCCACATCACCACACCTACTTGGATGTGTGTGTGTGTTAGTGTGCATCATTTTGTTTTTGGAAAATAACACATGCAAGGTTTCCACTCCAGCATGTGGTGTCCAACCATGTCCAGGAACTCTAGCAGCATGCTGGGATTCAGCTTCAACATGGATTCTATCACTAGTTTGAAACATGCTGCATCACCACACCACTTGGATGTGTGTCTGTATTAGTGTGCGTCATTGTGGTTTTGGAAAAGAACACATTCAATGATTCCGCTCCAGCATGTGGTGTCCAACCATGTCCAGGAACCCTAGCAGCATGTTGGAATTCAACTGCAACATGCATTGTATCACCAGTTTTAAAGATGCTACATCACCACACCCACTTGGATGTGCGTGTATTAGTGTGCATCATTGTGGTTTTGAAAAAGAACACATGAAATGATGCCACTCCAGCATGTGTGTTATTTTCCTAAACCACATGGATCCACTAGATGTCATTGCATGTGTGTTCTTTTCATAAATCACATGGATCCACTTACGACATTGCATGTGTGTTCTTTTCATAAACCACATGGATCCACTAGATGAGGAAATAATTTTGCGGCCCGAAAGTTGAGACGCTAAGGCAAAGTGGTACCCAAGTTGCTTGTAATCGGCCGTGTTACCCACAGTTGGCGTGCCAAATGCTCAGAGGGTCTTTTCGCCACGAATTCAACTTAACGTTTGAATGCAAAATATCAGGCGAATGCCCGTCAAGTTTGCCCCCGTGTCAGTTTTCGCTGTCATGTTGTTGCCATCGTAGCTGCCATGTAGACTTGCAGCATTGGCACCTGCATCCATTCCTCATTACGTGTCTTCTTCTTCTTTCCCTAAGCGGTGATCTGTGATCGTAGCCATGGCGCAGAGCTGGGACACCATCTTGTTCGATGGTGAGATCCGGGACATGGATGAACCTGCTTGGCCCCGCTCTCCTCCCCATCCCGAATCGGAGCTCGCCCTCACCATGGCCGCACCCATGGCATGGCGCAGGGATGAGAATTGGTTCCCGGTGAGATATGTCGTTGTGCCGACCATGCTCGGTCTTGTTTTCCTCCTCTAGAATCTGAGCTTGCCATCGCTGTGGTCGCACCCACACCAATTCTGCCACCCCTACCAAGGTCTCTGTGGGAGCTCTACCTTCAGGAGCTCAAGTTCTGCCATGTTGAACCTGTAAGCGAATTCGGAGCTGGGCAGCGGCAACCCGTTGTTGAATACTGTAATGCTGATACCCATTGTTGAATACACTAATGCCTATGCGAGATCATTTAGTTACTTCAATATGAATTTTCCACCAATTTAAAATCTTGTTGATGTATTCCTTGACAATTATAATATAATCGAGCACTAGAAATTTGGTAGTGTGCATGAGCATGATCAGTAATATAATTGAACACTAGAAATTTAAAGGAACTCCATATAAAGGAGTATATATATAGATGAGGGTCACCAGAGACACCGTAGATATATTGTCTTACATTCAACCACCGGTAATAATTAACTTAAACAAAATAAAAGCAGGGGCAGCAGCAGGAGGCCGAGACATGGAGACGCCTAGCAGGGGCAGCAACAGGAGGGCAGGACAACCTACTTGAGGGGATACAAGCTAGTCCTTACATATTCCTCGAGGAATTTTCCGAAGGCTGCGTGCTGCACCAAGGTCTTTGGTTGATGCCTTCGACCTCGGCTTTTGCCAATGTCCACCGCATGCTGGATCATGTTGTCGAGGTCCGTGTTGATGGCTCTGCCATAGAATGGGCAAAACAGCCCCCCCTACAGTAGAAAGGGATTTGCCCACACCATAACCGCCTCAGAACGTAGCGGCTCTTGTTGTCCCTGGAGTACTTGCTAGAGCCCACGTCATCAGAATCCTCCTGTTGATTTTTAAGAACATAACTTAGAACTCATATATATGATTGAATTGTATTACAACTCGATAATTGACAACATATATATGTAAGAAAATATTAAATTGATACCGAATAGAAAGCATCTCAGCAATAGTTTGATCGGTTCATATATCATTTCATCTCAACAAAATGAAAATTAATTGGATCAGAGTCTATGTAGAACAAAGATTGCGGCCTCATATATTTCTTCATGGATGGCATAAGAGAACCAAGTAACAATTTCACAACCTATATTGTTCTTGTACAATGCCCCAGGTTCCCCAACTCATCCCTGTAAAAATCGGACACTGTGAGACCAGGCACATGGCTTAAATAGGTTGATAGAATACTCATACCAACAAGTTGCAACTTCTTTTCCGGAAGCTCATTCAAAAAGAACTCTAAAGTTAAGCGTGCTTGTCCTAGAGCAATTATAGGATGGGTGACCGACCGGGAAGTGGTTACCAGGTGCACACGAGTGAGGACAAAGTGCGCAAAAAAGACTAGTGTTGGTCTATGGGGCCAGTATAGATATCCTATTAAGCTGCCAGGAGTGACACCCCACGGGCCCAGTGGACGGGGTGTTACAAGTGGTATTAGAGCCAACCTCGAGGTTAAACGGGTGTGTGTGGGTCAGTGGCGGGACATGTGGAGCATGGCACGTGTGGCCCAGAGTGGACACGGCATGGCACATGTGCCGGCACTGGACACACAGACGCGTGCCAAGAGGGAACATTCCGGGGGTGTGCTTGATCGGTGAGGCCATCGATCTTCTAAAGGGTGGATGTATCTGAGACCAGGCACATGGCTTAATAGGATTGATAGAATACTCATACCAACAAGTTGCAACTTCTTTTCCGGAAGCTCATTCGAAAAGAACTCTAAAGTTAAGCGTGCTTGGCCTAGAGAAATTCTTTGTCTGCCTCTATTTTGGGGCAAATTTGCATCATTGGCCACAATAAAAAAATTAAATGTAATCCTACAAAACAGTATTCAGGGATATACATATTTAGGTACAAAAACAATTCTAAATATTATAATTATAAATAACAAAAAACCAAACAATTAATCTTCAGGTACATGTAGAAAACTTATGATCAAAACCATGCATATACATATGCATCATACAAATCATTCAAAGATCAGAAACAATTCAAAGATCATATATGTTGTTTCATATGAGAATAGATCAAGGGCCTCATATTTTTTTTAGAGATGAAGTTGGTGAACCAAAGTACCAACATCACAACCTATAGTGTTTGTGTACACTGCTTCCTCAGTTTCACCAACCCATCCCTAAAAACGACACCATCATATGTGTCTCCCCTTGCACTCTTTGGGGAAACTTCTATCATCAGCCTCGGTGACAAACTGAAATGTAATTCTTATACACTATGAATGCATGCAATACATAATTCAAATATCATAGTTCTATGAATGTAGAATAAATCTGGGGGCCTCATAAGTTTCTTCAGGGATGGTGTTTGTGAACCAAGTACTAATTGTACAACCTATTGTTCTTGTACATTGCCCTAGGTTCACTAACTCATCACTGAAAAAATATGACACCAATGTGTCTACCTCTATTTTGGGGCAAATTTGAATCATTGGCCACAATAAGAAATTGAAATGTAATCCTATGAAACAATATTCAGGGATATACATATTCATGTACAAAAATAATCCTAAATATACATAAAAACCGTGCATATACATATGCATCATACAAATCATTCAAACATCAGAAACAATTCAAAGATCATATATATAGGTTCCATATGAGAATAAATCAAGGGCCTCATTTTTTCAGAGAAGGAGTTGGAGAACCAAAGTACCAATAGCATAACCTATATTGTTTATGTACATTGCTGCCTTAGGTTCACCAACCCATCCCTAAAAAACGACACCATCATATGTGTATCCCCTTGCACTCTTTTGCGGCTAATTTCAATCATCGGCCTCAGTGAGAAATAGTTCAAAGATCAGAGTTCAAATATCATAGTTCATATGTATAGAATAAATCTGGGGCCTCATAACGTTTTTTAGAGATTGAGTAAGCAAACAAAAGTACCAATTGCACAACTTATATTGTTGTACATTGCCTCAGGTTCACTAACCATCCCTAAAAAATGACACCATCATATGTGTCTCCCTTGCACACTTTTGGGGCAAAATTGAATCATTTGCCTCAGTAAGGAATAGAAATGTAATGTTGTATGCATGTTGTGTATCAAAATCAATACTCTCCTAGAAAACACTAAAACCTGTAAATCAAATGTTACAGATCGATTAAATTTATAGCACGAGAAGAACCATATGAACAATAACGAGTTAAGCAAATGTAAATTTACTAGATGGCAGATGAGCAGGTTGGGGTTTTGTGACTAGACGGATTGGGGGTTTGTGACTAGATGGTAGATGATTAATCGATCGTTCGAACTATATATATACTACCCTACTTCAAGAGCAAAAGAATCTATAGACGATTAGGCAAATCCTAGGTATGAACAGTGAAATCTGCAGCTGAGACTAGAGAAGCTAGCAATGTAGTACCTCAGACTCCTCATCGGAGAGATCCTCCTTGAACTCGTTGTTCTCTGTGATTGCATCGATGATTTCTTGGTGGAGGATGGGGTCGTTGATGTAGAGCACCGGATTGCCTCCGCCTGCCGCCTGCCCCTAATCCAGATCTACCATTGGCACCACGACATTGTCGGCCACCTCCTGCTCGACAACGACGGCTACTGGCTGGACGGATGAGCTCGAAGCCTCGACGGCGCGGCGACGAGCGGCATGCGTGCCCGGAGAAGATGCCTTCGCTGGCTCGGCGATGACCGAGCCATCTGCTGATGCGCCTCCAACTGGCTTCACCTCCAGCTCGTCTCCATGCGTACGCTTCATGGCGCACCTAGGGAAGGCGGTGGTCCAAGCGAAGGAGCTTCGGCATGCGCAGAAGGTGCAGATTGGGGTTTTGGTACTACACAGATTGGGACAAATGACACGGGGTCATGGAAGAAGAAGGCCGAGCAGGTTTATATACACTTGATCGTTGGTAGTCCTCGAGTGGACACGTGTGGGTGGGGGGCTACCACGATCTCCACTTTCTAACTGCATTGATAACACGTGCAGGCTTTCCCTAAAAAACACGTGCATTCTATCTCGGGAAGGTGCATGACGCTAGTTTTCTAGATGGGTTGCGGTTAATATTTCAGACTGGTTGTGGTTGAGTGATTTAGAGAGACGGCCAACAATTTCCGTCGTCTCAGGTTCAATATAGAGGTGGTCTATTTTAAGGGGGGTCGTACTAGAGACGGTGCATATTAAAAACTGTCTGAGATTAAAGTTAGAGGTGGTCAAAAAATTATGACCGCCTGAGGTTGATGAACATAGCTGGTGGTTTGTATTTTTGGGGTAGACCGGCTATAGACACAGTCTCTACGTAACGAGTTTGTACTGGTGAGTGGATTAGTGTGGTTTAGGAAAAGAACACATGCAATGACACTGGTGGATCAGTGTGTCAAACCATGGCCACAAAGACCAAAAACACATAGGAAAGCAGCTTCCACATTGCATGTTGCACCACTGTGGTAGAAGTTGCATCACATAATCCACTAGAGTGTGTGTTGTCATTTAGATTAGTGTGGTTTAGGAAAATAACACATGCAATGGCTCTAGGTGATTAGTGTGGCTTAGGAAAAGAACACATGCAATGGCACTGGTGGATCAGTGTATCAAACCATGGTGACAAAGACTAAAAACACATAGGAAAGCACCTTCCACATTGCATGTTGTACCAGTGTGGCAGAAGTAGCATCATAGAATCCACTTGAGTATGTGTTGTCATTTTGATCAGTGTGGTTTAGGAAAAGAACACATGCAATGGCTCTAGGTGATCATGCAGTTTAGGAAAAGAACACATGTAATGGCACTAGTGGATCAGTATGTCAAACCATGGCCACAGAGACCAAAAACACATAGAAAATCAGCTTCCACATTGCATGTTGCACCACTATGGCAGAAGTTGCATCATAGAATCCACTAGAGTGTGTGTTGTCATGTGGATCAGTTGGTTTAGGAAAAGAACACATGCAATGTCTCTAGGTGATCAATGTGGCTTAGGAAAAGAACAAATGCAATGGCACTATTGGATCAGTGTGTCAAACCATGGTGAGAGAGACCAAAAACACATAGGAAAAGTACCTTCCACATTACAAGTTGCACCAGTGTGGCAGAAGTTCCATCACAAAATCCACTGGAGTGTGTTGTCATGTGGATTAGTGTGGTAAAGGAAAAGAACACATACAATGGCTCTAGGTTATCAGTTTGGCTTAGGAAAATATGCAATGGCTCTAGTGGATGAGTGTGGTTTAGGAAAAGATCAGATGCAATGACTATGGGTGGATCAGTGTGGTTTAGGAAAATAACACATGCAGTGACACTAGTGGATCAATGTGGTTTAGGAAAAGAACACATGAAATGGTACTAGTGATCAGTGTGGTTTATGAAAACAACACATGCAATGGCTCTAGGTGATCATTGTGGCTTAGAAAAAAGAACACATGCAATGGCACAGGTGGATCAGTGTGGGTTAGGAAAAGAACACATGCAATGACTCTAGTGGATCGGTGTGGTTTAGGAAAATAACACATGCAATGGCTCTAGGTGATTAGTGTGGTTTAGGAAAAGAACACATGCAATGGCTCTAGGTGATTAGTGTGGTTTAGGAAAAGAACACATGTAATGGCTCTAGGTGATCTGTGTGGCTTAGGAAAACAACAAATGTAATGTGAGTGGATCAATGTGTCAAATCATGGCGAGACAGACCAAAATCACATAGGAAAGCAGCTTCCACAATACATGTTGCACCACTATGACAGAAGGTTCATTATAGAATCCACTAGAGTGTGTGTTGTTATTTGGATCAGTGTGGTTTAGGAAAAGAACACATGCAATGGCTCTAGGTGATGAGTGTGGCTTAGGAAAAGAACTCATGCAATGACACTTGTGGATCAGCATGTCAAACCATGGTGATAGAGACCAAAAACACATAGGAAAGAACCTTACACATTGCAATTTGCACTAGTGTGGCAGAAGTTGCATCACAGAATCCACCTGAGTGAGTGTTGTCATTTGGATCATTGTGGTTTAGGAAAAGAACAAATGCAATGGCTCTAGGTGATCAGTGTGGTTTAGGAAAATAACACATGTAATGGCACTAGTGGATCGGTTTGTCAAACCATGGCCACAGAGACCAAAAACATATATGAAATCAGCTTCCACATTGCATGTTGCACTACTGTGGAAAGAGTTACATCACAAAATCTACTAGAGTGTGTGTTGTCATGTGAATCAGTGTGGTTGAGGAAAACAACACATGCAATGCTTTTGGTGATCAATGTGGCTTATGAAAAGAACACACACAATGGCACTAGGGGATCAATGTGGTTTAGGAAAAGAACACATGCAATGACTCTGGGTGGATCAGTGTTGTTTAGGAAAAGAACACATGCAATGACACTAGTGGATCAATGTGGTTTAGGAAAACAACACATGCAATGGCACTAGTGCATCGGTGTGGTTTAGGAAAAGAACACATGCAATGGCTCTAGGTGATCAGTGTCACTTACGAAAAGAACACATACAATGGCACTGGTGGATCAGTGTGGTTTAGGAAAAGACCACATGCAATGACTCTAGTGGATCAGTGTGGTTTAGGAAAAGAACACATGCAATGGCTCTAGGTGATCAGTGTGGTTTAGGAAAAAACACATGAAATGGCTCTAGGTGATGAGTGTGGTTTAGGAAAAGAACACATGTAATGGATCTAGGTGATCAGTGTGGCTTAGGAAAAGAACAAATGTAATTGCACTAGTGGATCAATGTGTCAAATCATGGCCACAGAGACCAAAAACACATATGAAAGCCGCTTCCACATTGCATGTTGCACCACTATGATAGAAGTTGCATCACAGAATCCAGTGGAGTGTGTGTTGTCATTTGGATCAGTGTGGTTTAGGAATAGAACACATGCAATGGCTCTAGGTGATCAGTGTGGTTTAGGAAAATTATAACACATGCAATGGCTCTAGGTGATCAATGTGGCTTAGGAAAAGAACAAATGCAATGGCTCTAGGTGATCAGTGTAGCTTAGATCATGCATGGTAGACCTCGATTCTACTGCGTGCAAGTGGCACAGAACCAATTTCAGGCAGCGTTAGCATCGCCGTGTAAAACCGCCGTTTTTATCCACCTCCACCCTACTACAAACGGTCGTGCACCATTCCAGGTATTATGAAGGGCGGTTGCAATCTTGCAGTAAGTAGTTTCACTTCTCCGTCTCCTTTCCTCCTCTATGTCCTCATTGTGTTCATCCGCCACGGCCTCATCCATTTCCTCCGCCATGGCATCATCCTCTTCCTCCTTGTCCTTTCCCTGTTGCATGTAGTCATGGACTATAGGATTGTCCGAAATGATGGCATGATAGCGACTGTGTACTTCGACATAGAAGTCCATGGCGGGCAGAAGATCAATGTCGTCTACACCACCGACCCTAAGATGGTGATGCACACTCTGGACCAGTTCAAGAATTGGCTGTTGTTCGAGGAGAGAAGGTTCGTCAGTCTCATCCTCGAGTACAGCCGCGATCAGCGCAGGATCGCCGTGGTGCAACTCTCCATGAGGAGGCACGTCCTCATATACCAGCCTTTTTGCGAGAAGGGGGCTGATGCTTACAGGTACACATTGTTGTCATTTTGTTCCTGAACTGTCTGTTTGCAAAAGTTCTTGCTATATTATTTTTCTGAATTCATTTTCATGCAAGTGGGGTGAAAGTATCAGGTCGCTCTTTCATGACTTTCTCGTGAACTAGCAGATAAAATTTACTAGTGTTGACATCAAGAATGACACTTGCCTGCTTCAAAGCTCAACTGTCTTAATTAGCATCCCAGAGGAGAACAAAGTGGACATCGAGGATATTTAATGGATCCAAGGGACGAAGGGCAGCAGGACTGGCATGGCTGATCTTGTCGTCGAACTCATTGACCCGTGGTACGCTGACATGAAGGAAAAATTACCGAACTATGGGTGGAGGCATTTAGGGCATGATTTCTGGGAGGATAAGCCACTTTCTAAACCTAACCTGAAGTACGCTGCAATTGATGGGTATGTCAGCCACAAGCTATACCGCCAAATCGAATTGTTTTGTTCTAAGCACCGTACCATTGAACCACTACCAAGGCAAGTGGTTTTCCCTAGATGCGAGAGTGTAGACGAATCTACAAGCTGGGGCAAGCTACCAAAGACATCCTGGGGTCGGTCGCCTTCTCTGCCAATCATTCCATTAGGTTGGGATGTACCATTTTAGTGCATGATTGTTGTGTTTGTATGGGGCTTGTTATGTTTATGAAAACATGTCATTTCACAAGTACAATTTGTGATAGCTATGTGTGAGCAACTCCGAACTACTGTGTATTACCATTTCAAACAATAATCTAGGTTTGTTTATGACTATATCCTTTGCTATAATAGAAATTATGTCTATACCACTTTAGCCAAGCACGATGTGTCAAGTTTGCTAGCATCTTATATTATGAATGTGTCCTTAGATTGTGCCATTTTGTGGATAACAACATCTGATCTTGTGGATCCCACCACAATCTCAGGTAGCTATATTCAGTAGTAAATCCAGGCGCTGCATGGCAGTTCTAGATTCTGCCGCTTGCAAAGGGCACAGGCAGAATTTGTAAGTATGAATGTTGAGCATACAAAAAGGGGAAATGTAATTCATACAGGTTAACTACCTAATAGCACGGGGATCATACAAGGTCCATTCTAACACCTAGAATGCTTAGAAAATACAGGCGAGATAAACTAGGAACGGAATGAGAAACTAGTAGTGTAAACAACACACTCACTCAGCTGCCAGATCCTGTTGAGCATCTCATAGCAGACATATGCGTCCCTGGCTGCGTACCGGATCACATCGTAATTCAGGTACCTCCACTCCTATCGCTTGTGTAGGTGCTTCGGGAACTCGACCTTCATACCAGTGTACTCGCGGTCGATGATGTTGGCAGCGAGTCTAGCCATGCAGGCTTTCCCCAGATCGTCATCCGGGTACCTCCACACACGCTGGAGATCGATGTGATTGACGACATGAATGAGGAGATCCTACTCTATCTTTGGAGTGTCGTTCTTGATGTCGATGCTGGCGAAGTAGATCTCCCTCCTGCGCATGAACTCGCGAAGCTCCGGGCATACCCATTTGGCCCTACATACGTGGTATAGGAGGCAGTGGTTGCGCATGGACAGCTTCAAAAGCGCCACCCTCTTCCTATCGCCGGTATACTCTAGGTCTCGGCCGACGATCTTGTACTTGTCCATCGGCTCCTGTAGCCACCGCTGTACATTGCGGTGACCTTGGCCACCTCCGATGATGCATTGGTGTGGACGACCATCAGCTCGGTGGTGCCATGGGCCCTGACGGTGCACTCATCGGTGAAGTCGCTCCCGTCGCCGAACATGCCGTACTCTGCGTTCTTGACATCAGCTAATGTGGCGGCGGTGGCCTAGCGTTGGTAGCGGTGGCTAGGACTGGGCATAGTGGTGGAGAGATCTCTTGCGGTGGTATGGTGTGGCGGTGGCGGTGTCTGCGGTGGCATCGATGGTTCTTGTGGTGGTGGCTGTGGTGGCGACGGAAGGAGTTAGGGATTTTTGCATAATGTTGTGTTGCAGGGACGGCAGCCGATGCGTAAAAGGGGGGTGCGCGTCGTAAATTGCATTTACCATTATTCTGGTCATACCCACTCGGAAGCACGTTTGACCGGGCAAGCACCGTTGGTTTCCAATCCAAGCGCTTAGGTTGGGCGGCCGTCCCCGATAGGCGATGGGACGGGTGTGCGATGTGGCTATGGCATGGCGGAGACTGGTCACGGAGACCACCGTCATGTTGCTGCTCTGTAGCAGGTGCGCGGTGCTAACACGACATAATGTGACAGGACAGAAGGAAGTGGATAGCTATTTGTGATCATTATGCCGATGAAATTTAAGGGACGTGTAAGCATAGACGGACCTAGCACCCCTACACCTAGGGCAGCCACCCAGGCCTACCGATTGAGAAAAGCTTGCAATTTCTTTCTCTTTTTTTGTGATTTGTCCAGAATTAGGCAACTTAAACTCGTTTTCCCAGGCTGCTAGAAGTTTCTGGGTCTGCCACTAGTGTAAGCATGCACGATTAAGCAAATTTGCAACACACGTGTCGGTAGCATAGCATCAGGTTTCAACACACCACATAGTTTCAGGGTCTAGAAACGGTAAGGGAATTAAACATTATCAGTGGCCGGGGCAGCACAGTAACGGGTTCGTCGGCTAGAAGTTGTCGATTCCTAGGTAAGGGGACACCAGGTCAGTTTTGACACACTCCCTCAGGAATTTTGTCATAAGCAGCGTGCTTAGCCTTGGTCGCTAACTTGTGTTTACTATCCAAGCTTTTACCGATGACGACCGCATGCGGAATCAAGCTGTCAATCCTTGGGTTGACTCCTTTCTTATAGAAAGGGCACCTGAGCACCCCAAGTCGAGTGTGGAAAGGGATTATCCCGCTCTTGAGCTTCTTCCTAACATGGCGGATCTTGTTGTCCCTGTCCTCCTTGTCAGAGTCCACCTCACTAGAATCTACCTGTAATGTATAAAATGCAAACATAAATGAGCAAAATAGTGAATATATATTCGAACAACCATTCCAAGTTACTTCGAAAACAATAACATATTTATACAGATTTAGCAGTTCATTACGGCTGTCTCCCTAGCTCGTTCCTAAATTAAGAATTTTGTGTTCTTGATAACTTATTAATAAATAAATAATGTGTATTCATTAAGAAAAGACTAAATGTCTACATGCACTCGTTTGTATGGTGCATCTAATCCTTAGGATTAGATTAAGTAGCACATGAATGGATTAAGTAGTTCTTCTAAAGATTAAAAGGTACATCTATAGCCTGAGCAGAAAATATGAAACAAGGAGAATTAGATGTACCTCCGGGTACATGAGCAGAGCGTGTTCATCAAACTCCATGCCCTCATTGGGGCCTCCAAAGTTGTCTGCACCGGCAAGCACATAGTCCCCATAGGGGTCGAACTGCATGTCCTCCTCACCTTGGGATGCATGATGCTTCTCCAGATCTACCGCAGGAATCACCACATCACACGTCGTAGGAGCAACCACCCCGGCGGCGATGCCCGTAGACTCACCCCCACGCGCTGGCCATGGTTTCATGGAGAAGGTTGGTGGCTGTACGGTGAGGATTGTGGAGTTTTGCTAGATCGGGAAGAGGGAGGAGTAGATGAGTGCGAATGGAAGACCTGATGAAGACGGCTGGGTTTTTAATGTGGGGACGTTTAAGTCTCCTCAAGGGGCCCCGGTAGGCAGCTCTTTGGGCTCCGGCTGACGTTTGGAAGGTTCATGCGGTGGGGGCCTGTTGGAAGTGAGATTGCAGGCGTGCTGCATAAAAATGGGATAGCCCGTGGATGACCGGTTGCCGTGCAGTGGACTAGTAGCCTTTGCAGACTAGATTAAACGTGACATGACCACTCGTGGAATTATTTAATGTATGACTCAGTGTTCCTTCTTGTAGAAGTGTCAATGAGAGAGACGTGACCCTTAAAAACCCAACGGATAAAACAGGGGGCCAGATGGCAAGCGGTCTTCCATGTGTTCTCACTATGTACTTTGAAGGGCACAACATCGTGCAGCGATCCGCGTTGGATCAGAGAGGATCAACGGTAGGCGCGAATGAACCGCGTGAGAACTATGTCAACCAATCAGTGTGTAGTAGGCAAAGTGAGGACATGTTTGGGCTTTTGAGAGAATTTATGACTACGAGAGAGGGCAAAACTGAGTAGAACAAAAAAACCAAGGGAAAAACAAACTAAGGGATTCAGAACAAAAATATAAGTAGTTTTAAAGACCGAAAATTCGTGTTATTCACAATGGAATACATACTGGCCTACGTCAAATTATCTGCAATTGAAAAAACTATAAAGAACTATGATATAATATAGATATCATGCGAAAATATGAATCATGATATATCATGGGATATATATTTCTAGTGGATCCAGGTGCTTTATGAAAAGAACACACATGCAATGACTAGTGGATCCATGTGATTTATGAAAAGAACACACATGCAATGTCACTCTAGTTGATCCATGTGGTTTAGGAAAAGAACACACATGCAATGACTCCAGTGGATCCATGTGTTTAAGGAAAAGAAAAATTGCAATGACACTAGTGGATCAATGTGTCAAACCATGGTGATAGAGACCAAAAACACATAGGAAAGCACCTTCCACATTGCATATTGCACCAGTGTGGTGGAAGTTGCATCACAGAATCCACTAGAGTGTGTGTTGTCATGTGGATCAGTGTGGTTTAGCAAAAGAACACATGCAATGACACTAGTGGATCCATGTGTCAAACCTTGGTCACAGAGACCAAAAACACATAGGAAAGCAGCTTCCACATTGCATGTTGCACCTTGTGGAAGAAGTTGCATCACAGAATCCACTGAAGTGTGTGTTGTCATGTGGATCCATGTGGTTTAGGAAAACAAAACTTGTAATGACACTAGTGGATCAATGTGTCAAACTGTGGTGACAGAGACCAAAAAACATAGGAAAGCACCTTCCACATTGCATGTTGCACCAGTGTGGCAGAAGTTCCATCAGAAAATCCACTGGAGTGTGTGTTGTCATGTGGATCAGTGTGGTTTGGGAAAAGAACAGATGCAATGACACTAGAGGATCAATGTGTCAAACCATGGTGATAGAGAACAAAAACACGTAGGAAAGCAACTGCCACATTACATGTTGCACCAGTGTGGCAGATTCCACTAGAGTGTGTGTTGTCATGTGGATCAGTGTGGTTTAGGAAAAAACATATGCAATTACACTAGTGGATCAATGTGTCAAACCATGGTGATAGAGACCAAAAACACATAGGAAAGAACCTTCCACATTGCATGTTACACCAGTGTGGCAGAAGTTGCATCACAAAATCCACTAGAGTGTGTGTTGTCATGTGGATCAGTGTGATTTAGGAAAATAACACATGCAATGACACTAGTGGATCAATGTGTCAAACCATGGTTACAGAGCAAAAACAAATAGTAAAGCACCTTCCACATTACATGTTGCACTAGTGTGGCAGAAGTTGCATCATAGAATCCACTAGAGTGTGTGTTGTCATGTGGATCAGTGTGGTTTAGGATAAGAACACATGCAATGACTCTAGTGGATTCATGTGTCAAAACTTGGTCATAGAGACCAAAAACACATAGGAAAGCAGCTTCCACATTGCATGTTGTACCTGTGTGGTAGAAGTTGCATCACAGAATCCACTAGACTGTGTGTTGTCATGTGGATCCATGAGGTTTAGGAAAAGAACACTTGCAATGACACTAGTTGATCCATGTGTCAAACCTTTGTCATAGAGACCAAAAATACATGGGAAAGCACCTTCCATATTACATGTTGCACCAGTGTGGCAGAAGTTGCATCACAGAATCCACTAGGGAAATGTGTGTTGTCATGTGGATCGGTGTGGTTTAGGAAAAGAACACATGCAATGATACTAATGGATTAATGTGTCAAACCATGGTGACAGAGACCAAAAACACATAGGAAAGCATCTCCCACATTGCATGTTGCACCAGTGTGGCAGAAGTTGCCTCACATAGTCCACTGGAATGTGTGTTGTCATGTGGATTAGTGTGGTTTAGGAAAATAACACATGCAATGACACTAGTGGATCAATGTGTCAAACCATTGTGATAGAGACCAAAATCGTATAGGAAAGCACCTTCCACATTCCATGTTGCACCAGTGTGGCAGAAGTGGCATCACAGAATCCGCTGGAGTGTGTGTTGTCATGTGGATCAGTGTGGTTTAGGAAAAGAACTCATGCAATGACTCTAGGTGGATCGGTGTGGTTTAGGAAAAGAACACATGCAATGACACTAGTGGATTAGTGTGATTTAGGAAACGAACACATGAAATGACACTAGTGGGTCAGTGTGGTTTAGGAAAATAACACATGCAATGACACTAGTGGATATGTGTGGTTTACTAAAAGAAAACAAGCAATGACACAAGTGGATCAGTGTGGTTTAGGAAAAGAAAACATGCAATGACAGTAGTGGATCCTTGTATCAAACCTTTGTCACAGAGACCAAAAGCATATAGGAAAGCAGCTTCCACATTGCATGTTGCACCACTGTGGTAGAAGTTCCATCATAGAATCCACCGGAGTGTGTGTTATCATGTGGACCAGTGTGGTTTAGGAAAAGAACACATGCAATGACACTCTTTCATCAGTGTGGTTTAGGAAAAGAACACATGCAATGACACTAGTGAATCAATGTGGTTTAGGATAAGAACACATGAAATGACACTAGTGGATCAGTGTGGTTTAGGAAAAGAACACATGTAATGACAGTAGTGGATCAATGTGTCAAACCATGGTGATAGAGACCAAAAACACAAATGAAAGCACCTTCCACATTTCATGTTGAACCAGTGTGGCAGAAGTTGCATCACATAATCCATTAGAGTGTGTGTTGTCATGTGGGTCAGTGTGGTTTAGGAAAAGAAAACATGCAATGACTCCAGGTGTATCAGTCTTGTTAAGGAAAATAACACATGCTATGACACTAGTGGATCCATGTGTCAAACGTTGGTCATGGAGAGCAAAATCACATAGGAAAGTAGCTTCCACATTGCATGTTGCACCTGTGTGGTAGAAGTTGCATCACATAATCCACTAGAGTGTGTGTTGTCATGTGGATCCATGAGGTTTAGGAAAAGAACACTGGCAATGAAACTAGTGGATCCATGTGTCAAACCTTCATCACATAGACCTAAAACACATAGGAAAGCACCTTCCACATTACATGTTGCACTAGTGTGGCAGAAGTTTCATCACGGAATCCACTAGAGTGTGTGTTGTCATGTGGATCAGTGTGGTTTAAGAAAAGAACACATGCAGTGACACTAGTGGATCAATGTGTCAAACCATGGTGATAGAGACCAAAAACACATAGGAAAGCAGCTTCCAAATGGCATGTTGCACCAGTGTGGCAGAACTTGCATCACATAATCCACTGGAGTGTGTATTGTCATGTGGATCAGTGTGGTTTAGGAAAAGTTCACATGCAATGACACTAGTGGATCAATGTGTCAAACCATGGTGATAGAGACCAAAATTGCATAGGAAAGCACTTTCCACATTCAATGTTGCACCAGTGTGGTAGAAGTGGCATCACAGAACCCCCTAGAGTGTGTGTTGTTATCTGGATCAGTGTGGTTTAGGAAAATAACTCATGCAATGACTCTAGGTGGATCGGTGTAGTTTAGGAAAAGAACACATGTAATGACACTAGTGGATTAGTGTGGTTTAGGAAAAGAACACATGCAATGACACTTGTGGATTAGTGTGGTTTAGGAAAATAACACATGCAATGACACTAGTGCATCAATGTGTCAAACATGGTGAAAGAGACAAAAACACATAGGAAAGCACCTTCCATATTGCATGTTGCACTAGTGTGGCAGAAGTTACATCACACAATCCACTTGAGTGTCTATTTCATGTGGATCACTTTAGTGTAGGAAAAGAACACATGCAATGACACCAAGTGATCAGTGTGGTTTAGGAAAAGAACAGATGAAATGACACTAGTGGATTAGTGTGGTTTAGGAAAATAACACAAGCAATGACACTGGTGGATCAGTGTGGTTTAGGAAAAGAACACATTCGATGGCAGTACTGATAAATGTGGTTTAGGAAAATAACTCATGCAATGACACTAGTGGATAAGTGTGGTTTAGGAAAAGAACACATGCAATGACTCAAGTGGATCAGTGTGGTTTAGTAAAAGAACACATGCAATGACACTAGTGGATCCATGTGGTTTAGGAAAAGAATACATGCAATGACACTAGTGGATCAATGTTTCAAACCATGGTGACAGAGACCAAAAACACAAACGAAAGCACCTTTCACATTGCTTGTTGCACCAGTGTGGCAGAAGGTGCATCACAGAATCCACTAGAGTGTGTGTTCTCATGTGGATCAGTGTGGTTTAGGAAAAGAACACATGAAATGACACTAGTGGATGAATGTGTCAAACCTTGGCCACAGTTACCAAAAACACATAGGAAAGCAGCTTCCACATTACATATTGCACCAGTGTGGAAAAGTTGAAACACAGAATCCACTAGAGTGTGTGTTGTCATGTGGATCAGTGTGGTTTAGGAAAAGAACTCATGCAATGACTCTAGGTGGATCAGTGTGGTTCAGGAAAAGAACACATGTAATGACACTAGTGGATTAGTGTGGTTTAGGAAAAGAACACATGCAATGACACTAGTGGATCAATGTGGTTTAGGAAAAGAACACATGCAATGGCAGGAGTGATTAGTGTGGTTTAGGAAAAGAACACATGTAATGACACTAGTGGATCCATGTGGTTTAGGAAAAGAACACATGCAATGACCCTAGTAGATCAATATGTCAAACCATGGTGACAAAGACCAAAAAAACATAGGAAACAGCTTCCACACTGCATGTTGTACCAGTGTGGTAGAAGTTGCATCATAGAATCCACTGGAGTGTCTGTTGTCATATGGATCAGTGTGGTTTAGGAAAAGAACACATGCAATGACACTAGTGGATCCATGCATGTGTCAGTCCTTGATCATAGAGACCAAAAACACATAGGAAAGCAGCTTACACGTTGCATGTTGCACCAATGTGGCAAGTTGCATCACAAAATCCACTGGAGTGTGTGTTGTCATGTGGATCAGTGTGGTTTACGAAAAGTACTCATGAAATGACTCCAGGTAGATCTGTGTGGTGTAGGAAAAGAACACGTGCAATGGCACTAGTGGATCAATGTGACAAACCATGCTTACAAAGACCAGAAACACATATGAAAGCACCTTCATCATTGCATGTTGCACAAGTGTTGCAGAAGTTGCATTACAGAATCCCCTGGAGTGGGTGTTGTCATGTGGATCGGTGTGGTTTAGGAAAAAAAACTCATGCAATGACCCCAAGTGGATCAATGTGGTTTAGAAAAACAACACATGCAATGACACTAGTGGATTAATATGGTTTTGTAAAATGACACTACTGGATCACTATAGTTTAGGAAACAAACACATGCAATGCCACTAGTGGATCAATGTGTCAAACCATGGTGACAGAGACCAAAAAAACATAGGAAAACACCTTCCCCATTGCATGTTGCTCCAGTGTGGCAGAAGTTGCATCACAGAATCCACTGGAGTGTGTTTGTCATGTGGATCAGTGTGGTTTAGGAAAATAACACATGCAATGACACTAGGTGATCAGTTTTATTTAAGAAAAGAACACATGCAATGACACTAGTGGATTAGTGTGGTTTAGGAAAAGAACACATGCAATGATACTAGTGGATAAGTGTGGTTTAGGAAAAGAACACATGCAATGGCAGTAGTGATCTACGTGGTTTAGTAAAAGAACTCATGCAATGCCACTAGTGGATAAGTGTGGTTTAGGAAAAGAACAAATACAATGACACAAGTGGATCAATGTGGTTTAGTAAAAGAACACATGTAATGACACTAGTGGATCCATGTGGTTTAGGAAAAGAACATGTGCAATGACACTAGTTCATCAATGTGTCAAACCATGGTGACAGAGACCAAAAACACAAAGGAAAGCACCTTCCACATTACATGTTGCACAAGTGAGGCAAAAGTTGCATCACAGAATCCACTAGAGTGTGTGTTGTTATGTAGATCTGTGTTGTTTAAGAAAAGAACACATGCAATGACAATAGTGGATCAATGTGTCAAACCTTGGTCATAGAGAGCAAAAACACATAGGAAAGAAGCTTCCACATTGCATGTTGCACCAGTGGTGGCAGAAGTTGCATCACAAAATCCATTGGAGTGTGTGTTGTCATGTGGATACATGTGGTCTAGGAAAGAACACATGCAATGACACTAGTGGATCGGTTTGTCAAACCCTGGTCACGGAGACCAAAAACACATAGGAAAGCAGCTTCCATGTTGCATGTTGCACCAATGTGGCAGAAGTTGCATCACAGAATCCACTGGAGTGTCTATTGTCATATGGATCAGTGTGGTTTAGGAAAAGAACACATGCAATGACACTAGTGGATCCATGCATGTGTCAAACCTTGGTCATAGAGACCAAAAACACATAGCAAAGCAGCTTACACGTTGCATGTTGCACTAGTGTGGCAAGTTGCATCAGAAAATCCACTGGAGTGAGTGTTGTCATGTGGATCAGTGTGGTTTACGAAAAGTACTCATGCAATGACTCCAGGTGGATCAGTGTGGTGTAGGAAAAGAACACATGCAATGGCACTAGTGGATCAATGTGGTTTAGGAATAGAACACATGCAAAGACACTAGTGGATCCATGTGGTTTAGGAAAACAACACATGCAATGACACTAGTGGATCAATGTGTCAAACCATGATGACAGAGGCCAAATAAACAAATGAAAGCACCTTCCACATGGCATGTTGCACCAGTGCGGCAGAAGTTGCATCACAGAATCCACTGGAGTGTGTGTTGTCATGTGAATCAGTGTGGTTTAGGAAAAGAACACATGCAATGACTCCAGGTGGATCAATGTGGTTTAGGTAAAGAACACATGCAATGACACTAGTGGATAAGTGTGGTTTAGGAAGACAAAACAAGCAATGACACAAGTGGATTAGTGTGGTTTAGGAAAAGAACATATGCAATGACAGTAGTGGATCCGTTTATCAAACCTTGGTCATAGAGACCAAAAGCACATAGGAAAGCAGCTTCCACATTGCATGTTGCACTAGTGTGGAAGAAGTTGCATCACAGAATCCACTCGAGTGTGTGTTGTCGTGTGGACCAGTGTGGTTTAGGAAAAGAAAACATGCAATGACACTAGTGGATCAATGTGTCAAACCATGGTGACAGAGACCAAAAACACGGAAAGCACCTTCTACATTTCATGTTGCACCAGTGGGGTAGAAGTTGCATCACAGAATCCACTGGAGTGTGTGTTGTCAGGTGGATCAGTGTGGTTTAGGAAAAGAACTCATGAAATGACACTAGTTGATCAGTGTGGTTGAGAAAAAACACATGCAATGACACTAGTGGATCAGTGTGGTTTAGGAAAAGAACACATGCAATGACACTAGTGGATCAATGTCTCAAACCATGGTGACAGAGACCAAAAGCACAAATGAAAGCACCTTCCACATTACATGTTGCACCTGTGTGGCGGAAGTTGCATCACATAATTCACTCGAGTGTGTGTTGTCATGTGGATCAATGTGGTTTAGGAAAAGAAACATGCAATGACTCCAGGTGGATCGGTCTTGTTTAGGAAAAGAACACATGCAATGACACTACTGGATCCATGTGTCAAACCTTGGTCACATAGACCAAAAACACATAGGAAAGGAGCTTCCACATTGCATTTTGGTCTCTATGTGGTAGAAGTTGCATCACAGAATCCACTAGAGTGTGATCCATGTGGTTTAGGAAAAGAACACTTGCAATAACACAAGTGGATCCATCTGTCAAACCTTGGTCATAGAGACCAAAAACACATAGGAAAGCAGCTTCCACATTGCATGTTACACCTGTGTGATAGAAGTTGCATCACAGAATCCGCTGGAGTGTGTGTTGTCATGTGGATCCGTGAGGTTTAGGAAAAGAACACTTGCAATGACACTAGTGGATCAATGTGCCAAACCGTGGTGACAGAGACCAAAAACACATCGGAAAGCACCTTCCACATTGCATGTTGCACTAGTGTGGCAGAAGTTGCATCATAGCATCTACTGGAGTGTGTGTTGTCATGTGGATCCGTGTGGTTTAGGAAAAGAACACATGCAATGACACTAGTGTATCAATGTGTTAAACCATGGTCATAGAGACAAAAACACATAGGAAAGAATCTTCCACATTGCATGTTGCACCAATGTGACAAAAGTTGCATCACAGAATCCACTGGAGTGTGTGCTATCATGTGGATTAGTGTGGTTTAGGAAAAGAACACATGCAATGACACTAGTGGATCAATGTGTGAAACCATGCTTACAAAGACCAGAAACACATAGGAAAGCACCTTCCTCATTGCATGTTGCACAAGTATTGCAAAAGTTGCATCACAGAATCCACTAGAGTGTGTGTTGTCATGTGGATCGGTGTGGTTTAGGAAAAGAACTCATGCAATGACCCCAGGTGAATCAATGTGGTTTAGGAAAAGAACACATGCAATGACACTAGTGGATTAGTATGTTTTTGTAAAAGAACACATGTAATGACACTAGTGGATCACTGTAGTTTAGGAAACAAACACATGCAATGACACTAGTGGATCAATGTGTCAAACCATGGTGACAGAGACCAAAAACACATAGGAAAGCACCTTCCACATTGCATGTTGCTCCAGTGTGGCAAAAGTTGCATCACAGAATCCACTGGAGTGTGTTTGTCATGTGGATCAGTGTGGTTTAGGAAAAGAACACATGCAATGAGACTAGGTGATCAGTGTCGTTTAAGAAAAGAACACATGCAATGACACTAGTGGATTAGTGTGGTTTAGGAAAAGAACACATGCAATGACACTAGTGGATCAGTGTGGATTAGGAAAAGAACACATGCAATGGCAGTAGTGATCTGCGTGGTTTAGTAAAAGAACTCATGTAATGCCACTAGTGGATAAGTGTGGTTTAGGAAAAGAACAAATGCAATGACACAAGTGGATCAATGTGGTTTAGTAAAAGAACACATGTGATGACACTAGTGGATCCATGTTGTTTAGGACAAGAACATGTGCAATGACACTAGTGGATCAATGTGTCAAACCATGGTGACAGAGACCAACAACACAAAGGAACACACCTTCCACATTACATGTTGCATAAGTGTGGCAGAAGTTGCATCACAGAATCCACTGGAGTGTGTGTTGTTATGTGGATCAGTATTGTTTAAGAAAAGAACACATGCAATGATAATAGTGGATCAATGTGTAAAACCTTGGTCATAGAGAGCAAAAACACATAGGAAAGAAGCTTCCACATTGCATGTTGCACCAGTGTGGCAGAAGTTGCATCACATAATCCATTGGAGTGTGTGTTGTCATGTGGATTAGTGTGGTTTAGGAAAATAACACATGCAATGACACTAGTGGATCAATGTGTCAAACCATGGTGATAGAGACCAAAAACACATAGGAAAGCACCTTCCACATTGTATATTGCACTATTGTGGCAGAAGTTGCACCACAGAATCCACTGGAGTGTGTGTTGTCATGTGGATTAGTGTGGTTTCGGAAAATAACTCATGTAATGACTCTAGGTGGATTAGTGTGGTTTAGGAAAAGAACACATGCAATGAAACTAGTGGATCAGTGTGGTTAAGGAAAAGAACATGGAATGATACTAGTGGATCAGTGTAGTTTAGGAAAAGAACACATGCAATGACACTAGTGGATCAATGTGTCAAACCATGGTGACAGAGACCAAAAACACATAGGAAAGCACCTTCCACATTGCATGTTGTAGTAGTGTGCAGAAGTTGCATCACAGAATCCACTGGAGTGTGTTTGTCATGTGGATTAGTGTGGTTTATTAAAATAACAAATGCAATGACACCACTCTCTCTTTAGAGGGTATGTGTAGTCGGCCACATATCATTTGCCTTCTGGACTAAAGAAGAGGTTGAAATCCTTTGGATGTGTTTGGAAGTGTGCCTGGAGCTATTGTGACTAGAAGCACTGGCTAGCAACTTGCACGGTCAAAGAGGATCAAGTGAGATTCCCTAAGCTAATTACGATATCCACGGGGAGACCCTTAATTGTGGTGGTCTGTATGGGTGACTGCTCTCACACATCGTAGTGGTTATTTAGAGGTGACCTCATTCTTGGCTCAATAAAGTGACCTACGAGCCTTGCAGTGAACATATTATTATAGAGCTCTCTCGACACATGTTATGACACAAGAAATAGGTTATTCTAATTATGATTGATAATATCATGCTAGAGGTGTATCCTACACCCCCGATAATGCTTTATCCGTATTGAGTTCAACCACTTTCCCAAACTCTTTCGCTACTTGTTTTGTTTTTACTTGTTTTAACTACTTTTCTTTGGTAGACAGTGATGAGGGGGATAAAGATTTTAACCAAATAGCTCTATGTGGGTTTGACACTCTTATTTCAAAACTATTTACAATCGATATGTGCACTTGCATTCATCACTCGTACTATAATTGGAATATTCGTGTTCTCCCACAAGTGTGCACCACCAAGAAAATTGCAGTTATGAAGTAGGTTGTGATGACTGGGTGCTAGACATCTCTGTGTTCGCATACAGTGGGCATAAGCCATGTATGCACTGCAATACACTATGGTTAAAGTTGGCAAGCCTAGCATAAACAGACATGGCCTCAGAACACAGATGACCGAAAGGTTAGGCATGAATCACATATGATGTGATCGATATGTTGATATCTACCCTAGAAATCTCTGCCCCTAGCTACAAAAGTTTCGTGCTGAACTACAACATGCAGGGTAAACCCTGTCTGAGTTGTTTGCCATGCTCAAGCGCGCTAAGGTGGAAATCAGGAAGGAGCACAATGTCTTGATGATCAACAAGACCGCTTCAAGAAATCCACCAAGAAAGGAAAGAGGGGCAAACCCAACAAAGATGGTAAGCATGTTGATGCTTCCTATAGGGTACCCAAGGACAAGCTCGGAGCCACATGCTTCTACTGCAAGGGTGAGGGTCACTAGAAGCGCAACCACTCCAAGTATCTAGATGATAAGAAGGCTGGCAAGATCATTGCCAAAGAGAAAGGTATATATGATATACACATTATGGATGTTTTTGTTACTGGTGCTAGGAGCAACACCTGGGTATTTGATACTAGTTCTGTTGCTCATATATGTAACTCTCAAAAAGACTTGCAGAATAAGTGGCACCTAGTGAAGGATGAGGTGACGATGCGCGTTGGTAACGACAACATAGTTGAAGTCCTTGTTGTCGGCACTCTCCCTCTACATCTCCCTTCGGGATTAGTTTTAAATTTGAATTATTGTTACTATGTACCAGCCTTGAGCATGAATATTGTTAGTGGGTCTTGCTTATTGCAAGAATGTTATTCATTTAAATCAGAGACAAATGGTTGTTATGTTTATATGAATAATGTGTTTTATGCTCATGCATGACAAAGTAAAGGTTTATTCTTATTGAATATTGATTGTGATGATACACATATCCATAGCATAGATGTCAAGCAATGCAAGCATGGTGATGATAATTAAATGTATGTGTGGCATTGCCGTCTGGATCTTATAGGTGTAAAAATCATGAAGAAACTCCATTCTTCTGGACTTCTGGAGTCATTAGATTTTGAATCTCTCGACACATGTGAACCATGCCTCATGGGTAAAATGACCAAGACGCTATTCAACGGTATGATGGAACGAGTTGCAGACTTATTGGGAGTCATACATTTAGATGTATGTAGACCAATGAGTGTCTCCAAGCGCAATGCTTATCATTACTTTGTTACCTTCACTGATGATTTGAGTAGATATAGGTATATCTACTTGATGAAGCACAAGTATAAAACGTTTGAAAAGTTCAAGGAATTTTAGAGTGAAGTTGAGAATCAACTTGACAAGAAAACCAATCACCTTATTATTGATCGAGGGGGCAAGTATTTGAGTCATGAGTTTAGCACACATATAAAGGCTTGTGGCATTATACCACAATTTACGTAGGATGGAACACCACAACGTAGTGGTGTATTCGAGCAACACAATCACACTATATTGGACATCGTACGGACTATGATGTCTCTCACTGATTTATCTGTATCATTCCAGGAATATGCACTAGAGAGTGCTATATTCATTTTAAATAGGGCGTCATCCAAAGCCGTGAAGACAACTCCATATGAGATATGGCATGGCACGAATCCAAAATTGTTTCTTCTGAAGGTTTGGGGATGTGAGGCTTACATTAAGAAACTACAGCCTGATAAACTCGAACTAAAAGCGGAAAAATTTATCTTTGTAGGATATCCAAAGGAAACTATTGGATATACCTTCTACAACCAAGCTGAGGAAAAACGCTTGTCACAAAGAATGGCACCTTTCTCGAGAAAGAGTTTCTCGCAAAAGTTGTAAGTGGAAGGAAGATAGAACTCGATGAGATTATCGACCCTGATCTTCAAATACCGAGTGTCGCAACAGAAGTTGTTCCGGAGCTACCCTCATTAACTTAAGTGGGATAAAATGGTGATGATCATGAACCTCATGAGAAAATAGCTATCAAACCACGCATGTCTACAAGAAAACATACCACTCCTGATTGGTATACTTATCTTGTGAACATGGTCATGTTAGTTGAACATGATGAACCAACAACCTACACGCAGGCTCGAGTGGCCGAGAGTGCACTCGGTGTGGCTGCACAGGGCCGAAATATTTGGGGGGCCCAAATTTTTGGTATACCTCTATATATTCATAAAGGCCTGGTAGCAAGAAAAATATTGCGGCACATCGCTTTGAGTTGATCCCCTGGAAAATGAATAAATGAGCATTGAACGGACGTGAACGATCGAGATGGTCCGGCCTTGAGTGACGTGGTCTCCGATCGGAGACGTGAGTTTCTAGCTAGGCCAGGATCGATTGAATTAGGATTTGACCGCTGGTCTAGACTCGCTGAGACCTCGAGGCGCCAGTTCGTCTTCTGTGATTCCACCCGACAGGCCGATGCCGACGGAGGTTGTGGTTCCCAATCTCATATGTCGCCATCATCTGCAATAGGGATCAACCGATCAATCCTGATTCCTGAATTCTCGATTAGGAAGTCTGTAGGTGCGTGCACCACTCTTCTAGTCCTCGTTTCTTTTCTTCTCGGTTGCAGGCGTACTTTAATTCCAATCAATTTCGGTCCTTGTCTTCTTCGTTGGTACTTTAGTTTACTTTTTTGTTCATCATTTTTGTAACTAGGGTTGCAATAATTAAAATCAGAGTCTGACTCATCATGGGAAAGTAACAACTATATGCCCAAAAGCCCAAGATGAAAGAACAAGAACAAGAGCTGATTAAATCTCAAAGAGGCGATGAACAGGCTTGTTATTAAAAATCAGAGTTCCATCCGATAATCAGTCAGTTGATCTCACTACTCTTGCACTTGATATTGCAAAAAAAATCTCAAAGTGGAATGCTTGTTTATATATCCAATTACTATGTAAGACATGCATTATAGTCGTTGAATAGTTAAAATTTTCTAGTACCAGAGGGCAATTTGAAGTTTCGCATAGGGCCTCAGATTTTGCCGGCTTAGCCCTGCCTACACGGAAGAAATTGAAGGTCCTAAACCTGAGAAATGGTGAGAAGCCATGGAATCCTAAATGAAGTCCATGTATGACAACCAGGTATGGACCATGGTAGACATTCCTAACGGCTGAAAGGCTATCAAGAATAAATAGATCTTTAAGAAGAAGATGGGCGCTGACAGAAATGTCACTTTCTACAAATCTTGACTTGTCGCAAAAGGTTTCCGACAAATACAATGAATTGACTACGAAAACACATTCTCTCCCATAGCGAATCGAATATCTATTCGGATTCTACTAGAAGTTGTTACACATTTTGATTACAAAATCTGGCAAATGGATGTGTAAACCGCCTTCCTTAATGGCAACATTGAGGAAGAATTGTATATGATGCAACCAAAAGGTTTTTTTAATCCATAGGATGCTCGTAAAGTATGCAAGCTTCAAACATCCATTTATAAACTGAAGCAAGCATCTCGGAGATGGCATCTTCTATTTTATGAAGTCATCAAAGGTTTTGGATTTGTCCAAAACGTAGAAGAGGACACATATATAAGAAAGTGAATGAGAGTTCAGTGGCATTCCTGGTACTATATGTGGATGACATATTGTTAATAGGGAATGTTGTGAATCTTCTGAATAGCGTGAAAGATTGTTTAAATAGTAAATTATCTATGAAGGACATGGGTGAAGCTTCCTACATATTAGGCATTAAGATCTATAGAGATAGATTGGAGCCTTTGTTGGCTCTTGGTGAAAGCAATTATGTAGAGAAGACTCTAATACGTTTCGAAATGGATCAGGCAAATAAAGGTTCATTGTAGATCATAAAAGGTAATCAGTTGAGTGTGACACAATGCCCAGTATCGGATCGTGATAAGGAAGCAATGAGAGACATTTCTTATTCCTCAGCCATTTGCTCCATCATGTATGCCATGCTGAGCACTCGTGGGAGCTAGGGTGTCCCGGATAAGACGAGCGGACCGTGACCCGATAAGGAGGGCGCGTGGAGGGCACTGCCGGGACGTCCTCCTAGTACTCGACAGCACTCCCACCAATGATCCCGGCACGGGTGGTTCACCGAGCGACAGGAATTAGGCAGACATGACGCGTCCCTGCGCCAGTTTGCAGGCATGGGGTGACACATGGTGGCAAGGCAGGATCGCCAGGCCACATTGGAGGTTGTGGCCTGCCTCGTGGCTAAGATCACACCGACGAGTAAGAACCGACCCCTTTGGTGTCCCCTTGTCCATATAAAAGGAGGCCTAGGTCAGACTTAGGGGAGGGAGAGAAAAACCAGCAAACCTTCCAGAGGAAGGAACCCAGTGTAACCTTGTGATAATCACATAGTATGTAGTTGCAGGACATAGGGATCCGCTCACTACAGACCTGAACCTAGGTAAAAACCTTGTGTCTATCTCTGTGATTGTGTTCATCTAGCTCATCAGGCGTTGCTCCCCTGGCTGGACAACAAAGGGGGACTCATACCTCCGGTGTCAAAAATCAAGACATGACATATGGTGTGCCAGGTAGGGGGCACAACCCAAGCGATCTTCGTCGGTGAAGTAACCAACCAGTGATCATGATCGAGCAAGGAACCATGGACAGGGCCACCACGAGCTCCTAGCAAGAAGGAGACTCGCCAGGGGGCTCATGAGAAGCCTTGGAAGCATGGCTGACCTTGGCACTACCTGGGGAGGCCAACAGAGGAAGGGCACCTCCGCCCATGATGGCATCCCCAACCCTCTCCTTCCAGCCGGTGTTTGATGCTTTGCCAGGGTGGCCCATTGCACGCATGGCCATATGCCCCCAGAATGGGATATGGCTGCCAAGATGGCGGCACCGACCTAGGCACGTCAATGACCTCAACAAACTCTATCGGTGGCCAGGAGAGTGCCTTCGAGAGTACTTACATCCGTTCAGGCTCATCCTTGACACTATACATGAGGCGCTGCCCGTGCTCATTATCCGGGCCCTCCAGCGGGGAACGCATTACACGCTCCTCCGTAGAGAAATACGAGTCTACGGCATAAGTATGGTGTCAGGACTATTCGATGTGGCAGATCTCCACGCTAGGATCGAGGAATATGAGTTGTCCTTCGCGAGGAGGGGGAAATGTTGGGATCATGACCAAGGTCTTGTCGTGAGGTCTCCTCGGGAGAGGAACTCGGGGAGACGAGAGGAGGGACGAGGGGACCTCTAGGACACTATAATACCTTGGACCCTACGCTCTAAGCTCAAGCCTGGATGAACCAAATTGGACAGTACGTACTAACGTGGGGCCATGCAGCCACACACAATAGGCCCACCTCGTGGAGTAGGGCATGGTACCGGTCAACCATCCCACCCACTTTCAAGAACATCGGGACAAGAGGGCGTAGTCGACAGGTAAAGCGATCAAAAACATACACAAATGACTATGTATGTCAGCGACATACAATAGACATTAGAGCCACACCATCTAAAAACAATATAGACAGAAATATTTAATGCCATATGGCAAGATCCAAAAATCCTAGATAGATATAATAGTTTAGGATACATCCTCATACATCACACAGCAGAGTATCAAGCGGAAGCGGAAAACAAGATCAGAGTATGGACAAGAAGCAAATTGGCACAAGATGCCCTGAAAATAAGCACACCCCGCCCACAGATCTCATGGATCTCCATCTCCGGAATCTCTACACCTGACAGTAGTTGCCACCATCATCAGCTTCTTCGACCCAATAACCTTCTTGAGAGTATACCTATCCATCTGAACCAAATATTTATCGTGTGAGACCCTAGGGGTACTCATCAAGTCTTAATGCATCTAAAGGGAACAACCTGGGGTGAAGCAATTGCAGCGAAAGATAATAGCTAAACAGCTCTATAGAGACATGCTACACATCCACCCAACCAAAGATGGACGGACGCTCGTTAATTAGTAACAACAGTTATCCGAACAACACAAAATAAACATCGCGCCCCCTCCTTCTCGCTTACCGACGAGAAGGCGAAAGAAAATCCCATCCGTTGGAAATTTTATTAACCATCATTCCATGAATATTGCACTATTTAGTAGTCATGTCTTAGTCAAATTAAAGGAAGTACTTTAGTTATGTTTGTCTATGATCGAGAAACTGTGCTCTAAGTCATCCATAATTGTGGACACGGCTTTCAGAAAGATTTACCCTGCAAGGGTGCACAAATAGCAACACACACATGATCAACCAAATAAAAAGCAACGAGGCCTCACGACAATGCATTCATAGGATTCATAAATTATTTCAAGGGTCCACCCCAATAAACTACCCGCAACGAAGTTGGCCGGCTCCAAGAAGGACTCAGTGTTTACAAAAATGGTTGTAAACGCCTGGGAACCCGAAAGTGTGACTGGGCTTGTCGATACCGTGAAAACATTCTACATTCCTAAACAGTGCAACTGCTCCATGCACAATCATAAATAAAGCAGTAAAGCATGGCATAAGTACAAGATAGTAAGAAAGCCCCAAACTAGTTTGTGGCCCCAACAAATAAAGTGTGAATCAAGCTTAGGCGAAGGGGGATCCATAGAGTTTCCCAAATATGGATAGTGTGAATAGTCATGGAACATGAATCAAGTACTCAGGGTCCTACAGGACACAAGTGAGCGTAGAAGAACCAAATAACAGCTATTGCCCATCGGTGCCTCTTTCTTTAGTTATCCCATTACTACACAGTTTTAGTTGTTTAGGTACCTCGTTATCCAAAGACTCGTAAAAACCCTACACATGCAATTCTATGACTCGCATGGTTTAAACAACTCCTGCGGCAAGGGCTCATAAGATTGATGATATAAGATTCGGTGAGGTTTAAAAGTAAAGACTATACAATACTTGGGATTCAATTTAATGCAATCGCGACTCAATGATGCAAGAATGAGACATAAGCATATAAACTATATGTATGCAAGCATGGGGAATTGCTTGCCTATCGGATCAACAATAGGGTAACCGGGATCTAGGTAGTACTCTTGGTTCTCCTGATAATTTCCTGACTTGGCGTGTGTCGAGAATAAAAACCAAACACACAAAGGTCCATAAAAAATAAAGTGCGCAATCATATGATTAAATTCAACAATCAAACAAGGTATGCCATGATGGATTGATTCATAATACATGATATATCATAGCATGGCATGGGTGAGGTGTGGAAACAATAATAAATCACTTTAAATAATTATGTAGGCATGTTTATCTCTCATAAACAGTTCTTAATATTTTATATTTATATGATGCATGCTTCAATTCATATCACGGAATGCATAGTTAGAACGGTCTCATCGCGCTGATCGATTTAGACATATTATTTGTTGAGTTTGAAATTATGGATTTAAAGATATGAATTTATTAAGAAAAGGCCATTTAATAATATTAAAACAATTTCGAAATTTTCATTGTTCAAAAATTATTTTGGATGCCACATTATAAATCTTTGCATGTTTCTTATCAGAAAACATATATTGAAATATTTGATTTAGATTAACCAATAAAAATATATGATTTAATTATACAAATACATTTTCCTGAAATTTTATTAGTTGGATAGGATTTTGGGGTCGTTTTGAACTTAGGAGAAATCTAGATCCTGAGACTGATGGTAGGGTCAAGGGGATGACTAGACAAGCCAGAGAAGCAAAAGAAGAAAATAATATTTTTTATTATGTCTCACATGGGATACAATCCCTTAACCGATCGGGACAATGAGCAAGGGCTGAACGAGTGATACCCTTAGATCGTTTGGTATCGGTCCAAGTTTAAAGTTTTTCTATGAAAGAAAAGTGCTTCATTGTGGTGGTTTTCCCTTGTGGTTAATTGTTGTCTAGTACGGTTGTGAGTTCAAGTCCTACCAATACTCAATATTTTTATTTGGCCGTAATTTTGTTATATTTTATTTCATTCTCTTGAAATACATTTAGTTTGGTTATAAAAGATATAAAACCAAAACAAATGTCTATAAAACTTAGTTGTATTTCAAAAATTGCGTCAACTTTGGTTAGTTAGGTTATTACCGAAACCGAACCGAATTTGTTTGGTTATTACTGAAACCGAACCGTATTTTTATGCAAAACCGTATTTACCGAAGTATTAAAATCGTATTTACCGAAAAACCGTATAAACTGAACCGATTTAACCAAATTAACCGAATGCGCAGCCGGAGTATCGGATATATGCATGCCAATTTTTGGAGTGGACCTGGGGCTTTTGGACTCTTACGAAACTGAATAAAATTCAGAGGCAGCGCTGAGTTCGTGACGAGCATAGAGGGGCGTGGTTGGGCGATTTTCGTCGGAGGATTTCTGCCGCTTCGATTCACCGATTAAAGTGTCGTTTGTTTGTCTCTGTAGCTGATGCATCCAGGAAGATGTATCCATGAAGAAGCACGCCGGATAAGTGCCGAGATCAACAAGAGTTAGCGCTGAACAGAGGTAAAAGATATAGTGTGGCATGAACTGAATATCGCACAGCGGCTTTAGGTTTCTGCTTCAACTTCGCCGGAGGATTCCGATCAGCTCCACCACCGTTTAGGGTGAGGTTGGGTTTGTTGGAAATCCTGTTCAACCGAGACGAGGAGGAGGCGACTTGTTGCATCGGGGGAACACTGAGTCGGACGGAATCTGGCAAGGAACAGAGGGAATCTGTGGGTGTGTGGGCTGCTGTCAGTTAGCGTGTGGGCGGTGCAGCTAACGGTACCGACGATGATGACCAACCTATGGAAACGCTGGAGATGTTCGTGAGGTGTAGGAAGTAAAGACGGAGTCATACAAAAGCGGTTGATTATGCATAAGCATGTGATGTGCAGGAGGGGCGAGGGAACAACGGCTTAGGCTCGTGCTCGATCTCGCACACAAAGCAGCCATGGCTAGCAAACTCGAACGTGAACGAGAGGTGGCCTTAGAGGATGCAAACCAGAGGGGACCAAGGGGGAACAAGAGAGGGGCTCACCGTGGTTTGTTGGCCAAGGAGTGCCTGCTCGGAGCTACTGGGGAGGTAGGGGGAGGCAGAGGACATGGTGAATTTTGGGCTGCACTCGACCTTGGCGATGAGGAAGAAGAGCTCGAATTCCCTCGATTGCCAGCGTCCCAAGAAGCTTCTGCTCCTGACCTTCTATGTTGAGGAAGGAGAAATACTTCGTGGTTCTGTTCCCACGCTTAGGAGTTCTTGAGGTGGCCCATGGCGCCTGGTGGCACCGGCGCCCGACGGTTCTCCTTCTCGGTGCTCTCAGTGAGATGGAGAAGGGGGAGGAGAGGAACTGGAGAAGCTATAGGGGAAAGGAGGCTAGGGCGTAGGGTTCGAATGGGACAACTGCCGTGGTTTTATGCAGAGCTGAACGAGAGCAGGGGCATCCATAGGAAGCGGGTGGGGATCAAGCATCGATGAGGGGGTTCGTACAGTAGGTGACACCATCGAGGAAGAAGGTATCATATCCTCTCCTGTCAGACTGGTATTGGGCTAGAGTAGTTGGGCCAAGGATAAGGGAGTGGACTCGGTTAGGCTTGCTTCTATGGCTGGGCTATCTCTCCTATGTTTTTATTCTCTTTTCTATTTTTGTTTCATTTTATTTATCTGTTTTTCTTTGTCACGGCTTTTAAATGCATGTCTGATTCAGAAATCTTATTAGAATATTTGAGGAGTATTTGAGCAGAGAGGATAACAACAAATAAGAGGTGAGAGGGAATAAGACAAAGGAAAAGATGATGCCCACGTGCATTGATCGTTTTGCACTAGAAAAAGAGAGAATGCGTGTGTATATGTGTATACATGCACACTCAAAGTAGCTAAGTAGGATTTTGTTTGGTCTGATATATGAACATGACCTCACAATTCCAAAAGAAGAGACAAATGAATTCAAAGGGAAAAACAGGAAACACCATTGCATATGCATTCATGCATAATGTAGTAGTGAAAACACTACATATTCCATAGCGTTGCCCAGAGTCATGTAATAAATCCACCAAGCTTATTCTCACGATTCATTAAGAAAGAGGGTATATTTAAGAGAAAATACCAAATATAGTGTGAGTGAGCCACTATGGTTCATATGGCCTCATTAATTTAAATATACACACATACTTGAATAAAATAATGAGAAGAAGATAAATGGGGATTTCATAATACATGGCTTGCAAGGGCGGCAAATAGCTCCCACACTAATATTGTGAAAACAACATTAGCTTATGTATAGAAGCATGAAACAAAAGGTAGGATCCACCCCAATCATCTGTGAGCCAGATTTAAATACCAAGAGAAAATGCACGTGCTCATATTTAAATAGGATGGTGGAGTTAGAGGATGGAATCAATGGAAGGTAGCAAAGGCTGGTGGAACTAAAAGAGATATGCCCCCAACTTAACTTGGGCATGAAGAAATTTATCAAGAACCAACTATAATTCATCAAAAGGCAAAATACAAGTAATAAGACAAATGCATTATGAGGGAAGAACCAAATCAAAATGGGTTTTATATGATGCTCAAATGCAATGTGGCATGGTGACATGAGCATGATATAATGATGATGCAATAAATGCCATATAGGAAGTAGCAATATATAGACTAGGCAAGTATCATTACAATTGTTAGACAATTGGGATGCCCCCCACTAAACTAGAATCTCGCCCCGAGATTCCTAGGAAAAAGAAAAAGGCACAAGGAGAGGCGGGTGTTCGGAACGGAGGTGAACCTCGCATTCCCAAGTTGATGAACAACAGAATGGTGTGACCACGACACCTTGCAAAACTTGCTAGACTTGTTGCGAGTCTTGAGTTTGGCTTCTTAGAAACAAAGGACTTGAAGAACCTAGAAGGTCGTGAGATGAGAAAGATAGGATGAACATAGCTCAGATGATCTTGAGGAACACGATAACCACTTGTTGAAAGAATTTTGAATGGACGCTATATCAAGGATAAGGTTTCCTTGGATATCAAAAGAGATGGGATATGACATTCGCAACCATAGAGAATTTTGGAAGATTTGATAGAAGACAATTTAGCAATAGGAGGGGAATCTTCCCACTTCAAGCTGAAGGATAAGATAGATCGAGATGGATTAAAGATCTAAAGCTACAAGTGACAATTATTCTTTGTTTCATAGGACGAAAGAACGACTTTGAAGAAGTTATCAACCACTATGAAATGGAATTGTTTCTTCCCTTAGATTTAAGAACTAATGTTTGGAGAAACAATATTGCCTTCAAACAATAGGGTTCCTTGATATCAACAGAAAGATTTGGGTTTAGGTGTTCTCGGATTAGATTCTTCTTGACATCGGTAAGAACCAAAGGATCATGCAATTAAGGTGCACGGATTTAACTTCAAGAGGAGGGAGTGACCCAAGCTCATGGTGGAATCCTGAGAAAAAGGTGAATGTTGAAGATCTGGAGGTTATTGTAGAAATGCTTATTGCTTACCTTAGCCATAAGGTTATTGCAATAGATTTTGCGATTGATAGAATCTACCATAATTGGCCTTACCAAGAGAAAAGTATTTGACAATTGAAGTCAGATATATCTTCCATCCTTCTTGTTTGACGATGTCAAGCACCAGTAGAATGAAGAGGACGGAGAAGATTTTCCATTTGTTTCCACCAGATCGTTGAAGATTTTACTCCATGTTGAAATAGACGAGACCACCAAAAAGAGAGTACTGATTATGTTCTTGAGAGAACACTCTGAAAAAACAAGGACAAAAGTAAAAGTCTCAAGAGATAAAGGCCACTTCTAACTTCCGTGGAATGAGTGAAATTGCATTAATCGTCCAATTCAATGTACAAGAGCAAATGATAAGAGTAGTGGTATGGTCATGACTCCATCCCGCACTCAAAGCATTAATTCATACATGAATAGGAAATCGTGCAAACCAACTCTCAGAAATTTAGACTGAAGGTGTTGATAAGAACTCATGAATTTCTGTAAGAAAACAATGATGTGATGCAAACACTTTGTTGAATCACAAAGTAGATAAATATGATGTTGTTGTTGTAGTTTCGGAAGTCCCAAGCCATCAGAAAAGATATGAATGAAGACCGATAAAAGATTCAACAAATAGATTAAGGATAACACCCTAAAACTTGAATAGAAGAATTACAAAAGATCTAGAAAATCTTTTGTGGCATCTGGTGGATTGAGGATAGAAGATAAAGCGAGAGGGTTTCCAAAGGTTTCTTGACGAGTTGGATACCAAAATAATACGTTGTCCTTCTGGAGAATATCTAAGAGGTATTTAGCCGTCTTGAGGAAGTCTACAACAAAGCAGCAAGAATTACTTATCACCCCAAGGAAAACTCCAGAGTTGGTTGAAATCTATAGGAGGATGAGAATCAACAACTTGACTTGATGATTCTAGAAGGCCGTGGTCGAGATAGGTGACTTGAAAAAGTCGGAATTCACACTTTGATAACTTTGCACACATGTGGTCTTCACGAAGCTTGAGAGAAAAAGAAGATCTTCTTCATGTTCTTCCATTGCTATAGAATAGACAAGCATATTGTCACAATATACTACAAGAATTTAACGAGATATTCCAAGAATACCAAGTCCATGAGCCGGAAGAACGAACAATGTTCAAAACACTTTGTGAGCTCAACGCTCTTTGAAAGATCCACATTACGAGCAAGGATTTGTGTTGGAAGAGATGAATTTCAAGAATATATTATCTGGCCCTTCGGAAGAGAAAAGGAGATGCCGACTTGTTCACGTATTCAAACTGATCACCGTTTGAAAAGGCATAAGATCTTGGATAAAGAAGCGACGATAACTCATACATTAAATCAAAGCTATCAGAGATGAAATGATGAGATTCTCTCATATCAAAGAGAACCTTGCAGATATGGAGTTCCAACAAGATATGAAGCATAATAATCGGATAATGATCCATCATAGTGCCTTAAGAAATCTCTGGATTCGCCAAAGATACTTGAATATGACAAAGATATGATCACAGTATTACTCAAATCACAAGAGATACCGCCATCATTTGGAGGATTAGATTGATAACATTGACCATATTTCACTCATGATAGGTGTCATATAGCTATACCGAGAACCAAATTACAATCGCAAGCATCAGATTGACACAATTTATGCATTTAGCCCAAAACAATTGAAAATGAAGTGAAAACTCTAGATTCTGTGTTGGTGGCAAAATAATGAGTCGGCATGAACATGCCTACAAAATAAAATAGATAGTGTATCGCACACGACTAAAAGGAGTATGGAACACAGATGTATCAAAGAAAAATTTCCCACATTTTTCAGCACTAAAATACCAATAGATGCGCAAAACCACTTAACAAATAGAGATTAGCAACTCCACATTATGTGAAAGCATGCTAAAGAATGAACACCCTTAACAAGATTGCATCGGTTAACAACGAGTCGGATAGATCACATCGGTTTACACACAAGCCTGCCGGTATGGAATGTACCAATAGTTGATAACCAAAGAAAGATTGTGACAACAAGGTTGAATGCAACAAATAGACAAGGGATTAACACACATCCTATGGTACTATGGAAACCCCAAAGACGTGAATCCTAATTTGAATTGTTAGAAGAGGATAGACAAACTTTACACTTCCTTACCAAAAAAGGGTGGGTGGGTAAGAAGAAAAATAGAAGCAGTCCTACTCTCACGTTTAGTTTTTCCCTAGTATACATAGCTACTAAAATATTTTCTAGAGTGACAACGACCATCTTGGCTGAGACCCTAAAGGGCGGAATGGATCTGATACCAATTTTAATACCTTGGACTCTACGCTCTAAGATCAAGTCTAGATGAACCAAAAGTGGATAGGACGTACTACCTCGGGGACGCATAGCCACACACAGTAGGCCCACCTCGTAGAGCAGGACACGGTACCGGCCAACCATCCCACCCACTTTCAAGAACATCGGCACAAGAGCGAGCGGTGTAGTCGACAAGTAAAGTGATAAAAACATACACAAATGAGCAGGGCATGTCTATTCGGATTCTACTAGAAGTTTCTACACATTTTGATTACAAAATATGGAAGATGGATGTGTAAACCGCCTTCCTTAATGGAAACATTGAGGAAGAATTATATATGATGAAACCAGAAGGTTTTGTTAATCCATAGGATGCTGGTAAAGTATGCAAGCTTAAAACCTCCATTTATGGACTAAAGCAAGCATCTCAGAGTTGGAATCTTCTATTTTATGAAGTCATCAAAGGTTTTGAATTTGTCCAAAATGTAGAATAGGACTACATATATAAGAAAGTGAGTGAGAGTTCAGTGGCATTCCTGGTACTATATGTGGATGACATATTGTTAATAGGGAATGCTGTGAATCTTCTGAATAGCGTGAAAGATTGTTTAAATAGTAAATTCTCTATAAAGGACATGAGTGAAGCTGCCTACATATTATGTATTAAGATCTATAGAGATAGATCGAAGCCTTTATTGGCTCTTGGTCAAAGCACTTACGTAGAGAAGATTCTAATACATTTCAGAATGGATCAGGCAAATAAGGGTTCATTGCCGATCATAAAAGGTAATAAGTTGAGTGTGACTCAATGGCAAGTAACGGATCGTGATAAGGTAGCAATGAGAGACATTCCTTACTCCTCGGAAATTGGCTCCATCATGTATGCCATGCTGAGCACTAGACCAGATGTAGCCTTGGCTCTTAGCTTGATGTCGCATCCGTGGGAGCCGGGTTGTCCCGGATATGACGAGCGGACTACGACCCGATAAGGAGGGCACATGGAGGGCACTACCGGGACATCCTCCCAGTACCCGGCAACACTCCCGCCAATGATCCCGGCACAGGTAGTTCACCGAGTGATAGGAATCAGGCTGATATGACGCGTCACTGTGCCAGTTTGCAGGCATGGGGCGACACATGGTGGCAAGGCAGGATCACCATGCCACATTGGAGCCTGTGGCCTTCCGCGTGGCTAAGATCACACCGACGTGTGAGAACCAACCCTGTTGGTGTCCCCTTGTCCATATAAAAGGAGGCCTAGGTCGGACTTAGGGGAGGGAGAGAAAAACCAGAGAACCTTCCCGAGGAAGGAACCTAGTGTACCCTTGTGACAATCAGATAGTATCTAGTTGCATGACATAGCAATCTACTCACTACGGACCTGAACCTGGGTAAAATACGTTGTGTCTATCTTTTTGATTGTGTTCATCTAGCTCGCCGGATGTTCCTCCCCTGGCTGGACAACAAAGGGGGACTCATACGTCCGGTGTCAAAAATCAAGACAAGACATATGGTGTGCCAGGTAGGGGGCACAACCCAAGCAATCTTCATTGGTGAAGTCACCAACTATCGATCATGATCGATCAAGGAACCATGGCCAGGGCCTCCCCGAGCTCCTGGCGAGTAGGATACTCGCCAGGGGGCTCAGGAGAAGCCTTGGAAGCATGGCTGACCTTGGCACCGCCTAGGGAGGCCAGCATAGGAAGGGCACCACCGCCCATGCTGGCAGCGCCAACCCTCTCCTTCCAGCTAGTGTTCAATGCTTTGCCAGGGTGGCCCATTTCGCGCACGACCATATGCCCCTAGAATGGGATATGGCTGCCAAGATGGCGGCACCGACCTGGGCACATCAATGACCTCAACAAACTCTATTACTGGCCAGGAGAGCGCCTTCAAAATTACTTACGTCGGTTCAGGCTCATCCTTGACACTATACATGAGGTGCTGCTCGTTCTCGTTATCCGGGCCCTCCAGCGGGGAACGCATTACACACTCCACCATAGAGAAATACGAGTCTGGGGCATAAGTATGGTGTCAAGACTATTCAACGTGGCGGATCTCTTTGCCAGGATCGAGGAATATGAGTTGTCCTTCATGAGGAGGCAGAATGTGGGGATCATGACCAAGGGCTTTCCGTGAGGTCTCCCCGGGAGAGGAACCTGGGGAGACGAGAGGAGGGACGAAGGGACCTCTAGGACACTGTAATACCTTGGACCCTATGCTCTAACCTGAAGCCTAGAAGAACCAAAAGTGGACAGAACATACTACCGTGGGGCCGTACAACCACACACAGTAGGCCCACCTCGTGGAGCAAGGCACGGTACCAGCCAACCATCCCACCCACTTTCAAGAACATCGGGACAAGAGCGAGTGGCGTAGTCGACAGGTAAAGCAATCAAAAACATACACAAATGAGTATGTATGTCAGCGACATACAATAGACATCAGAGCCACACCATCTAAAAACAATAGAGACAAAAATATTCAACGCCATCCGGCAAGATCTAAATATCCTAGATAGAGATAATAGTTTAGGATACATCCTCATACATCACACATCAAAGTATCAAGCCGAAAACAAGATCCGAGTACAGACAAGAAGCAAATTGGTATAAGATGCCCTGAAAATAAGCACATCCCGCCCACAGATCTCATAGACCTCCATCCCCGGAATGTCTACACCTGACAGTCATTGCCACCATCATCAGTCTCTTCGACCCGGTAACCTTCTTAAGAGTATACCTATCCATCTGAACCAAATATTTATTGTGTGAGACCCTAGGGGTACTCAGTAAGTCTTAATGCATCTAAAGGGAACAACTTGGGGGTGTAGCAATTGCAGGGAAAGATAATAGTTAAACAGTTCTACAGAGACACGCTACACATCCGCCCAACCAAAGATGGATGGACGCTCGTTAATTAGTAACAACAGTTATCCGAACAACATAAATAAACATCGCTTGCCCTCCTTCTCACTTATCGATGAGAAGGCGGAAGAACAACCCATCCGTTGGTAATTTTATTAACCATTCAATGATTATTGCACTATTTACTAGTCATGTCTTAGCCAAATTAAAGGTGGTACTTTAGTTATGCTTGTCTATAATCGAGAAACTGTGCTCCAAGTCATCCATAACCGTGGACACGACTTTTAGAAAAATTTACCCTGCAGGGGTGCACAAATAGAAACACACACACAATCAAACTCGGGAAGAACCAAATAAAAAGCATCGAGGCCTCACGATAATGCATTCACAAGATTCATAAATTATTTCAAAGGGCAACCCAATAAGCTACCCGCAATGAAGTTGGCCAGCTCCGAGAAGGACCCAGGGTTTGCGTCAATGGCTGTAAACGACTGGAAACCCGAAAGTGTGACTGGGCTTGTCGATACCGCGAAAACATTTCGCATTCCTAAATATTATAGGCACTCCACGCGCAATCATAAATAAAGCAGTAAAGCATGGCATAAGTACAGGATAGTAAAAAAGCCCCAAACTAGTTTGTGGCCCCAAGAAATAAAGTGTGAATCAAGACTAGGCGAAGGGGGATTCATAGAGTCTCCCAAATATGGATAGTGCAAATAGTTAAGGAACATGAATAAAGTACTCGGGGTCCTACGGGACACAAGTGAGCATGGAAGAACCAAATAATAGCTATTTCCCACCGGTGCCTCTTTGTTTAGTTATCCCATTACTACACAGTTTTAGTTGTTTTCGTCATCCAAAGACTCACAAAAACCCTACGCATGGAATTCTATGACTCGAATGGTTTAAACAACTCCTGCAGTAAGGGCTCGTAGGATTAATGATACAAGCTTCGGTGAGGTTTAAAAGTAAAGGATATGCAACACTTGGGATTCAATTTAATGCAATCACGACTCAATAATGCAAGAATAAGACAAAAGCATAGGTACTATATGTATGCAAGCATGGGGAATTGCTTGCCTATAGGAACAACAGTAGGGTAACCAGGATCTGGGTAGTACTCTTGGTTCTCCTGATAATTCCCTTGCTCGGCGTCTGTCCAGAATAAAAGTCAAACACACAAATGGCCATAATAACTAAAGTGTGCAATCATATGATTAAATGCAACAATCAAACAAGGTATGCCACGATGGAATAATGCATAATTACATGGTATAACATAGCATGGCATGGGTGAGGTGTGGAAACAATAATGAATCACTTTAACTAATTATTTAGGCATGTTTTGGTCTCATAAACAATTCTAAATATTTCTTATTTATATGATGCATTCTTCAATTCATATCATGGAATTCATAGTCAGAACGGTCTCCTCACGCTGATCGATTTAGACATATTATTTGTCGAATTTGAAATTACGGATTTAAAGATTTGAATTTATTAATAAAAGGTCATTTAATAATATTAAACAATTTTGAAATTTTTATTGTTCAAAAATTATTTTGGATGCCACATTATTAATCTTTATATGTTTCTTATTAGAAAACATATATTAAAACATTTCATTTGGATCAACCAATAAAAATATAGTATGATTTAATTATATAAAGATATTTTTCATGAAATTTTATTAGCTGGAAAGGATTTTGGGATCGTTTTGTACTTAGGAGGAATCTAGACGTTGAGACTGATAGTAGGTTCAAGGGGATGACTAGACATGACAGGGAAGCAAAAGAAGAAAATAACAATTTTTTATTATGTCTCACATGGGATACGATCCCTTGACCGATCGGGACGATGAGCAAGGGATGAACCAGTGATACCCATAGATCGCTTGGTATCGGATATATGCATGCAAAATTTTGGAGTGGACCTGAGGATTTTGGACTCTGACGAACTGAATAAAATTTAGAGGCAGTGCTGAGTTCGTGACGAGCGATGAGGGGCGAGGTCGGGCGATTTTCGTCGCATCATTTCCGCCGCTTCGATTCACCGATTGAAGTGTTGTTTGTTTCTCTCTGTAGATGAAGCATCCAAGAAGATGTATCCATGAAGAAGCACACCGAATAAGCGCCCGACCCTTACTGCCCAACCAGAGAGTAGATGGCTAATGTGTTCCACTTAATGAACAAGGCCTATGATATGTCCGTAACCCCAGATCGACGAGAGTTAGCGCTGAACAGAGGTAAAAGATATGGTGTTGCGTGAACTAAATATTGCACTGTGGCTTTAGGTTACTGTTTCAACTTCGCCGGAAGATTCCGATCAGCTCCGGCCACCGTTTAGGGTGAGGTTGGGTTCATTGGAAAGCCTGCTCAACCGAGACGAGTAGGATGTTACTTGTTGCACCGGGGGAACACTGAGTCGGACAGAATCTGGCAAGGAACAGAGGGAATCTGTGGGTGTGTGCGCTGCTGTCAGTTAGCGCGCGAGCGGTGCAGCTAACGGCACTAACGATGATGACCAACATATGGAGACGCTGGAGATGTTCGTGAGGTGTAGGAAGTAAAGAGGGAGTCATACAGAAGCGGCTGATTATGCATAAGCATGTGATGTGCAGGAGGGGCGAGGGAACAACGGCTTAGGCTCGTGCTCGATCTCGCACATGAAGCAGCCATGGCTAGCAAACTCGAACGTGAACGAGAGGTGGCCTTAGAGGATGCAAACCAGAGGGAACAAGGGGGGACAGGAGAGGGGCTCACCGTGGTTTGTTGGCCAAGGAATGCGCGCTCGGAGCTACTGGGGAGGTAGGGGAGGCAGCAGACGTGATGAATTTTGGGCTGCACTCGACCTTGGCCATGAGGAAGAAGAGCTCGAATTCCCTCGATTGCCAGCATCCCAGGAAGCATCTGCTCCTGACATTCTGCGTTGAGGAAGGAGAAATACTTCGTGGTTCTGTTCCCACGATCAGGTGTTCTTGAGGTGGCCCAGGGCGCTCGGTGGCACCGGCGCCCGAAGGTGCTCCTTCTCGGTGCTGGCAGTGAGATGGAGAAGGAAGAGGAGAGGAAGTGGACGCGCTGTAGGAGAAAGGAGGGTAGGGTCGTAGGGTTTGAATGGGACAACTATCGTGGTTTAATGCAGAGCCGAAAGAGAGCAGGGGCGTCCATCGGGAGCAGGTGGAGATCAAGCGGTGATGAGGGGGTTCGTACAGTAGCTGACGCCATCGAGGAAGAAGGTATCAGATCCTCTCCCGTCGGACTGGTATTGGGCTGGAGTAGTTGGGCCAAGGAGAAGGTAGTGGACTCAGTTGGGCTTGCTTGTACCGCTGGGCTAGGCAGCTAGGCTGGATCAGGTTGACTCTCTCTCTCCTTTGTTTTTATTCTCTTTTCTGTTTTTGTTTCATTTTATTTATTTGTTTTGCTTCGTCTCATCTTTTAAATGTATGTCTGATTCAGAAATCTTATTAGAATATTTCAGAAGTATTTGAACAGAGAGGATAACAACAAATAAGAGGTGAGAGGGAACAAGAGAAAGGAAAAGATGATGCCCTCATGCATTGATCGTTTTGCACTAGAAAAAGAGAGAGTGCGTGTGTATACGTGTATACATACATACTCGAAGTAGCTAGGTAGGATTTTGTTTGGTCAAATATATGAACATGACCTCACTATTCCAAAAGAAGAGACAAAATAATTCAAAAGGGAAAAATAGAAAACACCATTGCATGGCTATGCATTCATGCGTAATATAGTAGTGAAAACATTACATATCCCATAGCATTGCCCAAAGTCATGTAAGAAATCCACCAAGCTTATTCTCACGATTACATTAATAAAGAGGGTATATATAAAAGAAAAGACCAAATATATTGTGAGTGGGCCACTATGGTTCAATGGCCTCATTAATTTAAATATACATACATACTTGAATAAAATCATGAGAAGAAGATAAATGGGGATTTCATAATACATAGCTTGCAAGGGCGGCAAATAGCTCCCACACTAATATTGTGAAAACAACATTATCTTGTGTATAGAAGCATGAAATAAAAGGTAGGATCCACCCCAATCATCTATGAGCTAGATTTAAATACCAAGAGAAAATGCATGTGGTCATATTTAAATAGGATGGTGGAGTTAGAGGACGGAATCAATGGAAGGTGGAAAAGGGTGGTGGAAGTGTAGGAGATATGCCCCCAACTCAACTTGGGCATGAAACAATTTATCAAGAACCAACTATAACTCATCAAAAGGCAAAATACAAGTAATAAGACAAATGCATTATGAGGGAAGAACCAAATGAAAACGGGTTTTATATGATGCTCAAATGCAATGTGGCATGGTAACATGAGCATGATATAATGATGATGCAATAAAATCCATGTAGGAAGTAGCAATATATAGACTAGGCAAGTAGCATTATAATTGTTAGACAATTGGGTGCTATAGACACCCCTCCGAGGAGACAGTGAGTTAAAGGGGATGCGCCCCCATACAAGATCTCGTTGGGGAGGCGCCGTGCCTGACGTAGATATGCGCAGGGGTACGCCTTTGAGGAAACATAAGAGGAAAGTCTGCCTTGTACCTCATCGTTGGAGTTGTCTCGCGTTGGTCGCTGTAGGGCGATGAGGGGTGGAGTACCTGAACTGTTAGGTAAACTGAGCGTCCCGGGAGCAAATGTCATTTGGAGCGAGGCACCCCTTTGATGATCATCCAAGACAACACCTGGTATCCTAGCACTGGAAACAAAGTCAGTTCCACGCATGAGTCGTGCATGATCACCAGACTCGACCAGAAAGATAAGTGTTGTTCAGTCGCAAAGCTGCAAAGAAGCTCTTTTGCAGGGGCAAAACTGCATCTTTAGGTGTGCTCCATCTAGGCTTCTAGACCTCTTTAGCATGCGCCTAACCGTGCGAAGCGCGCCTTAGGAAGGGAGCGCCTCCTTGGGTGTCGCCCGGGTCCGGCCTAGGGTCCTCAGTGCTAGGGTGTTTCCGACCGAAATACGAAGAGGTTGCAAGGTACGGTTGCACACTGTAGTCACTACTAGGGAGCACGATCCTAATCCTATGGCTGGTATAGTCACACTGACCGATCCTCTGGAGATACGTGGGACAATAAGTACTCTGAGTGAGGCTAGCTCCGAACACGAGAGTACACCGAATAAGTTTTTATTGGCTAATAGATAGTACAATTATGCATCGTAAGAAATACAGAACCGCAAAGCTCAACACTTCGCCTCTTTTATTCCTAAACAGAAAAATAAAGGGAAGGGACAACTTCAAACAGCCGGTTCGCGATGAATACATGCCACCACCTTGGACATAGCTGCTTATATGTCCTCTTGGGAAGTGTGGAAGCTCCCACCCGGGCCAGGGGGCTTCAATATCACCTCTGCATTGAATCTGTGGATGTGGTGGTGAACCCGGCACAAAAACTCCCATGATACGCCGCAAGATACCTCCTTTCCTTCCTCTAGCATCACCGAGTCTACATATGCACGGAAGCTTTTGATTCGGGACAATAGAGACGACAAGAGACGCAGACTAGCACCGACCCCCTAGCTCAGGAGCTCGACTGGCGGTAAGCGGAGGGACTCTAGAAGGTCGTTCATCTTGGAGGTCAACTGGAGGATGGAGGAGGAGTTTTCATCGCTAACCTTTCGCTCTTCATGAAGGGCCAGCTTTGCCCCCTCAGCCTCCTCCCGGGCGCCTTCCAACCAGGCCTTTAAGCGATGAACCCTCCGCATCAGGTTGGGCGAGGTGCCACCTAGCAGAGAAAGCCTCTTCCTGGGAGGACGAGGGTCGTCGAGGCAACATTTCCTCGAGAACCCTGTGTCACCTAGGAGCCTCTTCCGGCGACGTACCTCGTCGACCTGTGGAGGCGCTTCACTCTTTGGGCTGTCGGGGAAGGAGCACCCCAAGGCCACATGATCGCATGTAGGATCTAGACAGGCACAGAGAAATAAGCGCTTAGCATGAAAGACATGCATCACCTCACATGCTGTCGACCTAGCCTCGCCAATTTGCTAGCATATGGACCCAAATTTAGGACCAAGATGCACATTATCAGGAGGGATCCCGGAGAGCCGTGCTCCTGCCAAGGGAGATAGCAAGGACCACTCCCCCATCTCCCACTGGCGAGGAACCCTGGTTGCAGGACTCCTTAGGGATGTTGGGGGCTCATTAGCCTGCCCCATGGGTACTCCAAACAGAGCAAGAGGATCTGAAGAGAGAGACCAACCATTAAACAAGAGACGTCAACAAGTGCATCTTCAAAAATAGAAACGCGAAGAAAAGCTTCACCTGTCGACCCTGCATGAGCCTCGGGCCCCATCAGGTCATCGGGTTGTTCCTCAGGCAGGGAGTTAAGGTCGACCAGAGGAGAAAAAGGCGCCAGGCCAGCCTCCATGGGTGGCGCCTCCCCCTCTGGGAGTCATGACCAGGTTATGGCGCTGAAGAAATCGGCAAGGGTGGCGTTTCCCGCAGACCCGCTCTCGGCTTGTGGGGGAAATATTCGCGATAGGATTCCCCCCGTAGAAGAGTCGGTCGTGGGTGACGAACCCGCACTAATGTCCGAAGGTGCTTCATCCTCCCTCATGTCATCACCAATATTAGAAGAGGACTACTCGCCCCCCCAAGGCCCTTGGAGTTGAAGCGTGGGAGGCCCCCGATTATATCCTCCTGGTCCTTATCGAAGAAAAGAGGGAGGAGCCCTTTTGGGATGCCCTTGATGGCCGTCGGGAATAGAAGCTCCATCATCAAGCCAGCGTACACTTCCCGACACTACAAGAAAAGTTTCCTTCCACAACGACTTAGCCCAATGGTCGTCATAGAAGGCGCATCTTCCGCGATGAAATTCTCGGCTCGGCCGTGGCCGATGGAATTTTTTTTATGGTTTTGCGGCCCCCTACTATGACGGGACCGCTGAAAACTTGGAGGAAGCTCGGCTGGCTCGTGGTAGAAGCAAGATTTTCGTTTCCTCGCACGATATTGACTCGCTGAAGTCTTTTGAGGCATGTGGGTCTCGGACGTTAGTGTCTCTAGCAGACCATACTTTTCGGTCGTTCCTCCCGGATTTGAACTTGATAACGTTGCTCGATGCGTCTGCTGTTTAGTCAGGCTGCTAGATCCCACATGTCAGCCTCTCATTAGAAGGATCGTGTGTATGATGGAATTTTTTCCTTTGCTCGCGCTACCCTATTCCGAAGTTGATAGCGATGTTCATTGCATCACCATTTAATCGACCTCCTGGGACCCACATGTCATCCTCTCATTAGAAGAAACGTGTGTATAATGGAATTTTTTCCTTTGTTGGCGCTACCCTGTTCCGAAGTTGATAGCGCTGCTCGACGCATCTATCGTTTAACCAACCTCCTGAGCCCCACATGTCATCCTCTCAATAGAAGAAACGTGTGTATGATTGATTGTTTTCCTTCGCTCGTGCTACCCTGTTCCGAACTTGATAGCATTGTTCGACGCAACTACCGTTTAATCATGCTGCTAGGCTCCACATGTCATCGTGTCATTAGAAGAAGCATGTGTATGATGGAATGTTTACCCTATGTCACACCTTCGTGTTCCAAACTTGATAGCATTGCTCGCTGCATCAACCATTTATTCAGGCTGGTGGATCCCTTATGTCAGCCTCACATTAGAAGAATTGTGGGTATGACAGAATTTTTTTATTCTCTAGCACTACCCTGTTTCGAACTAGATAGCGTTGCTCTACGAATCTTCCGTTTGCTCATGCTGCTGGGTCCCCCATTTCAGCCTCTTGTTGGGGATATGCTAAATGGGTATCATCATGGCATGTCTCTAATCCGGCTAACCCGGGTGGAGCACAGTTGGTAGCAAGGCCCATGGCCTGCTAGGCGGCCAAGTTAGACGGATCTAGAAGGGAGGCCCATGCCGGATAAAGGAAGGCTATGTAGGAGTCACCGACGTACTGAGAGCCTTGGAGTGCAAGACATGAAAGACTAGTTTGTATTAGTGTAGGACTCTTTACCTTGTCCGGCAAGGACCTTTCCCTGTAACCCTAGGTTCTGGTACCTTTATAAACCGGACATGTGGGAGCCTTTAGGGCACAACCTATCAGATTGCTACGTACAACGTGCAACACCTCGCACAGCAAACCTATCTCTGTAACTTGGCGTATTACCATTATAGTGATTTATAGTAGGAGTAGAGTTACGCCACTGTTGTGGGACTTGAACCTGGGTAAGCTGTGTTACCTCGTACCCGCCAACTCTCCGCCTTACCCCACGTCTCTAAACACGCACTGTGAGGACCCCTCCATGGCGTACTCGTCGGCAATACCACGACAGTTGGCGCCCACCGTGGGGCAAGAGGTGCTTTGAGCTCTACACCAGGCGAGGTCCAATCTCTTCACGGGAATCAGCAAAACCGTAGCCATTGGACGCGTTCTCTTCTCTGGCAATGTTCTGATCGTCCCTCATGATGAGTTCTGGGTGCCGGCGAAGACGAACCTTACGCGCTGCTCCGTCATCCCCTTCGGAGACATCCACATCTTCATCGGCAAAACTGACTCGGGTCCAAACTCCCAGGAAGTCAGAAACTCGTCAAGCCCCGCACGGACCGCATACGGGCAGGACACGTTCGCAGAAGGATCGGGGCCGTACCTCTCTCTAGAGTATGGTGGATCATATCAAGAAAACTGAAGGCCCACCCAAACCACCCCTGTGTAAGATATAAAGGTGGAAGGACCCCGCAAATCTGCTTGGCTTCCCCGAGCGTTAGAGATTCACAGGTCACACTTTGTCGGTGTCTTCACCATCTTTGATTTGGCTAGATGTGTTCAAAGGGACGGAGAGCCTCCTCGCGAATACCTTGCCAGATGGATGAGGGTGAGGGAAACCCTAGAGGGCGATCGCACCGACGAGCTCGTATACCACTTCGTGGAAGGGCTCACACCCAGAACACTCCTCTGGCATACCCTCCGAAGGCGGCAGGCCACGGGCTCTCTCACCCTTGGTGAGATGGTTGCAATTGTTAATGAATACGTGGATGCCAATGAGGAAGCGGAGGCCATGATCACCATCGTAGCAGGAGGGGGAAACAACAACAACAACGACCCGCCTCCATCACCCTCCACATCCGCTGTCAACAACACCGAAGCCAACTCCGACTCCGTCCTTGACGCCCTATACGCTGACATCAATATGGATAGTGGTGGCTTGGACGCTAACTCGGAGGAATACGATGTTGTTATGAGGGAGATCGAGCAGGAGATCGAGAAGGAGGAGCACGTCGAGAAGGCCAACACATCCCGCCAGGTGCTAGTCCCCATTGAGAGCATGATGGAAGAAGATAGACAGGAACCAAAGCGTGAGAGAGCTCCGCCCACGCCAGCGGTTACTAGAGCAGCAGCAGCCAAGAAAGCCGCCGAGTCTCCGGCTCCGGCAAAGGCCATGCCTCCTCAAGTTATCCGCATGCAACCGGTGCAGGAACTCACCTCGGCCCCCAGTACTGCCAAGCAGTCAAACCAGCCGCCAATGCCACCATCAACATCCGCAGCTGGCAATCCATTGGTTACTCCCACTGACAAGGCAATCTATGGTGCACTCTTTGTTGAGCCCATTACCGTCGCCCATATCCGAAGCTTTAAAGAGCTTGATGAGAAGCGTGCGGAAATCTTGGCAGAGGCCAAATGCATCGCAGAGCAGGGCCTAAGCTAGACGAAGATATGGCCAAGGCACAACAATCCATCAAGGTGGCAAGAGCTATGGAGGCTGAGTACAAGCAGTTACTGCTAAAGCACAAGGTAGAGAAAACACTAGCTCACATCGTCGAAGACCCCGGCATTCGACGCAAGTTGGGATTCAGAGGGGAGGCAAGTAATGCCAACTCCCTCCCTCAACATTGCCATCACCAAAACCCTCCTGGAACAGGACAGGTCGCTAGAAGCGGTTGCTCAGGTGTACGATCTCGTCGCCAAGGCATGCAAGCAACATGAAAAGGCTATCTCGCAGAGGCTTGAGTCCAACCTGAAGCTTTGCCAGTCAACCCTGAATAGCCACAGAAGACAAAGATCTCCCCGTGACGAGGGATCCCATATAGTCTCCACAGAGCGAAGACGGAGGGACGCGCGCAACAAGGCTGACGCCATACCCATATCTTCCGATCAAGGAGAAAAGGCTCGCCCTCATCGGTCGCCGCCTCCACCACTATCCCGGCCTCACGAGGAACCACAACCGCACCATCGTACATGCATGCCACTGCCTATGCATCCCAAGGTTGGCATCGTTATACGCGACTAGGGCGAGCAACTCGGCATGTCGGGGGCGCAGCGGCGTTGAAGGACATAGGAACAGGTCCCACAAGGAACCTCCACGTTCGACAAGCAACCGCGACAGGCGTGAGGAGTCGCAGGAGGGTAATAGCAAGAAGGCTAACCCACCTCCTCCACCGCCACCGTCACCACCTAGCAGCCATCATGGTGGAGGACAAGGTGGATCTCATAAATCGCACCGCAATTCCCCTCCCCATGATGGAAAAGGGAAGCAACTAGAGCCATACGACACACGTTCATAGCTAGACAAGATCCAAGAAGCTCGGAAGCTCCCATACATTGGGCCACGCTATTTTGGACCAGTAATACGGGCCACAACTTACCCCAAGGGTCTCCGGATAGACAAGACCACCAAGCCCTATGACGGCACCACTAGGCCATCAATGTGGTTGGAGGATTACATTGAAGCAATTCACAACTCAGGCGAAAACCCCAATGTTGCTGTCAAGTACCTCCCACTCATGCTGACCGGCACTGCCTGGCAATGGATCGACGATTTCCTAGAAAAATCAATATGCAATTGGTTGGACATGCATGAAGCATTCACCAAGAACTTCGAGGGTATGTACAAACGTCCCTACACCATGGAGACCTGCAGTGGTGCGTACAAGAAAAGGATGAAACCTCTCGTGCCTACCTCTCTCGCTGGCTGGATATGAAAAATTCCTACACAGGGGTGCATGAACAAACCACTATGGCCGCCTTCATCGATGGTCTAGAGAAGGGAACTTTTCTCCGGCATACGTTGAAGCGCAAGCAAGACAACAATGAGCTCAACCTCAACGCAATGATCGCCATGGCTAGCGAGTTCGCCACTATTGATGATGATGCGCGCAGATCGTTGCCGGCAATAGAAATCCCTACCTAGGCCGGAAAGAACAACAATAATAAGTAGAAGACTTCGCCTGAAGAAAAGCAAACAGCCGACATGGTCGCCTTTATGTTCACTGGCAGAGGCGGAGGCGGACAACGTGGACGTGGCCGAGGGGCTAGCCATGGCCAGCAAAGGAGTGATTCTGCACCCTCAGCGCCCCGCGTTCCCCAAACGTATGAAGAGTACCGCGATATGACATGTTATGTCCACCTCAACACAAACGACAAAGTGACCCAGACCAACCGCCAATTCAAGTTTTTCAATGACCTCAAGGAATACCCTGAGTCCGGCTACAAGCGAAGTCGGAAGAATAGACTCCGCGGAAAGGGCAAAGGGAAGAAGAAGGAGGAGGAATCCAAGGAATCAAGCGATATGGATGAAGACGTGGAACCCAAATCTTCTGACAAGGGAGAGGGTAAAGGGAAAAACCCCTTCGAAAAGAAGGCTCTGTGTTACCATACCTTCCTTGGTACCCCCACCGTCCAGGCCTAGAAAACCTCACTGAGGATACTGATGGCTACACTCCCGCTAGTTCCCCAGTGCATCGGGTAGTCGGGGATTCCAATTACTTGGGATAGAAAGGATCAACCAGATCTTATCCCAACAAAGAACCAGTATGCCATGGTCATCAACCCTTCGATTGAAGACACAGAGTTCACCAAGTGCCTCGTGGACAGTGGAAGCAGCATCAACATCATGTACCTAGATACACTACACAAGATGAACTTGATAGAGACCCAGCTAAGGAAGAGCAACACCGTGTTCCATGGGGCTGTCCCCGACCGATAAGCAAATTCCCTGGGCTACATCACCCTTCCGATTGCTTTTGGCGATGTCAACAACTACCACCAAGAACGCATAACCTTTGAAGTGGTTCCTTTCAAGAGTGTGTACTACGTCATCTTTGGCCGCGACATCTTACACTCCTTCCTTGCAAGTCCATGCTTTGTCTACAACAATCTCAAGATACCCGGACCAAACGGCATCATCACCGTTGATGGAAGCTTCACCAAGGCACGGGAGTGTGAGCTCAGTGAAGCCACCTTCGCTGAAGCAATTCTCTATGGTGAGGAGTTCAAGGAGATCCAGAACCAAGTCAATGCCTCGGAGATGTTGGCTTCAAAGAAGTTGATCACTACTGCCAAACCAGCCTTCAAGGCCACCATCAAGACCAAGCTGGTGGAGCTTGTTGAAGGAGATTCCTCCAAGACCCCATTGGCACGGACCTGGATCCCAAATAGGAAAGCGTGCTCATCAAGTTCCTCCATGAGAATAGGGACATCTTTGCCTGGCAACCTGCCGACATGAAAGGTGTACCTAGAGAACTTGCCAAGCATAGCTTGAATATTGATCCTAATGCTAAACCAGTGAAACAACCTCTATGACGCTTTGGTGAAAAAAGACGAAGGGCTATAGATAAAGAAAATCTAGGTTACTTATGTCTGGTTTTATCCAAGAAGTTATTCACACCCGATGGGTGGCAAATCCTGTACTTGTCCCCAAAAAGGGAACCAATGAATTAAGAATGTGCGTTGATTACACCAGCTTGAACAAAGCATGTCCGAATGATCTGTTCGCTTTTCCTCGCATTGACCAAGTCATTGACTCGACGTCTAGCTCGGAACTTCTGTGTTTTCTCGATGCCTACTCAGGTTATCACCAAATCCAGATGCAAAAGTCGGACCAATTGGCCACTTCATTCACCACACCTTACAACACGTATTGCTACGTCACGATGCCCTTTGGGCTAAAAAATGCTGGTACCACTTACTAGCGGACAATGCAACACTGCCCATGACCAAATAGGTCGCAACGTACATGCTTACATGGACGATATCACGGTAATGTCAAAGAAATCAAACGATCTTATCGTCGACTTGCAGGAAACCTTCGACAATCTCCGAAAATACAACATGATGCTAAACCCGAAGAAGCACGTCTTTGGGGTGCCATCCGGCAAGCTGTTGGGCTTCATTGTTTCGCACCACGGAATCAAGGTGAACCCGGTGAAAATCAAGGCCATACTTGACATCAAGCGCCCAACATGCCTAAAGGGCATAGAAAGGCTCACAGGATGTGTAGCAGTAGTAAGCTGGTTCATCAACCAACTTGGGGAGAAGGCTATGCCGCTCTACAAGTTGCTCAAGAAGGCGAACAAATTCATATGCACAGACAAGGATGATGCAGCACTTCAAGAGTTGAAGATAATACTCTCCTCCCCACCAATACTTGCAGCACCGGTGTCAAGGGAGCCTATGTTAGTCTACATGGCGGCAACCAACCGAGTCATCAGCATCATCATCGTGGTAGAGCGCAAGGAACCAACACACAAATACAGAGTTCAGTGACCCATTTACTACGTAAGCGAGGTCTTGAAAAAATCTAAGCAGCGTTACCTGAACTACCAGAAGATAGCTTATGGAGTTTTTCTTGCTTCACGTAAGCTAAGGCATTATTTCCATGAGCACCCTATCACAGTGGTGAGCAAAGCTCCACTGTCCGACATCATCAACAATAGCGACACTACAAGCAGAGTGGCAAAGTGGAGCATTGAACTTGCCACCTTTGAAATCACCTACAAGAGATGTGACGCTAGCAAATCATAGGCATTGTCGGATTTTATTGCAGATTGGACAGAACTGCCAAAAGACACTCCTGTGCTAGAGCCAGAATATTGGGTTATCCACTTTGATGGATCAAAACTACTCAATGGCTTGGGGGCTGGTGTATTACTACAATAACCAACAGGGGAGAAGTTGCAATACGTCCTGTAGATCCACTTCAATGCTACCAACAACATGGTGGAATATGAGGCCCTCATTCCCAGACTATGAGTAGCCAAGGATATTGGCATCAAGCGCATAGTTTGCTATGGAGATTCCTACTTGGTTGCCCAGCAATTAGCTGGCACCTGGAATACGTGGAACCCTATGATGGCGGCATATTGAGATGAACTAGACGAAATAACCAAGTGCTTCAACGGCTACGAAGTCAAGTATGTCAAAAGGGAGGAAAATGAGGCGGTAGATCTGCTGTCAAAGATTTGATCAGCTCGCCGACTAATTCCGCTAGGCGTTTTCCTGGAACATTTACGGACCCCATCCGTGAAGGGAGCGGACCCCGACAACCCAGATAGAGTGGACTCATTCATTAACATAGTAACAGTGACCTCTCCGGCTTGGACAAAACCGTTCATGGACTATCTACAAGACAGAACTTTGCCCGCCGACAAAGTCAAAAGCTGGCAAATAGTATGCAGAGAAAAAGGCTACGTTATCATTGATGGTCAGCTATACAAAAGAAGTACCACAAGAGTTTTCCTTTGATGCGTCTCCCAGCAGCAAGGTATTGAAATCCTTAGAGAGATACATCTCGGAGACTGCGGGCATCACGCTGCTCCCCGATCATTCGTAGCTAAAGTTTTCCGACAAGGATTCTACTAGTTAACTAGCAAGGCGGACGCTGACAAGTTGGTACAAACATGCCTTGGGTGTCAGTTCTATGCGAGACAACCAAGTGTTCCAGCTGAAGAACTACGAACCATACCAATAACTTGGCTGTTTGCAGTCTGGGGGATAAACATGGTGGGACCTTTGTAGACAGCACCCTGTGGATTTACACACTTTCTAGTAGCAGTGGACAAGTTCACAAGATGGATTGAAGCTAAACCCATTAGAACGCTTGATGGGGCAACAACCCTGAAATTTGTCCGGGATCTAGTGGTGAGGTTTGGTCTCCCACACAGCATCATCACCGACAATGGCAGAAATTTGTCTCTCGGAGAAGTTGAGGAGTATTATCATGAAAAAGGCATCCGCCTTGACCTAGCATCTCTGGCACACTGACAGCCAAATGGGCAAGTTGAAAGGGCCAATGGACTAATTCTGCACGGAATCAAGCCACGCTTAGAAACACCACTATGTAGAGCAGCTGGAGCCTAGGCGGAGGAATTGCCATCGGTCTTGTGGAGTTTACAAACAACACCCAACAAATCCATAGGCTTGACTCCTTTCTTCATGGTTTATGAAGAAGAAGCCGTCCTACCACCCGACATCCTCCACGATGCACCAAGAGTCGATGTCTATGATGACCCACAAGTATAGGGGGTGTATCGCAGAATTTTTGATAAGTAAGAGTGTCAAACCCAACAAGGAGCAGAAGGTGCTGGCTAGTGGTATGGATCAGGAATTCTCTGCAAATACTTAGCAAACGGATTTTTAGGGGTTTTTGATAATGCAAGTAAATAAAGTACGAGTAAACAAAAGACAGTAGGAATAAATGCAGCAAGTGGCCCAATCCTTTATGCAGCAAAGTACAAGCCGGTTGTATTACTTAAGATGACCAAACGTTCTCGAGGACACATGGGAAGACTGTCTAGGGCTTTCGCTTCATATAGTTGATTAATCTTCTTTAGCTTGCTAAGTGTTGTGTGGGTGAACCTGTGCTAATGTACCGACCTTCCTAGGACTAATACATACTTGTGATTATACCCCTTGCAAACATCCGTAAGTACAAGAAAGTAATTAAGGTAGAAACCTAACCACATCTTTAAACTCTAAGACCCTTACGTCCCTTGTGCAATGGTTTCCTAACGAGGGTTCAGGTTTCTGTCACTCCGGCAACTCCTACGATTAGTAGTCAAATACACAATGCATTCCCCTAGGCCAATATAGGTGAAGTGTCATGTAGTCGACGTTCACATGACACCACTAGAAGAAGTACACCACAACTTAACTATCAAACTATTGAATCTTTCTCAACACAATTCCACTACTAACAACATGACTTCTCCCATGTCCTCAAGAACAAAACGAACTACTTACAAGACATCATATGGATCATGATCAGAGATGGAATAATGATGTATAACTATCTGAACATAAACAATAATTCAATGGTTCACTCAATAGCATCAACTACAAAGAGTAATCAACACCGGGAAAGTTTCCCCTATGAACTATGCAAGATTCAACGCAATTGTTACAGCAATATGGAGATGTTGATGAGGGTGCTGATGGTGATGATGGTGGTGACGATGATGATCCCGATGAAGTCAAGCTTGATGGTGGTGTTGATGGCGACGATCTCCCCTCTCCGAAAGGAATTCCCCCGGCAGAAATCTGTCTGCCGGAGAGATCTTTCTCTCTCGGTGTTTTCCGCCCCGTAGAGGCAGCGAAATCTTTCTGTGGTCGCTCCCCGAGTATGAGGGTTTCGGGAGGATAATATACGCCAGAGGGGTGTGCCAGGGGTGGACTAGGGTGGCCACACCACCTGGTGGCGCGGCCTAGGCTGACCCATGCCAGGGGGTGGTGTGGGCCCCCTGTGGCCCATCTCCAGCCCCCCTTCTATCTTCCTTCGTCTTCTGGAAAAATAGGAGTTTCCGTATATTTTTCCGGGTTTTCTGATCTTCGCGAATTTTGCCTCCAAACAGCACCTTTTCCATCAGAATCCTGACTGCAGCGGTCCATGCTCCAAAAGTCATCAACCATGCAAAAACAGATGAAATAACATAAGTATCACCTCTCAATACGAAATATATCAATGAATAACAGTGAATTATGACATAGAATAGTGATGCAAAATGGACGTATCAGTCTACGAAGAGGATGACGCTGAAGAATTCAGACGCCTATCTGTGGACCTACTTGAGGAAGAGCACGTGCTGGCATGCCAGAGATCTGCCGTGTACCAACAGAAGCTATGTGGCTACCATAGTCGCCGTGTAAAGCATCGCTCGTTTAAAGAGGGGGACCTAGTGCTTAGACTCAAGCAGGAGAAATCGCACAAACTATCCCCACCTTGGGAAGGACCGTTCGTCATAAGCAATGTATTGCTAAATGGTTCCTATTACCTCGTCGATATTTGCGAGTTGCAGGATAGGCCAAAAAATCGCAAGCGTAAGCAATGTGACTTCGATGATGATTACTCGGAGACAGATCGGCCATGGAACATAGCACAACTACGTCCCTTTTACACTTAGCACATTTATATTATGTAATAAGTTTATTATATGATCAATGAAATAAAGCATTTGGTTCACACATATTCTCTGAGTCTTCTACCTCCTATATTATTCATTTTTGGATCAGATAAACCCTTTATGTGACTTGTGAAAATTCCGCCTACGGGCGTTAGCTTAAGTTTTATGGTCTACACATTTTCTGAAGTTTTTATGTGGATTCTGAAGTAGTGACTTCTCGGCACTCAAAGCCGGCGATTTTGCTCTTAGGTTCTTGATGGGTGATATTAAGCATCATCACTTGGGAGCATAGTTCTGCGCTGCAAGTCTTCCATCTCACGAAAGGTCAAGCATACAAACCAGAATAATGGATAAGCCAGCACTTGCTTAAAAAATATATACATGCTGGAAACAGATAAGTAGCAACAAACTTGAATACAAGTTTTTCCGCCTTAACAAAACACATAAGGTTTCCCGCATACACATCACAGAGATACATTAAATACAAATATTGTTTTTATGGTTGTGCTGTAGGGGACTTCATGGTGGCATCATTAGCAACAGGAGAGCATGGCTAGGATAGCTCATCAAACTCGGAAGGAGATGGGCTAGAATCAGACGAAGCCATGTCTTTATCAAGGATCTCGGCGGGCACGAAGATGTTAGCCTTGACCATTCTGGCAATTTTGGTATCGGAGCCAGCGAGGGAATTCCAAATAGCATTGCTATCAATTTATTTTCCTTCCTCGTCCAGCTTGGGCATGCCGGAGGTCACCAGATCGATGTCGGTGTTGTCGTAGTGTTCTTTGACCAAGCATAAGGTCATCCTTGCACCAGCCCGAACACAAGAAGCTTTCCAGTCCTTGACTTTCTCGGGGGCTCGGCGCAGGATTTCCGAATACTTGGCCGCTGAGTCTGTCGCCTTGATGTTTAACCCCAAATGTTGGGATATCTCCTTGGCCCAAGCAATGGCAGTGCTGATGAAGTTGCCGGCAAGAATCATGCATTCCTTGGAATCCGGAGCACCTTCACCCAAGTTGGTCAAGCCAATGGGAGCTGCGGTTTGCATAAGATACAAGGATCATGAGTATAAAGCACACCAAACATTTATCCAAATTATCGAATTGACAAAGTCGGAGAAAAGTTACTGAAGATGCTCGTTTCAGCTTGGTTACAAGTCTCCACCAAGATGTCCTGCTCCTTCTGAACTGTCTTGTACATCTCAAGGTTCCTCTCATTCCGCTCTTTGGCAGCTTGGTTCTGTTCCTTGAGTTGTGCAATTTCATTCTTCAGGCGATGCATCTCAGAGTTAGTAGACTCTTGCAACGCCTTCATCGCCTCCTCATGGCACTTGACAGCATTAGCCAGGTCTTTCTTCAAGATTTTATTCTCATTGTAAAACTCTTGAATATGCTTGGATTGCTTGACGATGCTCTTGGCTTTAGCAATGGCCTCTATAAGATGGAAAATGGAAAGCACTATGAGAAGATGGTAGAAATGGATCCATGAGAAAAAGGAAGGAGCTATTAAAATAAATAGACTTTGGCTATTTTTGATCTATTGCTTCAGGAAGGCTATTTTACCCTGTTCAAGGTCTAGTTCCTTCCGCAAGGCAGCAAACCTCTCATTGGCGGTTATCCTCCGTCTATGCTCATTCTGCAAAAAGTAAACATGCTTAGTTTCTCTAGAGCATATAGTCAGAACTATCTAGTTTCAACTACACGCTCGGGGGCTACAGTATAAGATTTCAATCCACTAGTGTTCTCTATCAGAGTGTCTAGTTGGAATTAGCATTCTAAACTAGGAACTCGGGGGCTACATGGACAAGTTCTACACTTAGTTCTTTTGGAGCACTCAGGCCAAACTTATCAAGCTTTTGCCTAAGAGCTTGGGGGTTACAATGGAATACAGTATAAAGTAAAAAGAAGTGAAGTTCAAAGACTTACAATGGCAATAACTTTGAGATTGTTGGCTAGATTAGCATATGCAGTATGGAAAACATCGGCATTGTTATACACTGCATCTGCATGTGCAATAAGGTCATCCAAGCACATCGTCGGACGAGTCACGACCAGAGGAGTTGTTGAAGCCGGAGGCATGGATGATTCCCTAGCCACCTGCTGCGTTAGCATAGAAGTTGATGGCTCAGAGGCTCCCTCCTTGTCTATTGCCACAACTGCATCTGCCTCCTCTCCTTCCATTACTTGCTTCCCTTTCTCGGTGGCATACTTAGCTGGAGCTTCGGCCACTTTGGAGGAAGTACTCTCCTGCGTCGCCTGACTGTTGGGAGCGATGTCCACCTCGATAGAGCCTGAGATATCAAAGATTGGATTGATATCTGTCTCCATGGTAGAGATCTCAGGGATGATGGGGGATGAAGGTCTAGTAGGACCAGCAGAGGGCTTGGCAGCAGGAGTGGGGGGAGTAGTAGCAGGAGAGGGCTTGGCGGCCACATCCCTGGTCAGCATATCATGAATGCGTTTTGACCCTCTAGCATCTCTAGAGGATCGCTTCAAGCTAACACCGGCTTTCCTCCTAAAATGTACAAAGTATAAGTACAGGAGTTGAATAAGGTACGAGCTAAAAATACAAGCCGGAGAATGAATACACTTACTCCACGGCAGGAGCCTTGGTTATAATGCTAGTGGATCTCTTCTTCTTCGCCTCTAAGGCAATAGTGGATTGTTTGGAGACTCTACTCTCCAATTTCTTCTTCTTCTTGGCCTCGGCAGCATCGTTAGATGTGGAGCTCTTCTGCTTTCGTGTTGCCGGAGCTGGCTGATCCTTGGGGGTGTCATCATCGGACACCACCTAGATATCCTTCAGCTTGGGATCATAGACCTGGGAGGCCATCTGATCTTTCGCCAAGGTCGACAGCTGGGAAGACTGACAACTTCAAGTCGGAAAAACCTTAGAGTATAAAACGAGCAACAAAGGAAAGAAAAGCTTCCTCTAGGCATTTGTCACAGTCGAACATGTCATAGGTGATCTTGAAGCCACGCTTCATGTCCTTCATCTTGATGATGTCCTTAAGCCAGAGTTTGACAGAGTCCGTGGAGAAGTTATCCCGCGAAATTCGCATGGGATCCCTTATGTCCTAGGAGTACTTGCACATCAACTCGGCGTGATGCTGCAGAGGATGGATCCGCCTAACAAACCAGCACATGGCTAGGTCCAAGTCCGTCAGACCTCTGTCCATGAGCCATTCAATCCGCCTTACAGCATGGTTGGCCTCATCGTCGGACGGAAGGGAGGCTGGGGTCCTCTAGGCAGGCACTTCGGCGGCGGCTCCATCGACAAAGTCGGGATACATCTCAAGACTATTAGGCAGGGGAATATCTAGGCTATAAAAATATGTGCGCTATCATTTCTTGCATGATTCATGCCGTATGATGTCGGGGAAGCGCCGACTAGGCCGGATCTTAAAGCTAATGGTTCCACAAGTCCGCAATTCGTCATTGGACTCTATAGACTCTCTCTTGATGGTGAAGAAGTATACAAACAGATCTAATCTAGATTTGATTCCTTGATATCCTTCGCACAAAGCTACAACGTTGCTAAGGACGAGGATGCTGTTAGGGAAGAGGATGTGGGGAAGTACCCGGAAGTGCCGGAGGACGTCGAGGAAGAGGTCAGAGACTGGCAGGCTTACTCCTCATACCAGCTGGGCTTTGAGGTACACCTTCTCTCCGGCTTGGGGAGAAGGAGCTACCTCGCCGGCCGATGCTAGCCGCCAGACCAAATCCTTCGTCGCGGGGAGATACCCCTTAGTGACGAGTTCATGCAAATCTTCGGCGGAAAGGTCGGAGCCCCTCCACACTCCCTTGTGGGAGTCATTTCCCTTTTCAGCGTCTTCTGGTGCCGCTTGTTCTTGGTTGTCGCCGGTGGTTTCCACCACAGGGGTGATAGGGATGACGACCCCCTTCGGTGGGACAGTCACTACCTAAGATGGCTCTGTTGTAGCATCGGGAGTCACCGTCATCAAAGGTGTAGAGCTGCTAGAGGCCATTGCGCTACTGGGAAGTGAGTGGAGAAAGGGGAAGCTCTGGCTAGGGTTTTCCGAGGAGGAGCTCAAATAGGCGCATGGCTGGAGGAAGACGAAGACGAGGGAGCGAATGCGGGTAAAAAAATAACCTAGCTGTAGTTGAAATATATAGGCCCAACGTCAAGATTCATGCAAAAGGATTTGGTGGACAGACCATTGCCGATGTGGAGATGAGCATGCGCGGTAATTTTGCCACGTCCTCCATCTTTGCCGCTTTACTGTTTCGGATTTCACGCACGTAAAAACAGCTAATGATCAATTCCCTGCCTTCTGTGAGTTTCGAGGTAGCGTAGGCTGTACCCTACGTCATCCTCCTGACATTTGCAGTGAAGGGTCACGTCTGAAGATTCCATCGAAGGCAGAAAATATCCAGCTTTGGAAACGAAGACTCAAGGAATCTCTGGCTACATTGCGAAGCCGAAGAGGATTGCAGGGTTCTTTGGAAAACCTTTGAGATATTACTTGACGGATTGCTGGCATCACCTAGACGGAGCATTCAAGATCAATAGGCAAGGCAGCGCAAGATTTCAAAGTCCTCCGGGGCTGCTGTTGGGGATATGCTAAATGGGTATCATCATAGCATGTCTCTAATATGGCTAACCCAGGTGGCCCACAGTTGGTAGCAAGGCCCATGGCCTACTTGGTGGCCTAGTTAGAGGAATCTAGAAGGGAGGCCCATGCGGATAAAGGAAGGCTACGTAGGAGTCATCAACGTACTCGGAGCCTTGGAGTGCAAGACACGAAAGACTACTTCGTATTAGTGTAGGACTCTTTACCTTGTCCAGCAAGGACCTTTCCCTGTAACCCTAGGTTCTGGTGCCTTTATAAACCGGACCTATGGGAGCCTTTAGGGAGCAACCTATCAGATTGCTACGTACAACGTGCAACACCTCGCACAACAAACCTATCTCTGTAACTCGGTGTATTTCCATTATAGTGATTTGTAGCAAGAGTAAAGTTCGGCCATCATTGTGGGACTGGAACCTGCGTAAGCTGTGTTACCTCGTACCTGCCAACTCTCCGTCTCACCCCACGTCTCTAAACATGCACTATGAGGACCCCTCCATGGCGTACTCTTCGGAACTACCACAACACCTCTCATTACAAGAAACGTGTGCATGCTGATCTTTTTTCTCGCTCGAGCCTCCCTATTTTGAACTAGCAAAGTTGCTCGATGCAGCATCTGTATAAGGTCGCGCTGCTAGGTCCCACATATCAGCCTCTCTGTAAATGAAATGTGTGTATGATAGAATTTGTTTTGGCCATGTCCACCGTTTTGACTATGGAAACATGCTGGGTCCCAGATGTCAACGACCTCTGTGTAGGAAACGTGTCTATGCTGGGTCCTAGCTGACAGGCTCTATTTGAAAGAAACGTGTGTATGTTGGAGTGTTTTTTTGGGTCCTAGATGTCAGCCTCAGAGTAAAAAAATGCTCATAAAGGCTGAATTAAAAAGATTCTGGGCTAACTCGGGGCGAATGCCCTATTCGTCATGGCTTATATTCCATGGGCTCACTTCTAAATTGAATGGGCTATGGTCGGTGGCCACAAGACCACAAAAAGGCTAAATTAGAAGGGATTGGGCTATGCTTGGGGCTGATAGGCTAATTTCATGGGCTATGCTTGGGCCTGCTGGGTCCAACATGTCAGCTTCTCTATAAGTGCAATTTGTGTATGATGGACTTTTTTTCGGCCGCGTCCGCTGTTTTTACCGTGGCAGCCGTGTATGGTATTACTACTAGGGCCCTTATGTCAGCCTCTCTGGCATGTTCTAGCTTGTGGGTCCCCAATGTAGCCTTGTATGTTCTGTCTGGTGGGTCCCCGATGCGAGCCTCTTTGTACAAGTATTTAAACTTTTTTTTCGAACCCACCCTCAAAACAAACTCTAGGGATGCTGCATACTGGTGCATCTGTGATGTCAGCCTCTCTGTAATGCGATATTGCTAAAAGAAAAAAAATGTAAACCCAAGATACAATTTGAACAAAAGACCTTCAAATCAAATAAACGTAAACTGAGTGTGTTTCCACTACAGCAAAGATATTTATAGAATAAATATCATTAAACTTTTATTAGTATTATAATTTATGTATTAGTCTTCCTAAAAATATTTTGTGTGTCTATGTTTATCTCTTTTAAAATATAAAAGGGCAGCGCTCCTGGCATGTCAAATTATAAAATGCCACATAATGGAGTATTTTCTTAAAAACATGGGTGGGCAGAGTTTTTATTTATTTTAAGAGGTGGGGGGCAATGCCCAAAAGGCCGAATTAAAAAGAGTTTGGCTATTCTACATAGGCTGCTCTACGTGGGTTATACTCTGTAGGCTATGCTCCATGGGCTTCATTCTCAAATTTTAGTGGGTTGTGCTTAGCAGTCCCCTGACCCCTAAAAGGCTGAATTAATATGTTCTCGGCTATGCTCCATGGGATCCTTTCTCAAATTTCACTGTGTTGTGGTCAATGATGATTGCAAGTGCACATATATTTGTAGCTAGTTTCGAAATAAAGATATCGATCCCATAGGGGCAGTAGGCGAAAGACTAAATGCTTTTAACTACAACTAGATGAAGTACTTAAGGAATAAATTTAAGATGCAAGAATAGTAGAGTTGTTTTGGGCTTTTGGTTAAATTAGGCAATTTAAAGTAATGTAAAACTTAATGCAGAAAGTAAGAATCGTCTGTGTAAAAGAACTTCGGAACTACAATAGGGAAAAAGGCGTTCTCAGGCAGTCCTAGATACACCGCTAGCAATTTAGACTAAGCAATCAAGATTATTATAACGAATATTCTCATGATATGTATGTATGTGGGAGGAGCTCCATATGTGGACAAATAGGCAGCAACCGCTGCTCACATCATCCTTCATAACCACAACTGACGAATAAACGACATCAATCGTATTATCCCGCTATTAAGGGATTTCTCCCATGGCATGGACATGGCTTGATGAGTTCTCCTTGATTCCCCAAGTTAGTATGTAAAGAATGACAACAGCTCTATAGTCACAATAAGTGCTATCATCCTTCCGTCTACCAACAAGTAATCCCCTTCATCAAGTCATCGTAGGAGGCAAATATTAAGGAGGTGCACAACTCCCAACATCCAGATGAAGACAATTAACACATACACATAATGATGTATAACATAATAATCTCTATCTCATCTCAATCATATGCTAGGGTTTCTCCATCTCCCCAAGAACTAGAGATCTACTCAGACATGGAGGCAATCAACATCATGGCAATGGTAATGGAAACAATCATGGGTGAATAGTACTTGTATAGATCCACAACGAGTATGGAAATTACAACAAGATCTAGATGAATGAGATGGGATGGATGGAGATGGTGATGGTGCAGCGGTTGATGAAGATGGAGATCGATGCATTGGCTTCCCAGATCTGCGTAGGGCGAAAATGGATCCCTAGGGCAAGTTCCCCCTCCAGATGCCTTCCGGAGGTGAGGTTTTCACGATTTCTGGGTGTTTTGTATGTCGTCTCTCTGATCCAGTTGCACGGGGAGAAACTATTTGAATAGGTGGAGGCAGCGCCAACTATACAACCGGAACTATACGGCCGGAAAAAGTATTCTGGTCGTATAGTTGGTCGTTGAACCGTCTGTATGCCTCGATTTCTTCGGGTTTTCTTCTAGTATTATTGATATATCCCAAATAAGCGATTTACGTTGTTTTTGACTCCTTTTCTCCCTAATACAACTGCTCCAAGAATTGTGTCCATTGGATCCATCATCTGTCCTGATCCTGGTGAAAACAGACACAAAATGTGTGCACGAGCGTCGTAAAATACCAAGATCCTACATATACAATTGAAAATAATAATGTAAAACATGATGCGAATATGCACTCATCAACTTCCCCAAGCTTAGACTCTTACTCGTCCCGAGCAAGCTTAGCTTAATGGATGTGGTCCTCATATTCATGAAGCTGAGTCGATAAAATAAATGAGGCAATTGTAGCATGTATTTATCATATATGATATATATAGGAATAAGTTCATGAATAGTACCTTACTCGAACCATCCGAATAATATTTGAAGGCTTCCACACCTTAGTGATCAACAGTCCACAAAAGATGAATCTCAACATAATGTAAAAGTATCTAGTTCAACCAAATGAGTTAGCGAGGTAGTCCCAAGTTTTTAAGGATTAACATTTCACTTGGGATTCAAAATCTCAAAAGTGTATCTTTGTCATACTACAATATAGTGGTGCATGCCTATTTGCTCTTTGCACATTCGCTCCTTTTCTTCTTCTTCTTTTTATCTTTTCTTTATATATGCTCACACTTTTTTTAAGTGTTGTGCAAAGAAGCTAGCCATATATTCCACTTCATGTAGGAATCCAAAGTTTTAACGATCTCAATTTTAAAATTCCAATTGTATATGAAGCATCTTTATGACTTGAAGATTCTACCTCGAATTGACCTCACTCTATTTTGTTAGCACTTCCAATTTTCCTTTGTTTAAGGTTTCTTTTTCAACTTGACTGATTAGTTTATTTTTTTTACTTTTGTAAATAAAACCATGAACTTAAAACATATCAATTAGATTATCCTTATATGTTTCATTAATACCAATGGTGTGGAAGACTACTATTGTTATCATCAAGTGCAAGTAAAATTATACTCAAGCCATTCATATATCTAATAGATAAACACAAACTCAATAATGCTCCATATATAATAATAAACTCGGAATTTCACAAATGGGATCTACTATTCCTTAAGGCAACTCAAATGATGCACACTTATTTCTAAATTCGAACTAATGTAAAACTAAAATAGTAATATAAAACTTATAAGATAGATTACAAGGTCAAGAGATCTCTCCAAGCTTGGAGTCAAGCCAGGCGGGATCAAATAACTCCTTGTTGGTACCTATTCCTCCTCCTGGGTAGGAAGAAGATTGCCCTCCTCTTTTTTGTTGCCATCTTTGACTATGCTTGCAAAGCGGATGATGAGCTCGGCCATGTCGTATTGAAGCTTCATCATTCTCTTCTTGAGGAATTTCTTCTCACCTGTCAACTCAAAAACAGTTTTGATTAAGAAACCAACTCTACCATCGATGCCATTGAACTTTTTCTCAAGGTCTTTGATCATCATCCAGTAGGAGTAAATCCCTTCTCCAATTGTTTCAACACATGCCTTCGAAGATTTTTCCAACTCATAGATCTTATCATGAAGCTCATCTTGCTACACCTTCTTAGGTTTAAGAGGTGATGGACCAAGAGGAGGTTTATAATAGGATCCTATGTTGTGATGATAGGGATTTGGGAGATACTCATCCTTGTTCTTTCCCCGCTCAGCTTGCCTCATAATCTCCATACGTTGTGGGAACATGTCCTCCCAATTCGGGAGATGCTTGATCTCCGGGCTGGATGATGATGATCCTTTACGTTCTACTTCTTCGATCCTCTTCACGGGTTTCTCTTCTTTCTTCTTCCAGATCTTGTTGACATGGAAGGGCTGCATGGCTTCGCTGTACGGATGTTGTTAGAGGGGCTTGTTTAGGGACGGCGAGGATTTTTCGAGGCTGAAGGCTGTAGCTCTATGAAAACTTAATGAAAAAGGTTAGATGTGATCAGTTTTAAAAGGGAAGGTCAAAAACCCTAGCCACCTCCCGTAACGAGCAACTATACGGGCGCGACCCATATAGATCCCGCTGTATAGTTATGAACTGACTATAGATTACATCTACGGTGGCACCAATTATACGGCCAGAACTATACAGGCGGGAATTTTTATTCCCGCCGTATAGTTGGTCGTTAAACTCTGTGTACTACGAATATTTTTTTGGAGATGGGTCGATATCTATATGACCGCAACTATACGGGTGTAATTTTTATTCCCGCCATATAGTTGGTCGTTAAACTATCAGTACCCAGGAAATAGTTTCATCAAAGGCATTAATATCTATACGACAGCAACTATACGGGCGGGATTTTAATTCCTTCCATATAGTTGGTCGTTAAACTATCAGTACCTTTCATGGACGGAAGGGGTGATGTCGAAACAACTATATGACCGCAGCTATACGACCAGAATTTTTATTCCCGCCATATAGTTAATCGTTAAACCTTCTGTGTCTACCAACAAATTTCTGCTTCTCCAAGGATTCTTTATTAATCTGAAACTTCACGAAATATCAAGTTTTGATAGAAAAATAACAGCTTAAATTTTCGACCAATTGTGGCCTTATCAATCTTCCTTCTTCCATGCTTAGAATTTCAAAATGTTCCTCTTTCAACACAAGCTCATAAAAACTTTTAAAACTTACTCAAGCCCTTACCTTGCATGGGTTTCATTGTTGGGCCATCTAGAGATAAACAAAACTTTTTCCCTACGCGGTGATCCCAAGATCCAACTCAGGTAGAAGGCCACGAGGATTACCACTAGACGCGCAGTTGCGGAATTGATGAAGCACGTCGCTTGATGAAGTGCAGTCCTCGCGATCCGTTCCGGTTCCACGATCCACGATCCATTCTTTCTTCACGATCGTCGAAGTGCTGAACATACAACACCTCCGCCGGTATCAACACGTACGAGGAGGAGCACCGGCAATGGACTGCTAGGTTCGGTACGGCGGCGACATAACGGACTGGGGCTAGGGTTGCCAACACATGGAGTGACCTAACCTTGTGCTCTAAGCACCTGTGCCCCAGCTTATATAGGGAGTGAAAGTGGGCTCCACTCACTTGTGGCCCATTCACTAAAAAGGCCTATATTAGCCACTACAAGTCTCACTTGCTGACTAAGTCCATGTCTCTATTCCTATTTGGGTCTAACCCAAACTTGCTCCCTCTCTTAAGTGTGTCACCTGATAGGCTCATGGTAACCCGGACATGATTCCGAGTCTCACTCATGATTGATCAGTTGGTAGCGGCTCCTAGCAGAACGTGCCAACTCCCAAGTACCAATAAGTCATGACAACATACCTTCCAATGTGACTTTCGTCTGAGTCCCTTTTGCCTCACGATATACCTTGTCGGACTATAGGCGAATGATCGTCATCCCTTAAATAGTCCGACTCTCTTTCTCGATCCGAGATAAGTGATTCATCCGACTAACTCTTAGTCGGCTGCCTCGGTTAACACTTAACCGTGACGCGCATGGCCATGCTTTCCGAATCATATCTTCCGAGAGGGCCCAGAGAATATCTCTTCAGATGGAGGGGCAAAATCCCGTCTTGGTTATTCACATCACGCAGCTTGATTCTCAGACGACCCGAACTCCGCCTTTATAACTGCCTAGTGACGGAACAACGTTTGATAGAACCTAAGTCGGAGATCCTCAACTCGGATTGTGCAATAACCTCAGGTCTAAGGATTACATTGATTGAGACATGCAAATGACAACTTGTTCGTTGCATCTCAATATGGGTCAGTCCGACTCGCTAAACTCTTCATCTGAATCTGTGTAAGTCGGAATAGCATCTACATGCCCATGACAAGTGGAACCTAGTCATCTGCCAACTTTCACATTGGTCTAAGTTGTGTGTCCGGCACAACCTCAATGACCAAGGACAATTAGTATGAACAACATGAATATGTAGTTCCACAATCAAATCACATATTCGATGATACATATCAGCAGTTCATACATGGACCATAACCTTATGAATACACAGGAATATCATCATTCATGATTGCCTCTAGGGCATATTCCCAATAGTCTCCCACTTGCACTAGAGTCAATCTTCCGACATCACATGTCCAGGCATCTGATGCCCATTGCTCTTAGGTGCGCCTCATGCTTCAGCTGTGGATGTGGCTTTGTCAACGGATCTGCAATGTTTGCATCCGTGTGTACCTTGCATAACTTGATATCACCTTGATCCACGAACTAGCGAATAAGGTGGTACCACATGAGTATATGTTTGTTCTTCTGGTGTTGTCTAGGTTCCTTGGCTTGTGCAATAGCACCATTGTTGTCACAATACACGTCTAACGGATTGGACGAGCCCTGAACCACACCAAGATCCATGAGGAAATTCCTCATCCACACAGCTTCCTTTGCCGCCTCCGAGGCAGCAATATACTCAGCCTCTGTCGTAGACGCAGACACCGTTTCTTGCTTGGAACTTTTCCAGCTCACAGCCCCTCCGTTTATCATAAACACATATCCGGGTTGCGAATGAGAATCATCCGAGTCAGTGAGATAACTCGCATCCGTGTAACCCTTTACACCGAGTTCATCCTCACCTCCATAAACCAGGAACATATCCTTAGTCCTTCTCAAGTACTTGAGGATATTTTTAGCCGCTGCCCAGTGGATCTCTCTAGGGTCAGCTTGATATCTTCTCACAACACTTAGAGCATAGGAAACATCCGGCCTAGTACAAATCATAGCGTACATGATGGATCCGATTGCAGAAGCATACGGAATCACACTCATCCGACTTCACTCATCAGTTGTCGAAGGACACTGAGTCTTGCTAAGTTTTACGCCATGGGATATCGGTAAGAACCCCTTCCTAGACGATTCCATGTTGAACTTCTTCAACACTTTGTCCAAATATGTACTCTGACTCAATCCAATGAGACGCTTTGATCTATCTCTATAGATCCAGATTCCTAGTATGTAAGTCGCCTCACCCAAGTCTTTCATCGAAAAACTCCTTTCCAATGATTCCTTGGTCTCTTGCAACATCTGGACATCATTTCCAATCAGTAATATGTCATCCACATATAAGATCAGAAAATTTACTTTGCTCCCACTAAAATTCTTGTATAAACAAGAATCATGATCGCTCTTGATGAAGCCAAACGATTTGACTACCTCATCAAAGCGAATGTTCCAACTCCGAGATGCTTGCTTCGACCCATAAATGGATTTCCGATGCTTGCATACCTTGTCAGCATAAGCCAGATCTACAAAACCCTCGGGCTATATCATATACACGTCCTCGGTTAAATTTCCATTAAGGAAAGCCGTCTTGACATCCATCTGCCATATCTCATAGTTGAAATAGGCTGCTATAGCTAACATGATCCGAACTGATTCAAGCATCGCTACAGGAGAGAAAGTCTCATCGTAGTTAACTCCTTGAACTTGTCGGAACCCCTTCGCGACAAGCCATGCTTTATAGATAGAAACATTTCCATCCATATCAATTTTCTTCTTAAAGACCCATTTGCACTCGACGGGTCTTGCACCGTCTGGCAGATCAACCAAGTTCCAAACTTGATTTTCATCCATGGACTTTAACTTGGATATCATGGCTCCAAGCCATGACTCGGAATCCGAACCCACCATCACTTCCGAATAAGTTGCCGGCTCATCACTGTCCAACAGCATCACATCACGAACACTCCGCAATCTGGCCGATCTTCGTAGTGTCAGTGCAATTTCTGGCTCAGGTACCACATCTGGCTCAACCTCTAAGGCTTTTGCCGACTTGCTGCTAGCCAGCATCTCTCGAATTTCTTCGAGATTCACCGTACTCCCACTGACTCCCCGACTGAGAAACTCTTTCTCAAGGAAGACACCGTTTCGAGCGGCAAACACTTTGCCCACTTCTCGTTTGTAGAAGTAGTAACCCAAGGTTTCCCTCGGATACCCCTCGAAAATACACTTATCTGACTTAGCTGTAAGCTTGTCCGACTGAAGTCGCTTGAAAAAAGCTTCACAACCCCAAATCTTAAGAAAAGACAAACTTGGCTTCTTGCCAGTCCACATCTCATGCGGTGTCTTCTCTACCGACTTTGATGGTACTCTGTTTAGTGTGAACGCTACAGTTTCTAGATAATAACCCCAAAATGATAAAGTCAGATCTGTCCGACTCATCATTGATCGTACCATGTCCAACAAGGTCCGATTCCTCCTTTCCGACACACCGTTTCTCTGCGGCGTTCCTAGAGGTGTGAGCTGGGGAACTATTCCACAACTCTTTAGATGGTCATCAAACTCATGGCTCATGTACTCGCCTCCTCGGTTCGACCGAAGAAACTTTATTTTCTTGCCAAGTTGATTTTGTAGCTCATTATGGAATTCCTTGAACTTTTCAAAGGCTTCTGACTTATGTTTCATCAAGTAGATATATCCATACCTACTCAAATCATCAGTGAAGGTAATGAAGTACTCATAACCACCTCTGGCTGTCGTGCTCATTAGGCCACATACATCACTATGTACCAGTCCCAATAAGTCGGATGCCCTTTCACAACTCTTTGCAAAAGGTGTCTTGGTCATCTTGCCGAGAAGGTAGGATTCACATGTTTCGAACGACTCCAAGTCGAACGAAGTTAGGAGTCCATCATCATGGAGCTTCTTCATGCGTTTCCAACTTATATGACCAAGCCGACAATGCCAACAGTAAGTCATATTCAGATCATTTGGTTTTAACCTTTTCACATTTATGTTATAGACATATTCACTATCAAGATTCAAAATAAATAACCCGTCCTGGACGGGCGCAAAGCCATGAAACAAATCATTCAAATATAAAGAACAACCATTATTCTTAATATTCGACTCATAGCCCTGTCTCATCAAACATGAGGCAGAAATGATGTTTCGACTAAGCACTAGAACATAATAACAATTATTTAGCTCCATTATGAATCCAGAAGGTAAATGAAGTTGCATTGTGCCGACTTCCAACGCAACGACTCTCGCTTTGTTTCCGACTCTAATGTCAACCTCGCCTCTTGCAACGCTCCTAGTTCTTACCAGTCCCTGCAACGAGTTGCAGATGTGAATGACTGATCCAATATCATATACCCAAGAACTACCAGGTGCATCAGCAAGATAAATGTCTATAACATTGCAAACAAGCGTACCTGAGCTGGAAGTCACACCTCCGCTCTTGGCTTTATCAGCCAGATACTTGCTGCAATTCCTCTTCCAGTGGCCATCCGACTTGCAGTAGAAGCAAGTGGATCCGGCTATAGGAGATGGCTTAGTCCCTGAGGAAGCGCTTTGGACTGGGTCCTCCGCCTTACCTCCTGACTTTGCCTTCTTCTTCTTAGTCCAAGAACTCTTCTTGAACTTAGCCTTGTTTTGTACCATCAACACTTGACTGGCACCTTTCTTGAGATCCGCCTCAGCCTGCTTGAGCATCCCATGTAATTCAGTGAGCTTCTTATCCATACCATGCATGTGGTAGTTCGATATGAACTGGCCATATGCACTAGGAAGAGACTTCAGAATTATGTCCGTAGCGAACTCTTCGCTAATGGGGTAGCCAAGCCTTTCCAGAGACTGCACGTAACCAGCCATCTTGATCACATGCGGACTCAGTGGATCGCCATCCTTAAGCTTGCAGCTCAACAAAGCCTAAGAGACTTGATACCTCTCAGTCTTTGCCTGAGCCTGGAACATACTTTTGAGGCTTTCGATCATATCGTAGGCCTCAACATTCTCGAACTGCTGCTGCAAGTCCGGTTCCATGTGAGCAAGCATAAGACAGCTAATCTCTGTGGATTCATCACAAATCTGACGGTAGGCATTGGTGGCTGCGACAGTCGCATTCTCATCCGGCTCAGCTGGAAGTGGGTTGTCTAGGACACGATCCCTTTTTTCTTGTTTGAGAACAATTCTCAGATTACGATACCAGTAGGTGAAATTAGTTCCATTCAACTTATCTTTCTCTAAGATGGTTCTCAAAGCAAAACCGGAAATCTGAGGAAGACTGCTAGGTGCCATTGATCTACAACAGAAAATATGCAAAACACTTAAGACATGTATCCATAAAGAGCAAGCATATTAAACACTTTAATATTTATGCTCCCACTAGAACCAACACCCCTCCGATGGTTACTTAGTGATTCAGGACCCTAAATAAGCAAGTCGACTAGTGAGCTTTAGCATCACCGCTAGCCGTCAAGTGATCTAGGTAGACAACTCCTTGTCAATCGTATCTCATATGACTCCTGTTGGATGGGTGGCATCACATGTCCCGGCTCCCATCTGACTTTTCCCCAAGTCCCACAACTGTTGTAATAGACCTGTCTAGATTACCAAGTGCTTCCGCTGTAAGAGTCTGACTCGAACCCACCTAGTCGGAAAGAATTGATAGCACCTCAATTTTATGAGCCCACTACCAAAAATGTCCGACTTGTGATGGTGCAGCACTGGCGGGGAAACCGACTAGACCTTCTTTGAGGGATTATATTCTACCAACTATCTAATAGAGGTAAAATAGAGACATAACAATAACACAAAATAAAAGCACTTATAATGTGAAATGGTATGGCTCTCTTCATGGCAACCTCCATCTCCATAAAGCCTGTGATCCGACTCGTGTCAACTCTTGTCACGGGCCGTCTTACACCATGCAGCCGACTTGTACACCGACTTGCATGCCATACGGATTCTCCAAACAGCTACACTAGCTAGTAATCCAAATTACACAGAGAATCCGACACGTAGGCCGTTATACAATAAGATGACAACACCTAGGCTCCAGCCGGCTGACAAAATCCGTGATACGCAGATTACGTATGGATTACACACATCACATGCACATAAGCCATACCATTCACAACATCATCCTGCAAAAACAAGTTATGTATAGATACGATATCTACCGGCGTTGTGAAACTCGCAACAACATCTAAGGCGCTACGACAGGGCGAAGCCGGCGGTCCCGAATCCGCATATCTCATCAATTCCGCCCGACGATTTTTCCAAAAACACAGATCTCATGTGCATTCCGGACATGGATTTCATCATCGGATAAAACAATTTTACCCAAATCCGATCCAGACTCCGATTCGATCAAACCCTTTGATCTTCAATCACCGCATCCGGGTTTACGTGTCATAGTCTACCCCGATGGTGGAAACCGACCGGTAGGGGTATGTCGTTCCACGACCTTAGCAGTTAGATCACGGAAACCAGATCATCCATTCCCCCAAGTACAGTTGATCCAATCAACTTTGTACAAAACCGATCTATCTCATAGATCGACCACAAAAGTGCAATTAGATCCAATCTAAGGCCAACCGCATATCACATATGCGCGATCTCGAGCCTAAAAGAAGAAGCTAACGCTCTGATACCACCGTTGGGCCACGTAGAGATAAACAAAACTTTTTCCCTACGCGGTGATCCCAAGATCCAGCTCAGGTAGAAGGCCACGAGGATTACTACTAGACACGCAGTTGCGGAATTGATGAAGCACGTCGCTTGATGTAGTGCAGTCCTCGCGATCTGTTCCGGTTCCACGATCCACGATCCGTTCTTTCTTCAGGATCGTTGAAGTGCTGAACGTACAACACCTCCGTCGGTATCCACACGTACGAGGAGGAGTGCCGGCGATGGACTGCTAGGTCCGGCACGGCGGCGACAGGATGGACTGGGGCTAGGGTTTCCAACACATGGAGTGACCTAACCTTGTGCTCTAAGCACCTGCGCCCCAGCTTATATAGGGAGTGAAAGTGGGCTCCACTCACTTGTGGCCCATTCACTAAAAAGGCCTATATTAGCCACTACAAGTCTCACTTGCTGACTAAGTCCATGTCTCTATTTGGGTCCAACCCAAATAGGTTTCCTGTTTGGGTCTAACCCAAACTTGCTCCCGCTCTTAAGTGTGTGACCCGATAGGCTCATGGTAACCCGGACACGATTCCGAGTCTCACTCGTGATCGATCAGTTGGTAGTGGCTCCTAGCAGAACGTGCCAACTCCCAAGTACCAATAAGTCATGACGACATACCTTCCAATGTGACTTTCGTCTGAGTCCCTTTTGCCTCACGATATACCTTGTCGGACTATAGGCGAATGATCGTCATCCCTTAAATAGTCCGACTCTCTTTCTCCATCCGAGATAAGTGATTCATCCGACTAACTCTTAGTCGGCTGCCTCGGTTAACACTTAACTGTGACACGCATGGCCATGCTTTCCGAATCATATCTTCCGAGAGGGCCCCGAGAATATCTCTCCAGATGGAGGGGCAAAATCCCGTCTTGGTTATTCACATCACGCAGCTTGATTCTCAGGCGACCCGAACTCCGCCTTTATAACTGCCTAGTGACGGAACAACGTTTGACAGAACCTAAGTCGGAGATCCTCAACTCGGATTGTGCAATAACCTCAGGTCTAAGGATTACATTGATTGAGACATGCAAATGACGACTTGTTCGTTGCATCTCAATATGGGTCAGTCTGACTCGCTAAACTCTTCAGCCGAATCCGTGTAAGTCGGAATAGCATCTCCAAGCCCATGACAAGTGGAACCTAGTCATCTGCCGACTTTCACATTGGTCTAAGTTGTGTGTCCGGCACAACCTCAATGACCAAGGACAATTAGTATGAACAACATGAATATGTAGTTCCACAATCAAATCACATATTCGATGATACATATCAGCAGTTCATACATGGACCATAACCTTATGAATACACAGGAATATCATCATTCATGATTGCCTCTAGGGCATATTCCCAACATTCCTCCCATGAAGCGCTCTTTTATGGTCAATAGCTTGACCGTAGTGTTGCTTATTTCGTCTAGAGTCCATTTTTCTTGAAGCTGCCATCCCTTGCATGTTTTGCTCAATCAACTCTTATAGGGTGATCACTTCTATGGTGACTGCACTTATATCTTCTTTTACTCGATAATGCTTCAAGCGTTGTCCATTTACAACCCATGCAAGAGAGGGTGTCTTTCCCTTGAGCTTCACTGCTCTTAATGAATAAGCTTCTTCAACTATATAGGGACCTTCCCACTTCGATCTAAGCTTCCCTAGAAACAACTTAAGACGAGAATTATAGAGCAACACTTTGTCTCCACTTTTAAAGGTCTTATTCTCTATTTTCTATCATGCCATCTCTTCACCTTTTCCTTAAACAACCTAGCGTTTTCATTGGCCTCACTTCTAAACTCATCTAAAACATGAATATCTAATAGACGCTTTTCTCTTGCCGCTTTAAGATCATAATTTAGGTTCTTGATTGCCCAAAAAGCTTTGTGTTCCAATTATAAAGGTAAATGGCATGCCTTATCGTACACCATCTTATAAGGTGGCATACCCATTGGATTTTTAAACGCAGTATGGTATGCCCATAGAGTGTCATTTAACCTGTATGACTAATATTTCCTTGATTTGTCCACCGTCTTCTCGAGTATGGTCTTTAATTCTCTATTAGAGAGTTCCACTTGACCACTTGTTTGAGGATGATATGGTGAAGCAACGCGGTGAGTTACTCCATATTTGCTAAGGATTTTCCTGAATGTTCCTTTCATGAAATGTGAACCACAGCCAGTGATTAAAAATCTAGGAACTCCAAACCTGGGGAATATGATATCCTTGATCATCTTCACCGAGGTGGCTGCATCTGCATGACTTGTTGGATTAGCTTCAACCCATTTAGTAACATAATCAACAACAACAAGAATATGAGTATAACCATTTGATTCTATAAAAGGTCCCATGTAATCCATTCCCCATACATCAAAGGATTCTATTATGAGACTATAATTAATTGTCATTTCTTGTCTCCTCCCTATATTACCTCTTCTTTGGCAAGCGTCGCAGTATTCTACATACTTGTGTGCGTCCTTGAGCAAGGTGGGCCATTAGAATCTGGATTGAAGTACCTTTGTTGCAGTTCGCTTACCCGCATGATGTCCTCCATATGGACTGTCATGACAAGCTTTCAATATTGCATTCATTTCATGGTTAGGAACAAACTTCCGAATCATTCCGTCAGGTCCATGATGATATATATGGATTATCCCAAAAGTAATATTTAAGATCATTAAAGAATTTCATCCTTTGATTTCTTGTCATACCAGGAGGTATAAATGTTGTTATAAGATAATTAGCATAATCGGCATACCATGGATTAACAACTTCAACGTTTGCTAAATATTCTCCCGGAAATGATTCATTTATAGGTACAGGGTTAGTAATTATTCCCTCCATCCTAGAGAGATGATCTGCTACTGGATTATCTTTACCCGTCCTATCTAGTATTCGTAAATCATATTCTTGTAGTAACGAAACCCACCTAATCAACCTGGGCTTCACATCATTTTTCACAAGGATGTGATGCAAAGCTTGGTGATCCGTATGAATTACATAAGGTTCATCCCATTTTGGAGATTGCATGATAGGTGCTGAAACTAATTTATTCTTAAGGTTCTCAAAAGCTGCAATGTAGTATTGATCTAAGTAGAATGGAGTTTCTTTATCAAGAAGGTTGGTGAGAGGCATAGATATTTTAGCAAAATCTTTTATAAAACGCTTATAAAAACCTGCATGTCCCAGAAACATTTTTAAGTTTCTAATGTCCTGAGGTATTGGAAGATTTTCTATAGCATTTATATTAGTTTAATCTATTTCTATTCCCTTCTTCGAAACTTTATGCCCGAAAACTTTACCTTCTCTTTCCATGAAATGGCATTGTTCCCAATTGAAAACCAAATTTGATTACCTTCATCTCTGCAAGACTTTGGTTAGATTGTAGAGGCAATTATCAAAGGTTGTTCCATAAACAACAAAATCATTTGTTAGAACTTCCATAGTCTTCTCAACAAAATCATCAAAGATTTTTAAAACACATTCTTAAAAAGTTGCTGTTGCATTACATAAGCCAAACGGAATTAATCTATAAGCATATGTGCCATAAGGGCAATTGAAAGTTGTTTTCTCTTGATCTTCCGATTATATGGAAATTTGAGAATATCCAGAGTAACCATAAAGAAAACAGAAATAAGAATTATTACTAAGTATTTCTAAAATTTTATCCATGAATGGTATAGGTTTATGATTTTTCTATGTCTCTTGATTTAGCTTCCTAAAATCAATGCACATACGATATCCTACAACTAGACTTATAGGAACTAGCTCACCGTTCTCATTCATAGCAGCATCAAGACCACCTTCTCTTGGTATGTGATGACCCACAAGTATAGGGGATCCCAACAGTCTTCGAGGGAAGTAAAACCCAATTTATTGATTCGACACAAGGGGAGCCACATAATATTTATAAGCCTTAACAACTGAGTTGTCAATTCAACTCTACCTGGAAACAATCTTGCTCACAACAGTTTATCAGTAGCAACCGTTTTGTAGTGGCAATAGTAAAGCGATGGCAGTAGTAAAAGTAAAGACAGTCGTAACAATTGCAGTAAACAGTAGGATTAAAGCGGTAGGCATAGGGATGGATGGACGGGCATTGCATGGATAAGACAATTCATGTAACAATCAAGACATGGGGCATTTGCAGATAAATAAGATAAAGTATCCAAGTACTAAATAATCATAGGCATGTGTTCCATATATAGTGATACGTGCTCGCAATGAGAACTTGCACAACATCTTTTGTCCTGCCAGCCCGTTGCAGCGGGGCCTCAAGGGAATCTACTAGCAATTAAGGTGCTCCTTTTAATAGAGCACCATAGCAAAGCATTAACACTCCGTGAACACATGTGATCCTCACATCATAGCCATCCCCTCCGGTTATCCCGATTTCTGTCACTTCGGGGCCTCGGGTTCCGGACAATAATGTGTGTATACAACTTGCAGGTAAGATCATAAACAATACTATCATCATGAATCAATGACATGTTCAGATCTGAAATCATGGCACTCGGGCCCTAGTGACAAGCATTAAGCATAACAAGTTGTAACAGTGTCAAAATGCACTAACAATAGATACTAGGCACCATGCCCTAACAATCTGATGCAATTACATGAACGATCTCATCCAATCCTTACCATCCCCATAGCCTACTGTGGGGGATTACTCACTCATGGATAGGGGAATCTTGGATGGTTGATGGAGAAGTGATGGTGATGATCTCCAATTCCTTGTCCTGGTATGGTGCCAGAACGGAGTTTCTGGTTCCAAATCGCGGTTTCTGGTGGTCGTGGCGTAGCGGAACTCTATCTGGAAAAACGTCAAACCCTCCCCTCTGTTTTTAGGTCAAAGGGCTTATATAGACGAAAGGAGAGGTCGAGGCGGAGTCCGAGGCGAACACACCACCTCCTGGCGCGGCCTGGCCTGGCCCGTGCGGCCAGATGGTGTGGGCCCCTCGTGGCCCTTCTTTGTCTTGTCTTTTGTCTTCTGGTAAAATAGGAGTTTTGCTATATTTTCCGGGATTTTTCCTGAAAGTTGATTTCCTGTACAAAAACAAGACACCAAAGCAATTCTGCTAAAAACACATTAGTCCGCATTAGTTGTATCCAAATCACACAAATTTAGAGAAAAACAATAGCAAAAGTGTTCGGGAAAGTAGATACGTTTTGGACGTATCAACTCGCCCAAGCTTAGCTTATTGTTTGTCCTCAAGCAATTCAGTTGAAAACTGAGTGCGATAAAAGAAACTTTCACAAACAAATTTGCTTCATAAGATGTATATATTCCCAGCATATGATCAAATACTTAGGCAATTCATAATAAAGAGTATGCAAATAAGTTTACCCAGTAGTCATGCTAGCTATGAAGAGATTCCAACCCATTAATAATAAGCAACATGACACATAAGCATATGCAGGATTGTAGTGCTCATAAGAAGATATGATAAAGTGGTGTCTCTCTTTCCTTTATTTCGAATAAAACATAAATTCCAAGGCACCTCTGAAGTTTAAGTGAAGACTAGAAATAAAAATATCAAAGATACAAGCGTCAAAGTTATGTCATAATTAACCGTGTTTTGGGACAAGCACATTACACTAAGAATGACAGCTATGCTCTCGGGAAAGTGCTCAAAGGATAAACAGTGACTCAAAGTGAAAGAAAAGATTTAAAAGTTTGAAAGGCATCCAAATGTTGAAAGTATGGTACTCATTAGCTTTGAGCTCTCATTTCCCCTATCATAAGCATCTTTAGGTGATTAAGGTTAAAGTGGACAAACATGAGGATATGCTTGACACGTTATAAGTTGAAAATCTCATGCCCCTTACTTACGAGTACCGGACCTCATGCTACTCAACTTTAGTCACAAGTAAGTTCTTGTCATTGTAAGTACATGTGTATCATAGAGAACCGCCAACGGGGTACCCCTTGCCCCATGATACAGGAGCTTTGCCATATCAAAATGACAAGGCAACAGACAATGAGTATCTCAGCAATCCTTTTATTTGCTATTTGCATAGGGTTTTCTCTTTTTTATATTAAGGATGGTTCACAGATTGCTCACTATGGTTATGCTACAAGTTTCCACCATGATTAGGCATGGCTTAGGCTAGCTGCCCAGGAATTTCTCTAACACATATCCAAACTCCATGAGTTTACAAGCTCCCCTTTTATTTCACACCACCGGGATCCATAAGCAAAAGAACATGATACCAACTAAATAAAGTGAAATGTTGAAAGCATTCCCCATGGTAACATGGTTCTGCTAATTCACAACTTACAAGACACAAGCATATACGCAACATAGATGGGCACATTGGTTCAAGTTTATTAAGTGCAAGAAAGTAAAGTGTGCCATCAAGTTTGTGAGAGCTTTAATCACTAATTTTCACATAGAAGAAAATATTTTTATTGGAAGAAAACAAAGCATAATAAATATGCAAGGTATAGAAATAATGCTAATAGGTAGATATGGTGGACTCTTTTTTGACAACTTTGTTTTTGGGGAGTTGGATGCACGAGTAAAGCTTATACTCAGTGCACGTGAAGGCTAGCAATAGAAAGGGAGCGACAATCAAGAGAGCAGTAACTGTCATAATCATGCTTGCAACAAAACAAAATTAATAGTGGCATAAGGGTGACACAAGATCTCTGACGCAAAATAAATCATCGAGGCTTAACTGACTTTTTGTTTAGTCATATGCATGCGTGAGGATGTGCCAAGTCGATTCAAATAGAATGTTCAGAGGAGGACACCACAATGTCATACCACGTTATGAATAGAACAATGCGAGCAAACATTTGTATGACATGTTATGAACTATAATGGATTGGAACTGATCATAAGAAGGCAAGGACTACTAAGTATCCATTAAATAACATACACCTTACATAAACAGACTAAGCATGCTCACAATGATGAGTATATCTACAAAAATGAAAACAAATAGAGTTTGTACCTGCCTCTTACCACACCTCGAGTTGTCATAAATCATCATTGCCTTTCACTTGTGTGACTTGAATAATAAGATAAAACCAAACTCCAAGGAGTCACTAAGGACCACTGAACCCTGCAATAAAATTTACAAAACCAGAGAAGAACAACGAATATTTTTGTTTTTCAATTTTTAATGGCAAGAACCGAAGGGAAGAGCAAGCAAAGTAAAATCTTTTTGGTTTTTTTGAATAACCAAAACAAAGCTAAGAAGGATGAAGCAAACCAAGGCTAAAAGATAAAGAAGCAAACAAAAATATTTTAGGTCTTTTTGTGTTTTGGAAAGCTTAGGCTTTTGGCCTAAGTGTGTATCAATCCCAAGCTGGCCAGGAATGAGCGCCTCCATAATATGGCGAAGACGCGCCTTCATCCTGATACGAAATCGAGGACGCCCCAGCATAGTGCGCAGAGTAGTCATAAGAGGGCGCAACCCCTGGTGCTGCCCGTGGAACACAAGCAAGCGGAGTTGTTCGTCCACCTCCTCCTTGGAATGCGACCATGGCATCCTACAAATACTAAAAAAAGTGGACTGTGGCAAAGGAATTTCCCTCTCGTCTCCGTTAGTAAACACCATCCTGTAAACTAAACTCTCGGTACTAGAGTCAGCAGTAACAAAGTGATGCGTTTTCATAGCAGCGAGATCAAGCCTCGGTGGAGTCAGCACAGTATCATTAGGATCAACGAAAAGTTGCAAAGCAACAACCATGCATGCAGCAATGATGCCCCCATAAATGGGTCCTCTAGCAGCTAGACGACGAGCAATGAGAGAGCCAAGATTATACTTGGTTGTATCATTAAGTGCAGCAGCAAGAAAGGCTAAATGATAATTAGAAATATTACTAGTGTTCTCCCTACCAAGAATGCTAGTGGCAAGATAATAAGCAAAATATCTAAGAGCTGGGAGTTGAATGTTCCTTATCTTCCCGCGCTGAGCTGTGCGATCATCATTATCTGTTACACTTCGGTAGAGCTCTAGCAAATTAGCGGGTCGACCTTGGATCTTCTTTGCTGTTCCAGTCAAGCCAATGCCTATAATGCTGAAAAATCTTTCCAATGACATGGTAATAGGCATATCATAGATTTTGAATGAAATAGTTGACCTATAAGGGGTGTTAGTAAAAGTGAAACTTTCAACAAAAGTTTTGGTTAGCAAGGCATACTGCTCACTTTCATCCTGCATGTAAGTGGTCAGACCAACCCTTTGAACAAGGAGTAGGAAATCATCAAGGATCCCTTCAGTTTTCAAAAGGGCGAAGCAAGGGAAGGTGGATGGATGAGCATCTCCCTCATCCCCATTATTGCCAAAGTGCGGTGCAATAAGATCTTCATTATATGACGGCCTAAATTGTGATGCTGATCTCGAAGGCCTTGCCCTCCTAGGTGTGTCTCTCTCAAATACTTCTCCAAAAGTGTGATTGTTCATCTCTCTTTTTTTCTGAAATTTTAGACAACCATCATACAAGTGATTGCAAAGTGATTACACAATGAAAGGAACTACTTATAGGTATTTGTAAGGGGCCTAAACATGCATCAAAACAATTTCTCTAAGCATTGAACAAGCATGCAAGCTCACGTACCTTGTCACCTACAGTAGCAAAATACTCAAGATATAATCCACTAATCACAAATCTACTTGGACAAGCGGAGGAGTCACATACTGGAGAACAAATGCTCCAAATCTCAGCAGCAAAGACGGGCTAAGCAAGGAGATCTAAAATTGCAAGCAAGAATAGCAAGAACACGAGTTTGAGCAATGAACTGATATTTTCTTGAGAGAGAGAAGGCGGTGGAAGGAAAAAGAATAAGTGGAGGGCCAGGGGTGGCCCACACCATGGCCAGGCACGCCCCTGGTGTGGCCGCACCACCAGGTGGTGTGCCTGCCTAGTGGGCCCCCCTGGGTCACTCCAGGTACTTCTCTGCCCCTTTTTTGACGTGAATTTTTCGACAAACTTTATTTTTGAGCAATTTTCAGGTATTGATGAATGATTTTCCGGCAGAAAGATAATATTGGAATGATGCAATAACAAAACAAAAACTAAACTTCAGAAGTTCTAAGACACTCCAATATGCAAGCAACTAACAAAATAGAAAAGTAAACTAAGTGAAAGCAAAAATTAAAATGGATAAATAAAAGTAAGCTAGGATAATCATGGTGAAAACATTGTTTTGTTCATTAAAATCCTTTTGTTAACAAGGTTGATCAGGTTTTGTTACCAAAACAATTTTATACGAAACAAAACCTTGCATTACACTAAATGATTATGTTACCTCAACTTTTATAGCAATGGTCTCAATCATAATAATTTCATAGTTTTCTCTTGGTATGGGACAATATATTTCTCCAACTTGGATGCCCTCAATATTTTCAATTGAATTTATGCCATAAGTCTTATCAATCTTCTTGGGGAAATAGATAGTATGTTCCTTGTCATTAACATTACAAGTTACCTTTCCTTGATTACAATTAATAATAGCACCTGCAATATTAAGAAAAGGTCTCCCAAGAATAATAGACATATTATCATCTTCAGGCATTTCAAGCACAACAAAGTCAGTTAATATCAAACAATTATTGGCCACTGATACGTCCAAAATGTATCTACTTTCCCGAACACTTTTGCTGTTGTTTCTCCTCTATACTTGTGTGATTTGGATGCAACTAATGCGAACTAACGCTGTTTTCAGCAGAATTGCCTTGGTGTCTACTTTTTGTGCAGAAAATCAACTATCAGGAAAAATCCCGGAAAATATGCTAAAAATCCTATTTCACCAGAAGACTCCAAGAGCCAGAATACAAGACAGAGAGGAGCCCTGGGGTGTCCACACCACCTGGTGGCGCGGGCCAGGCCAGGCCGCGCCAGGGGGTGGTGTGGGCCCCCCAAGCACCCCCTCGGCCTCTCTCTTCGCCTATAAGGAGCCTTCTGACCTAAAAACTTCGGGGGGTTCGACGTTTTTCCAGAAGGAGTTCCGCTCCACTGCCACCACCAGATTCCACGAAACAGCACTAGAAACTCCGTTCTGGCACCCTGCCGGGACGTGGAATTGGAGGAGATCATCGCCATCATCATCACCATCGCTTCTCCATCGACCATCCATGTTTCCCCCATCTATGAGTGAGTAATCCCCCGCTGTAGGCTATGGGGATGGTAGGGATTGGATGAGATCGTTCATGTAATGGCATCAGATTGTTAGGGCATAGTGCCTAGTATCTTTTATTAGTGCTTTATGACTTTGTTGCGACTTGTTGTGCTTAATGCTTGTCACTAGGGACCGAGTGCCATGATTTCAGATCTGAACTTATTATTGATTCATCATGATAGTATTGTTTTGGGTCTTATCTACAAGTTGTATACACACGTCGTTGTCTGGAACTTGTGGTCCCGAAGTGACAGAAATCGGGGTAGCAGGAAGGGAAAGGCTTTGATGTGAGGATCACATGTGTTCACGGAGTGTTAATGCTTTGCTCCGGTGCTCTATTAAAAGGAGCACCTTAATTGCCAGTAGTTCCCTAGAGGCCCCGCTGCAAACGGGCTGGCAGGACAAAAGATGTTGTGCAAGTTCTCATTGCGAGCATGTATGACTATATATGGAACACATGCCTAGGATTGTCTAGTACTTGGGTGCTTTATATTATTTATCTGCAATTGCCCTATGTTCTGATTGCTATGTGAATTGTCTTGTCCATGCAACGCCCGTCCATCCATCCCTATGCCTACCACACTCGAATCCCACTGTTTACTGCTTTTGTTACTACTGTCTTTGCTTTGCTACTACTGTTACTTTACTATTCCTACTACAAAACCGTTGCTACTGATAAACTGCTGTGAGCAAGATTGTTTCCAGGTGCAGCTGAATTGACAACTCATTTGTTAAGGCTGATAAGTATTCTTTGGCTCCCTTGTGTCGAATCAATAAATTGGGTTTCACTTCCCTCGAAAATACTGCGATACACCCCCTATACTTGTGGGTCATCAAGACTATTTTCTGGCGCCGTTGCTGGGGAGCATAGCTTTATTTATCAAGTTCACTTGGATTCTCTATTATTCGCTGCTTTCCATCCATCATGGGTAAGTCTCGTGATGGCAAGGTTCCTATTTTACCATCCACTACAAGAAGAGGTACGGTTCTGAACAACTCTACCGCTCTTGATTCACCATTTCTTCTGAGTAAGTTCCTTACACCACCACATACACATGCTACACACACTGCTACTACTGCTGAATCTGAAACTTCTGATGCTTATGATGCTGCTTCTACTGTGCTTGATAAGAGTGGTTCATTAGGTCCTTTCCTAGATGCTACGATTGCTAGAACTATAGTTGGAAATACCAAAACTCCTAATGAACACACTGCTACACCTGTTAGCTCACGTGAGACTAGTGAGAGTTATGATGCTGAAGAAGATTATGTTGAGATGACTGATGAGTTTATTGAAGAATGTAGGAATACCCATGATAGGAGCGCTGCTAAGAATCTCCTTGAGAGGCGTACTATTAGACCCAAATTATCTCCTACTGCTAAGTTTGCTGCTTCTCCTGTAAACATTATAGATGAAGATTATGATTTCTCTCTCGATCTATCCTACATAGCTATTGTCGAGAAAGAACCTTTTGGCGGGACTAAGAATGAAAGTGCGGTAGCACATATGAATGAACTTTCTGCCATGAGTGGCTTGTTTTCTGATGATATTAAAATGCGTACTTACTTTGTTGCTAAGATTTTCCCTTTTTCACTGAAAGGAGAAGCTAAATCTTGGTTTGGTAATTTACCTCCTGGATCTATTGATAGCCCTGAGTGCTTGTTTAATATTTTCCTACAGAAATATTTTCCTCCTAGTGCTAGACATGCTATTTTGCAGGAACTTTTTGATTTTAAACAGGGAGAAAAAGAGGTATTGCCCAAATCTTGGGCAAGGTTTTGTTCTTTGATTCATGCACAGGCTGGAAGTCCATTACCTAAGAATGAACTACTTGATATATTTTATAATGGACTAACCGAAGAATCTAGGACATACCTAGATAGTTGTGCTGATTGTGTTTTCAGGAATAGGACTCCTAAGGAAGCTGAGGAATTAATGGCTAAAATAAGCAAGAATTATGAAGATTCGACTCCTCCTAAACAAGCTATTCCTGAAGTAATTGTACCTGAACCATCTATTCCGGTGCCTATTTCAACATCAAAGAAGAGGGGAGTTATTGAATTAAATGATGAAGTGATGAAGGAAGCTAAGAAATGTCTTAAGGAGAAGGGAATTAAAGCTGCAGATGTCAAGAATTTACCTCCTATAGAAGAATTATGTAAGCCTATTCCCTATTCACCCACTATTGAGGTACACTCTCTCCAACACTTTGATGAAGGTGATATCCCTTACTTGAAACCTCCTGATCAATGCTTAGAAGAATTTGATATCTTTGTTGTTAAAAAATATAACTTTAATAAAAGGGTGCAAAATCATCTAATGGAAAACACTAGAGCTATTGTTGAGTTGAAAGATATTGTGGAAAGAACCTCTAATGATGTTAAAATGATTGTTAAACACTTTCAAATGGTTCAAACTCAAATAGATCAACTCGTTAAAGTGTAAAACGACTTGCTAGTTAATGCCGCTAAAGAAAAACATGCTTATGAAATTAGAACTAGAAGTGGTGCTGCTACCCAGGATCCTCTATATCCCGAGGGGCATCCCAAAAGAATTGAGCAGTATTCTCAACAAGCTGAAAATAGTGGTTCTACTCGTAAGAAAAGGAAAAAGAAACATAAAACTGTTGTAGAACCCTCTGAACCTGCTATAGATCCTAATAGTATATCTATCTCTGATGCTGAAACTGAAAGTGGTAATGAAGAAAATGAAGTTCCTAATGAAGAAAAAGTTGAAGAAGGACCTGAAAACCACACTAAGACTACTAAATACACCAAAGAAGATTTTATTGCTAAGAAACATGGTAGTGAAAGAGAACCTTGGGTCCAAAAACCTATGCCTTTCCCTGATAAGAAACACAAGTCAAAGGAAGATGAACACTATAATAAGTTTTGTGAGTGGATGAAGCCTTTATTCTTGCAAATTCCTTTGACTGATGCTATTAAATTGCCTCCTTACTCAAAGTATATGAAGGACATTGTCTCGAATAAAAGGAAGATCCCTAATGAAGAAATCTCTACTTTGCTTGCTAATTATTCCTTCAATGGTAAGGTTCCTAAGAAACTTGGAGACCCAGGGATTCCAACTATCCCTTACTCTATTAAGAACAGTTATGTTAGAACTGCTTTGTGTGATTTGGGAGCTGGAGTTAGTGTTATGCCTTTCTCTCTCTATAAGAGGCTTCAGCTTGAAAAATTGATACCAACTGATATATCTTTGCAAATGGATGATAAGTCTACCACTATTCCTGTGGGCATATGTGAGGATGTACCTGTCCAGGTGGCTCATAATTGCTTGATATTAACTGATTTTGTTGTGCTTGAAATGCCTAAAGATGATAATATGTCTATTATTCTTGGGAGACCTTTTCTTAATACTGCAGGAGCTGTTATTAATTATAATCAAGGAAATGAGACCTTCAATGTTAATGACAAGGAACATACTGTCTATTTCCCCAAGAAGATTGAAAGGACTTATGGTTTAAATTCAATTGAACATGTTGAAGGCATTCAAGTTGGAGAAATATATTGTCCCATACCAAAAGAAAAATTTGAAATACTTATGATTGGGACCATTGCTATCAAGGTTGAGGTAACATAATCATTAGTGGAATACAAAGTTTTGTCTCATATGCAATTGTTTTGGTAGCAAGACTTGATCAACCTTGCCAACAAAAGGATTCCATTGAATAAAACAATGTTTTCATTATGATTATCCCTGTTTATTTCTATCCTTTGCATTTTAGTTTTTGCTTTCGTTTAGTTTTCTTTGTGTTGTTAGTTGCTTACATGCTAGAACTTCTGTAGTTCTAGCCTAGTTTTTGTCCTTGCATCATGTTTCCAAAAAGAAAAAAATCTGTCTGTCAGAAAAAACATTCTTCTATTTTTGAAAAATGCCCAAAAATAAAGTGTCTCGAAAAATTCTAGAAAATTCATATTAAATTTTTACGTGAAAAAAGGGGCAGAGGAGTACCTAGTAGGTACCAGGGGGGCCCACCAGGCAGGCACACCTCATGGTGGCGCGGCCAGACCTGGGTGGCGCCATGCCCTGGTGTGGGCCACCCTGGCCCCCCACTACCTCTCTCTCCCGCCACTTTCTTCTCTCTCCCGAGTAAGCTCCAGTTCATAGCTCGAAATCACGTTCTCTTTGTGCTTGCCCTCGATTTATTTGATCTCTTTGCTCAGCCCATCTTTCTTGCTGAAATTTGGAGCAATTGTTCCTTGGTATGTGACTCCTCCCCTTGTCCAAGTAGATTTGTGTTTAGTGGATTGTATGTTGAGTATTTTGCTGCTGTAGGTGACTGGTTTTGAGGGCTTGTAAGCTTGTTTGTTGCTTAGAGATATAGTTTTGATGCATGTTTAGGCCTCTTGCTAGTCCCTGTGAGTAGAATCCTTCATTATATTTGCTTTGCAATCACTTTTTTAATAGGTGTTTAAATTTCAGAATAGAAGATGAGTGAACACCACCTAAACCAACATGAGCTTTGGGTGCCTGATGTCATGAAGGTCCACTGGGAGGAGGAAGTTTTTCCCTCCATTTATCCATGTTTTGAGTTCATGAGAGCTGCAGGAATTCTACAAGATTTCCACACTTTGGTTTCTAATGCGGGCTATTAAGGTACCTCAGTGGGGATCAAGTAAGAAGATTAAAGAGAGGCCAGAACCACTCATGGATTTATACACAGAAATTTGTCAAGGGAGTAGCTTCTCGAAGGAGAATGGAAAAATCTGTAACATTCATCTTCCCTCCATTCGCTACTTTGCCTACTTTATTGCCAAGTGTGTTCTTGCTAGGAAAACTGCCAATAAGTTATCTTCGTTTGATTTAGCATTTATCTCTGCTGCTCTTAGACGAGATAGGTCCTACAACTTGGGTGCTTTGATAGCTTTCCATCTTGTTGCTAACCGTGAGAAGGGTGGAATTTGTGGAGGCCTCATTGCTTCTCGTTTGCTAGCATTGCATGATTTAGTGCATCATCCTCTAGACCTACAGTTTCCCATAGAAAGGCTTGATTTTAACTCCATGGTACAGCATAAATTTATTTCCTCGTGGGCTAGCTTGAGTGAGTTGTCTTATGAAATACCCTTTCTCAAAGCTGGCTGGAGAAAGAGCAAGTCCAAGCGTGTTGTTCTGTTGCCTGCACATGTTTTGTTTAACCTTGATAACAGGGAAGGATGGTCCCTCACTAAGGAGGAGCTTGACACGTACTTGGGAGAGCTCTCCCAACAGGAGCAGGGCACTAGAAGGGAGGTCACGGATGATTCGGACCAGCCCTCGAATGAGGGAGAGTCTTCATATCAGCAACCCTCTTATGATTGGGGAGCTTCTTCTTCCTCTCATGGGCCCGGTTATGACCATTCTTACCAAGATCCGCCCGCTTGGAACCCCTATTCTTACATGGATTGATACCCACTTAGGCCAAAAGCCTAAGCTTGGGGGGAGGTAAGCCGACACCGCACTCATCTCCATATCATGTTGCGTCGGTTCTTTGTATATTCATGTTTTCGTTCTCTTTCTAGTTTTCATTCTTCTTTGCTTTTGCTTTCTAAAAACACAAAAAGACCAAAAATATTTTTGTTGTTTCTCTTTGGTTTGCTTCTTCTTTTTGCTTTGGTTTGCTTTTTCCTTTTTGCTTTGTTTGAACTATTTGAAAAACCCAAAAAGATTTTGCTTTGCTTGTTTTTCTCTTTTGGTTCTTGTTTAAAAATCGAAAACACCAAAAATATTTGTCGTTCTTCTTTGGTTTTTGCGAGTTGGCTACAGGGTTCGGCAGTTCTCAGTGGATTATTGGTTTAATATTATTATTCAAGCCACACAAGTGAAGAGCAATAATGAGGATCAATGACAACTTGAGGCGTGGTAAGAGGCTGGTAACGAACTCTATTTGTCTTCATTTTTGTACATATACTCATCATTGTGAGCTTGCTTAGTCCGTTCATGTAGAGTGTATGTTTTCTTTGGATGCTTAGTAGTTATTGCTTTCTTGTGATTAGCTCCAGCTCGCTAATAGTTTGTAGCATGTCTCATGAATGTTTGCTTGCATTACTCTATTCATAAATTGGTATGACACTGTGGTATCCTCCTCTGAATGTTTCATTTGATCAACTTGGCACATGCTCACGCATGCACATGACTGTAATAATCAGTTAAGCCTTGACGTATTATTTGGCCTTGAGGATCTTGAATCATTTTCATGCCATGAGTAGTCTTGTTTTGTTGTAAGCATGATAATGACAACTATTGCTCTCTCGTTTGTCGCTCCCTTACTATTTCTAGCCTTCATTTCCACTGAGTGTTTTACTCATGTTTCCAACTCCCTAAACCAAATATTTCCAAAGTGTCCACCATACCTGCCCATTAGCATCACTTTCTACTTCCGTGCATATTCAATATGCCTTGTTTTCTTCCGAATAAAATGTTTGCTTGTTATGAGAAAGTTAGTTAGTAAAGCTCTCACGAACTTGATGACACACTTTATTTTCTACACTTAATAAACCTGAACCATTGCGTCCTTCTTTGTTGTGCATATGCTTGCGCTTTATGAGTTGAAGTTAGCAGAACCATGTATCATGGGGACCGCTTTCAGCGCTTCATAGGTACTTTGTACTTAGTTGGTATCATGTTCTTTTGCTTATGGATCCCGACGGTGTGAAATAAAAGTGGAACTTGTAAGATCATGGAGTTTGTATGTATGTTAGAGAAACGCCTGGGCCGCTAGCCTAAGCCATGCCTAATCATGGTGGAAACTTGCAACATAACCATAATGAGCATTCCATGAAGCATCCTCAATAAAAATATATGCACATAGTAAATAAAAAGATCGCTGAGATGCTCATTGTCTGTTTGCCTTGTATTTTGATTATGGGATAGCTCCCGTGTCATGTGCAAGGGGTACCCCGTTGGCGGTTCTCTATGATACATATATACTTACAATGACAAGAGCTTACTTGTGACTGAAGTTGAGTAGCATGAGGATCGGTCTTCGTAAGTAAGGGGCATGAGACTACAATTTATAACTTGTCAAGCATATCCTCTTAGTTGTGTCACTTTCACCTTAACCACATTAAAGATGCTTATGATAGGGGCAATGAGAGCTCAAAGCTAACGAGTACCATACTTTCAGCATTTGGAAGCCTTTCAAAATTATTCAAAACCTTTTTTCTTCTACTTGTTGAGTCTCCACATATTCTTTGAGCACCTTCTTGAGAGCATTAGTTGTCATTTTTTGTGTTTGTTCCATTACTTGATTATTCGTGTTATGATTTTGATGCTTGTATCTTTGATATCTTTACTTCTAGTCATCACTTGAACTTCAGAGGTGCCTTGACATTCATAATCCAAGGTAAGCGAGATACCACTCTATCATACCTTTCTATGAGCATTGTAATGTTGCTTATGTTTGTGCTTCGTGCTACTTATTATTCTTGAGTTGGAATCTCTTCATAGCTTGCAATGACTATTAAGTAGACTCAGTTGCATACTCTTTATTATGAATTGTCTAAGTAGTTGATCACATTGCTAAGATTATTTACATCATATGAAGCAAATGTGTTCGTGAAAGTTCTTTTATGGCACTCAGTTTTCAACTGAATTGCTTGAGGACAAGTAATAAGCTAAGCTTGGGGGGAGTTGATATGTCCAAAACGTATCTACTTTCCCGAACACTTTTGCTGTTGTTTCTCCTCTATACTTGTGTGATTTGGATGCAACTAATGCGAACTAACGCTGTTTTCAGCAGAATTGCCTTGGTGTCTACTTTTTGTGCAGAAAATCAACTATCAGGAAAAATCCCGGAAAATATGCCAAAAATCCTATTTCACCCGAAGACTCCAGGAGCCAGAATACGAGACGGAGAGGAGCCCTGGGGTGTCCACACCACCTGGTGGCGCGGGCCAGGCCAGGCCGCGCCAGGGGGTGGTGTGGGCCCCCAGGCACCCCCTCGGCCTCTCTCTTCGCCTATAAGGATCCTTCTGACCTAAAAACTTCGGGGGGTTCGACGTTTTTCCAGAAGGAGTTCCGCTCCGCCGCCACCACCAGATTCCACTAAACAGCACCAGAAACTCCGTTCTGGCACCCTGCCGGGACGTGGAATTGGAGGAGATCATCGCCATCATCATCACCATCGCTTCTCCATCGACCATCCATGTTTCCCCCATCTATGGGTGAGTAATCCCCCGCTGTAGGCTATGGGGATGGTAGGGATTGGATGAGATCGTTCATGTAATGGCATCAGATTGTTAGGGCATAGTGCCTAGTATCTTTTATTAGTGCTTTATGACTTTGTTGCGACTTGTTGTGCTTAATGCTTGTCACTAGGGCCCAAGTGCCATGATTTCAGATCTGAACTTATTATTGATTCATCATGATAGTATTGTTTTGGGTCTTATCTACAAGTTGTATACACACGTCGTTGTCCGGAACCTATGGTCCCGAAGTGATAGAAATCGGGGTAGCCGGAAGGGAAAGGCTTTGATGTGAGGATCACATGTGTGCATGGAGTGTTAATGCTTTGCTCCGGTGCTCTATTAAAAGGAGCACCTTAATTGCCAGTAGTTCCCTAGAGGCCCCGCTGCAAACGGGCTGGCAGGACAAAAGATGTTGTGCAAGTTCTCATTACGAGCACGTATGACTATATATGGAACACATGCCTAGGATTGTCTAGTACTTGGGTGCTTTATCTTATTTATCTGCAATTGCCCTATGTTCTGATTGCTATGTGAATTGTCTTGTCCATGCAACGCCCGTCCATCCATCCCTATGCCTATCGCACTCGAATCCCACTGTTTACTGCTTTTGTTACTACTGTCTTTGCTTTGCTACTACTGTTACTTTACTATTCCTACTACAAAACTTTTGCTACTGATAAACTGCTGTGAGCAAGATTGTTTCCAGGTGCAGCTGAATTGACAACTCAGTTGTTAAGGCTGATAAGTATTCTTTGGCTCCCCTTGTGTCGAATCAATAAATTGGGTTTCACTTCCCTCGAAAATACTGCGCTACACCCCTTATACTTGTGGGTCATCAGCCACTTGAATAGGAACATCCTCACATATACCAACAGGAATAGTAGTAGATTTATTAGCCATTTGCAAAGATATATCAGTTGGTATTAATTTCTCCAATTGAAGTCTCTTGTAGAGAGAAAAAGGCACAACACTAACTCCTACTCCCAAATCACACAAAGCAGCTCTACCATAACTATTTTTAATAGAACATGGAATAGTTGGAATCCCTAGGTCTCCAAGTTTCTTTAGAACCTTACCATTAAAGGAATAATTAGCAAGCAAAGTAGAAATTTCCTCATTAGGGATCTTCCTTTTATTAGAGACAATAGCCTTCATATACTTTGAATAAGGAGGTAATTTAATAACATCAGTTAATGGAATTTGCAAAAATAAAGGTTTCATCCACTCGCAAAACTTGTTATAGTGTTCTTCTTCCTTTGACTTGTGTTCCTTATCAGGAGAAGGCATTGGTTTTTGGACCCAAGGCTCTCTTTCACTGCCATGTTTTTTAGCAACAAAATCTTCATTAGTGTACTTAGTATTCTTAGTGTGACTTTCAGGTTCTTCTTCAATTTCTTCTTTATCAGGAGCATCATTTTTCTCATTACCACTCTCAGTTTCAGCATCAGAGACAGATATACTATTAGGATCTTTAGCAGTTTCAGAAGATTCTACAACTGTTTTATGTTTCTTTTTCTTTCTCTTAGAAGAAGTACCACTATTTTCAATTTTTTGGGAATCCTGCTCAATTCTTTTAGGATGCCCCTCAGGATATAGAGGATCCTGAGTGGTGGCACCACTTCTAGTTCTAATTTCATAAGCATGTTTTTCTTTAGAAGCATTAACTAGAAAATCTTTTTGTACTTTAATAAGCTGATCAATTTGAGTTTGAACCATTTGGAAATGTTTAACAAGCATTTTAACATCATTGGAGGTCCTTTCCACAATATCCCTCAACTTAATAATAGCTGTAGAGTTTTCCATCAAATGATTATGCACTCTTTTATTAAAATTATCTTGCTTAACAACAAAGATATCAAATTCTTCTAAGCATTGATCAGGAGGTTTAGAAAAACTTCATCAAAATGTTGGAGAGAGTGTACCTCAATAGTGGATGAGTGGGAGATTGGCTTACATAATTCTTCTATAGGAGGTAAAGTTTTTACATCTTCAGATTTAATACCTTTCTCTTTAAGCCATTTCTTAGCCTCCTTCATTACTTCATCATTTAGTTCAATCACTCCCCTCTTCTTTGGTGTTGGTGTTGGCTCAGGCCCAGTTGACTCGGGTGTAGTTGACTCAGGTGAAGTCTAGTCATCATAATTATTGCTTATCTTAGCCATTAATTCCTCAGCTTCTTTGGGAGTTCTCTTCCTAAAAACACAATCAACACAACTATCTAGGTATGTCCTAGATTCATCAGTTAGTCCATTATAATATATATCAAGAAGCTCATTTTTTAGGTAATGGACATACAGGATGTGCGTGAATCAAAGCACAAAAACTTGCCCATGATTCAGGCAATATCTCCTTTTCTCCCTGTTTAAAATCAAAAAGTTCCTCCAAAATGGCATGTCGAGCACTAGGAGGGAAATATTTCTGAAAGAAAGTATCAGTCAAGCAATCGGGGCTATCAATAGATCTAGGAGGTAAATTGTTAAACCAAACTTTAGCTTCTCCTTCTAGTGAAAAGGGAAAATTTTAGCAACAAAGTAGGTGTGCATCTTAATATCATCAGAAAATAGGCCACTCATGGTAGAAAGCTCAGTCATATGTGCTACAACACTTTCATTTGTAGTCCCACAAAAAGGTTCTTTCTCAACAATGGTTATGTAAGATAAATCAAGAGAGAAATCATAATGCTTATCTTTAATGTTTATGGGAGATGTAGCAAACTTAGCATTAGCAGATAATTTAGGTCTAACAGTATGTCTCTCAAGAAGACTCTTAATATCACTTCTACCATGAGTGTTTTGGCATTCTTTAATAAATTCAATAGTCATTTCTATATATCCGTCTTCAATATCATAGCTCTCTTTAGACTCAGGTGAACTGACAGGTGTAGTAGTATCTTCATTAGGAGTTTCAGTATTTCCAGCTATAGTTCTAGCAATCGAAGCATCTAGGAAAGAAACTAATGAACCACTCTTATCAAGCAAAGTAGAAGTAACATCATAAGTATCAGAAGAAATTTCAGATTCACTAGAAGTAGCAGTATGTGTAACATGTGTATGTGGTGGTGGTGTAAGGAGCTTACTCATCACAGATGGTGAATCAAGAGCAACATAGGTGTTCAGAACTGTACCTCTCCTTGTAGTGGATGGTAATATAGGAACTTTTCCATCACGAGTTTTACCCATGATAAATGGATAGTAGCAAACAATAATGATCCAAGTGAACTTGATAAATAGAGCTATGCTCCCTGGTAATGGTGCTAGAAAATAGTCTTGATGACCCACAAGTATAGGGGATCGCAACAGTCTTCGAGGGAAGTAAAACCTAATTTAGCGATTTGACACAAGGGGATCCAAAGAATATTTATAAGCCTTAACAACTGAGTTGTCAATTCAGCTACACTTGGAAACAATCTTGCTCGTAGCAGTTTATCAGTAGCAACAGTTTTGTAGTGGCAATAGTAAAGCGATAGTAGTAGTAAAAGTAAAGACATTAGTAACAATTGTAGTAGGATTAAAGCGCGGTAGGCATAGGGATGGATGGACGGGCGTTGCATGGATACGACAATTCATGTAACAATCAATACATGGGGCATTTGCAGACAAATATGATAAAGTATCCAAGTACTAAATAATCATAGGCATGTGTTTCATATATAGTCATACGTGCTTGCAATGAGAACTTGCACAACATCTTTTGTCCTGCCAGCCCGTTGTAGCGGGGCCTCAAGGGAATCTACTAGCAATTAAGGTGCTCCTTTTAATACAGCACCGGAGAAAAGCATTAACACTTCGTGAACACACGTGATCCTCACACCATAGCCATCCCCTCCGGTTATCCCGATTTCTATCACTTCGGGGCCTCGAGTTCCAGACAATAATGTGTGTATACAACTTACAGGTAAGATCATAAACAATATTATCATCATGAATCAATAACATGTTCAGATCTGAAATCATGGCACTCGGGCCCTAGTGAAAAGCATTAAGCATAACAAGTTGCAACAATGTCAAAAATCACTAACAATAGATACTAGGCACCATGCCCTAACAACATGATGCAATTACATGACCGATCTCATCTAATCCATACCATCCCCATAGCCTACTGCGGGGGATTACTCACTCATGGATGGGGGAATCATGTATGGTTGATGGAAAAGCGATGGTGATGATCTCCTCCAATTCACCGTCCCGGCAGGGTGCCAGAACGGAGTTTCTGGTTCTGAATCACGGTTTTTGGTGGTGGCGGCGGCGCAGCGGAACTCTATCTGGAAAAACGTCGAACCCCCCTCTGCTTTTAGGTCAGAGGGCTTATATAGGCGAAAGGAGAGGTCGAGGCGGAGTCCGAGGTGGCCACACCACCTCCTGGCGCGGCCTGGCCTGGCCCATGCGCTCAGGTGGTGTGGGCCCCTCGTGGCCCTTCTTTGTCTCGTTTTCTGGCTCCGTCAGTCTTCTGGTAAAATAGGAGTTTTGCGATAGTCTGACTTGTGAAAAAAAAGTGGATTAGTCCGATCTGGCAGAAGTCTTTGAAGTCGTCCGCATATCTGCACAAAAACGAGACACCAAAGCAATTCTGCTGAAAACATCATTAGTCCGCATTAGTTGTATGCAAATCACACAAATTTAGAGAAGAAACAATAGCAAAAGTGTTCGGGAAAGTAGATACGTTTTGGAATTATCAGTATGTAATGAGCTGGGCTAACCCACTCACTGTCAGAGATAGGATATATTATTCCAGAATCTAATAAGCATATAATCTCTTTTCTTAATACTTCCTTCATTTTCGAATTAAGTCTTCTTTGCGTATCCACTACAGGTTCAACATCATCAAGAATGGTAATCTTATGTGTTACTATAGATAGATCTGTTACTTTAATATCACTTAGAGTATATCCAAAGGCTTTATGATGCTTAACAAAGACCGAAGGGAGTTTATTTGTTTCATTCTCTAATATATTTCTGCTTATAATAATAGGACATTTATTTTCATTATTTAAAAACTCATACCACATATCGTCTGGAAGTTGTTTCAATTCAATTGGTGGAGGTTCTTCATCTCCTTTTCTTACCAATTCTTCGTAGTCATGTGGATTTTTTTCTTCCGGAATTGAATCAAGGTAATCATCCATGTCTTCTCTCTCCTCATCATCTAATGCTTCCTCCCAATTAATTAGGCTCCTCTCTAATTCATCTTGTGGAGTACTAAAATGAATTGCGGCTAGCTCGACAATTGTTTTATCTTCCTTGATATCTTCCACTTCATATGGCCTCTTCTTTAGTTTGGCGAAGTGGAATGTCATTTCCTCTTCTCCAAACATCTGTGAAAAGTCTCCTTCTTATTATCAACTCGAGCTTTGGTTATGGAAACAAAAGTCTTGCCTAAAAGAATAGGACAAAAAGAATCTCGAGGCATATCAACAATATGAAAATCAATGGGGTACATGAGTGATCCAATAAAGACATAGATATTTCTGATTACACCTTCTGGTTTATATTGGTCCTATTAGACAATTTAACAGTAGTGTCTACCGGTTCCACATTTGGATTATTTAAATTGTAGCGAAGTTCCTCATCAAGTGATGAAGGCATAATATTTATAGTGGAAATCGGCTCACAAATTATGTACAAGAAAGTTTCTCCACAATATATAGGAGTCATAGGCGTAGAAGTTTTGTTACCTCATACCTTACCTTCGATAAACTCTATGGTTTCTCGGTCTAGCATAACCACTTCATCATCCACTATTCGTGCTTCCATAAGATCCTTTAATATAACCTTATTTATATTGGTAGCTTCAGGATTCTTTTCTGGTTTCTTCGGTCTCTTCTTTATTTGTTCTTCCTATTTTTGACTTTTCTTGATGATCTCTTGAATAGATATTGAGGAGAATTCTTCCATTAGCACTCTTGCATGCTTCTTCTCTTCGAGGGGTTTGCATGGTTCCCATTCTGTTGATACCTGCAAGTGCCCTGCATAATTCTCATTAATTTTCTTTGCTGAGTAAGAATCAATACCGAGGGTTTTAATCATTGCACCATTCCTTTCATCTGCAAGGAAATCGTTAACGCAAGCATATTCAGAAAAACTATTTGTAATGTTTTCCCTATCTTTAAGATTTTCCATTGCTTCCCGCATTCTTATTATTAGATTCCAAGCTTCATCATAGTTATAAGATAGAAAGCTGCCATTATAAGCAACAACTAGATTCATTCTATTTTCAATATTAAGCCCCCCATAAAAATTATGAGTGATTAACCAATCATGCAAACGATGATAGGGCCAATTATCTAGGTAACTTTTGTACCTTAGATATCCTTCATCCAAACCCTCACCAGGATTATTTTTGAAACAGATAATAATACCTCTCATTCTATGAGCTTTTCTTTCTGAAAAATATGTTGGGGGGATACCCCCAGGTAGGGTCACGCTGTGGTATGAAAGGCCGAGTTAGCCGAGGTCCGGCAAGATCAAAGCAAGTACTGGCCGGGTCACCTCAAGGCAGGCCGAATCACGGGGTAACCCGGACCTGGGGGCGTTCGCCTAACTAGCCCTAATCCGACTTAAGCAGTGAGTCGGAAGCGTATGTCTAACATGTATGCAGGAAAAGGGTGTGGCCGGATGAACCATCGTCCGGGTCGTAGTAACCTTCTAGGAGAAGGAAGGAATCTCGCTGGTCAAAAGGAACCCCGGTACGCACTGCCTGAGCGAAGCGAGCAAGGACTGGACCACCGGGGCGTGGCCGACAAGCGTGACGACGCCCGTGTCAGCTGACGAGGGCGCCGCGGTGGCTCACGTAGCTAAAGCGTAGCTGACGAGGGGGAAAAAGCACCCCGGTCGGTTTACTACTCTGGGAGGGGGCATATTCTTAGGAATATGCCTCCACGTATGCCCTAGGTTGAAACCGAGCCTCCCCTATAAAAGGGGGGCTAGGGATTTAGTAGAGGGGATTGGGTTTTTATTCTCTGGACAATTCTGTTAAGGTCGCGGGTTTCAGGTGAGGTCTGTGGGTGAGAGTAAGAGAGCTTCTTCTTCCTCCTCTCGCCAATACAGCTCTAGGAGCACTTGTAACCTTGGAAGAAAATCAATATGAGTTTTGGTGTGGAGAATCACTTCGCCATCCCTCCCTGGATTCCCCTAGCATATATTAGTCCCCACCTTCAGCCTATACATGGCATCTGCCGTGACACCACCACAACAGTTGGCGCCCACCGTGGGGCTAGCTGCGCTAGCAGGGGTCAAGATCCGGACGGGAAACTTCATCGCCACTGGCGAACACATCGTCTCCGGGCTCGTCCAGCGCTTTGAAGCGCGGGACTTTGTCAGCGACAACGCAGGCTGCTTCGGCACGCGCCCTCTCCCGCGCAACGGCGTCTTCCTCAAGCTCGGCGCACACAAGGTCTACGTCGCGGTGGATGTGTCAGGCGTTCATCCGCGCCACGTTGTCGAAGCAGGAGAACCGCCCCTCACTGTGGCTCGCGGGGGACGTATTGCTCGTTCCTCAGACCATGCAGAGGTAATGATGACAGCGCCGGGAGCGGTTACGAGCAAGGATCCGGCACCAGATCCGGAGGTGACACCCAAGGCACCAAGGAAAGGTAGGGGTCCTCCGCTAGAGAGGCCGGAAAACGTGCTGAGAGAGGCAATAGATAGCTTGGCAAACCCTGTAGTAGCAGCAGTAGATCCGGCTCGTGCACAGGCCGAGCTAGAAGAAACTCGGCAGAAAATACTTGAGGGCGCAAAGAAAATGCCGCGGCCCAGCGGTCGTTGAACATGACGCTGCGTGAGTACGCAAGGGCGAACAAAGTTGATGCTGTAAAAGTTAAAGGGAGAAATCTCATGAGCGAGATGAACAGAGAAGGTGATGTCGAAATCGAGGAATCAGAGAACTGTTTTTCTATGGGGCTGCCGAGGTATAGTACTCCGGCCAAGAACCTCAGAGCGGCGGATGCAGCTGCATCCGAGTTAGAGGGACTGACGCGTGAAGCCTGGCAAAGGCAGCAAGACCGGGTTAACGAGCTGGTTCAGATTGCGAACAGGCAAAACGAGGAACTGCTCAGGGCGAACCTAGAGAGAGCTGGAGCCTCCAAGATCGTCCATTCGGCGATGGGTAACCCTAAGAAATCCGCTGGAGCTGCGTCGTCCCCTCATGGCGATCCAAGGAGAGAGGAGGTGGTAACCTCGGCTAGACGGAACAAACAGATTGTCCCGTATGACCCGACACAGGCGGGGAAAGAAAAAGAAGCGCAGAAAAATGATGATCGACGGAGTGTGAGCCGAGGCGAAGCTGGCCGAGGTAACCGTGACCAAGGCAATGCCGGTCGGAGGAACATTGTCAACGGCAATGCCGGGCAGCAAAACTCAGCAGGGGCAAGACAACCGCAGCAGCGGAACATGCCGAGGCAAGAGCATAGTGCCGGCCGAGGTATCCAACAGAAAGGCGTGCCTCAAGAGCAAAACCGGTATAACGATGGTGATTCGGAGATGGCAAATGCAGGATATCCGAGACCGGACTATCATGTGATAGGTTCGAGACTAGGAAGCAGGGATTTGATGCCGGATGATGCAAGGTTGAAACTGGATCGACTATATAGGTCGGAACAGATAGAATGTCAGGGTCCACTGGGTCCAGCATGTTTTGGACCCCGGATCATGAAAGAGCCACCAGTCCCGAACTTTCAATTGCCCAGGGGGGACCAAGACCTATGATGGTAGTACCAAGCCAGAGGATTGGCTGATTAACTATGCTACCGCTGTAAATATTGCCACAGGCAACCTGAGATGGGCTGTACGATATGTACCCCAGATGTTGGAAGGCCCGGCAAGGGTGTGGTTGAACAATTTGCCGCCAGGAAGCATCAACTGCTGGATTGATTTCGAGGAGATGTTCATCAGCAATTTTTCGAGTACGTATCAAAGGCCAAATAGGCCACAGACCCTAGCTATGTGCAAACAGCGACCCAATGAGACGGAACGGGAGTTCTTGACCCGGTGGTGTACCGTGAGAAACTCGTGTGAGGGCGTGATAGAATCACAGGCTATAGCATGGTTTGCACAGGGGTGCAGGTATGGAAGCGAGTTATGGATGAAGTTGCAATGAAAAATGCCGGCAACATTGGCAGAGATGATCCGGATCGCAGATTCATATGCATTGGGTGACCCGACCCAACCAAGGCTCGCCTCAAACGAGTCAAGCGATGAATATTATCAGAAGGATGGATCCGGATCATCCCGGAGAAATGATTACAGAGGAAAACAGAGAGATGATCGACCGGACCATCGGTACGGCTCGCACCAAGTAGCGGCCGTGAGTCAAGATCAACCCGGAACAGGGGGTAGTCAACGCCAGAAAACTGGAGGTCAGTGGACCCCAAGGAACGATGGGTAGAAAACTTGGACACCGGAGCAAAAGAAGCAATGGCAAGAAAGGAAAGACCGACTGAGGTATACTTACGAGTCGATGTTGGACCAGCCGTGTAAGTTTCACACGCCAAATCCGAACAACCCTGCGGGTCATACAACGAGGCAATGCGAGTGGATGCGCAAGATCGAGCAAGGTGGTTCGGGGAATGCTCAGGCACCCCGGAATGATCAGCCTCGACAGAAGTTGCCCCGGCAGCAATTGCTCTCCGGAGCGAACACGCAACAGCTGATGTTGCCTTCCCCTGCGCTGAGGTATGATAACAATGAAAGAAGGGATGCAGTGCATCAAGTAGAAAATCAGCAGCAGCCGGATCAGAGGCACCCCAGAAATGAGGGGAGAAACGAGTACAGGGAGCATCACCAGAGCTACTGTGTATTCACCACAGAGGAAACTGATAGAAAAAGCTTGCAGCGTAGGCATATGGAGGTGAATGCGGTAATGCCGGCAGTGACGAGGTACATGCCTTGGTCCGATCAAGAAATCACTTGGAGCATTAGGGATCACCCCAAGCTCATGCCGAGCCCTGGTTCGTATGCGTTGGTGCTAGATCCTACATTCATTGGCCTAACATTAACGTAAGATTCTCAAAGGTACTGATCGACAATGGCAGTAGCATAAATATCATGTACGCGGACACAATGCGCAAGTTGGGTATCTCGGAGAACATGCTCCAGGCCACGAGGACAACTTTCCATGGCATTGTGCCTGACATTTCTTGCGAGCCCATAGGCAAGGTCCAGGTCGACGTCTTGTTCGGCACGAGGGACAATTGCCGAACTGAAAATCTGGAGTTCGAGGTAGTGAACTTGGAAAGCGCGTATCATGCATTGCTCGGAAGGCCAGCGCTGAACAAGTTCATGGCAAGTTGTCATATACGCTATTTGAAAATGAAATTGCCCGGACCAAACGGAGTAATTACAATTGCTGGGGACTTCCGGCGTTCGATGGAGTGTGCGTCGGCCGGATCAAACTTAGCCGAGTCACTTGTGATCGCACAGGAAAAAAGGAAAATTCAAGAGGTGGCTGCGTTGGCTCTGTCCGCGCAACATTGTATGCCGGCGCTGAGTAACCCGCACGGAACTGTCTCCTAGGCCACGAAAGATACCAAGAAGATCCCTGTTGATAACATGTTCCCAGAGCGCACCGTAACAGTTGGTGCCGGGCTAAGTGATAAATAGGAAAGCGAGCTCGTCAGCTTCCTCCGTGAGAATCGGGACATTTTTGCTTGGTCCACACAGGACTTGCAAGGTGTTCTGAGGGAGTTGGCCGAGCACTCTTTAAATGTGAGACCCGGAGCTAAGCCGGTGAAGCAACCTCTCCGCCGCTTCGCCGAAGATAGGAGGAAAGTCATTGGAGATGAGATAGCTCGGTTGCTAGCTGCAGGATTTATCATGGAGGTCCTCTACCCCGATTAGTTGTCTAATCCGGTGCTGGTGGAAAAGAAGAAGGATGATCTGAACGTGGCAGTGGTTTGGCGCATGTGTATCGACTACACGAACCTGAACAAGGCGTGTCCGAAAGATCCATTCCCGCTGCCAAGAATAGATCAGGTCATAGACTCAACTGCTGGATGTGAACTGTTGTCATTCATCGATGCTTACTCCGGTTTCCACCAGATACCTTTGAATCCGGATGATCAAATAAAGACTACATTTATTACCCCGTATGGGGCTTATTGCTATCGCACCATGCCGTTTGGTTTACGTAATGCAGGGGCAACGTACCAGAGATGTATGCAAAAATGTTTGCATGACCAAATAGGTCAAAATGTACAGGTATACGTGGACGATGTGGTTATCAAGACCAAGGAAAGCAAAACACTCCTTGACGATATCAGGCAAACGTTCGCAAACCTAAGGAGGTTCCGGATGAAACTTAACCAGGAAAAATGCACCTTCGGTGTCCCGGCTGGAAAATTGCTCGGCTTTCTGGTTTCCAGCTGAGGTATCGAAGTTAATCCAACCAAGATCCGAGCCATCGAACGAATGGAACTGCCGAAGTGTCTTAACGATGTCCAGAAGTTTACAGGTTGCCTGGCCTCGTTAAGTCGGTTTGTATGTCGGTTAGGAGAAAAGGCATTGCCTCTCTATCAACTCATGAAAAAGTCGGACAAGTTCATTTGGACGCCGCAGGCGGATGAGGCCTTTACCCACCTAAAGAAAATGTTAGCCACGACGCCAGTGCTAGCCTCACCACTATCAAAAGAGCCAATGTTGCTCTATATAGCCGCAACCAACCGAGTTGTAAGTGTAGTGATAGTGGTGGAGCGTGATGAGGAAGGTAAGTCAGTGCAAAGGCCGGTGTATTATTTGAGTGAAGTGTTTTCAACCTCAAAGCAGAACTACCCACACTATCAAAAAGTGGTGTATGGCGTGTACATGGCCGCCAAGAAATTGAAGCATCACTTTGAAGAGCATCCCATCCGGGTCATATGTGAGCCCCCCATATCCGAGATAATGAGTAACAAGGATGCAAGCGGCAGAATTACAAAATGGGAAATTGAGCTAGCTCCTTACGCTCCACGGTATGACCGGAGAGAAGCCATAGAGTCTCAGGCTGTGGCAGACTTTTTCGTGGACTGGGCCGAGGTACAGTACGAACCACCACTTCCGTATCCGAACTATTGGCGAATGCACTTTGACGGATCAAAAACCAAAACCGGGCTAGGTGCCGGAGTTGTACTCACATCGCCAAAGAAGGACCAGTTGAAATACGTGCTGCAGATCCACTTCACCGCATCGAACAATGTCGCTGAGTATGAAGCACTTGTGCATGGGCTCAAGGTAGCAAAGGAAATTGGTATACGTCAGATTATATGCTTTGGCGACTCGGACTTAGTGGTGCAGCAAGTGTCCGGAGTATGGGACGCTCTTGATCCAAACATGGCACTATACAGATTTCACGTGCAAAAGATTTCTGGTTACTTTGAGGGATGCGAATTTCATCATGTACCCCGGGTGGAAAATGAGGCTGCCGACATGCTGTCAAAGCTCGGGTCAACCAGACAAGCAATTCCATCGGGTGTAGCATTAGAGCACCTCAAGAAACCATCCATCAGGCCATCCCCAGAATCCGAGTCCATCTACATCCCGGAGGACACAGAGTCCGAAGCTGCGCCCATGGACGTTGACACGGGGTGTGGTGGGCAAAACCCGAGGACTGCTTCGGCAAACCCGAGGACTGCTTCGCAAGACCCGGGGACTGCTTCGACAAACACGGGGACTGCTTCACGAGACCCGGGGATTGCTCAGCGTAGTCCGGTTGAAGTTATGCCGGTGGATCATATGGAGATAGACGAGGACGTGTTCCCTGTGCAGCCAATAGCGGCTTGGGCACTGCCTATATTTCAATTCCTGAAAGATGGAACGTTACCCACTGAGGAGGTGTTGTCCAGGCAAACACAGAGGAGGGCAAAGGCTTACACGATCATCAATTCCGAGTTATACAAAAGAAGTGTGACCAATGTCCTCTAGCGGTGTGTTGACCCGAACGAAGGGCTTGAAATCATCCGAGATATACATCAGGGGGAGTGCGGGCATCACGCCTCATCTCGAGCCTTGGTAGCGAAAGCTTTCCGACACGGATTCTACTGGCCAAATGCCTTAGAGCAAGCAGAAGATCTGGTGAGAAAATATAATGGTTGTCAGAGGTACGCCACAAAGACGCATATGCCAATGTCGGAACTCAAGACCATCCCAATCACTTAGCCATTTGCCGTATGGTGCCTGGATATGGTGGGCCCGTTCAAACCAGCAAGAGGAAACATGACTCACATTTTGGTAATGGTGGACAAGTTTACGAAGTGGATCGAGGTAAAGCCTATAAGAAAATGTGATGGAGCTACGGCCGTAACTTTCCTCAAAGATATCATCTTTAGGTACAGTTATCCACACAGTATCATAACTGATAATGGCACAAATTTTGCGGAAGGAGCATTTGCTAGTTTCTGCCGGGATAAGAGGATCCGACATGACGTAGCTTCGGTAGCCCACCCCGCATCAAACGGGCAAGTGGAGAGATCCAACAGATTAGTATTATTCGGGATAAAACCCCGGCTCATTGAGCCGTTGCAAAGATCAGCGGGGTGCTGGATAGAAGAACTACCAGCGGTACTGTGGAGTTTAAGAACAACTCCGAATCGATCAACAGGCTATACGCCGTTTTTTCTGGTATATGGGGCAGAAGCTGTATTACCAGCCGACATAGAGCATGATTCGCCTAGAGTCACCCAATACACAGAAGCCGAAGTGCAAGAAGCCCGGCAAAATGATGTTGATCTGTTGGAAGAAGCGAGAGAACTGGCACTGTCCAGATCCGCCATATATCAGCAAAATCTCCGACGCTATCATAGCCGGAAGGTGTGCCCCCGAGTCTTTCGGGAGGCGATCTGGTGCTTCGGTTGGTACAACATACTACTGGAATGCATAAATTATCCCCCCCATGGGAAGGGCCATTCATTGTGAGCAAAGCATTGCACAATGATTCTTATTATCTTATAGATGCAAAGCCACAGGGAAAGAACAAGGCGGACATATCCGGTGAGGAATCTAAACGTCCATGGAATGTAGCTCTCCTTCGTCCTTTCTACACTTAGCGAAGAAGTGTATGTATTCGGGTTATCTCATATGTCGGTATGTATGTCGGCAATGAGCTTATCAATGAAATGTTGGCACCTCGAGCAGTAACTCGGGGACTTCCTTAATAATATTTGTTGTCTTTTGTTATTTGTGCGTCGGATGGAGTAGGTTATTCTACTTAGCGCGGATTAATAGTGTGTGAGAACCAAAAACCCAACTCTTCGACTTGCTGCTGTCCAACAAGAATTGGCTTCATGGCAAGCAAGAGAACAAGTTTGGAATTGCGTAGCACATGAAAAACGACTAAGGAAAAGAATTTATTCGAGCCGACATTTGTTTTCCGGACTAACCCCGTATTTATTTTTGAGCTAAGTCTAAAAGTTTCCCAGTATTGTTAAGACAGTTTTTCAGGCTCGGATTCGCAAGTTGTAAAACCGAATCAAGGTAGACACGATCCGAGCCAAAAGATTGAACGAACAAGAAAAAGAAACTTGCGGACTACGCCCACGTTAATCCGGCATAAGTACTAAGTAGCAAAATATCACATGTATTTAGAGTACAATTCCACCCGGCATACCGGGGATCTCATGAGTTTTCAAGTGTTTTTACTTAGGAGCAGAAGGAGGGAGTTCGGCATCATCGTCGCCCTCTTCGATATCCGAGGCAGTGTCCTCCTCGTCTTCACCCGAGTCATCTTCAATGTTCTCAGTTTCCTCTTCGCCTTCGGCTTCCAGGAAGCTCGGACCCTCAGTCCATTCATGAATGGGGGCATATTCAATGAGGCTGTGGGCGCAAGCCGGGCGCCGAGCTACCCACTCCGGGTCATCTGTCCATTTGGACCCGGTGCGCAGCCGTGTGAGGAGGCTGAGACCTATCTTTTCGTACCACGTCAAAACGTGGTGAAGGACGGTATTGGCAGCAGCGCGGCCAACAGATTCTCGCCAGAGGTCGAGCTGGGTCTCAACTTTTGAAAGCCTTTCAGCGAGCTGCGTGACTCTCTCCGGAGCGTCATCGGCGGGCCAGAAGGCGTTGAAGATCCGGACTGAAACATCGAGGAGGTCCCTGCCGTAGTTCTTGATAATTTCCACGTGAAATGACAGGCTGACCAACAGGTCCTCCATGTCAAAGAGAATGCTGTCACCCTCAACAGTGACCGGAGTACCTCTCTCTCGGCGGAAATTGGCAACAACGGCGCTTGCAATGGCAGTACTCTCTGGAAAGTGACCTGGGAAACAAGGCAAAGGACAAAGTTGAGAAAAATAAGACATGAGAAATAACCCGGAGAAGTAAGGTGGATAAAGAAAAAGAAGTTACGAGAGATGTGACTGTGAATCCGGGTCAACTCCTTGATGCAAGCGCCACGCCTTTTCCGAAGCTGCTCGAGCTCAGCATTTGCCGAACCAAGTTTGACCTCGGCTTCCTGTAGGAGCTCGCGATCCTTAGCACTTTGGAGTTTGAGGCGCTCGCGTTCCTCGGTGAAGTCCTGGCCAACTCTTTTCAGCTCGGTTTGGTGCTGCGCCTTCATCTTAGCCATTTCAGCTTTGAGCTTGGCTATGTCATCATCTTTGGTCCGGAGGAGGGCGAGCTCATCATCCTTCTTCTTCAACTCGTCTTGATGCTGTCCTGCTTGTTCGAGAAAATGCAGCATCATGTCAGGCACATGCACACTTTCTTCAAGCAATGCTGAAACCGTGTGTTAGCCCGGCAGAGCCGAAGTATGAATGTTTGCCGAGCCAAGGAGGTAAAATGATGAGAAGCACAATAAGAACGGATAGGAAGGACGTACCCTTGATCTGGTCCAAGTTCTTTCGCATTATTTTATTTTCAGCTTCCACCCCAGCTGTGGAAACCGAACAATCAGATTAGTTCGGCAAGTGAAGTGGAAGAAAAATGAGGAAAGGAATGAGAAAGAAATTTACCCCTTTTCTCGTACTCAGCGATGAGTGCAGCCTGTTTCGTGCGAAGATTTTTATGCATATCCAACAAGCGCTGGAATTCGGCACTTCGGCGGTCACCTAAAAAAGATACAGAAACTTAAGTCAGCCTAGTGCATGTTCGAAGTGTACTAAGATCCGGGCCAAGTGGAACTTAACGCGGCTCTAGGTGTGTGCATATTCGAAGTGTACTAAAATCCGGGCCAAGTGGAACTTAACCCGGCTCTAGGTGTGTGCATATTCGAAGTGTACTAAAATCCGGGCCAAGTGGAACCTAACCCGGCTCTAGGTGTGTGCATATTCGAAGTGTACTAAAATCCGGGCAAAGTGGAACCTAACCCGGCTCTAGGTGTGTGCGTATTCGAACTGTACTAAAATCCGGGCCAAGTGGAACTTAACCCGGCTCTAGGTGTGTGCATATTCGAAGTGTACTAAAATCCGGGCCAAGTGGAACTTAACCCGGCTCTAGGTATGTGCATGTTCGAAGTTATTATGGAGCTACGTAGGTTCTATAAAAGAGCATCCGGCCGAGTAGCAAGTTACTCCCACGGAGGCTCGGGGACTAATGGTTATTATCTACAATTTGCGAAGGAGAAACGGCGTACCTCCATCATCCGTCCAGCGAGGTTAATGGCCTTGGCGGCGGTATTCACCTGATCAGGTTCGTGGATTACCTCGGCCTTGTTCCAGTTCATGACGAATTCCATCAGGCTTGGGGGGGTACCGTTCGCCTGAGGGCATATGTGGCGTCACCAAACCTTTGGCATGTGCCTCCTTCCTCTCCACCAAGGCAAGGGCGGGGCTGGTGTGCAGAACCAACTGCCAAGCTTCGGTTGGCTCGGCAGGCGCGTCCTTTGCCACTGGTGCCTTCTTGGGGAGCATAGACTCAAGGGTGCGTTGCCCAGGCTCGGCAGTGCTGGACTTGGTAGCGTCTTGAGTCTTCTTGCCCTTGGCTTGCTGGGAAGAAGAAGCCATAGCAGCGGTTTTCCCCTGCCGAGTTTGAGAGGACTCGGAAGATGCAGAGGAACTGGGCGCTGCTACTTTCGTTGCTGGACTTGGTGCCGGCGCTCACGTTTTCGCTGCCGGGGTTGGTGCTGCTGACGAGGCTGGAGTTGGTGCTGTTTTGGCTGCTGGTACTGGAACAGATGCTGGAGTCGAAGTAGCTTTAGTGGCTGCTGGTTGTGGCATCGCCGAGGTAGTGGCTGCCGTTGTTCTGGTTGGGCCAGTTTCCCCCGCCCCAGGATGATCCGGAGCGGCCGCAGAGCCTTCCGGAATGGGGCTCAGCGGATGTGACTCGTCGTCACGACGGGGCGAGGGGCTGGCCCGGTGAGGCGATGAGATACTGGACCCACTCTGAGGGACCTCCACCGGAGCCCTGTGAAATCAGGTAACGTCAGAAGGAAAATTACGACGAGGTAAGGAAGAGCCAGTTACAGAAGAAAGAAGGACTTACGCATCTGAGGTTTCGTCTGCTCTGGGTTTCCGAGCCATTCGTGCTGGGGCCTTCTTTCGCCTTTTAACGAGCTCGGAAGGTCTGGAGGAAGAGCTTGCGGAGGCAGCGCGCTTTTTCTTCGGCGCCACGGGAACTGGCTCGCCTGTGGCAAGGGGAGGATCCTCGTGGATATGGCCACCGGCGTGAGCTGATGGCGGAAAAGAAAAAGAAAGGGGAACAGCCTCAAACGGTTCAATTATCTCGATATCCGAGTAATCTTCATCATCGGACCAATCTCTAGCAGAAGAGAAGTTACCCGTGGGTCGTTTCGTGGCGTCGGTCATGGGGATAAACATCTCTTGGTCCGGCTCCTCCACGTCCGAAGTCTCACGGTCCGGTGCCCACTTAAGGGTCGGATCAGTGTCGTCCTCGAGTGTTTGCTGAAGGAATAGCTGAGGAAAAGAGTAAACAGACGAATCAGAAATGCAACAATAATAGACAAGTAACTGGTCCGGGGTAAGTTTGCTACATGAGACTTACCATGGGAGGAAGCCGGTCACGGCAGAAATGTTCAATCCCCCAAGTCCAGTCAGAGGAGAAATCCTTGTGAGTGGTGAAGAGAGCCTTAACCCGGCGGAGGATCTCCGTGTTGTTCAGCTCGAAAGATGAAGTCCGGTTGGGATCGCGGCCGTAACTCATATGGCACACCTTGTGGGTGCGCTTCTGGAGAGGAGAGATTCAGTTGCGCACGAAAGTGATCATCGCATCCTCGTTGCGCAACCCGAGCTCCTTCAGCTCTGCGAATCTCTTACTCACTTGGTTGGCCAGGGCCGTAGGTTTCCTCGGAACGGCGTCCCAAAAATCCGGGTTCGGCGGACCCGGGGTATAGGGAAGCAACCAGATCAAATCTTCGGAGCCTGTGTTCCGGACGTAAAAGAACGTCCGGGCCCAACCTTTGCAGGATTCTAGCCCTGTGACTCGAGGGAAAACAGAAAACCTCCGGGGTGAGATGGAGGCTGCTCCGAAATGTGTGAGCCGCTTGTCCTCCGGGTCAGTGTGAATGTCGGGGATAACGTTGCGGTGAAGGGCGAAAACCGGATCCACAGCTCCTTTGTGGGCCATAATCCGGCGTAGCCTTCAATCGTAGAGGTGAAAGCAGAGAGGGAAGTAATGGCATTGGCCGGAAGATGGTGCGGTTGGAGATGGTAGGTGCTGAGCCAATCATGGAAGAAATCACTCACCGGGAGTCCGAAGCCCCGTTGAAAATGAGACAGGAACACGACGAACTCCCGGGGTTGGGCGAAGGAGCTAGCTCGGCGGAGGCGAGGCGAGCGGCGACGCCGGCAGGGAGGCGTCTGGTCCGGTAGAGCCAATCCAGATCATCCTGGCAGACCCAGGAGCCGGCCCATGCGCCGCGGTCCGCAACGGCGGCGTCCTCCTCCATCTCTTGCTCAGCAATGGCAAGCTCTTCTTCAGTCATCTGCTCCTCGAAGCCCTCGCTGGCGCTGGAGGCGGCGGGGGACAGTGGCTTGGATTGGCGAGGACCCGTAGCGGGAGATTGGCGTCGCAGTGATGGAGACGTAGAGGTGAAACAGAGAAGTGTGGCGGCGACGCTGTTTTTTGGCAGTGCTGGCGGCGGCGCAGTCGCGAGGAAGACGAAGGAGAGTAGCAGCGGGCAGAGGCGTGCGGAGGGGAAAAATCCTAAGGAACGCACCCCTCCGCTATTTAACCACCCACGTAAGCGGTGAGTGGGATCGCGCCCTGTGTACCGGCCACACGCTGTGGCCGTGTATCACCCGTCCGGACCAATCAGTAAGGATCCACACGGAAGGCCACAGGGCGGAAAGAATCCTGGGACGTGACACACTGATGCGGTAAACGAGGGGGCAGGTGTGACGTGACCCGCGCATAGTGATGACTGACAGTTACTGCGGCGATTACTGTACCGTCCCTTAGAATAAGACAACATAATGATTACCCTTCACATGGGCTAGCATACGAAAGAAGGAAGTAAGACCCGGATAGAGCTGTGGTAACCCGGCCGGCAAGTGAAAACTTGCAACGTGCGAAGGGAACGTAAATCCAAGCCGTCCGAGGTACAGAGGTAACTCGGCAAACAGCGACAGGAGCACGAGATGGAACCTGGTGTGGCCTTAGCGGCCAAGGCGGCTAAGACCGCACCAGCTTCAGGGACTAATGTTGGGGGGATACCCCCGGGTAGGGTCACGCCGTGGTATGAAAGGCCGAGTTAGCCGAGGTCCGGCAAGATCAAAGCAAGTACTGGCCGGGTCACCTCAAGGCAGGCCGAATCACGGGGTAACCCGGACCTGGGGGCGTTCGCCTAACTAGACCTAATCTGACTTAAGCAGTGAGTCGGAAGCGTATGTCTAACATGTATGCAGGAAAAGGGTGTGGCCGGATGAACCATCGTCCGGGTCGCAGTAACCTTCTAGGAGAAGGAAGGAATCTCGCTGGTTAAAAGGAACCCCGGTACGCACTGCCTGAGCGAAGCGAGCAAGGACTGGACCACCGGGGCGTGGCTGACAAGCGTGACGACGCCCGTGTCAGCTGACGAGGGCGCCGTAGTGGCTCACGTAGCTAAAGCGTAGCTGACGAGGGGGAAAAAGCACCCCGGTCGGTTTACTACTCTGGGAGGGGGCATATTCTTAGGAATATGCCTCCACGTATGCCCTAGGTTGAAACCGAGCCTCCCCTATAAAAGGGGGGCTAGTGCTTTAGTAGAGGGGGTTGGGTTTTTATTCTCTGGAAAATTCTGTTAAGGTCGAGGTTTCAGGTGAGGTCTGTGGGTGAGAGTAAGAGAGCTTCTTCTTCCTCCTCTCGCCAATACAGCTCTAGGAGCACTTGTAACCTTGGAAGAAAATCAATACGAGTTTTGGTGTGGAGAATCACTTCGCTATCCCTCCCTGGATTCCCCTAGCGTATATTAGTCCCCACCTTCAGCCTATACATGGCATCTGCCGTGACACCACCACGACAAAATATTTTGATAGAAAATTGGTTGTCAGTTCCTTCCAAGTCATTAGTGCTTCTGTACAAAATGATCTGTACCAGTCGCAAACATTATTAGAGAGAGTTTGTCTAAACAACTGGGTTTTAACCATATCAAGATTACAGTCATCGAATATAAAGGAACTGAGAATGTCTTCAAAGAATTGTAAGTGCCCATATGGACTCTCTTCATTGGTTCCTGCAAATTTCGTAGAGTGCAGTAGTTGAAATAATAAAGGGTGGATCTCAATTCCTTCCGGATTTATGCTTTTATTAGCAGATATAAAAGTTTTCATGGGCGAACCCATTTTCCTTACTGCCTCAAGCTAGTTTAAATGCGGAGTATTGTCCATTGTTGCGGTCCTGCAACTTAAATTAAAAACTAGTCCAACGAAACTAAATAACTAAAAGTAAAGTGACTTATAGCCCTAAGCTCCCTGGCAACGGCACCAGAAAATAGCTTGATGACTGCAAGTGCACAGATCATTTGTAGCTAGTTTGGAAATAAAGATATCGATCCCACAGGGAGTAGTAGGCCAAAGACTAAAATGCTTTTAACTACAACTAGACGAAGTACTTAAGGAATAAATTTAAGATGCAAGTATAGTAGAGTTGTTTTTGGGTTTTTGGTTGAATGAGGCAATTTAAAGTAAAGTAAAACTTAATGCAGAAAGTAAGAATCACGTGTGTAAAAGAACTTTGGAACTACAATAGGGGAAAAGGCGTTCTCAGGGAGTAGTGGATACATCGCTAGCAATTTAGACTAAGAAATCAAGATTATTATAACGAATATTCTTATGATATGTATGTATGTGGGAGGAGCTCCATATATGGATAAATAGGCAGCAACCGCTGCTCACATCATCCTTCATAACCACAGCTAACGAATAAACGACATCAATTGTATTATCCCGCTATTAAGGGATTTCTCCCATGGCAAGGACATGGCTTGATGAGTTCTCCTTGATTCCCCAAGTTAGTACAGAAAGAATGACAACAACTTTATAGTCACAGTAAGTGCTATCATCCCTCCATCTACCAACAAGTAATCCCCTTCATCGAGTCCCCGTAGGAGGCAAATGTTAAGGAGGTGCACAACTCCCAGCATCAAGATGAAGAAAATTAACACGCACACATAATGATGTATAACATAATAATCTCTGTCTCATCTCAATCATATGCTAGGGTTTCTCCATCTCCCCAAGAACGAGAGCTCTACTCAGACATGGAGGAAATCAACATCATGGCAATGGTAATGGAAACAATCATGGGTGAATAGTACTTGTATAAATCCACAACGAGTATGGAAATTACAACAAGATCAAGATGAATGAGATGGGATGGATGGAGATGGTGATGGTGCATCGGTTGATGAAGATGAAGATCGATGCCTTGGCCTCCCAGATCTACGTAGGGCGAAGATGGATCCCTAGGGCAAGTTCCCCCTCTAGATGCCTTCCGGAGGTGAGGCTTTCATGATTTCTAGGTGTCTGTATGTCATCTGTCTGATCCAGTTGCACGGGGTGAAACTATTTGAAGAGGCGGAGGCGGCGCCAACTATACGACCGGAACTATACGACCAGAAAAAGTATTCTGGTCGTATAGTTGGTCGTTGAACCGTTTGTATGCCTCGATTGCTTTGGGTTTTGTTCTGGTATTATTAATAATCCCAAATAAGCGATTTACGTTGTTTTTAACTACTTTTCTCCCTAATACAACTGCTTCAAAAATTGTGTCCATTGGATCTATCATCTGTCCTGATCCTGGTGAAAACAGACATAAAATGTGCGCGAGAGCGCCGTAAAATACCAAGATCCAACATCTACAATGTAAACTAATAATGTAAAGCATGATGCGAATATGGACTCATCAGTCAGCAGTCCCCTGACCCCAAAAAGACCGAATAAAAATGTTCTGGGCTAAAGAGGGGTCGAATGAGCTACTAGATTTCTTCTCCTGGTTAATAAAAAATGCATTGTGATGTGCTCGGCCGGATTCCAAACAAAGACCTCAGAGAGGGAGCGGAAAAGCGATAATTATTTTTGGCAGCTATTCATGTCAAAATTCAACAGTACAGAATAAGGTAGAAAAATTATCAACAGATTCGAAGTTCATATTCAGGAGCACTTGACCAATTTAGCAGCATTTCAAAAGTGACCAATTCAGGAATACAGATAATGAAATACAATTGCAGCACTTAGAGAATCAGTTCTTGTTTCATCTCTAAATACCTTGTCGCGCGATCAGTTTTTCCTTTTCACCAAACACACTCGACCATTGGAGCAAGCAAAACTGACCATCAAGTCTGCTTTGAGTACTTTCTTCTCACATCAATGCGTGTGTGACCCCCGTATGCAACCTAAAATGCCCAAGTCTCATCTAGATTGTGACACGGCCATGTTTCAGAAGAAAAGCAAGACTATCTACTGCCCTTGATTTAAACAAGTACCAGTACATCAATATTAGTTCCACAAAATGCTTTAGTAATAGTAACGACAGAACATTTGAGAGATTCAATAGCTTTCCTGCTTGAAATTCAATAGCAGTACAGAGATAATAAGCTCTTGTTCCTTCTCAAAAACCTTGGCACATGATCAGTTTGCCCTTTTCTCCGAATAGGATAGATCATAGGAGCAAGCAAAACTGATGATCATGTCTGCTTCTGTGTGAATACCACCTCATTTTGTCAATGCATGTGTGACCCCCTATATGCAACCCAAAATGCTCAAGACTCATCTAGATAATTATGACAATGGTAGGTTTCAAAAGAAAAGCTAGACAATATCCTACACTTGATCTAAACAAGTAATAGTACATCACTATTAGTTCAACAAAATACTTTGGTAATAGCAACGACAAAAAAATGCAAAGCAAGACCATCTCCTTCCCTTGAGCTAAACAAGTACTACCAGTATATAATAGTACAAAATACTCCATAGTACAAGAACTAGTACTATACTAGTACTACTATGCATCCAAAATCCACCCTCCAACACACAGAGATCCCTAAGCGGGTTAAATAAATTTTGTGTCAATTGGGGATTCTCCCCCGCGATTGATGCATATTGAGTAATACAGGCCCTGGGTAATATGAGATGGTTCACTACAGAACATAAAGGAATGCCTTTTTCCTCCGGATGATGCTCGGCACCTCCCAGCTCCCAGGCGTGGAGGAACTGCAGATTATCCTGGCCCAAAACCCCAGATCTGTTGTTGGGTAATACGAAGTGATCAGCACATTATACAAGGGCGATGAGCATGTGTCCGGCCTGTGGCTGAGAGATATACCTGGAGTTTCTAAAGGAAGTAAGATTCAGCGGACTAAATTACAGCATGCTAAATATTATAAGAAAAAATGATAAAGTAAATATGAGTAACCTGACTGCGATAAAACATACATAGTACTCCCTCCGTTTCAAATATAAGATGTTTTAGCTTTTGGGAAACGAGTGTATCTAGACCCCTTTTAGTATATGGGTTCACTCCGAACTACACACTAAAAAGAGTCTAGATAAACTCGTTTCACAAAAGCTAAAACATCTTTATATATTTTGAAACGGAGGGAGCAGATATGGAGTACATGTGCAAGGCCAGTGTTTCAAAGGAAAAGCTACTTGATCTAAGCAAGTAGTGTTAGCTCCTAGTACAGAGAGCCATGTTTGAAAGGAAATTCTCAACCACTGGAGCATGATAAACTAACGATCAATGCTTGTGTGACCCCCATATGGAACCCAAAATGCCCAAGTCTCATCTAGATTGCGACAAGGCCATGTTTAAAAAGAAAAGAAAGACTATCTACTGCCCTTGATTTAAACAAGTAAAGTACATCAGTATCAGTTCCACAAAATGTTTTAGTAATAGCAACGACAAAACATTTGAGATATTCAGTAGCTTTCCTGCTTGAAATTCAATAGCAGTACAAGGAGAATCAGCTCTTATTCCAGCTCAAAAAACATACTCGATCATTGGAGCAAGAAAAACTGGCAATCAAGTGACAATGCCTGTGTGACCGCCCATATGCAACCCAAAATGCCCAAGACTCATCTAGATAATTTTGACGATGCTAACTTTCAAAAGAAAAGCAAGACAAACTGCTGCACTTGATCTAAACAAGTAACAGTACATCACTATTAGTTAAACAAAATATTTGAGTAATAGCAACGACAAAATAAAGGCAAAGCAAGACCATCTCCTGTCCTTGGCCTAAACAAGTACTACCAGTACCAGTATATAGTAGTAAAAAATAGTCTGAAGTATAAGAACTAGTTATATACTAGTACTACTCTGCATCCAAAATCCAACCTCCAGTACACGTACGTCCGTGGTATGTAGTGAAAGTGGGATAAAAAAATCTGAGGTAGTAGAATGGTCAATTTGGAATTCTCCCTCGTGATGGATGCATATTGAGTAATACATGCCTTGGGTCTGAGATGTTTAATGGTACACCACCATGGAATGCTTTTCCTTCTACATGATGTCAGGCACCGCCCTGCTTCTAGGAGTGAAGGAATTGCGCACTCCACCCTCCAAAAACCCAGCCTCTGCTGATGGGTGATAGATGGTGAACTGCACATTGTACAAGGGCGACGAGCACCCGTCCGGCCTGACGCACACGACGGATACGATGATGTCGCCCCAATTGAGCATGTAAAATAGCATAGCTAACACCGTACCATCATCCCCAGATCCGATGTTCTCTAGTCTTGATGAGCGCAGTGCCGACAGCGGTTGAGAGATGAACCTGGGATTTCCAAAGGAAGTAAGAATCGGTGGACTAAATTACAGAATGCAAAATATACATATAAGAAGTTCTCAGGCGCCTGAGATTAGAAACTCCCAAGAAAAAATACAGAGCCATGTTTCAAAGGAAATGCTAGATAACCTCCAGCGTTTGATCTAAACAAAGTTGAACGTCAGATCATCATCAGAATCATGATGGTCATATTTTCCATCTCCCAAATTGTGGATGCAAAATGAGTAATCCAGTGTGAACCTATCATGTTTCTTAATCAGAAAATTATGGTAATCTTCAGTAATCCTGACGGAGGCCAGCGACGCGCTGCTCTTCAGCACGAAAAACATGCTATCTTCAGCGAACTCCTCCAGGTCCTCTCCAATCATTGAAGGTTTATAAAAGTGCAACTCCACCACGTATCGCGGAAACAAGTAGGCCGCCGACCTGGCGCACTAGACGGATACAGTGAGGCCATAGTCGAGCATGTCAAATCGCACGGCAAACAATGTACCATCATCCCCGGATATCACGATCTCTACTCTCCATGAGCCAGGTGCCAGCAAAGGCTGAGAGATGTACCTGTGTTCCTCGCCATAGTGGAAACTCTACACTTCAATCAAGTGGACTTTTTCGAGGTGAGCGAGGAGCGCTATGGGCGGGGCGGCGAACTCGTACCCAGGCTGAGTACAGTTGCACGGGCCGTGCGGGCACACCATCTTGTGATTGAGGAAGTCGTGGAAGACGACCAATGTCCCGCAACCGTCATTGGGGCATCTGCTACCTTTTCCACTGACGACTTGGTGGCGCAACTCCTTGGAGCATGCGGCCAGTTGGACGACACTGGTAGTGTCCATACGCCTAGTGATTTCTCCGAAGGCATCGTTGCTGACCTTGCTCCAGCCACCGTACCGAATGTTGTGCATCGAATCCACCATTGCGTCCGGATGGACTGGGGGCGAGGGCGGATTCAAATATGATTGTTGGGGTTTCTTGGAGGAGAGTGATGGAGGCCTGCAAGAACCGATGCAGCTGGCGAGAAATGGCTAGGAAAATTTAGGAAGTGCACGCGCGAGAGGTACCAAAGTGCAGCTAGCCAACATTAGTGAATGGGGATCACCGGAGATGGGGAAGATGGGAGGCTATTTGAATGAGGGGTGTTAATTTTGCGTGTTTCCTCGTCAGTCTTCTGCAGTGGATCGAGGATGCCTGCTCGAGTTATAGCTAGAGTGCTAGACTAGCAAGCTGTCATGTCCTGGGTCAGTATTGTATTGTCTCATCACGTAGACTGTGTTTCAGGAAAGGAAATGAACCCACATTTCTCTCCTCCCTGGATAGCGTGCACCGTAGAATCGCTTTTCTCGCACGCGAAGGATTTGAACCCACATGCCAAAATAAAAGGACATCAATCCTCAAGCCAGCTCGCCCAACCCTAATAAATAGGATTTCTAAAAAACTATAATAATAGGTGAAGCTCAAAAAATTATTATAATTTTGAGCCACGTCCATAGAATATCCGTTGTATATTTGGTTCTTGTACTTTGTATCATGTAGTAGTAATTAACCTATTAGCTACCTAATAGTACTCGCCATGCTCTAGAGAAATGATAAAAACATTCTAGAATTATTGAGAAGTGTGTTTTGAGGTTTGTGCATATGTTTTAGTGTGATAAAGAAAATCAATAGTATCTTCTAGATGCTAGAATGGATAGAATTAAGATCCAATGGTACTTTATGGACGTAGCTCGAAATTATAATTATTTTTAGGCTTCATCTATTATAATTTTATATAAACTAGTAAAAGGCACGTTCCACACACGTATATACTATATGAAATATGATTTAACAAACATTAAGTTATTATAAACCAATAGTCTTGTTAGTGAAAAATGCATACATCAAGTCTATTAATAATAACTATCTACACATATTGAGAATATAGCCTACTATGCTATGAATTTTGGGGGGGTGACATGATGGTTCTAGAACATGGTGGAGTTTGCTCTATTGTAGTACTCAACACGAATCCATCTGTTCTGAACCATTGGATCTAACATCCCAACGGTTAGGATTGATACTATGGATCCAATTCAAAACTACTTCTTTATAGTAAAATAGAGAAAAAATAATATGGTATAAACTTCTACTATCTGATTCTCACGTGCAAGGCATGTGCAACTTACTAATAAGATATATAACATGAATAACTTTGAACATCGATCATCGGATATGGATTGACAAATTCCAACATTACTAATTGTTGGATCTCTTGCAAATTCAAGAAACAATCTATCGCACTTACTTGTAGTTCAAATTTGACCTATTTTGTTTAAATGAACATAAAGTTATTTGAGTGCATGGGCGTAGTTAGCTAATATATAGGAAAGCTTAAAACGTGCTAAGACTAGGGAATTGTAACAAACATGTCCGCGTTTTTTGAAAATCGGGTGGTGGCACTTTATTTTTTTGATTGGGGTATGTCCCGAAGGAGTGAGATGCTTCAACAATTAACACAGTTAGTGCATGTGTACATGTTACACCAAGGACCTTAAATAGTGAAAATTGCATCCAAGTCCATACATTTAACACAAAGGGCCCTACAATCAAGCAATTAAAATTAGTAGTCGGGTCCTACTCCTCCATCGTGGAGTTGAGCCATGCTCTTCGTAGTAGTACCAGTAAGCTGCACGTGCCTTGCACGTGAAACTCACATAATATACAGAAACATGCGTCATCAGTATATAACATTGTAATAGGTAAAGCTTGAAATATCTATGAATCCGAGCCACGTTTCTAAAGTATGAGTGTATATTTGATTCTTGCATTTTATATCATGTAGAAATAAACGTTTATTAGCTACCTAATAATTGAAAATTCTAGAACCATGGTCTAGAGAAACAATCGAGAAGATTCTACAATGATGGATAAGTGTATTTTGACGTTTTTATACATATATATCTTATCTTATCTTATCTTATCTTACCACTATATAGTGTACGAATAACTTTGAATATTGACTATTGGATCAAGACTCGCGAATCCCAACAGTTCTAGCCGTTGGATCTTCTTTTCCATTCTAACATCTAAAAGATTTTATTGATACTCTTCATCACAATGAATGGTATGCACAAAACTCAAAACACACTTCTCCATCATTCTAGAATCTTCTCCCTCGTTTCTCTAGACCATGTTACCAGAATTTTCAAGTTTTAGATAACTAATAATCGTTGACTTCTAAATGATATACATAGTACAAGAACCAAATATACAACCAAACTTTATAGATATTGATCACCTTTATATTTTTTTATGCTTTACCTATTAAAATTTTATATAGTGATGATATGTCAGATGTCTATTATATGAGTCTCACGTGTTGATCAAAAGGGACGTGCCACACAAGTAAATACTGTATGAAATGTGATTTAACAAATGTTAAGTTGTTATTAACCAATATTCTCGTTAGAGAAAAAATTCATACATTAAGTCTATTAGTAATAACTATCTACCCATATTGAGAATACATCCTACTGTGCTATGAAATTTTGGGGGTGGTGACATGATGGCTCTAGAACACGTTGGAGTTTGCTCTAGGTACTATTCAACATGAATCCAGCTGCTCTAAACCATTGGATCTAACAACCCAACGGTCAGGATTGGTGTTATGGATCCAATTCAAAACTGCTCCATTGTAGTAGTAGAGAGAATATAGCCTACTATGCTATGAAATTTTGGGGGTGGTGACATGATGGTTCTATAACATGGTGGAGTTTTCTCTAGGTACTATTCAACACGAATCCAGGTGCTCTGAACCATTGGATCTAACAGCCCAACGGTCAGGATTGCTGCTAAGGATCCAATTCAAAACTTCTCCATTATAATAGTAGAGATAGAGATATGATGTCGATATGGTCATCCTTTGAATAAGCTTCATTCCCGATGTTTGGAAAGGAAGAGAAAAAATCCAAAGTTTGAATTCTAATAATTTTTGCTGCCAATGCCCGGTTCCTTCCTATGTACACCAACGCACATGCTGGAGACACCGCGAAGCCACCGTACCAAGACACACGTGCCCAACATTGTGGACGAGGGAGTGCTGAGATGGATGGTGAGGCAGCGACTGAGAGCAAAAAAAAACAATTTTTTGTTTGTTTTGAGTGCACATAAATCTTGAAATTTACTAGAGTGGCTACACTGTAAAGGCTGTAGTACCTCATGTTAGGAACCCATCATAATTCTGCTCTGACATGGCACCACCTTCAAGTGCCCTATCACGCTGCCCTCCCGCCATGCCTCCCTTTTATTCTCCGAGTTCCTCTTGCTCTTCGGTTTTTTCCCTCATCTCACTAGTACCTCCGTCCCAAAACTTAAGGCTTTTTTTATAAGTCAAGCTACGGAAAGTTTGACCAAACTTCTAAAAAATATATCAAGAACTACTGTATGATATTAGTAGATACCATGTGAATATATGTTTCATGATGTATCAAAGGGTATGCATTTCATATTGTAAATATTAATATATTTTTCTACAATCTTGGTCAAACTTTGCATAGTTTGACTTCTCAAAAAAAGGCCTTGAGCCTTGGATGCAGGTACTAATAGTGTTTAATACTCCGACCCAGAACTTAAGTCTTGATATATAGGTATCGTGGGTCCCTTTAGACGATGTTAGGAAAATTCAAGAGGAATCTACCCAGCTTACTTTTAGTTCAAATTTGACCTAATTTCTTTAAATCGACATAAAGTTATTTAAGTGGGCACGGTTCGCTAGGGAATCTTGAAATGTGCTAATACTAGGGAATTGTAAGAAAACATGGTTACCACTTTTTTCTGAAAACCGGGTGCTGGTACTTTTTTTGACTAGGGTATGTCCCGAGGGAGCGAGATTATTCAATTAATTAACACGGTAAGTGGATGTGTATATGTTACACCAATGACCTCAAAAAATGAAAAATACATCCAAGTCCATACATTTAGCACAAAGGACACTAAAATCAAATGCTTGAAAATTTTAGTAACATGGTCTATAGAAACGAGGGGGAAGATTCTAGAATGATGGAAAAGTGTGTTTTGAGGTTTGTGCATAGCATTTCATTGAGATGAAGACTATCAATAGAATCTTCTGGATGCTAGAATGGAAAAGAATATCCAACGGCTAGAAATGTTGGGATTTGTAAGTCTTGATCAAACAATTAATATTCAAAGTTTTTTGTACACCATATAGTGTTAAGATAGTGGTAATGGTAAGACTAGTACATGCTTAACAAAAGAAAACATCACACTTCTCACTTTTAGCAGATCTTGTTGAAGAAGATGCACGAATCTACTAAATGCAGGTACTATATCATAAACTATATATGATGTCAATATGGTTATGACCTTGGCTATTCGGGTCAAAACCAGGAATGTCCATACACCGTAGGCCAATACACATTGTGAAGCAGCGAGAGCATTTTTTTGTATTCAAAGGTGTCAAAACACATGTTTCTCATTTTTTTCTTAGCACTATATAGTGTACGAATAACTTTGAATATTGACCATTAGATCAAGACGCGAATCCCAACATTGTCAGATATTGGATCTTCATTTTCATTTTACCATCGAGAAGATACTATTGATAGTCTTTATTTTCTTATCTTACCACGACTAGTAAAAGGCAAGTGCCACACATGTATATACTGTATGAAATGTGATTTTACAAACATTAAGTTGTTAGTAACCAATAGTCTTGTTAGAGAAAGAATGCATACATTAAGTCTATTAATAATAACTATCTACACATATTGAGAATACAACCTACTATGCTATGCAATTTTGGGTGTGGTGATATGATGGTTCTAGAACATGGTGGAGTTTTCTCTAAGTACTATTCAACACGAATCCAGTTGCTTTGAACCATTGGATCTAACAGCCCAACGGTCACGATTGGTGCTATGGATCTAATTCAAAGCTGCTCCTTTATCTCTAACTATTATAATGGAGCAGTTTTGAATTGGATACATAGCACCAATCCTGACCGTTTGGATATAAGATCCAATGGTTCAGAGCAGCTGGATTCGTGTTGAACAGTACCTAGAGAAAACTCCACCATGTTCTAGAACCATCATACTTTAAGTCTAGTTAGAGAAAAAAATGCATACATTAAGTCTATTAATAATAACTATCTACACATATTGAGAATATAACTTACTGTGCTATGAAATTTTGGGGGCGGTTACATGATGGTTCTAGAACATGCATGTTGGAGTTTGCTCTAGGTACTATTCAACACGAATCCAGCTACTCTGAACCATTGGATCTAATAGCCCAACGGATTCAAAACTGCTCCATTATAGTAGTAGAGATAGAGATATAGTGTACGAATAACTTTGAATATTGACCGTTGGATCAAGACTCGTGAATCCCAACTTTTCCAACCGTTGGATCTTCTTTTCCATTCTAGCATCTAGAAGATTCTATTGATAGCCTTCATCACGATGAATGCTATGCACAACACTCAAAACACAATTCTCCATCATTCTAGAATCTTCTCCCTCATTTCTCTAGACCATGTTACCAAAAGTTTCAAGTTTTAGATAACTAATAATTGTTGACTTCTACATGATATACAAAGTACAAGAACGAAATATACACCCACACTTTATAGATGTTGATCAAATTTATATTTTTACTGCTTTATTTATTATAATTTTATATAGTGATGATATGTCAGACGTCTATTATCTCAGTCTCACTTGGAGGGCACGCACAACATACTAGTTATATATAGTGTGCGAACAACTTTGAATATTGACCGCTGATTCATGACCCGCGAATCCCAACATTGCTGCTAGTTATTGGATCCTCTAATCCATTCCATCATCTGGAAGATACTATTGATAGTCTTTGTTATCTTATCTTACCACTATATAATTTACGAATAACTTTGAGTATTGACCGTTGGATCAAGACTCGCGAATCCCAACACTGCTAGCCGTTGGATCTTCTTTTTTCCATTCTACCGGGTGGTGGTACTTTTTTCAATAATAAGGTATATGTCCCGAGGGAGCGAAATTCTTCAATTAATTAACACGGTAAGTGGATGTGTACATGTTACACCAAGAACCTCAATAAAATGAAAAATACATCCAAGTTCATACATTTAGCACAAAGGACCCTAAAATCAAATACTTGAAAATTTTGGTAACATGGTCTATCGAAACGAGGGGTAGATTCAAGAATGATGGACAAGTGTGTTTTGAGGTTTGTGCATATAGCATTTCATTGTGATGAATAATATCAATAGAATCTTGTAGATGTTAGAATAGAAAAGAAGATCCAAAGGTTGTGTACAACAATTAATATTCAAAGTTTTCCGTACACCATATAGTGTTAAGATAGTGGTAATGGTAAGACTAGTACTTGCTTAACAAAAGAAAACAACACACTCCTCACTTTCAGCGGATGTTGAAGAACATGCACAAATCTACTAGATGCGGGAACTTTATCATAAACTATACTAGTAAGTTGCGCGTGCCTTGCACGTGAGACTCAGATAGTAGACGTATGACATATCATCACTATATAAAATTATAATTGGTAAAGCACAATAAATTATAAATTTGATTGACATCTATAAAGTATGGGTGTATATTTGGTCCTTGTACTTTGTATCATCATGTAGAAGTCAAAGATTATTAGCTACCTAACACATGAAGTTTTTGATAAAATGGTCTAAAGAAACAAGGGAGAAGATTCTAGTATGATGGAGAAGTGTGTTTTGAGGTTTGCGCATAGCATTCATTATGCCGAAGACTATCAATAGAATCATCCAGATGCTAGAACAGAAAAGAAGATCGAATAACTAGAGATGTTGGGATTCATGAGTCTTGATCCAACGTTCAACATTCAAAGTTATTCGTACACTATATAGTGGTAAGATAAGATAAGATATATAAGATATATAAGATAAGATAAGATCATGTAGAAGTCAACAATTGTTAGCTACGAGGGAGAAGATTCTAGTACGATGGAGAAGTATGTTTCGAGGTTTGTGCATAGCATTCATTATGCTGAAGACTATCAATAGAATCTTCCAGATGATAGAATGGAAAAGAAGATCCAATGACTTTAAATAATTTTGGGATTCACGAGTCTTGATCCAACGGTCAATATTCAAAGTTATTCGTACACTATATAATGGTAAGATATCTCTACTACTATAATGGAGCAGTTTTGAAAAGGATCCATAACACCAATCCTGACCGTTGGGCTGTTAGATCCAATGGTTCAGAGAAGTTGGATTCGTGTTGAATAGTACCTAGAGCACACTCCACCATTCGTGTTCTAGAACCTTCATGTCACCACCCCCAAAATTTCATAGCATAGTAGGTTGTATTCTCTCTACTACTATAGTGGAGTAGTTTTGAATTTGATCCATAGCACCAATCCTGACTGTTGGCCTATTAGATCCAATGGTTCAGAGCAACTGGATTCGTGTTGAATAGTACGTACCTAGAGCAAGTCCACCATGTTCTAGAACCATCATGTCACAACCCTCAAAATGCATAAATTAAGTCTATTAATAATAACTATCTACACATATTGAGAATATAACCTACTGTGCTATGAAATTTTGGGGGTGGTGACATGATGGTTCTAGAACATGGTGGAGTTTGCTCTAGGTGCTATTCAACACGAATCCAGCTGCTCTAAACCATTGAATCTAATAACCCAACGGTTAGGATTGGTGCTATAGATCCAAATCAAAACTGCTCCATTATAGTAGTAGAGATATGATGTCAATATGGTCATGACCTTGGCTGTTCGGGTCAAAGCCAGGAATGTTCATACACCATAGGACAATACACATTGTGAAGAAGCCATAGCATTTTTTTTGTATTCAAAGGTGTCAAAACATATGTTTCTCATTTTTTTCTTCGCACTGTATAGTGTACGAATAACTTTGAATATTGACCGTTGGATCAAGATGCGAATCCCAACATTATCAGATGTTGGATCTTCATTTCCATTTTACCATCAAGAAGATATTATTGATAGTCTTTGTTTTCTTATCTTACCACTATTTTTTATATATAGTGTGCGAACAACTTTGAATATTGACTGCTGATTCATGACCCGTGAATCCCAACATTGTTGCTAGTTATTGGATCCTCTAATCCATTCCATCAGCTAAAAGATACTATTGATAGTCTTTGTTATCTTATCTTACCACTATATAATGTACGAATAACTTTGAGTATTGAGCATTGGATCAAGACTCGCGAATCCCAACAATGCTAGCCATTGGATCTTCTTTTTTTCCATTCTACCTGGTGGTGGTACTTTTCTCTACTACTATTATAGAGCAGTTTTGAATTGGATCCACATCACCAATCCTGACCATTGGGCTGTTAGATCCAATGGTTCAGAGCAGCTGGATTCGTGTTGAATAGTACCACTTTATCTGTTTGTTTTCACCCATCAACTCAGCCATCCACGTAGGGCCCATAGATTGGGGAGCTCGCGGTCGCCTTGGACGCACCAAAAAATTATGACTGGGCCATCGAGTGTGGGAAGCAGAGTCAGCATTCTGTCCATCAATATTTGCCACATGCATCAGCTTCATCAGTGACATTTATGAAGGAAATATGCCCTCAGAGGCAATAATAAAGCTGTTATTATGTATTCCTTATATATGATAGATGTTTATTTTGCATGCTAGAATTGTATTGATCGGAAACATCAATACATGTGTGTTTAATAGACAAAAAGGGTTCCTAGTTATGCCTCTCTTATAGACTAGCTTGTTGATTAACAAGATGATCAAGGTTTCCTGATCATGGACATTGGATGTTGTTAATAATAAGGTCACACCATTGGTGGAATGATGTGATGAACATTCATCCGAAGTATAGCATTACGATCAAGTCATTATGTTTATATTGCTATAACATCATACAAAGTAATCTTTATCCTTAGACCATGAGATCATGTTAATTGCTAACACCTGAAGAGTATCTTGATAACATCAAACGTCACACCGTAACAGGGTGACTATAAAGATGGGTTCAGTACTACGAAGGTGTTATGTTGAGGCTCATGGATCAAGAGTGGAATTTGTCAATCCCGATGACAGATAGATATACTCTGGGCCCTCTCGGTGATATCACATTGAGATAGCTTGCAAGCAAGTGATGTGATCACTAGAATGTTATATCACGGGAACAAGAAAAGAGTGAATGTCGGTAACGAGATCAAACTAGCTATGGAGATACCGATGATCGAATCTCGGACATGTAATATATCGCGAGACAAAGGGATATAGTTACAAGAGTTAAAGGTTCTCACGATCATAGAAGTCATCGTTGAATGTGTAGGAGTCAGTATGGATCTCCAGGTCCCGCTGCTGATTATTGATCGGAGAAGGGTCTCGATCATGTCTGCATTATTCGTGAACCGTAGGGTGACACACTTAAGAGTTACCGGACACCATTTTGGAGTACATATGTTTCATACGAAAGAATTGCAAAGCGTGGGAATTGTTTCAATAGAAACCCGAAATTGTTTCGGGTGAAATTGCAGAAAGTGGTTCTGCATGTGATATTGAAATATTGCAAGGGGATATATGTGAATGTTTGTTAATTAAAGTAATTAACAAAATTCTGAATAAATTTAATAAAAGAGTTTTATTAAATGAGAGAGCATTAAACTTGGAGAATTTTAATGCATTTAAAGTGGAGACTTTAAAAGGGAATGTGAAGAGGATTTTTAATGTGGAGGAGTTACCACCACATGAATGGGGGAGGTGAGGGGTCACCCCCCATGCGCCGGCCATGGAGAGAGGGGGTACCCCCCTCCTCCTATAAAAGGCCACCCATTCCCTCCTTCATCCTCACACCTCCTTGTGAAGGATCTCTCTCCCCCTCTAGAATTATCCCCCCAGGGTCTCGGATTAGCGAGATACATGTTCCCGGTGGCATTTCATCTGGAAGGAGTTGCTGCTTCCGCTAGATCGCTGGAGCGAGGAGGTGGAGGTTGTCCGGTGGCTTGAACGAGTGTGCGAGTGCGGATGCGCTGCTGAGTTGCGGCGCTCAGACTTCCTCACGATCTTGAGATCAGCAAGTGTACGACTACATCAACCACGAGTTCCTACTCGTTAACAAAACTCGTTGTCTTCGAGGGTAAGTTCTCGTTGGATGTATGTCCACCCGTTGCTTTGTACCTAGTAGATAGATCTTGGCGTGTAGTTCACACCGTAGGAAATTTTTTGTTTTCTATGCTGCGGACCCAACAGTGGTATCAGAGCCTGATCTATGCGTAGGTGCTTTGCACGGGTAGTACACATATGTTTATATGTGGGCGATGATGATCATGTTATTGCATCTTCTATGTATTTTGGATATTGGTGGCATAGTGGGATGAAGCGGCCCGGACCAACCTTACATGTCATCGTACATGAGACCGGTTCCACGACTGACATGCAACTTGTTTTTGCATAAGTGGCTGGCGGGTGTCTGTCTCTCCTACTGTAGTCAATATCTGATTTACAACGAGTTGCTAATAACTTAGTTATCCTCGTTGTGGTTCATGTTCGTAGGTGAGAACGGTTCTATCTCCAAAAGCCCTAAGCCACGTAAAACTTGCAATTGATAAATTAGAGGCGTCTAGTTTAGATCGTTGCTGGGCTAGTGTATTGATATGGTATTGTTGTAAGTAGATGTATGATAGATACTCTTACAACACATTCAACGTGTAAGTTCCATAGACCTTGTCCTTACACACAAAGGAATGATAGAGATCATACCACGATGCAAATGATAGAGATCAAATGCATGGACCATATCATCTCACTTTACACATTAGATGTTAGCATCTTATACTGCTAGTTTGGCGCTTTTGGTAGCATTGTAAGATGATCCCACATTTAGATATCAAGATAAAATGTGTTCTTCCTTGAGTATGCACCGTTCTATGGATCATGTTTCGAGACATCACGTGATGATCGGTGTACTCGACTCTACGCTTTCATACAACGGGTGTAAGGCAGTTTTACACACGCGAGTACTAAGGTTCTTACTTGGCGAGCCTAGCATGTACAGACATGGCCTCAGAACACTGACCGAAAGGTTAAACATGAGTCATATGGTTGATATGATGCCCATATACATGCTCTCCTTTGAAGCTACACCGACTCACGTGATGATCGGACTTGGTGTAGTGGATTTGGTTCATGTAATCACCAAAAAGGCACGAGGGATGTCGTTTTTGAGTGGGAGTTCATTAGTAATTTGGATTACTTGAACTCAATCTATCATAAACTTAGTCTAAATAAACTTTACAAATTCTGTTGTAGATGGCACCACCTTCTTTTAATTTCAATGTGTTCATGGAGAAAGAGAAACTTGCTGTGAATGCTAGCAACTTCACCAACTAGGCTATGAATTTGCGCATTCTCCTCACTGCTGCACAAAAGCAACATGTGCTAGATACGCTGCTAGGCCCCCCACTAGCTCCTGATGCCCCTGATGAGGAAAAGAATGTCTATGTGACTCGTTAGGAGGACCACAACTTAGTCCATTGCGGCATACTGTATGGGCTAGATCCAGAACTTCGAAAGCGTTTCGAAAATGGCAACGCCTTTGATACCATGGGAGAATTGAAAATGATTTTCGATACCCATGCTGCCGTAGAGAGTTATAATGCTACTGAAAAGTTCTTTAGCTACATGATGGAGGAGAACAACTCCGTTAGTGAGCATGTACTCAAAATGTCTGGGTACGCCGATAAGCTTGTGTCCTTGGGAATAACGATTCCCATTGACTTAGGCATACATCATGTTCTCCAATCTCTGCCACCTAGCTACAAGAGCTTCGTGATGAACTATAATATGCAGGGCATGAAGAAGACTCTTCCCGAGCTTCTGTCAATGCTTAAGACTGCAGAAGTGGAGATTAGGAAAGAACATCAAGTGTTGATGGTCAATAGGACCACCAGTTTCAAGAAGGACAAGAAAGGCAAGCACAAGGGAAAGAAGGGTGCCAAATCTGTTGCCACGCCTGAAAAGAAACCCCGAGCTGGCCCTAAGTCCGATACCGAGTGCTACTATTGCAAGGGGACTGGCCATCGGAAGCGCAACTGCCCCAAGTATTTGGCGGACAAGAAGTCCGACAAGGCAAACAAAGGTATATGTGATATACATGTTATTGATGTGTACTTTACTAGTACTCGCAGTAGCACCTGGGAATTTGATACGGGATCAGTTGCTAATATATGTAACTCGATTCAGGGGCTGCGGAACAAGCGACAACTAGCAAAGGATGAGGTCACAATGCGGTTCGGCAATGGATCAAGAGTTGATATGATCGCCGTCGGAACGCTGTCTCTCCATATGCCATCGGGATTAGTCATAAACCTAAATAATTGTTATTTGGTGCCTGCACTTAGCATGAAAATTGTATCCGGATCATGTTTGATGCAAAGTGGTTATTCGTTTAAATCTAAAAACAATGGTTGTTCGATTTATATGGATAATATATTTTATGGTCATGCACCTATGTTTAATGGTTTATTTCTGATGGATCTCGATAGTAATATTACGCACATTCATAATGTTAATGCTAAAAAGATTAAACTTGATGATGATATATCTGCATATATGTGGCACTGCCGTCTAGGTCATATTGGCGTTAAACGCATGAAGAAACTCCATCCTGATGGACTTTTGGAATCACTTGATTTTGAATCATTTGATACATGTGAGCCATGCCTTATGGGCAAGATGACTAGAACGCCGTTTTCCGGTTCAATGGAACGGGCGATAGATCTATTGGAAATCATACATACTGATGTGTGTAGACCAATGAGTGTGTCAGCGCGAGGTGGATATCGTTATTTTGTTACTTTCACGGATGATTTGAGTAGATACGGGTATATCTATTTGATGAAACACAAGTCTGAAACTTTTGAATAGTTCAAGGAATTTCAGAATGAAGTGGAAAATCATCGTAATAGAAAGATCAAATTTCTACGGTCTGACCATGGAGGAGAGTATCTAAGTTACGAGTTTAGCACACACATGAAAGAGTGTGGAATAGTTTCACAACTCACGCCTTTCGGAACACCACAACGTAATGGTGTGTCGGAACGTCGTAATCGAACCTTATTGGATATGGTTCGATCTATGATGTCTCTGACTGACTTGCCACTGTCATTTTGGGGTTATGCACTGGAAACGACTGGATTCACTTTTAATCGGGCACCATCTAAATCCGTTGAAACGACACCATATGAATTATGGTTTGGAAACAAACCTAAGTTGTCATTTCTTAAAGTTTGGGGATGCGATGTTTATGTGAAGAAACTTCAACCGGATAAACTCGAACCCAAAGCGGAAAAATGCGTCTTCATAGGATACCCTAAGGAAACAATTGGGTTTACCTTCTATCACAAATCCGAGGGCAAGGTTTTTGTTGCCAAGAATGGATCCTTTCTTGAGAAGGAATTTCTCGCGAAAGGTGTGAGTAGTCGGACGGTAGAACTCAAAGAGGTTATTAAAACTTCTCTTCATGAAATGGCGAGTGGCGCAGCACCGTAAGTTGTTTCGGAGTTGACTTCACCTAATTAAGAGAGAGCTAATGATATTGATCATGAAACTCCGAAAGAGGAAACTACCGAACCTCGCAGGTCAAGCAGGACACATGCAGCTCCTGAACTGTATGGCAATTCTGTTGTGAATTTCATGGTTGATGAAATGGATGACCCTAGGACGTATGAAGAAGCAATGATGATCCCGGATTCCAACAAATGGCTAGAAGCCATGAAATCTGAGATGGAATCCATGTACGGGAACCAAGTTTGGACCTTGGTGGACTGACCTCACGATCGAAAGGCCGTTGAGAATAAATGGATTTTCAAAATAAAAACTGATGTTGATGGTTATGTGACCATCTATAACGCTCAACTTGTCGCAAAGGGGTTTCGACAAATTCAAGGAGTTGACTACGATAAGACATTCTCTCTCGTAGCGATGCTTAAGTCAGTTAGGATTATGTTAGCAATTGCTGCATATTTCGATTATGAAATATGGCAGATGGATGTCAAAACTGCGTTCCTCAATGGTAATATTGAAGAAGAGTTGTATATGATACAACCTAAGGGTTTTGTCGATCCTAAGGATGCTAATAAGGTATGCAAACTTCAGCGATCCATCTATGGACTAAAGCAAGCATCCCGGAGTTGGAATCTCCGCTTTGATGAGGTGATCAAAGAGTTTGGATTTGTCCAAACTTATGGAGAGGCTTGTATTTACAAGAAAGTGAGTGGGAGCAATGTGGCATTTCTGATATTATATGTGGATGACATATTATTGATTGGAAATGATATAGATCTTTTAAACAGTGTTAAAAGTTATCTAAACAACAAATTTTTGATGAAAGACCTTGGTGAAGCGTCATATATATTAGGCATTAAAATATATAGAGATAGATCAAGGCGCCTAATTGCGGTATCGCAGAGTACATACCTTGATAAGATATTAAAGAAGTTTAATATGGACAAAAGTAAGAAGGGTTTCTTACCTATGTTGTAAGGCAAGACATTGAGTAAGACTCAAAGTCCGGCTACGGCGGAAGAAAGAGAGATGATGGATAAGATCCCCTATGCCTCGGCCATAGGCTCTATTATGTATGCCATGCTATGTAAAATACCGGATGTGGCACATGATATTAGTTTGACTAGTAGGTACCAATCTGATCTAGGTTCGGAACACTGGATAGCGGTAAAGAACATCCTCAAGTACTTGAGAAGAACTAGGGATATGTTTCTTATATACGGAGGTGAAGAAGAGCTAGTCGCTAAGTGTTATGTCGATGCTAGCTTTGACACTGATCCGGATGACTCTAAGTTTCAATCCGGATACGTATTTCTCTTGAACGGAGCATCAGTTAGTTGGAGGAGTTCCAAACAACCTGTGGTGGCTGGATCAATGACGGAGGCGGAATATGTTGCTGCTTTAGAAGTGGCGCAGGAAGCGGCTTGGATGAAAGAGTTCATTATGGAACTAGGTGTGGTTCCTAGTGCATTGGACCCAATGGTGATCTATTGTGACAACAATGGAGCCATAGACAACGCAAAGGAACCGAGGTCTCACAAGAATTCCAAGCATATTAAGCGCCGGTTTCACTCCATCCGTGAGCATGTCAAGGATGGAGATATAATGATTTGTAAAGTACACATGGACCTAAATGTAGTAGATCCGTTGACTAAAGTTCTCCCTAGGGCAAAACATGATCAACACCAGAACTCCATGGGTGTTAGATTTATCACTATGTGAACTAGATTATTGTCTCTAGTGCAAGTGGGAGACTGAAGGAAATATGCCCTGAGAGGCAATAATAAAGTTGTTATTATGTATTCCTTATATATGATAGATGTTTATTTTGCATGCTAGAATTGTATTGATCGGAAACATCAATACATGTGTGTTTAATAAACAAAAAGGGTTCCTAGTTATGCCTCTCTTATAGACTAGCTTGTTGATTAACAAGATGATCAAGGTTTCCTGATCATGGACATTGGATTTTGTTAATAACAAGGTCACACCATTGGTGGAATGATGTGATGAACATTCATCCGAAGTATAGCATTACGATCAAGTCATTATGTTTATATTGCTATAACATCATATGAAGTAATCTTTATCCTTAGACCATGAGATCATGTTAATTGCTAACACCTAAAGAGTATCTTGATAACATCAAACGTCACACCGTAACATGGTGACTATAAAGATGGGTTCAGTACTACAAAGGTGTTATGTTGAGGCTCATGGATCAAGAGTGGAATTTGTCAATCCCGATGACTAATAGATATACTCTGGGCCCTCTCGGTGATATCACATTGAGATAGCTTGCAAGCAAGTGATGTGATCACTAGAATGTTATATCACGGGAACGAGAAAAGAGTGCATGTCTGTAACTGCTTTTGTAGGGCAACCGTTCCCGAAGCTCGCTTTGCGCTTGCTTCAAAGGACTCAGCTGTTATACCCCTCCATTTTCATCAAAACAAGGGGTACTTAGTTTAATAATGATACTACTCATACGAGAAAGCCTTTGCTTCCGGTTGATAAGACTGAGAGCACAAGAGCAGGAACAATCATCAATACTCTTATCTCCGACAATGAGGTGTTGAGAGATAAGCTGAAGATGAAAACCCATGAAAAAGAGCTTGCTGCACCAGAGATCGACACTGTTATTAAGAAAGAAATCCCAACTTGCACTTCCTTATTCCACTATTGCGATATCTTTGTCCTGGACAAAGACCAAGAGCCTGGGGGTTAACTGTTACAAGTCAGAGTTATTCCTTGATGCAGATGGTTATGTTAGTGTCATTCAAGCAGACGAGGGCTCATTCCAATCCTCAATTCTCCTTTCGAGATTCGGGGATAATGAATCAATTGAACGCGCTTCAAAGATTTGTTCCACTTTTGGAAGACCTTGCGTTATGTCTGAGATCAAACTACGTATGGAGATACCGATGATCGAATCTCGGACATGTAATATATCGCGAGACAAAGGGATTTAGTTACAAGCGTTAAAGGTTCTCACGATCAGAGAAGTCATCGTTGAATGTGTAGGAGTCATAACGGATCTCCAGGTCCTGCTGCTGATTATTGATCGGAGAAGGGTCTCGATCATGTCTGCATTATTCGCGAACCGTAGGGTGACACACTTAAGAGTTACCGAACACCATTTTGGAGCACATATGTTTCAGACGAAAGAATTGCAAAGCGCAGGAATTGTTTCAATAGAAACCGGAAATTGTTTCAGGTGAAATTGCAGAAAGTGGTTCTGCATGTGATATTGAAATATTGCATGGGGCTATATGTGAATATTTGTTAATTAAAGTAATTAACAGAATTCTAACTAAATTTAATAAAAGAGTCAGAGAGCATTAAACTTGGAGAATTTTAATGCATTTAAAGTGGAGACTTTAAAAGGGAATGTGAAGAGGCATTTTAATGTGGAGGGGTTACCACCACATGAATGGGGGAGGTCAAGGGTCACCCCCCATGCGCCGGCCATGGAGAGAGGGGGTACCCCCTCCTATAAAAGGCCACCCATTTCCTCCTTCATCCTCACACCTCCTTCTGAAGGATCTCTCTCCCCCTCTAGAATTATTCCCCCTTGGTCTCAGATTAGCGAGATACATGTTCCCGGTGACATTTCGTCCGGAAGGAGTTGCTGCTTCCGCTGGATCGCTGGAGCGAGGAGGTGGAGGTTGTTTGGTGGCTTGAACGGGTGTGCCAGTGCGTATGCGCTGCTGAGTTGCGGCGCTCGGACTTCCTCACGATCTTGAGATCGACAAGTGTACGACTACATCAACCACGAGTTCCTACTCGTTAACAAAACTCGTTGTCTTCGAGGGTAAGTTCTCGTTGGATGTATATCCACCCGTTGCTTTGTACCTAGTAGATAGATCTTGGCGTGTAGTTCACACCGTAGGAATTTTTTTGTTTTCTATGCTACGGACCCAACAATTGATTGTCCCCTCGCTTCGGTAATCTTCCACATTAATCTCAGATCACCTCCTTCCTATTTAATCTCTCCCCTTCCCCGCACCAAACCATCTCTAATCCCCTGCTTCTAGCAACCATCTCCGTCCTTGTCTGTCATCCATGGCCACCTTCCGGCTGCCGCCCACCGTGCCGGAGCGCAAAGACCCCAACATCGTCGCACAAGAGGACAATGCCCTGCGCATTTGGGCCTTCTCCCTGCGGAGAACAAAGTGGCAGCTGGCGTGCGCCTTCCTTGATGCTGGGTACGGTCACCACAAGTACCGGATGTACGACCTCTACGACAATCCCGGGACATCGAAGGTCAAGTTCGTCGACTTCAGGGACGCCCGTCTTGTCTATGGCCAGGCCTTCCACTACGGCTACGAGATGGTGGTGTTCACCAACGCCAACATTTTCACCAACTACTAAACTAGTTCCGAAACAACAGCAACTTCATCCACTGTGTTCGCCCGGAGCTGCCAATGGCTCCGGAGGTGCCACCTCGTTATCCGGAGGTGCCACCGATGGCTCAGGAGTTGTCGCCGCCTTATCCGGAGGTGCCAATGAGTCAGGAGCCAGCTCTGTCACTAGAGTTTCCATTGGTGTCGATGTCACGAGTTGCCGTTGGCGGTGCAGACAAGGTGCTAGGAGGCGCTGCACCTACACTAGTTCAGCAGCAAGTCCTATATATGTAAACTCGTGTTGTTATGTTAATGGTTGAATGAAGTTTCTTTTTGTACTACTCATCAAAAAATTCTTTTGGTACTACTCACTGTACCCTGTAGTACTAGTATTACTGCAAATGTCGATCTATTGAATATCCTTCCCCCCTGATGTTTGTGAAGGAAGTGAAAATTTCGAAACCGGGAAATTTTGAATGGCTACTCTATTGTAAGGACCAAAATGGTTCCCACCAACGCAACTGAAAAACATGCGAGACAAAGACACGGAGCCGCTGATAGAAGGCAGGTCGTCAGTCGACGCGCGTGCGCAGCGCCATGTTGTGGACGAGGGAGAGATCAGCCAGATGGGGTGTGGGGTGGTGATGAGGGAGTGAAGGAGAGATGAAACACATTTTGTTTTGCGTGCATATATATTGTGGTCCTGAAATTTACTCTACTCATTATACCTTGTACCTCGTGTCAGGAACCCATCCAAGATTTGCTCTGACATCGCACCGCCTTCAAATCCTCCTCTTCGCAGCTCTCTCGTTGCCTCCTCTGTGCTCATAGTCTCTTCTTGCTCATTATTTTTTAACAGAAAAAAGGAAATAAATTCTTCTTACTTCATTTTTAGAAAATAAATTCCTGTCACTTGGAAAATTGAAATTGATTATTTTTGTTTTTAATATCTTTGATTGTTCTCAAAAGATGGCCAAATTTGTTGGCATGCATATTCTTGGATATGGGATCATGAGCATAAAGTATGATGTAGAGGTATGGCAGCAGTTTAGCTTTAACCGTGTTAATAGTCTCACATTATTGGTTTATAGAGAATCAAAGTTGATTTACCAATGAGTCACGAAATGCTATGGTTCTTCCATATGATTTATGAATTTATTCAGAAGTAATTCGACCTTATGGTCGTTCACCTTGAAATCCAAGAATTTTTCATACTTGTTGACAACTATGCTTAAATTCGTTGAAATTTCACCACTTACTTTTAGGTTAGCATTTTACACGGTCGGTGGGAGTACATTCTACACCAAGGACCAAAAAAGGGAAAATTACATCGAGGTCCACACATTTAGCACAAAGGACCCTAAAATTGAGCAAAGAAAACAGTCAGGTTCAGCTCCTTCTCGAGAGAGCAGCTGATCGAGCTATACTCTTCATACTACTTTCTCTTCGATTGTTTTCACAATATGGCCAAATCTATCGCCATGCAAATTCTTGGATACTCGATCATCATAATAAAGTATGATGTAGAGATATGGCCTTGACCTTTTGGTCGTTCGGCTTGAAATCCAAGAATGTTCATACTTGTTTACAACTACAAGCTGAAATTCGTTTAAATTTCACCACTTACTTTTAGGTTAGAATTTTACATGGTCGGTGGCAGTACTTTTTACAACAAGGACCTAAAAAGGGGAAATTTCATTGAGGTTCATACATTTAGTACCAAGGACCCTAAAATTAAGCAAGCAAAATAGTCAGGTTTGGCTCCTTCTCGAGAGAGTAGCTGATCGAGCCACACTCTTCATACTACTTCATCTTCGATTGTGTTCAAAATATGTCCAAATTTGTCGCCATGCAAATTCTTGGATATGGGATCATCAGCATAAAGTATGATGTAGATATGGCCTTGACCTTGGTCGTTCGTCTTGAAATACCAGAATGGTTCATACTCATTGAAACCAAGCTTAAATTCATTTAAATTTCACTACTTACTTTTAGGTTAGAATTTTACAAGGTCGATTGGAGTACATTTTACATCAGGGACCCCAAAAATGCAAAAAATACATCGAGGTCCATACATTTATCATAAAGGACCCTAAAAGGAAAAATTTCTGGTTTGGCTCCTTCTCGAGAGATCAGCTGATCTGAGCCAAACTCTTGATACTACTTACTCTTTGATTGTTTTCAAAACATGGCCAGATCTGTTGCCATGCAAATTCTCTTACATGGGATGATCATCATATAAAGTATGATGTTGATATGGCCTTGACCTTGGTCGTTCGGCTTGAAATCCAGGAATGTTCATACTCGTTGACAAGTAAGCTTAAAATCGTCTAAATTTCAGCAGTTACACTTCTAGACCCCAAAAAGGGTAAATTACATCGAGTCCATAGATTTAGCGCAAAGGACCCTAAAATTAAGCAAGAAATAATCGGGTTCGGCTCCTTCTAGAGAGAGTAACTGATCGAGCCATACTCTTCATACTACTTCATCTTCGATTGTGTTCAAAATATGGCCAAATTTGTCGGCATGCAAATTCTTGGATATGGAATCATCAGCAGAAAGTATGATGTAGATATGGCCTTGACCTTGGTGGTTCGTCTTGAAATACAAGAATGCTTCATACTCATTGACAACTAAGCTTAAATTTGTTTAAATTTCACCACAATAATTTTAGGTTAGAACTTTACACGATCGATCGGAGTACATTTTAAATCACGGACCTCAAAAAAGAAAAAAATACATCGAGGTCCATATACATTTAGCATAAAGAACCCTAAAAGAAAATATCCGGTTCGGCTTATTCTCGAGAGATCAGCTGATCTGAGCGAAACTCTTAATACTACGTCCTCTTCGATTGTTTTCAAAACATGGCCAAATCTATTGCCTTACAAATTCTCTAACATGGGATCATCAACATAAAGTATGATGTTGATATGGCCTTGACATTGGTCGTTCGGCTTGAAATCTAAGAATGCTCATACTCATTGACAAGTAAGCTTAAAATCGTCTAAATTTCACCACTTACACTTTTAGACCTAACAAAAGGGGGGAAATTACATCGAGGTCCATACATTTAGCACAAAGGACCCTAAAATTAAGCAAGGAAAACAGTCGGGTTCAACTCCTTCCCTAGAGAGTAGCTGATCGAGTTATACTCTTCATCCTACTTCATCTTCGATTGTTTTCAAAATATGGCCGAATTTGTCGGCATGCAAATTCTTGAATATGGGATAATCAGCATAAAGTATGATGTAGATATGGCCTTGACCTTGGTCGTTCGTCTTGAAATACAAGAATGGTTCATACTCGTTGACAACTAAGCTTAAATTCGTTTAAATTTCACCACTTACTTTTAGGTTAGAACTTTACATGGTCGATCGGAGTACTTTTTACATCAGGGACCTCAAAAAAGCAAAAATTACATCGAGGTTCATAAATTTAGCATAAAGGACCCTAAAAGAAAAAAAATCTGGTTCAGCTCCTTCTCGAGAGATCAGCTCATCTGAGTAAAACTCTTGATACTACTTCCTCTTCGATTGTTTACAAAACATGGCCAGATCTGTTGCCATGCAAATTCTCTAACATGGGTCATCATCATATAAAGTATGATGTTGATATGACCTTAACCTTGGTCATTCGGCTTGAAATCCAAGAATGTTCATACTCATTGACAAGTAAGCTTAATATCATCTAAATTTCACCAGTTACACTTTTAGACATAAAAGGGGGGAAATTACATCGAGGTCCATACATTTAGCACAAAGGACCCTAAAATTAAGCAAGGAAAATAGTTGAGTTCGGCTCCTTCTCGAGAGAGTAGCTGATCGAGCCATACTCTTCATGCTACTTCATCTTTGATTGTGTTCAAAATATGGCCCAATTTGTCGGCATGCAAATTCTTGGATATGGGATCATCAGCATAAAGTATAATTTGGATATGGCCTTGACCTTGTTGGTTCTTCTTGAAATACAAGAATGCTTCATACTCGTTGACAGCTAAGCTTAAATTCATTTAAATTTCACCACATACTTTTAGGTTAGAACTTTACACGATCGATCAGAGTACATTTTACATCAGGGACCTCAAAAACCAAAACATTACATCAAGGTCCATATACATTTAGCATAAAGGACCCTAAAATAAAAAAATCTGGTTCGGATCATTCTCAAGAGATCAGCTGATCTGAGCCAAACTATTAATACTACTTCGCTTCGATTGTTTTTAAAACATGTCTAGATCTATTGCCATGCAAATTCCCTGACACGGGATCATCATCATATAAAGTATGATGTAGATATGGCCTTGACATTGGTCGTTCGGCTTGGAACCCAAGAATGCTCATACTCATTGACAAGTAAGCTTAAAATCGTCAAAATTTCACCACTTACACTTTTAGACCTAACAAAAGGGGGGAAATTACATCGAGGTCCATACATTTAGCACAAAGGACCCTAAAATTAAGCAAGGAAAACAGTCGGGTTCAGCTCCTTCTCTAGAGAGTAGCTGATCGAGTCATACTCTTCATCCTACTTCATCTTTGATTGTTTTCAAAATATGGCCGAATTTGTCTCCATGGAAATTCTTAGATATGGATCATCAGCATAAAGTATGATGTAGATATGGCCTTGTCCTTGGTCGTTTGTCTTGAAATACAAGAATGGTTCATAGTCATTGGCAACTAAGCTTAAATTCGTTTAAATTTCACCACTTACTTTTAAGTTAGAACTTTACACGGTCAATCGGAGTACATTTTACATCAGGGACCTCAAAAAATTATAAAATACATTGAGGTCCATATACATTTAGCATAAAGAACCCTAAAAGAAAATTTTCTGCTTCGGCTCATTCTCGAGCTGATATGAGCCAAACTCTTAATACTACTTCCTCTTCGATTGTTTTCGAAACATGGCCAGATCTGTTGCCATGAAAATTCTCTAACATGGGATCATCAGCATAAAGTATGATGTTGATATGGCCTTGACTTTGGTCGTTCGCCTTTAAATCCAAGAATGTTCATACTCATTCACAACTAATCTTAAATTCATTTAAATTTCACCACTTACTTTTAGGTTAACATTTTACATGGTCGGCGGGAGTACATTTTACATCAAGGAACTAAAAAGGGAAAATTATTTCATCAAGGTCCATACATTTAGCACAAAGGACCCTAAAAGGAAAACTTTCTGGTTTGGCTCCTTCTCGAGAGATCAGCTGATCTGAGCCAAACGCTTCATACTACTTCTTCGATTGTTCCAAATATGGCCAAATCGGTTGCCATGCAAATTCTCTGATGTGGGGTCATCAACATAAAGTGTGATGTCGATATGATCTTGACCTTGGTCGTTTCGCTTGAAATCCAAGAATGTTCATACTCATTGACAAATAAGCTTAAATTCGTTTAAATTTCACCACTTACACTTTTTGGTTAGAATTTTAAACGGATGGTGGGAGTACATTTTACACCAAGGACATAAAAAAGGGAAAATTACATCGAGGTACATACATTTAGCACAAAGGACCCTAAAACCAAGCAAGGAAAATAGTCGAGTACAACTCCTTCTCGAGAGAGCAGCTCATCGAGCCATACTCTTCATACTAGTTTTGACTAAGGTATATGTCTCGAGGGAGCGAGATTCTTCAATTAATTAACACGGTAAGTGGATGTGTACATGTTACACCAAGGATCTCAAAAAAATGAAAAATACAGCCAAGTCCATACATTTAGCACAAAGGACCCTAAATTCAAATATTTGAAATTTTTGGTAACATGGTCTATAAAAACAAGGGGGAAGATTCTAGAATGATGGAGAAGTGTGTTTTGAAGTTTGTGCATATATCATTTCATTGTGATGAAGACTATCAATAGAATCTTCTACATGCTAGAATGGAAAAGAAGGTCCAATGGCTGGAAATGTTGGGATTTGTGAGTCTTGATCGAACAATTAATATTCAAAGTTTTTCGTACACCATATAGTGTTTAGATAGTGGTAATGGTAAGACTAGTATACTTTCTTAACAAAAGAAAATAGCGCCCTACTCACTTTCAGCAGATCTTTTTGAAGAAGATGCATGAATCTACTAGATGTAGGAACAATATCATAAACTATATATGATGTCAATATGGTCATGACCTTGGCTGTTCGGGTCAAAACGAGGAATGTTCATACACCGTAGGCCAATACACATTGTGAAGAAGCTAGAGCATTTTTTTGTATTCAAAGGTGTCAAAACACATATTTCTCTTTTTTCCTTAGCATTGTATAGTGTACGAATAACTTTGAATATTGACCGTTGGATCAAGACTTGAATCCCAACATTCTCAAACCTTGGATCTTCATTTCCATTTTAGCATCGAGAAGATACTATTGATAGTCTTTCTTTTCCTATCTTACCACTATTATATATAGTGTGCAGACAAAAGTGTGGAAATTAATTTATGCAAATTCGGTGAAATTATATGTCTTTATTTTTGAATAAATATATGCATGTATTTGAACTATTAATGACTGACAAAATGTTTTTATTGTCTAGTGTCTAAAAAATTAAACATAGTTGAAAACTGGGGCGTAAGTGTGAGATGTTTTCTTTTCTACGTTGCTTTGGATCACTTTTGTCCATCGGATGAATATTGGATGGTAGATACAAGGGGCATGTTGATGTGAGTCCCCCTAGCAGTGGGTACGTGGAGTAGTAGTTGAACAATTTCAGAAAACACTTAAAATCTAAAATATAAACATTGGCAGCAAAGACAGTTTACAGCCAAAATACACCCTCCCTAGTGCCAAAAGAGACCCTGCCTCCGACTACTACTACATTACCTAGTAAACGAGTGGTACTTATCTACAACTAAATTAACTAGTAATACATCATTGCCATCACATTAGGATCACTTAGCCTAAGATTAAGATCAATTCACCCCGTGGATGCAAACGCAGAAAGACAACACCTTGATCATCTAGTACTGTCCATCAGCCGCGGTAATGTACCACGATGGCACCGTGAGGAACGTTAGATCTCGATGCCAACACTGCCAGGCGACGTGCAGCTTGTTGGCTCAATGACCCCATTAAGGGTGTCTGTCGAGAAGTCTGCCGGTGACTGTGGGCCAGTCGCATAGCTTCACCCTTTAATGGGGCCACGAGCACGAGGCCACCTTGGCGCACTCCGAGGAAATGGCGGCGGCCTGGCTGAGCTCGCCGATGATGACGCTAGACACGGTAGCGTCATCACCGTAGATGATGATTATGGATGGCAGAAAGGATGGCAACGGCATCATTACTATACACTCCATGGGCTGGCCGTATGATAGCCTATGCACTTTTACCTTGTGGACGTCATTGTGGTGCAAAAGGAGCTCGATCACCGATGCGGTGAATATGTAGCCGACCTTCGTCCAGCCGCATAGGCTGTACAGGCACGCAGCCTTGTGGTCATCGAGCTCGCGGTAGGCGACCATGGTGAGGCAGCCGTCGTGGGGGCATAGAACATTTATCGACGCTAGCTCGTCTTTGTCCATCACCGGCTAGCTCTTGGTGGAATCCGCCGACGTGCCTAGTGTTGGAGTGGTTCCCTAGAAGCTCGGCTCGCCGATGTAGTGCCCACAAACTAGAATTTTTATGCATCTTTGAGTTTTTTTGAATGAAGGCTACAGAAAGTTGATAGGTGAGAGTAAATAAGGTACTTATTACCCTGTACAATACTGTACCAGACAAACAGATCCTACCTGCGTGAGTGGTAAGAACGTCTATGCCTTTTTTTGGAAATGGCGAAGGTCTACACCTAGAGAGGGACAAAGAAACCTAGGGGCCTGGCACAAAGTGTACAGTGTTGCGGGGTAGAGAACGAGGATTGCATGCATGTCGTCAAGACCATCTGGATTTTATTCTATTTTCTTATTTCTTTTGGCTCTTCCGTTTCTCGGCATGGCAGACTCATTTCTCTTCTCCATTTCTTTCTTGTGGTTAAAGCTTGTCTAGATACAAAGTACTAGTAGTAGTACAGTTGAACTAGTACTCCAGTAATATGGAGTATATGTATTTTTATACTCGAGTTGTACTACCAGTACTCCAATAGTAATACATATGTCTTCTTTTTACTATACTACTACTCCAGTAGGTAGGCATCTACGGACGGTGGGTGGAGGGAGGCGGTGGCTATTTGCGGCTTTTTACTACTCCTAGGGCGGTGGCGGCAGGCAGCGGTAGCAGTAGCATTCTTGTAGTACGGAGTAGTACTCGAGTACTCCTGCTCACTGATTCATGAAGTAAGACTACAGTAGTGTACTACAGTCCTGTACTACTCAGATGTAGTTGTCATCATACCACGGTTCCTAGGGAGATGCCAGAGACACAGGTGCTCAAATGCATGTCCCAGGTGGGCCCCGATGCCTAGAGATTGGATAAAGCCTTGCTTCATGACCACATAGCCAAGGCAATTCATTTCTCTACTCTCTACTACTATTTTTCGGTGATTTTCTTCTCTATGCTCATCTCTACTCGCTCTTCATTTCTTGGCACGGCGTGCAGCCTCCTAATTATAAAAAGTATCATCAAAGCCTCAAAATGTAAAATAATAGAGGGAGAGGATGCATTCAATGTATCGAAAACGAGTGAGAGTATGGAAAGATTCAACTTCTTGCTAAGTATATGCATGCCTAGAAATTTTACCGTGTTTTGAAAACAACCAAAGAGACTATGACTCACCGTGTTTTGAAATTTTGGCAGTGTTTCGAAATTAACTTCACACCTTCCGATAATCTGTTTAGTGGACCCACCAGGCAGTCAATGTATCGAGAACAAGTGAGAGTTATTTGGCAAGATTCAACTTCTTGCTAATAATATGCATGCCTAGAAATTTGATCATGTTTTGAAAACAATCAAAGAGACTATGACTCACCATGTTTTGAATGTTTGGCTGCGTTTCGAAATTAACTTCACACCTTGCGATAATATGTTCAGTGGACCCAGCACCAGGAAGTCAATGTACAAAGAACGAGTGAGAGTTATTTGGCAAGATTCAACCTCTTGCTAAGAATATGCATGCCTAGAAATTTGATCGTGTTTTGAAAACAATCAAAGAGACTATGACTCATCGTGTTTTGAAATTTTGGCTGCATTTCGAAATTAACTTCACACCTTGAAATAGTATGTTAAGTGGACCCACCACCAGGCATTCAATGTATCGAGAACGAGTGAGAGTTCTTTGGCAAGATTAAACTTCTTGCTAAGAATATGCATGCCTAGAAATTTGATCGTGTTTTAAAAACAATCAAAGAGACTATGACTCACTGTGTTTTGAAATTTTGGCTACGTTTCAAAATTAACTTCACAACTTGCGATAATATGTTCAATGGACCCACCACCAGGCACTCAATGTATCGAGAACGAGTGAGAGTTTCGAAAGATTCAACTTCTTGCTAAGAATATGAATGCCAAGAAATTTGACAGTGTTTTGAAAACAACCAAAGAGGCTATGACTCACCGTGTTTTGAAATTTTGGCTATGTTTTGAAATTAACTTCACACCTTGCGATAATTTGTTCACTCGACACACCACCAGGCAGTTAATGTATCGAGAACGAGTGAGAGTTGTTTGGCAAGATTCAACTTCTTGCTAAGAATATGCATGCCTCGAAATTTGACCGTGTTTTGAAAACAATCAAAGGGACTATGACTCATCGTTTTTTGAAATTTTGGTGGTGTTTCGAAATTACCATCACTCCTTGCGATAATATGTTTAGTGGACCCACCAGCAGGCAGTCAATGTATCAAGAACGAGTGAGAGTTTGGAAAGATTCAACTTCTTGCTAAGAATATGCATGCTTAGAAATTTGACCATCTTTTGAAAACAACCAAAGACACTATGACTCACCGTGTTTTGAAATTTTGCCCATGTTTCATTATTAACTTCACACCTTGTAATAATATGTTCAGTGGACCCACCACTAGGCAGTCAATGTATCGATATGAGTGAGAGTTGTTTGTGAGGATTCAACTTCTTGCTAAGAATATGCATGCCTAGAAATTTGACCGTGTTTGGAAAACAATCAAAGAGGCTATGACTCACCGTGTTTTGAAATTTTGGCTACATTTCGAAATTAACATCACACCTTGCGATAATCTGTTCACTAGACCCACCATCAGGAAGTTAATGTATCTAGAATGAGTGAGAGTTGTTTGGCAAGATTCAACTTCTTGCTAACAATCTGCATGGCTCAAAATTTGACCGTGTTTTGAAATCAATCTAAGAGACTATGACACACCGTTTTTTGATATTTTGGCTGTGTTTCGAAATTAACTTCACACCTTGCGATAATATGTTTAGTGGACCCACCACTAGGCAGTCAATGTATCGAGAACGAGTGAGAGTTTGGAAAGTTTCAACTTCTTGCTAAGAATATGCATGCCTAGAAATTTGGCCGTGTTTTGAAAACAATCAAAGAGACTATGACTCACTATGTTTTGAAATTTTGCCTTTGTTTTGAAATTAACTTCACACCTGTCGAAAATCTATTCATTGGACCCACCACCAGGTAGTCAATGTATCGAGACAAGTGAGAATTTAGAAAGATTCAACTTCTTGCTAAGAATATGCATGCCTAGAAATTTGACCGTGTTTTGAAAAAAATCAAAGTCGCTATGGCTCATCGCGTTTTAAAATTTTGCGTGTGTTTCAAAATTAACTTCACACCTTGCGAAAGATTGTTCACTGGACCCACCAGGCAGTCAATGTATCGAGAATGAGTAAGAGTTAGTTGGCAAGATTCAACTTCTTGCTAAGAATATGCATGCCTAGATATTTGACCGTGTTTTGAAAACAATCAAAGAGACTATGAGTCACCATGTTTTGAAATTTTTGGCAGTGTTTCGAAATTAACTTCACACCTTGCGATAATATGTTCAGTGGACCCACCACCAGGCAGTCAATGTATCGAGAACTAGTGAGAGTTTGGAATGATTCAACTTATTGCTAAGAATATGCATGCCTAGAAATTTGACCGTGTTTTGAAAACAATCAAAGTTGCTATGGCTCATCGCGTTTTGAAATTTTGCGTGTGTTTCAAAATTAACTTCACACCTTGCAAAAGATTGTTCACTGGACACACCAGGCAGTCAATGTATCGAGAATGACTGAGAGTTTGGACTGATTCAACTTATTGCTAAGAATATGCATGCCTAGAAATTTGATCGTGTTTTGAAAACAACCAAAGAGACTATGACTCACCGTGTTTTTAAATGTTGCCTGTGTTTCGAAATTAAATTCACACCTTGCGATAATCTTTTAAGTAGACCCACCAGGCTGTCAATGTATCGAGAACGAGTAAGAGTTGTTTGGCAAGATTCAACTTCTTGCTAAGAATATGCATGCCTCGAAATTTGATAGTGTTTTGGAAATAATCAAAGAGACTATGACTCACCGTGTTTTGAAATTTTGGCTGTGTTTCGAAATTAACTTCACACCTTGCGATAATCTACTCAGTTTATCCACCAGCCATTCAATGTATCGAGAACGAGTGAGAGTTTGGAACGATTCAACTTATTGCTAAGAATATGCGTGCCTAGAAATTTGACCATGTTTTGAAAACAATTAAAGTGGCTATGGCTCATCGTGTTTTGCTATTTTGTGCGTGTTTCAAAATTAACTTCACACCTTGTGAAAATTTGTTCACTGGACCCACCACATAGTCAATGTATCGAGAACGAGTGATAGTTTGGAAAGATTCAACTTATTGCTAAGAATATGCATGCCTAGAAATTTGGCCGTGTTTTGAAAACAATCAAAGAGACTATGACTCACTATGTTTTAAAATTTTGCCTTTGTTTTGAAATTAACTTCACACCTGTCGAAAATCTATTCATTGGACCCACCACCAGGTAGTCAATGTATCGAGACAAGTGAGAATTTAGAAAGATTCAACTTCTTGCTAAGAATATGCATGCCTAGAAATTTGACCGTGTTTTGAAAACAACCAAAGAGATTATGACTCAGCATGTTTTGAAATTTTGGCTATGTTTTGAAATTAACTTCACACCTTGCGATAATCAGTTAAGTGGACCCACCACCAGGAAGTCAAGGTATCGAGAACGAGTGAGAGTTGTTTGGCAAGATTAAACTTCTTGTTAGGAATATGCATGCCCAGAAATTTGACCGTGTTTTGAAAACAATCGAAGAGGCTATGACTCATCGTGTTTTGAAATTTTGGCTACGTTTCGAAATTAACTTCACACCTTGCGATAATCTGTTGACTGGACCCACCACCAGGCAGTTAATGTATCGAGAACGAGTGAGAGTTGTTTGGCAAGATTCAACTTCTTGCCAAGAATATGCATGCCCCAAAATTTGACCGTATTTTGAAAACAATCAAAGAAACTATGACTCACCGTGTTTTTAAATTTTGGCTGTTTTCGAAATAACTTCACACCTTGTGATAATATCTTAAGTGGACCCACCAATAGGCTGTCAATGTATCGAGAACGAGTGAGAGTTTGGAAAGATTCAACTTCTTGCTAAGAATACGCATGACTAGAAATTTGACCGTGTTTTTAAAACAATCAAAGAGACTATGACTCACCGTGTTTTGAAATTTTGCACGTGATTCAAAATTAACTTCACACCTTGCGAAAATCTATTTAGTGGACCCACCACCAGGCAGTCAATGTATCGAGAAAGATTGATAGTTTGTAATGATTCAACTTATTGCTAAGAATATGCATGCCTAGAAATTTGACCGTGTTTTGAAAACAACCAAAGAGACAATGACTCATCGTGTTTTGAAATTTTGGCTGTGTTCTGAAATTAACTTCACACCTTGCGATAATTTGTTCAGTTTATCCACGAGTCAGTCAATGTATCAAGAACGAGTGAGAGTTTGGAATGATTCAACTTATTTCTAAGAATATGCATGCCTAGAAATTTGACCATGTTTTGAAAACAACCAAAGAGACTATGGCTCACCGTGTTTTGAAATTTTGCCCGTGTTTCGTTATTAACTTCACACCTTGCGAAAATTTGTTTACTGGACCCACTAGGCAGTCAATGTAGCGAGAACGAGTGATAGTTTGGAAAGACTCAACTTTTTGCTAAGAATATGCATGCTTAGAAATTTGACCATGTTTTGAAAACAACCAAAGAGACTATGATTCATCATGTTTTGAAATTTTGCCCGTGTTTCGTTATTAACTTCACACCTTGCGATAATCTGTTCAGTGGACCCACCACGAGGTAGTCAATGTATCGAGACGAGTGAGAGTTGTTTGGCAAGATTCAACTTCTTGCAAAGAATATGCATGCCTAGAAATTTGACCGTGTTTTGAAAACAACCAAAGAGATTATGACTCACCATGTTTTGAAATTTTGGCTATGTTTTGAAATTAACTTCACACCTTGCGATAATCAGTTAAGTGGACCCACCACCAGGCAGTCAAGGTATCGAGAACGAGTGAGAGTTGTTTGGCAAGATTAAACTTCTTGTTAGGAATATGCATGCCTAGAAATTTGACCGTGTTTTGAAAACAATCGAAGAGGCTATGACTCATCGTGTTTTGAAATTTTGGCTACGTTTCGAAATTAACTTCACACCTTGCGATAATCTGTTCACTGGACCCACCACCAGGCAGTTAATGTATCGAGAACGAGTGAGAGTTGTTTGGCAAGATTCATCTTCTTGCCAAGAATATGCATGCCTCAAAATTTGACCGTGTTTTGAAAACAATCAAAGAGACTATGACTCACCGTGTTTTTAAATTTTGGCTATTTTCGAAATAACTTCACACCTTGTGATAATATCTTAAGTGGACCCACCAATAGGCAGTCAATGTATCGAGAACGAGTGAGAGTTTGGAAAGATTCAACTTCTTGCTAAGAATACGCATGACTAGAAATTTGACCGTGTTTTTAAAACAATCAAAGAGACTATGACTCACGGTGTTTTGAAATTTTGCCCGTGATTCAAAATTAACTTCACACCTTGCGAAAATCTATTTAGTGGACCCACCACCAGGCAGTCAATGTATCGAGAAAGATTGAGAGTTTGTAATGATTCAACTTATTGCTAAGAATATGCATGCCTAGAAATTTGACCGTGTTTTCAAAAAAACCAAAGAGACAATGACTCATCGTGTTTTGAAATTTTGGCTGTGTTTCGAAATTAACTTCACACCTTGCGATAATCTTTTTAGTGGACCCACCAGTCTGTCAATGTATCGAGAACGAGTAAGAGTTGTTTGGCAAGATTAAACTTCTTTCTAAGAATATGCATGCCTAGAAATTTGACTGTGTTTTGAAAACAATCAAAGAGACTATGACTCACCGTGTTTTGAAATTTTGGGTGTGTTTCGAAATTAACTTCACACCTTGCGATAATCTGTTCAGTGGATCCACCAGTATGACAATGTATCAAGAATGAGTGAGATTTTGGAATGATTCAACTTATTGCTAAGAATATGCATGCCTACAAATTTGACCGTGTTTTGAAAACAATCAAAGTGGCTATGACTCATTGCGTTTTGAAATTTGTGTGTGTTTTGAAATTAAATTCACACCTTGTGAAAATCTGTTCACTAGACCCAACAGGCAGTCAATGTATCAAGAACAAGTGAGAGTTTGGAAAGATTCAACTTCTTGCTAAGAATATGCATGCATACAAATTTGACCATGTTTTGAAAACAACCAAAGAGACTATGAATCACCGTGTTTGTTGAATTTTGCCTATTTTTTGTTATTAACTTCACACCTTGCGACAATCTATTCATTGGACCCACCACCGAGTAGTCAATGTATCGAGACGAGTGAGAGTTGTTTGGTAAGAATCAACTTCTTGCTAAGAATATGCATGCCTAAAAATTTGACCGTGTTTTGAACACAACCAAAGAGATTATGACCCACCATGTTTTGAAATTTTGGCTATGTTTCGAAATTAACTTCACACCTTGCGATAATCTGTTCAGTGAACCCACTAGCCAGTCAATGTATCGAGAACGAGTGAGAGTTGTTTGGCAAGATTAAACTTCTTGCTAAGAATATGCATCCCTAGAAATTTGATCGTGTTTTGAAAACAATCAAAGAGGCTATGACTCACCGTGTTTTGAAATTTGGCTATGTTTCGAAATTATCTTCACACCTTGTGATAATCTGTTAAGTGGACCCACGACCAGGCAGTCAAGGTATCAAGAACAAGTGATAGTTTGGAAAGATTCAACTTCTTGCTAAGAATATGCATGCCTAGAAATTTGACCGTGTTTTGAAAATAATCAAAGAGGCTAGGACTCACCGTGTTTTGAAATTTTGGCTGCATTTCAAAATTAACTTCACACCTTGCGATAATTTGTTCACTAGACCCTCCATCAGGCAGTTAATGTATCGAGAACGAGTGAGAGTTGTTTGGAAAGATTCAATTTCTTGCTAAGAATATGCATGCCTATAAATTTGACCGTGTTTTGAAAACAATCAAAGTGACTATGACTCACCATGTTTTGAAATTTTGAAAGTGTTTCAAAATTAACTCCACACCTTGCAAAAATCTATTCAGTGGACCCACCACCAGGTAGTCAATGTATTGAGATGAGTGAGAGTTTGCAAGGATTCAACTTCTTGCTAAGAATATGCATGCCTATAAATTTGACCGTGTTTTGAAAACAACCAAAGAGACTATGACTCAGCGTGTTCTGAAATTTTGGCTATGTTTCGAAATTAACTTCACACCTTGCGATAATCTTTTCATTGGACCCACCAGGTTGTCAATGTATCGAGAATGAGTAAGAGTTGTTTGGAAAAATTCAACTTCTTGCTAAGAATATGCATGCCTCGAAATTTGACCGTGTTTTGAAAACAATCAAAGAGACTATGACTCACCATGTTTTGAAATTTTTGTTGTGTTTCGGAATTAAATTCACTCCTTGCGATAATCTGTTCCGTGGATCCACTAGGCAGTAAATGTATCGAGAACGTATGAGAGTTTGGAATGATTCAACATGTTGCTAAGAATATGCATGCCTAGAAATTTGACCGTGTTTTGAAAGCAATCAAAGTGGCTATGGCTCATCAAGTTTTGAAATTTTGCATGTGTTTTGAAATTAACTTCACACCTTGCAAAAATCTCTTTATTGGACCCACCAGGCAGTCAATGTATCGAGAACGAGTGAGAGTTTGGAATGATTCGACTTAATGCTAAGAATATGCATGCCTAGAAATTTGACTGTGTTTTGAAAACAATCAAAGAGGCTATGACTCACCGTGTTTCGAAATCTTGGTTGTGTTTCCAAATTAAATTCACACCTTACAAAAATATGTTCGGTGGCCCACTAGGAAGTCAATGTATCGAGAACGAGTGAGAGTTTGGCAAGATTCAACTTCTTGCTAAGAATATGCATGCCTCGAAATTTGACTGTGTTTCGAAAACAATTCTAGAAAGCAACACGGATTCATAAACATCCTCACAAATTTCAAATTCTAATAAGCACGAGAAAGAGCCTCACAATTTTCAAAATATATAAGGGTCATATATTTATAAACATCCTCGCAAATTTCAACTTATTCAAAGGATCAAAAAATCCTCACAAAATTCAAATTATAAAAGGGATCTTGTATTTGTAAACATCTCATAAATCTTAGCTTATAAAAAGGATCACAAAATGACTCAAGAATTTAAAATTATAAAAATATCATAAAAAGCCTCACAAATTTCAAATTACAAAGGGAACGATTCCCAAAAAGCCTCACAAATTTCAAATTATAAAAAACATCACCGGAAAAAGCCTAGGGTTTTTCGAAGCACTTTTTTATGGCTCCAGTGTCAAACTAGTGATCTAGTGCTAAATTTGAACAAAAAGGGAGATACCATGGAGATATCAAGCTCTTTGGATCATAAACGATCCTAAAGTGGGTGGCCACGATCCATGTGAGGAAGGTCTCGACCAATCAGGGCCCAACCCTACAACACATAGGAGAACACCTTGTGCACCCAAAAAGGTGTTTCGTGAATCTTCTTTGAAAATTTTGATGAAATGACATATTGTGGAGCTACCAATGTTTAAAAACATGAGAAAAACTATGCGACACCTGTAGTGCAAACAGAGGATGTTTCTAGTGAAAATCGGCATGAACTCAGAAAATGGAAGAGAGAGGAGTGAGGGAAATCAATTTTGTATTTCTTGTGGGCAACCCACAAGATTGAGGTGCACCTTAATGTTGATGTAATCGCAGGTGCCTCACCGGTGAGCATCGAAGGGACCGAGGCTAGCTAGGGATATGATTCTGATGTTTGCATGTCTACTGGATTATTCTGGCATATATAGACCGATGTTTCGTACTTGCTTTATTTTGCAGGCAACACAGCCTTTTTGACGTGCCGCGGTGACGGCTAGGGGATAGGGGAGAGCACGAGGCACTTTGGGCACAGTTGATTTTTCAAATCAGTGTGACATTAAATAATTTCAAATCAATGTCACACAAGGAGATCATTTACATGGACTGTACAGAGGTTATTTTTTATCCATGGACTTTGATATACTACTAATCTGGATTTCACTTATAATGATTAATATTAGTAATTAAAGAATATGTGCAGGTTTCCAGGCTTGTTCCTTTTAGTATTAATTACCTAAATGCACGTGAGTAATTAATGTGGGTTTCTCTGTATTGGGACCCTTCTTTTCTCGAAGGCATGCATACATTAAGGGGAGGAAGTAATTTCACCTTACTCGATAATACAAGAGGTTTTATTGCGTCGTAGTGGAAGACGAAATGAGAAACGGAGTACTTATGCTAGTACTAGATCGCAAACATCGTTCCCAATTTGCACTTGACAATAATATTCTATCTCCGAACATTATTAAAGAAAGGAAGTAGAGGTGAAATTAAACAAAAATTATCCTAATACTTATTTGTCTTCTTGGACCTGGATCCTTCCGCTATCACTTTCATGTTAGCGTCGTCCTTCCGCTTCCCGTGGCATCCTCCGGCTCTCAACGTCTTCTTCTTCTTCAAGCCTCCCGCCTGCTTCTCCTTCCTCTTCTCATTGCCGCTGAAGGCGGGACTGAGTTCACTCTTCTTAGAGATGAAGTCGAGAAATGGCAATAAATATTCTGACCCCTCATCCTCCTGCTGCCTCTTCTTCTTGCCGATGGAGGATGGATTGAGTGCACTCTTCTTGAAGACGAAGTCTCCTTCATAGAGGAAATACCAAGGATCCTCCTTCCCCTCCTCCTCCTCCTCTTTGCTCTCTATCGGCGGCGGCCCCTCCATCAGATGATGGTAAGTAGCGTCCTCATTGGAAAAATTACCTTTCGGTGTGTCAGAATAGTACGGCCTGTCAACGGCCTCCCCGCTATCACCATGGTAGGGACTGATATTCCCGTTCTCCCATGCGTTGGACTCGTCAATGGAGGTGCACTAATTGGAGCAGCTGTGCGGCATTTTTTTGTGTGTGGTGGCTTGGCCGGCCTAAAGGGACATGGAGAGACAGAGAGAGAGTTCTTTGCTATGTGCGTCATGCCTGGATGGGAGAGGTGGTCATTGTTGATGACCGGTTAAAAAGGCTTACTCGGGACATCCAGCAATTTCCACGTGCTGTAGGAGCAACTTGCAGTTCCCTTCCATCGTTTTTTATACAAGATTTGCCTTCCATCGTTTTTTACAAGAGTTTCCTTCCATCGTTGAAACAGGATCGAATGGTTGGTACTCCTTCACCCCGAGAGCATCAGCAGCGAGGATATTGCAAGTACCACCACATTTTGGGGAGGTTTTTGCACATAACAACAACCATAGACCTTTTCTGTGCAAAATACAGACATTTTCTGTAATTGTTGCACATAATATATAACCAGTCATTGAATGTTTCTTAGTTTTTTGGGAAACGTTTCATAGTTATATAATATAGTACTAAAATATAATTTTTATCTAAATTAATAATAGGTAAAGCTCAAAAAATAATTATAATTATGAGCCACATCCATAAAGTATCTAGTGTATTTTTGGTTCTTGTAAGTTGTATCATTTAGAAATCAACCTATTAGTAAGTACATAATACCCGACATGCTCTAGAGAAATGATATATAGATTTTATAATGATGGAAAGTGTGTTTTGAGGTTTATGCATAACTCTCATTATGCTAAAGACTATATCAATAGAATCTTCTAAATGTTCGAGTGGAAGGAAAATCCATCGGTTAGCAATGTTGGGATTTCTAGTCTTGATCCAACGGCTAAACTTCAAAGTTATTCGTACACTATATACTGGGTATTCTAAGATAATTAAATGTATAACATATCATTAGAATCTTTGTGGTTTTTGCATAGAGTTCATTGTGTTAAGGACTATCGATAGAACCTTCTACATGCTAGAATGGAAAAAAGATACAAGAGTTAACATTGTTGGGATTTGCCAGTCTTGATTCAATTTTCATTGTTCAAAGTTACTCGTACATTATAGTGGCAAGATTTGCAAGAAGTCACATGCTACTTCCTACTAGTAAAAGGCATGTGCCACACTCGTATATACTGTATGAAATGTGATTAAACAAACATTAAGTTGTTATTAACCAATAGTCTTGTTAGAGAAAAAAGGCATACATTAAGTATATTAATAATAACTATCTACACATATTGAGAATACAACCTACTGTGCTATGAACTTTTTTTTGTGTGGGAGGGGTGACATGATGGTTCTAGAACATGGTGGAGTTTGCTCTAGGTACTACTCCTTCAACACGAATCCAGCTGCTATGAACCATTCGATCTAACATCCCAACTGTCGGGATTGGTGCTATGGATCCAATTCAAAACTGCTCCATTATAGTAGTAGAGATAATTCGAAAACATTGGCAATGATGCTATATGTGCATGACCGAACAACTTTCAGATAATCTCAAGGAAAAACAAGGCCACATGTATCAATGAGCGTGAATGGACAATAAGAGTTGTGAGGACAGATTACTTGTGGGGCCTAGTAACCCCACATTTCTTCTTGTTTTTTAATGAGCTTACCTTATGGGTGGCTTTGATGTCGTAGCTTAGGCGCACTATATTATTCATGTTAGCGGAATAGTGGGTTCCCAAAATTTTCTTTAATACAGAAGGTTGAACAATCCCAGCCATAGTGATTCAAAATTTATCGATAAAGGGCATTTATTTATTAGGTGGCTGAGTGGTTGACTCCACATGTCCTTGTCATGTAGACATGATTTTTTCTAGGAAGGGCAAACACTAATGAATGCTTATAGGAAGGCTAGGAAATTGGAAATTGTGTACCATTGATAAACCTTCACGCTCCTCTTTCTTGAGTCAGATTTTAGCAATTCAATACAAAAAGGTTGTTGGACATGCTCTAAAACCTAATAATTTTTCTTTTTAAATAAGAACAATAGTGATTAGCTCGACTAATTAATTGCGGTCTAAGTATGTTGCACTACTATACTTCATAGAATATGCTATGTGTGCATGACCGAACAACTTTCGAAAAACCTGAAGGAAAACGTGGCCGCATTAATCAATGAGCGTGAAGTAAGGATGGCAATGGGTAGGGTAGGAGTAGGCTAGAGAAATATCATACCCACTCCCGTTTAGTCAATGGGTAGAAAATTTTACCCATACCCGTACTCACTGGTATAAAACTTTACCAATGCCCGGACCCATGAAAAATATCGAAGTTTAGAAGTCACGCTATCATACTCTTCCCTAGGTTGCTCGGCCCCATAGGTTGTAACTCTATAGGTAAGTTTTACTACTATGTCAGTTTAAGTGGGTAGGGTATGGGTCTATCTACTTGTGCCCGTACCCATGACTTAAGGGGTTAGGGTATGGCTATTACCCATGGATATAAAAGTGTGCCCATACCCTACCAACGTGGGCACGGTACCTACAGGAACTCGTGGGTAAAATTGCCATCCTTAGCGCGAAGGGACAATAATAGTTGTGAGAACAAAGTACTTGTGGGGCCTAGCAACTTTCACATCTTTTTCGATGAAAACACCATCGCTGCTTACCTTATGAGTGGTTTCATGTCATCCCTCAGGCGCTAGATTATTCACGTTAGCGAAATAGTGGGTTCCCATATTTTTTTTAGAATAGAAGTATGAACACTCCCAACCATAGTGATTGAAAAGTTATTGATAAAGGGCGCTTTATTTTTTTAAAGCTCAGGGTGCTTTATTATTACACTAGATTCCCCATACCACCGGCCTACCATTCTGCTATTATTAGTTGGACTATGGATAAGTTCAAATTCAGTCGAGTTGGTTGGGGCTTTAATCGTAATTTTTGGGCTCACTACCTGTCTTGGTGACAACATCTTCATACGCATCATCGTTGATGAATAGATATAATACGGAAATATATCAATGCCATAGTATTTTAGTGCCTACCAAAGTAATACTTTGGTTTTCTCTCTTCTCAGTTTCTTCAAAAAGGGGTCTGAACTCTTTCTCAATTATTTTAAAAAACATAGTTTTGGAGAATACTTTAGTTTAAACCCCTTTTATTTGTTGGAACAAAACACTAAAAGGTATTCAATAGTTCAGTTTATTCAGAAATAAAAATGTTTTCTAAATAATTTAAAAATACTTTGTTGCCAAACTCGGCCTTAATATCTGAACCGAGCCAATTTGGGCCATGGATGATCAATATTTAGATGCCAAATGGCCAAATGGGCCCTTAATTTCTTAACTGAGGTAGTATGTGCCATGGATGATCACCGATGTGCCTGTCGGCCTTTGATTCTAGGGAGTACGGCTTACCAATTTACTACTAATTGGACTATACATAAATATGAATTTAGTCGAGAGGAAAAATCTCCCGCTATCCAATGTTTCAAACATCTTGGAATCCCCCTTCTACCCCTAGTGAAGTCGGTTTGTTGGGGCTTCAATCGTTATTTCCCCATTCAGTACCTCTATAGCTCCGCCCCTACCACCGACTCCCCACCCCCACACCCACACACAATCCTCGCCCCCAGCTGCGCAAGCCCTACGGCAAACCCTAGATCTACCTTCACCATCTTAGATCTAATTCACCATCGTTCCCGTGCACTGCACCACCCACTCTCCTAGCGCGCCAAACAGATTCCCACCGCCAGGAATCTGCTTCTTTGCCGCAGTCATCAAGGGCTCGGAGAAACCCCTATTCTGCTTCAGCTTCACCCACAAGCACCCCAAACGCAGCACCCTCGACAACCTCAACGTCACCACCCAGGATTCGCATGATGACTAAACGCCATCGCGACCGAGGTAACCATATCTCCTTGGAGTTTGGTAGGATAAATATGTAGCAGTTAACTATATTTTGCATTGGTGCTACTTTTGTAGTAACTTAGAAGTACTATACTTGTTACCCGTATCTTCCTAAATAATTTTTTGTAGTCAGGTTTAACCGGAAGGCATTCAACTGCGATTTTGTATGTCATGGCGAAATATGAGTCAGCCAACTATTAACAATTTTTTTTCCATTATCTACTTTAGTAAGTGCCCATATGTGATGCGGTTATAATTTCTCTCTGGCTTGGCATAGGCTACGGCACTAACTGCTATTTCTTGCTTGATGCTTTTGTCCTATGTATGCAGTACAAGTTTACATTCATTATACTGCTTCCACTAAGATGTATGTTTCATTTGCTTGTGCTTACCCCACTATTCTTAAACATTTGCTATTGTTACACAATGAACAGGTGCAGTTTACACTAGAAATCGTAGAATGAATGGCCCCTGTAATCTCATAAGTATCTATTGCTTTTGTATCACTTCATGCTAACATATGCGAGTCTGGAACCTTTTTGTGTTTACTATTCGCTGCACCATTATGCAGGGGACCAACACTGAAGTATGGAGACCACCAGTCCAATTACATGATGCAGCGGACATCATCAACGAACATACCTGTAACCAGATCAGCATCCCTTAGACTCTACATAGAGCTACTATAAGGATGCCCCCTGTTTTTAAGGTTTAAGTCCCGTGGTGTCATGCCATTGACTCTAGTTGAGTTGTTATTTTTGTCGGAGGAACTAGGGTGATTATAACAAGGCCAGACATGCAATGAAATCCAATATAACAGAAACGGAAGGATCATAAGCAACCGCGCACTTCAAATCTCACTCTGGTATCTACACGTGTATGGTTATTTTAATACGAGGCACATGATAGTACACTTTGTCTTTGGGCAGACAATCAAAAAATTTAAACATTCTAACTGTTCGATAGATTATTTGACAATTTCTCTCAAATGATTTGCCTAGTCTATTAGAGGCACACGTCTGCATGAGGTCCTTGTGTTGAGTGCTTACATTGCTATAACAGACCAAATAATCTTTTGAAAATCTTTGAGAATGAACAAGGTAGTTTTGTTCCTATGGTGCTGTAACTTCTTTTATCTTAGTTTCAGCCTTCATCAAGTAGAGTAGTCATTTCATAGGGAAGAAGTGACAGTTGCACACTATCTCATCCCTCCATGAAGTGACAGTTTCACAGGGCAGAACTGTTCTAGTTATTCCAGAAGAAAGAGGTGTATGATGCCCTACTCTTACTAGTTGCTTTCTTCCTTTTAGCAAAAGGACTGATTTGAAATTCTTTGGTTTTTGTTTTCCTTGGTAATGATGTTATATGATGTTTCTTTTTGTTTTAGGTTGCAAATATAAATATGAAGGAAGAACAGAAAACAACTAGCTCAAGTTTAGATCTCTTTGGATAGAGCAGCAGTGACAGTGTGTATTGCTCACGCAGGTACACGATCTCGACTACTCCATACATTCCAGCAGAAAGAATTTTTGTTGCTGCACTCCAAGATGCACTTGATGTAGTTGGACCGGAAGCCAGTAGAACAGATGCAGTAGTCTCCATAGCAAGGAAGGAGTTATCTGAGTTGAAAAGTAGGAAAGCATTGACGAAGAATCTACTTAATAATATCCTCAACAAGTCTCGTGGTAATCCCGTCGTTGCATGTGAGGCGGCGCGAGCTCCCTAAAAGGAACATTTTGAAACTAAGATTATATTGTTTATCAGCTGTGTTGTACTCCGATGATGCTTTACAAGCTATGGAATTTTTAGGACTGTAATAATTTACTAATTTTCTAGTTATAAGTTTTTTCCCCACAAATCCAAATTTATTTAGCATTTTAGAGAACTTGTGTTCTTTGTTTATCCACCTTTATATCCTAGCAATGGATCAAAGTTAGATAGGCTTAAAACAGTAGCAGGCCCACAACATTTTCCAGTCCTTGATGGGCCACAAATCAATAGTGACGGGCCTACAATGAGGCCATTATATGTAGAATCTGACCGCAAATGAACAGAACAGTAAAAGGCCAGAATAGTAAATGGTCAAAACAGTGAAAGACCAGAATAGTGAAAAGCCAGAACAGTAAATGGTCAGAACAGTAAAAGTCCAGTATAGGAAAACTATAGGACGCCAGAACAGTAACAGGCAAAAAATAGTAACAAGGCCAGGACAGTAGGATGCCAGAACTTTAGCAGGCCAGAAACTTTGCAGCCCGTTTATGGGACTGAATAGTAGAAGGCCAGAACAGTGAATGTCTAGAATAGTAAAGGGCCATAATTGTAGAGGGTCGTAAGAGCCCATGATGGGTGCGAGAAAAGTGACGGGCCGACAGCAGGCCTTAATAGTAACAGACAGACTTGGCCCACGCTGAGAATGGGCCGCATAGTATTAGACCAAGGTGGGCCTTCTATAGGCTGAAATAGTGTCGGGCCTGAAAGTTCACGGGTCGCGGATGGATGCACTAGTTGGCCCATTTCAAATAGTGTTGGACGAAACAGCAACGGGCCTTCTTCTTATTGGGATCTCCTCATGGGCCGGCCCATTTAATATTTAGCAGGCATTGTCTGGGCCTGGCTTCTGCCACGGATTTTGTGACCATTAACCGTGGTAACTAGGGTTAACGATGTTCGCCATGTGCCATCTTGCATGACGTCAATATTCAACAGGGTTGTCGAATAGATCTACGACGGAACAAGTTTTCGTGGCTGAAGGGTGCGATCCGCCACGGTCAGAAAAAATTGTGGTAGATTCTTTTGTAATGGGGATTTTACCACGATGGGCATCTATCATAGAATAATTTTTAGCCACGAAAAACGGGCATTCAACCATGAAAATCGTCCGTTGTAAAAGCCAACTTTTCTTGTAGTGCGAGTCAGATCTTGATCCTTCCCGGAGCAGAGCCAGATTGGGTCTTCAGGACCTCGGTAAGCCTAGGCCGGGTGAGACCTTCTCTGAAGCGGCGTCGGGCGCCGCTTGAGATAGTCAAAGATAACGGCATGCACTATCAAAATTTTGGTTGCGAGGACCTGAATCCTTTCTGTCATAGGCTTTAGGTCCGCATCCTTTGAAATCAACCTCTCCCATCCCGGGAGGGGTTGTGCCACCTCCCGAGGGTCATACATCCACTAGAAATGGAGGTCCACGCACACTATGCATTGCTCTCCTCGCCATTCATCCCACTTGGATTTAAACTTCCCTGGGAGGTACCTCTTGGAAAGATTATTCCATAGGCGGAAAGTGATGTTGCCTGCTATCCTCAGTTTCTTTTCGACCTGAGGAGCCAACTAGTGGAGAAACGGCACCACCGAAGGCATCACCCTAATAAACCCTTCGCACAGATGTGTGAATGTGGCCAACGCTAGAAGAACATTGGGATGGATCTGAACAAGATGAAGGGCATACGAGGCCATCACCTCCAAGAAGAAATAAGAAAAATAGGGAACCAGGCCTATCTTGAGGAAGCAGCAATAGATGGGTATCTCCCCCTCGCTGACAAAACCCCCGCAAGGGTAGCGGAGCACGGTGGCTCCATTCTCATTCCATTCAACATCCACAAGAAGCCTCAAGGCCTCAAGTTTGAGCTAGCCTACGGTGAAGGGAAGGCGAGATCTCGAGGGCTTGTGACGCCCCGGAGCTCCAAATCGTGTTCTAGTTGAAGACCCCTTGAGTCCTTGATACAGCATTGGAGCCATGGCACCGAGACGTAACAAGGTTTGAGGGGAAAGGAGAATCGTAAATGGAGGATGCGTTATGTGGAGGAGCGGTGGATATCATTTCTTTATAGGCCCAGGCCTAAGAAACCTATCCACTCACCCTCTTCTCCCAATTACAATCAAGACCAACCATCGATTGACAAATGGCCCTGATCACGCATCTCAAAGCCGACGTGACACCTTACTGGTAGCAAGATAGTGAATCACATGATAAAGTTATGATGACGGTTGCGAGCCCTCTCAGGATAAAGATGCGGCCCTTTCCAAACACGACCTAGGTGGAGTGCTCCCCGGGGGATACTATCGCATATGTGGGTGCCAGGGTATCCCAGATACAACAAGCAGACCACGACCTGAGAGGAGGGCACTGTCGGGACGTCCTGCCATGACTTGGCAGCACTCCTGCCAATGATCCTAGCTCGGGTAGTTCCCCAGACGGCATGAATCTGGCTGACATGATGCATTCTTATGGTAGTCTGCAGGCATAGGGCGACACACGGTAGCAAGGCAGGATCACCAGGCCATGTTGTAGGTTGTGGCCTGCCGTGTGGCTAAGCTCACACCAACGTGTGAGAACCAACCCCTGTGGTGTCCCCTTGTCTATATAAAAGGAGGCCCGGTCGGACTTAGGGGAAGGAGAGAAAAAACCAAAGAACCTTTCCGGGGAAGGAACCCATTGTAACCTTGTGATAATCAGATAGTATCTAGTTGCAGGATGTAGGGATCCACTCACTACAGACCTGAACTGGGTAAAAGACCATGTGTCTCTCTCTATGATTGTGTTTGTCCAGCTTGCCGATCGAGCTCGCCGGATGTTGTGACACTAGCCAAACAACAAAGGGGGAATCATACCCTCGATGTTGAAAATCAAGACACGACACTTGACAAGCCGTTTCCAAAGAAACCCTGGGTCGATTCATTGGAATGTAGTTAAGAATGTCCTCAAGTATCTGAATAGAACTAAGGATATGCTTTTAGTCTATGGGGGACGTGAATAAGAGCTTTCCGTAACAGGTTACGTGGATGCAAGCTTCGACACTGATCCAGATGACTCAAAGTATCAAACAGGGTACGTGTTCTTGGTGAATGGTGGCGTGGTGGGCTAGAGGAGCGGGGAAGAAATATCGGTGGCTCAATCTACAATGGAGTCAAAGTATATGGCTGCCGGTGAAGCAGCAAATGAAGTTGTTTATATGAGGAAGTTCATTAGTGAACTCGGAGTGTTCCCAAGCACGCAAGACCCTGTGTGCATCTACTGTGACAACATGGGGGGCATTGCGAATGCAAAGGACCAGAGGTTCCACTCCATGGCCAAGCACATACTCCGTCGTTACCATGTAATAAGAGATTACATAGCAAACAGTGACATTGTAGTTTGCAAAGTACATATAGATGTGAATGTAGTTGATCCATTCACAAAGCCTCTTCCAAAGGAAAAGCATGATCAACATCGAGATGCTATTGGTGTTAGATGTAAACTAGTGTAATTGTACTCTAGTGCAAGTGGGAGACTGAAGGAGATATGCCCCAGAGGCCAATAAATAAATTTGTTTTATTGATATATCTCTAATGTTCATAATAGTTTTGTATCATGATATAACTATATTAAGTAGAAACATTAATACATGTGTGGTATATAAACAACAAGGACCCTAGTATCCTCTAATACTAGATCGTTGTGCAGGTGATGATCGAGGTTTCCCGATCATGAACTTGACTAAAAGTCAACTGACAACGAGGTCACTTAACAAAGTGATGGACACACCCGGCCTTAGAATTGCAATGTGATCCAGTCACAATATTCAATGTTGCGATATCTAGCAAAGCGTAGTAACTTAATCCTTCGTCGTCAGATCGTGTTTAATCACTATCTCCCACAGCTGCTTTGATCACATCAACCGCCATGACCGTAACTAGGTGGATATAAAGATGTGTATTGGATATTCCAGAGGAATAGTTGAGGCGTATGTATCAAGATCTGGATTTGCTTATCTGAGTGATAGATAGATACTTTGGGCCCACTCGGTGAGATTATATCAATAAGCGTGCAAGCATGTGACTAGGTCACAAGGATGTAATATCACGGGAATGAGTAAACGTGTTTGTCAGTAACAAGATCGAACTATATATGGATATATGAGATTAGGTCTTGGACAAACTAGGTATCGATGTGGAAAAGGAATAAGACTCAATGTTTAGAAGGTTCAAGCGAACAACAAAATTCGTGGAATATGAAGGTATCATCATGTGTTTCCAGATATCATTGTTGGTCATTGATTCGAGAAGTTTCTCGATCATGTCTGAATATTTCTGAACCATAAGGGTGTCCCTCTTAAGGGTAAAGACGCTGCGGGTTGATCTGCTACCGAGAGAGAAATAGGAAGAGAGAGAACCGGACATGTTTCGAAGAGATACCGAGGTGTTCGGAAACTATTCACAAGGAGTTTTGAGTAAGGAGGAATTAAATAAAGTGTATTTAATATTTAATTGGTGAATTAATATTAAATATAATTATTTCAATAAAAATAAAAAGGAAAAATCCCCCACATGGGCCCTCCCTAGGAGGGAGCAGGCCCAAGAGGGGAGGTGGTTGCCCTAGGTGGGCCTGGGCATGCGGGTGGGGGGGCTCCCAACGCCGCCGTCCACCAGGTGGGCCTGGCACATGCATGGGGCCCACTCCCACCGCCAGCAACCCCTCCCACCTCTCCAAGGTTTAGTCCCACCCTGGGTGTGGGAGTGCCTAGATTTTTCCTATATATAGCGGTGCATTCGTCCCTAATTCTCATCCAACAACTTGGCCTTTGCCATTCTATCTATCCCTCCCTCTCTCCCTCTCGTGCGTGTTGCCAAGTATGGAACATGCTCCATGAGGCAGAGTTTTCTCCACCCACTACATGTCGTTGTGCTGCTAGAATCGGTCTAGATCTTCCTCTACCACTTCCTTGCTAGAAAGGGGCCTGGGAGACTTCCTTTGAACCGTACGAATGTAAAACTCGACGAGGCACTGCCATTAGTGGTGTTGCACGCTTGGAGCCTTCTAGACCTTGAGGTATGCTTCGCTCGTCTTCATCAGCAACGTTTGTGTGGGAACATTATCACGTGTTCGGTCTTCAAAGGTATGAATACCATATCCCGCTCGTTATTGTACTTCTCAATAAATAGATCTTGGGTTGGTTCGTTCTCATAGTAGGAATTTTTTTGTTTTCTGCCATGGAACTGATGGGTTCGTAGCATGGAAAACAAAAAAAATCCTACGCGTGAACCACTATCTAGACAAGATCATCTACGAGATGATAGCAACAAGTAACTCACCCTCGAAGACTGTAAGTAGGATTATGTTGCCGCTCAAATGTTGTCGGTGAAGATGAAGTTATACATGCGACGATCTCAAGATCAGGTACTCGGTCACACGTGTGGCTCGTTGATGTAACTCGCCTCCCTTGGTCCAGTGGGGCAGCGGAAGAAGGGATGGGTCGAAAACTCCTACTCCACTTCTCTAAGTGTAGACGTCGAGCTAAAGTAAGAGAGCTTCGTTAAGCAATGGAAATGGTGGAGAAACAACGGAGGCATAAGAAATAGGCTCAAGTGTCTATAGGAAGAGAGGAGGAGTTGACACCTTTTATAGGAGAGGAGGGGAAGCCCCTAGGGGGTGTGCTGGCCCCTAGAGGTGCCACCTCTCCCTCTTGATGGTGGTAACCCCTCCATCAAGTAGGTAACCCCTCTCTTATTTTCTTTTTTAATTATATGACATGGATAAAAATTAAACCACACTTATGGAATTAATAAAACATTTATATTTATTTAATATTTGTTAATTCATTCAATTAACAAACATTAACAATTACCCCTTGTGTTATTTTGATATTCTGAAACAATTTCAGCGCTTTTCAGAAACAACCCCTATGTTGCGTCATCAAACCTTAAGTGTGTCGCCCTCGGTTCGTGAATACCATGGACATGATCGAGACACCTCTCCGATGAATAATCATCAGTGGGATCTGGAAATCCATGATGACTCTCACTTACTCAACAATGAATCTAGTGATCGTGTGAACCTTTTTGGTAGTAACCAATTCCTTTTGTCTCGAGATATTTTACTTGTCCAAAATCCGATCATTTGGTATCATTGAGTGAGATTTATATGGAAATATAAACTTTGATAACATGATCATATTGCTATACCTACTGTGGGTGAATGTTCATCACATCATTCTCCAATGGCATGACCTTGTTATTAACAACATCCAACGTTCATGATCAGGAAACCTTGATCACCTGTTAGTCAACAAGCTAGTGTAATGAGAGGCATCTCTAGGAACGTTTTTATTTTTTTATTAAACACTCATGTATTAATGTTTCTGGTTAACACAATTATAGCATGAGAAATAAATATTTATCATAAACATGGAATAATATAATAACCACTTTACTATTGCCTCTCGGGCATATTCCCTTCAGTCTCCCACTTGTACTAGCGCCAATAATCTAGTTGAAACTTGCGCATATAAACACCTATGTCTGGTGTTGTACATACACATCGCTAGTGATAAAGACTAATCTCCAGATCTTACACTTTCATATTTGTTTGTATTTGCATGTCTTTGCATCTCTACGCATCACACATTCTCAAATGACATGGAATTGTATAAATTTGGTCCTTTGGTGAGACCTTAGTTCCTTGGGGTTTAAAACATGTTGATACTATTTTCGTACAATAGATCTTCATATTACTAGCTCACTTGAAACTACACTAGTTTGATAACAAAGTTCTTGACACAAATGCCTTCATATGCTGCTACTAGAGCAGTCATATACTTAGCCTTTCGTTGCAGTATTCGTCACAATACTTAACCTTTTGGAACTCATCCAAATATATCATGAACTTTCTTCCATCAAATTGTCCCACCTAAACCTATAGCCTAAATTGAGATAAATTTAATTTGTATCTTGTGACTAAGCTAGTACTAATTTAACACTTTACAATGAACTATTTGTCTAGTACCAATGTAACATTTTACAATGAACTATCTGTCACGTCTACATACAAAGCATATTCATAGTTTTTCCAAAGATCATAAAAATATCTTTACTATCGTCCAATGATCATCTTATGAGTCATCCTAGTATATGATCATAACATTTAGATCATAGGGCATATATGGATATGTACATATCATGGTGTGGTTGATCAAAATATTCATGTGATTTCACTCACCAAGTGTCAAAACACTTGAACCTTGTTTCACTCACTAAGTGACAAAACACTTGAATCTTGATTCTTTCACCAAGTGTCAATACACTTGAATCTTGATTCAATCTTTTCCATGTGGAAAGAACCTTTCTCATTGTTTCCATATTGAACTCATTCAATATTTCATCTATGTACATAATGCACAACCATATTAGTGCCTCAATCTATCCATATAGACTTTGATGTCTAATATTATGGTTTTGCCTAAGTCTTTCATCGAAATCTTAATTTTAATGAAATTCTTAACCTATGTCAAATAAATGATACATCATTTCCAATCAAACAATATGTCTTATACACAATGTGTTAGAAATATGTCTCAGCTCTCCCACTTAATTTCTTGCAAATGTGAGCATCTTCATCATCATCTCCAGTGAAATTAAACTTTTTAACATTTCATCATGGTGAAGATTCCAACTCTGTGATGCTTACTTCAACCATTGAAGTTTGCATGCCTTTTTAGCATCCTTTGATTTAACAAAACCCTTCGGACCATGTCAAGTACACGTCTTAGGTAACCATTCTCTTAGAAGAACATTATTTTGTCTATTCAACTACCATATACAAAAATTGATATATGTAGTGGTTGCTACACTAATCCATCCAGACTAAACATCGCTATGAAAGATCAAATCTTGTTGTAGTCAACTCTTTGAACATTACCGCAAACTCTTTTCCGACATGTCAACTATTTCATAGATGTGAAACATCCATGTATGTTTATTTATAGATACAAACACGACTGATACGCTTCATGCCTTCTGGAGGAGAATATCATTTTGCGGCCCGAAAGTTGGGGCGCCTAGGCAACGCGGTACTCAAGTTGCTTGTAATCAGCCGCGATGACTATAATTGGCGTGCCATATACTCAGAGGGTCTTTTTCGGCACGAATTCAACTTTACATTTCAATACAAAATATCAGGCTAACGGCCGTCAAGTTGCCCCCCTGTCAGTTCTCGCCATTATGTCGCTCCCGTCGCTTAGGCGTCGATTAGGCTTGCAGCGTTGGCGCCTGCATCCATTACGCGTCTTCTTCTTCCCTGGAGCAGCAATTTGTGGGGCGTCGCGGCCATGGCGCGTAGCTGGGACGACGAACCTGCTCGACCCCGCTCTCCTCCCTATAGGCTTGCAGCGTTGGCGCCTGCATCCATTACGCGTCGCGGAGCTAGGATGTGACAAACCTGCTCGTCCCCACTCTCCTCCCTATCCCGAGTCGGATCTCGCCCTCACCATGGACGCACCCATGGCAGGGTGCGGGGACGAGAAATGGTTCCCGGTGAGATCTGTCTCTATGTTGACCATGCTCGGTCCTCTTTTCCTCCTCCAGAATCCGAGCTCGCCATCACCGTGGTTGCACCCGCACCAATTCCGCCACCTCTGCCGAGGTCTCTGTGGTAGCTCAAGTTCTGCCATGTTGGACCTATAAGCAAATTTGGAGCTGGGCGGCGGCAACCCGTTGTTGAACCTATAAGGATTTTGCTGAAGACTATGTGCTGCTCCAAGGTCTTCGGCTGATGCATTCAGCTTCTACCAGCGTCCACCGCCGATGTGAGATCATTTAGTTACTTCAATACGAAATTTCGACCAATTTAACTTGTTGATGTATTCCTTGACAATTATAATATAATCAAGCACTAGAAATATTTTGTAGTGTGCATGAGCATGATCAGTAATATAACTGAACACTAGAAATTTTAAGGCACTCCATATAAAGGAGTAGATTAATGTATATATACAAGGTTCACCAGAGACACCATACGGATATATTGTCTTACATGCCACACACAGGTAATTATAATTAACTTAAACAAAATAAAAGCAGGGGCAGCAACAGAAGGCCAGGACACGAAGACGCCTAGCTGGGCAGGGGCATATCAGCAAGAGGCCAGGACAGCCTAGTCGATGGGATACAGGCCAGTCCTAACATACTCCCGGAGGAATTTGTCGAAGGCTGCGTGCCACGCCAAGGTAATCGGCCTATGCTTTCTGCCTCCGCCTTTGCCAACGTCCACCGCATGCTGCATCATGCTGTCTAGGTCCATGTTGATTGCTCTGCCACAGAATGGGCAAAACAGTCTCCCCATATGGTAGAAACAGATTAGCCCACACCGTAACCGCCTCAGCGCATAGCGGCTCTTGTTGTCCCTAGATTCCTTGCTATCATCCACTTCATCATCCTTCTATTGATTTTTAAGAACATAACTTAGAACTCATACATATGATTTAATTGTATTACAACTCAAGAATTGACAAAATGTATATGTAAGACAATATATCCGTGGATATCAAAGATAAAGCATCTTAGCAATAGTTTGATCAGTTCATATATCATTTCATCTCAACACAATGACAAATAATTGCATCAAATTGTATGTAGAATAAAGATTGTAGCCTCATAAGTTTATTCAGGGATGGAGTTAGTGAACCAAGTAATAATTGCACAACCTATATTGTTCTTGTACATCGCCCCAGGTTCACTAACTCATCCCTAAAAAATCTGACACCAATGTGTCTGCCTCTCTTTTGGGACAAATTTGAATCATTGGCCACCGTAAGAAATTGAAATGTACTCGTACAAAACAATATTTAGGGATATACATAGTCAGGTACAAAAACAAGCCTAAATATTGTAATTATACATAAAAAACCAAACAATTAATCTTCAGGTACATGTTAAAAATACTTATGATCAAAACCATTCATTTACATATGCATCATATGAATCATTCAAAGATCAGAAACAATTCAAGGATCATATATGTAGTTCCATATGAGAATAAATCAAGGGCCTCATAATTTGTTTCAGAGATGGAGTTGGCGAACCAAAGTACAAACAACACAACCTATATTGTTTATGTGCATTGTTGCCTCAGGTTCACCAATCCATCCCTAAAACACGACACCATTATACGTGTCTCCCCTTGAACTCTTTTGGGGAAAATTTCAATCATCGGCCTCGGTGACAAACTGAAATGTAATTCTTATATACTATGAATGCATGGAATAGATAATTCAAATATCATAGTTCTATGAATGTAGAATAAAGATTGCAGCCTCATAAGTTTATTTAGGGATGGCGTAAGCAAACCAAGTAACAATTGCACAACTTATATTGATCTTGTACATGGCCCCAGGTTCGCTAACTCATCCCTGAAAAAATCTGACACCAATGTGTCTGCCTCTCTTTGGGGAAAATTTGAATCATTGGCCACAATAACAAATTGAAATGCAATCATACAAAATAGTATTCAGGGATATACATATGCATCATATGACACATTCATAGATCAGAAACAATACAAAGATTATATATATAGGTTCCATATGAGAAAAAATTAGGGCCTCATATTTTTAGAGATGGAGTCGGAGAACCAAAATACCAACAACATAAGCTATATTGTTTATGTGCATTGCTGCCTCAGGTTCACTAACCATCCCTAAGAAAACCACACCATTAGATGCCCTTGCACTATTTTGGGGAAAAATTGAATCATTGGGCTTATTAAGGAATAGAATGTAATGTTATAGGCATGTTGTGTATCGAAATCAACACTCAACTAGCAAACTCAACTAGATGGCAGATGAGCAGATTGGGGTTTTGTGAGTAGACGGATTGGGGTTTTGTGACTAGATGGCAGATGCATCAATCAACCAATCGAACCATATATATACTACCCTACTTCAAGAGCAAAAGAATATGTACACGATTGAGCAAATCCTATGTATGAACAGTGAAATCTATGGTTGCGACTAGAGAAGCTAACAATGTAGTACATCGGACTCCTTATCAGGGACCTCCTCCTCGAAGTCGTCATTCTCTATGATTGCATCAAAGATTTCTTGGACGGTGATGGGGTCGTTGATGTAGAGCACCGGATTGCCTTCGTCTGCCACCTGCCCCCCATCCAGATCTACCACTAGCACCATGACGTTGTCGGACACGATGTTGTCGGCCACCTGCTGCTCGCCAGAGAAGCCTACTAGCTAGACGGATGACCTCGAACCCTCGACGGCGCAGCGATGAGCGGTGTTTGTGCCCGGAGAAGACACCTCCTCCTGCTTGGCGACGACCGAGCCATCTGCTGCTGTGCCTTCAACTGGCTTGAACTCCGGCTCGTCTCCACGCGTACGCTTCATGGCACACCTAGGGAAGGAGGTAGTGCAAGCGAAGCAGCTTCGGCGCATGCGGTAGGTGCATATTGGGGTTTGGGGACTAGACAGATTGGGGGAAAATGACATGAGCACATGGAAGAAGAAGGCCGAGCGGGTTTATAAACACCGGACCATTTGTATTCCTCGAGTGGACACGTGTGTTGGGCGCGGGGCGGTGGGGCTACCATGATCTCCACCTTTTTTTTGGGTTCCCTTTTTTTTGAAACAGCCACGATCTCCACTTTAGAGTTGCATTGAAAACACGCTCATGGAAGACCTCGATTCCACTGCATGCAAGAGGCGCAGAACCAATTTCTAGCAACGTTAGATCTACTCGAGGGGGGACCTTGACTCATGGAAGTTACTTGTGGTAGGGCCGAGTTGGAAGTGAGATTTAGAGCGCTGCGTAAAAATGGGATATGTCTTATTAAAATCAAGTGGCAATAAATTGCAGCGTCCCGTCAACAACCGTGCACTCGATGACCCTGTTGCCCTGTGCATGTGTTGTAGTAGAAGTAGTAGCCTTTGAAGACTAGATTAAATGTGACATGACCACTTGACGACTTTTTCCATGGACGGCATCATGTTTCTTCTTGTACAAGTCTCGCTGAGGGAGACGTCTGTGCTGTCTCACACTATACTGTGAAGGGCACGACGTGTGCAACGATCATCGTTGGATCGAATAGGATCAACGGTTGGTGCGCACGATCTGCGTGACAATTGTGACAACCAATCAGGGCGTAGCACACAGACTGACCACAAGTTTGGGCTTCTACGAACGAAAGAGAGAGAGAGGGCAAAACTGAGTAGTATCAAAAAACCAAGGGCAATACTGAGTAGTATAAAAATCAAAAGTGGGTGTCTTGTACAATGAAATACATCGTGGCATACATCAAATTATGCCAAGATAGATCCACTAGATTTTAATGCATGTGTGTTCTTCACAAAAACCACATACGGATCAACTAGAGTCATTGCATGTGTGTTCTTCTCATGAACCACACATGGATCCACCAGTGCATTGCATGTATGTTCTTTTCATGAACCATAGCTAGAGTCATTACATGTATGTTCTATCCACAAACCACATATGGATCCACCAGTGTCATTAGATGTGTGTTCTTTTAATGAACCACACGCAATGTCATTGCATGTGTGTTCTTCTCACAAACCACATATGGATCCACCAGTGTCATTGCATGTCTGTTCTTTTCATTAACCACAGCTAGAGTCATTGCATGTCTGTTCTTTCCACAAACCACATATGGATCCACTAGTGTCATTGGATGTGTGTTCTTTTCATGAACCACAACTAGAGTCATTGCATGTGTGTTGTTCTCACAAACCACATAAGCATCCACCAGCGTCATTGGATGTGTGTTCTTTTCATGAACCACACCTAGTGTCATTGCATGTGTGTTCTTCTCACAAACCGCACATGGATCCACCAGTGTCATTGCATGTCTATTCTTTACACAAACCACACATGGATACACTAGTGTGATTGCATGTCTGTTCTTTTCACAAACCACACATGGATACACCAGTGTCATTGCATGTCTGTTCATTTTCACAAACCACATATGGATCCACCAATATGATTACATGTGTGTTCTTTTCATGAACCACACCCACTGTCATTGCATGTGTGTTCTTCTCACAAACCACATTTGGATCCCCCAGTGTCATTGCATGTCTCTTCTTTTCATTAACCACAGATAGAGTCATTGCATGTCTGTTCTTTCCACAAACCACATATGGTCCACCAGTGTCATTGGATGTGTGTTCTTTTCATGAACCACACCAGTGTCATTGCATGTCTGTTATTTTGACAAACCACACATGGATCCACCAGTGTGATTAGATGTGTGTTCTTTTCCTGAACCACACCAGTGTCATTCCATGTCTATTATTTTGATAAACCACACATGGATCCACCAGTGTGATTGCATGTGTCTTCTTTTCATGAACCACAGCTAGAGTTATTGCATGTATGTTCTTGTCACAAACACATATGGATCCACTAGAGTTATTGCATGTGTGTTCTTTTCACAAACCACAGCCCGAGTCATTAACATGTGTGTTCTTTTCACAAACCACATATGGATCCATCAGAGTCATTGCATGTCTGTACTTTTCATGAACCACAGCTAGAGTCATTGCATGTGTGTTCTTTTCATTAACCACCGCTAGAGTCACTGCATGTATGTTCTTTCCACAAACCACATATGGATCCACTAGTGTCATTGCATGTGTGTTCTTTTCATTAACCACAACTAGAATCATTGCATGCGTGTTCTTTTCACAAACCACATAAGGATCCATCAGTGTCATTGGATGTGTGGTCTTTTCATGAACCACACCCAGTGTCAGTGCATGTGTGTTCTTCTCACAAACCACATATGGATCCACCAGTGTCATTGCATGTCTGTTCTTTTCATTAACCACATCTAGAGTCATTGCATGTGTGTTCTTTCCACAAACCACATATGAATCCACTAGTGTCATTGGATGTGTGTTCTTTTCATGAACCACACCTATAGTCATTGCATGGTTGTTCTTTTCACAAACCACACATGGATCCACCAGTGTCACTACATGTTTGTTCTTCCCACAAACCATAGCTAGAGTCATTGCATGTCTGTTCTTCTCACAAACCACATATGGATCCACCAGTGTCATTGCATGTGTGTTCTTTTCACAAACCATAGCTAGAGTCATTGCATGCCTGTTCTTTCCGTAAACCACATAAGGATCCACCAGTGTCATTGGATGTGTGTTATTTTCATGAACCACACCCAGTGTTATTGCATGTGTGTTCTTCTCACAAACCACATATGGGTCCACCAGTGTCATTGCATGTCTGTTCTTTTCACAAACCACATAAGGATCCACTAGTGTCATCGGATGTGTGTTCTTTTCATGAACCACAACCCAAGTCATTGCATATATGTTCTTTTCACAAACCACACATGGATCCACTAGTGTCATTGCATGTGTGTTCTTTTCATGAACCACACCTAGCATCATTGCATGTGTGTTATTTTTCACAAACCACATATAGGTCCACTATTGTCATTGGATGTGTGTTCTTTTCATGAACCATAGCTAGAGTCATTGCATGTGTGTTCTTTTCATGAACCACGTAAGGATCCACTAGTGTCATTGCATGTCTGTTCTTTTCATGAACCACACCAAGTGTCATTGAATCTGTGTTCTTTCCACAAACCACATATGGATCCACTAGTGTCATTGCATGTCTGTTATTTTCATGAACCACCAGTGTCATTGCATGTGTGCTCTTTTCATGAACCACACATAGATCCACCAGTGTGATTGCATGTGTGTTATTTTCATCAACCACATATGGAGTCATTTGCATGTATGTTCTTCTCACAAACCACATATGGATCCACCAGTGTCACTGGATGTGTGTTCTTTTAACAAACCATAGCTAGAGTCATTGCATGTCTGTTCTTTTCACAAACCACATAAGGATCCACCAGTGTCATTGGATGTGTGTTCTTTTCATGAACCACACCTAGAGTCATTGCATGTTTGTTCTTTTCACAAACCACACATGGATCCACCAGTGTGATTGCATGTGTGTTCTTCTCACAAACCACATATGGATCCACTAGTGTTATTGCATGTGTGTTCTTTTCATGAACCACACCTAGTGTCATTGCATGTGTGTTCTTATCACAAACCACATATGGATCCACCAGTGTCATTGCATGTCTGTTATTTTCATTAACCATAGCTAGAGTCATTGCATGTATGTTCTTTCCACAAACCACATATGGATACACAAGTGTCATTGGATGTGTGTTCTTTTCATGAACCACACCTAGAGTCATTGCATGTCTGTTATTTTCACAAACCACACATGGATCCACCAGAGTGATTGCATGTGTGTTCTTTTAGTGAACCACAGTTAGAGTCATTCCATGTTTGTTGTTTTCACAAACCAAACATGGATCCACCAGTGTCATTGCATGTGTATTCTTTTCACAAACCACAACTAGAGTCACTGCATGTGTGTTCTTTTTCTCAAACCACATAAGGATCCACCAGCGTCATTGGATTTGTGTTCTTTTCACGAACCACACCTAGTGTCATTGGATGTGTGTTCTTATCATGAACCACAACTAGAGTCATTGCATGTGTGTTCTTTTCATGAACCACATAAGGATCCACCAGTGTCATTGTATGTCTATTCTTTTCATGAACCACACCGAGTGTCATTGCATGTGTGTTCTTTCCACAAACCACATATGGATCCACCAGTGTCATTGCATGTCCATTCTTTTCATGAACCCCACCAGTATCATTGCATGTGTGTTATTTTGATACACCACACATGGATCCACCAGTGTGATTGCATGTGTGTTCTTTTCATGAACCACATATGGAGTCATTTGGATGTCTGTTCTTCTCACAAACCACATATGGATCCACCAGTGTCACTGATGTGTATTCTTTTCACAAACCATAGCTCTAGTCATTGGATGTGTCTTCTTTTCATGAACCACAGCTAGAGTCATTGCATGTGTGTTCTTTTCAGAAACCATATAAAGATCCACGGTGTCATTAGATGTGTGTTCTTTTTATGGACCACACCCAGTGTCATTGCATGTGTGTTCTTCTCACAAACCACATATGGATCCACCCATGTCATTGCATGTATGTTCTTTTCACTTACCACAACTAGAGTCATTGCATGTGTGTTCTTCTCACAAACCACATATGGATACACCAGTGTCACTGGATGTGTGTTCTTTCCACAAACCACATATGGATACACTACTGTCATTGGATGTGTGTTCTTTTCATGAACCACATCTAGTGTCGTTGCATGGGTGTTCTTCTCACAAACCACATATGGATCCGCCAGTGTCATTGCATGTGTGTTCTTTTCATGAACCACACCTAGAGTCATTGCATGTTTGTTCTTTTCACAAACCACACATGGATCCACCAGTGTGATTTCATGTCTGTTCTTCTCACAAACCACATATGGATCCACCAGTGTGATTGCATGTGTGTTCTTTTCATGAACCACACCTAGTATCATTGCATGTGTGTTCTTCTCACAAACCACATATGGATCCACCAGTGTCATTGCATGTCTGTTCTTTTCACAAACCACATAACGATCCACCAGTGTCATTGGATGTGTGTTCTTTTCATGAACCACACCTAGAGTCATTGAATGTCTGTTTTTTCACAAACCACACATGGATCCACCAGTGTCATTGCATGTGTGTTCTTCTTTTCATGAACCACAACTAGAGTCATTGCATGTGTGTTCTTTTTCACAAACCACATATGGGTCCACAAGTGTCATTGGATGTGTGTTCTTTTCATGAACTACAGCTAGAGTCATTGCATGTGTGTTCTTTTCATGAACCAAATAAGGATCCACTAGTGTCATTCATGTCTATTCTATTCATGAACGACATAAGGATACACTAGTGTCATTGCATGTCTGTTCTTTTCATGAACCACACCCAGAGTCATTGCATGTCTGTTCTTTTCACAAACCACACATGGATCCACCAGTGTCATTGCATGTGTGTTGTTTTCATGTACCACAGCTAGAGTCATTGCTTGTGTGTTGTTTTTCACAAACCACATATGGGTCCACCAGTGTCATTGGATGTGTGTTCTTTTCATGAACCACAGCTAGAGTCATTGCATGTGTGTTCTTTTCATGAACCACATACGGATCCACCAGTGTCATTGCATGTATGTTCTTTTCATGAACCACACCCAGTATCATTGCATGTGTGTTCTTTCCACAAAAAACATATGGATCCACCAGTGTCATTGCATGTATGTCCTTTTCAAGAACCACACCAGTGGCATTGCATGTGTGTTCTTTTCATGAAACACACATGGATCCACCAGTGTGATTGTATGTGTGTTCTTTTATGAAACACATCAATTGTCATTGCATGTGTTTTTTAATGAACCACACCCAGTGTCATTGCATGTGTGTTCTTCTCACAAACCACACATAGATCCACCAGTGTCATTGCATGTCTGTTCTTTTCATTAACCATAGCTAGAGTCATTGCATGTCTGTTCTTTCCACAAACCACATATGGATCCACCAGTGTTATTGCATGTGTGTTCTTTTCATGAACCATAACCAGAGTCATTACAAGTTTGTTCTTCTCGCAAACCACATATGGATCCACCAGTATGATTGGACGTGTGTTCTTTTCACGAACCATAGCTAGAGTTATTGCATGTGTGTTATTCTCAGAAACCACATATGGATCCACTAGAGTCATTGCATTTCTGTTGTTTTCACAAACCATGGCTAGAGTCATTGCATGTGTGTTCTTTTCACAAACCACATACAGATCCACAAGAGTCATTGCATGTATGTTCTTTTCATTAACCACAGCTAGAGTCATTGGATGTGTTTTCTTTTCATGAACCACACCTAATGTCATTGCATGTGTGTTCTTCTGACAAACCACACATGGATCCACCAGTGTCATTACATGTTTGTTCTTTTCATTAACCACAGCTAGAGTCATTGCATGTCTATTGTTTCCATGAACCACATATGGATCCACCAGTGTCATTGGATGTGAGTTCTTTTCATGAACCACACCAGTGTCATTGTGTGTCTGTTATTTCCACAAAACACATGGATCCACCAGTGTCATTGGATATGTGTTCTTTTCATGAACCGCACCTGGAGTCATTGCATGTCTGTTCTTTTCATTAACCACACATGGATCCACCAGTGTGATTGCATGTGTGTTCTTTTCATGAACCACAGCTAGAGTCATTGCATGTCTGTTCTTTTCACAATCCAAACATGGATCCTCTAGTGTCATTGCATGTGTATTCTTTTCACAAACCATATCTAGAGTCATTGCATGTGTGTTCTTTTCATTAACCAAATCTAGAGTCATTGCATGTGTGTTCTTTTCACAGAGGACATATGGATACACCAGAGTCATTGCATGTCTTTTCTTTCAACAAACCACATATGGATCCACCAGTGTCATTGGATGTGTGTTCTTTTCATGAATTACACCACATTGCACGACTGTTATTTCCAGAAACCACACATGGATCCACCAATGTTAGTGGATGTGTGTTATTTTCATGATCGACACCCAAAGTCATTGCATGTCTGTTATTCTCACAAACCACACATGGATCCACCGGTATGATTGCATGTGTGTTCTTTTCATGAACCACAGCTAGAGTCATTGCATATCTGTTCTTTTCACAAACCACACAGGGATCCACCAGTGTCATTGCATGTCATTTATTTTCAGAAACCACAGCTAGAGTCATTGCATGTGTGTTCTTTTTCACAAACCACATAAGGATCCACTAGTGTCATTGGATGTGTGTTCTTTTCATGAAGCACACCTAGTGTCATTGCATGTGTGTTCTTTTCATTAACCACGGCTAGAGGCATTGCATGTCTGTTCTTTTCACCAACCAGACATGGATCCACTAGTGTCATTGCATGTGTGTTCTTTTCATGAACCACAGCTAGAGTCATTGCTTGTGTGTTCTTTTTCACAAACCACAAATGGTTCCACCAATGTCATTGGATGTGTGTTCTTTTAATGAACCACATCTAGAGTCATTGCATGTGTGTTCTTTTGATGAACCACATATGGATCCACCAGTGTCACTGCATGTATGTTCTTTTCATGAACCACACCAGTGGCATTGCATGTGTGTTCTTTTCATGAACCACACATGGATCCACCAGTGTGATTGCATGTGTGTTCTTTTTATGAACCACATCTAGTGTGATTGCATGTGTTTTCTTTTCATGAACCACACCCAGTGTCATTGCATGTGTGTTCCTCTCACAAACCACACATAGATCGACCAGTGTCATTGCATGTCTGTTCGTTTCATTAACCACAGATAGAGTCATTGCATGTCTATTCTTTCCACAAACCACATATGGTTCCACCAATGTCATTGGATGTGTGTTCTTTTCATGAACCACACAAGTGTCATTGCATGTCTGTTATTTTGAAAAACCACACATGGATCCACCAGTGTGATTCCATGTGTGTTATTTTCATGAACCATAGCCAGAGTCATTACATGTTTGTTCTTCTCGCAAGCCACATATGGATCCACCAGTATGATTACACATGTGTTCTTTTCACAAACCATAGCTAGAGTTACTGCATGTGAGTTATTCTCACAAACCACATATGGATCCACCACAGTCATTGCATTTATGTTCTTTTCACAAACCACGGCTAGAGTCATTGCATGTGTGTTCTTTTCACAAACCACATATGGATCCATCAGAGTCATTGCATGTGTGTTCTTTTCACAAACCACATATGGATCCATCAGAGTCATTGCATGTCTGTTCTTTTCATTAACCACAGCTAGAGTCATTGGATGTGTGTTCTTTTCATAAACCACACCTAGTGTCATTGCATGTGTGTTCTTTTCACAAACCACATATGGATCCATCAGAGTCATTGCATGTCTGTTCTTTTCATTAACCACAGCTAGAGTCATTGGATGTGTGTTCTTTTCATAAACCACACCTAGTGTCATTGCGTGTGTGTTCTTTTCACAAACCACATATGGATCCACTAGTGTCATTGCATGTGTGTTCTTTTCACAAAGCACAACTAGAGTCATTGCATGTGTGTTCTTTTCATTAACCACATCTAGAGTCATTGCATGTGTGTTCTTCTCACAAACCACATATGGATCCAACAGAGTTCATTGCATGTCTGTTCTTCTCACAAACCACATATGGATCCACCAGTGTCATTTCCTATGTGCTCTTTTCACAAACCACAACTTGAGTCATTGCATGTGTGTTCTTTTCATTAACCACATCCAGAGTCATTGCATGTGTGTTCTTTTCACAAACCACATATGGATCCACCTGTGTCATTGGATGTTTGTTCTTTTCACAAACCGCATCTAGAGTCATTGGATGTATGTTCTTCTCAAAAACGACATATGGATCCACCAGAGTTCATTGCATGTCTGTTCTTTTCGAAAACCACAGCTAGAGTCATTGCATGTCTGTTCTTCTCACAAACCATGCATGGATCCACTAGAGTCATTGCATGTGCGTTCTTCTCACAAACCACACATGGATCCACCAGAGTCATTGCATGTGTATTGTTTTCATAAACCACATCTAGAGTCATTACATGTCTCTTCTTTTCACAAACCACATTGATGACCCACAAGTATAGGGGGTGTGTCGCAGTATTTTCGAGGGAAGTGAAACCCAATTCATTGATTTGACACAAGGGGAGCCAAAGAATATTTATAAGCTTTAACAACTGATTTGTCAATTCAGCTGCACCTGGAAACAATCTTGCTCACAGCAGTTTGTCAGTAGCAACAGTTTTGTAGTAGGAATAGTAAAGTAACAGCAGTAGCAAAACAAAGACAGTAGTAACAAAAGCAGTAAACAGTGGGATTCGAGTGCGGTAGGCATAGGGATGGATGGACGGGCATTGCATGGACAAGACAATTCACATAGCAATAAGAACATAGGGCAATTGCAGATAAATAAGATAAAGCACCCAAGTACTAGACAATCCTAGGCATGTGTTCCATATATAGTCATATGTGCTCGCAATGAGAACTTGCAAAACATCTTTTGTCCTGCCAGCCCGTTTGCAGCGAGGCCTCTAGGGAACTACTGGCAATTAAGGTGCTCCTTTTAATAGAGCACCGGAGCAAAGCATTAACACTCCGTGAACACATGTGATCCTCACATCAAAGCCTTTCCCTTCCGGTTATCCCGATTTCTGTCACCTCGGGGCCATAGGTTCCAGACAATAACGTGTGTATACAACTTGTAGATAAGACCAAGAACAATACTATCATAATGAATCAATAACATGTTTAGATCTGAAATCATGGCACTCGGGCCCTAGAGACAAGCATTAACCACAACAAGTTGCAACAAAGTCATAAAGCACTAATAAAAGATACTAGGCACCATGCCCTAAAATCTGATGCCATTACATGAATGATCTCATCCAATCCCTACCATCCCCATAGCCTACAGCAGGGGATTACTCACTCATAGATGGGGGAAACATGGATGGTCGATGGAGATGATGGTGGAGATCGATGGAGATGGCTCCGAGGGCACTTCCCCGTCCCGGCAGAGTGCCGGAACAGAGACTTTCTGTCCCCCGAATCTCCCCTTCGGTGGCGGTGGCGCAGCGGAAATTTTCATGGAAAAACATCGAACCGCGCGAAGTTTTTAGGTCAGAAGGCTTCTTATAGGCGAAGAGGGAGGCCGAGGGGGTGCCTGGGGCCACCACACCATGCCCTGGCACGGCCAGGCCCAGCCCACGCCTAGGGGGTGTGTGGTCAGCCCTTGGCCCTCCCCCGTCTTGTATTCTGGCTCCTGGAGTCTTCTGGAAAAATAGGCACTTTTGCTTTTGTCCAGTCCAATTTCGAGAATATTCATTTTCTGACTTTCCTGGAACCAAAAACAGCAGAAAACAGGCAGCTGGCACTGTGGCTCTTGTTAATAGCTTAGTCTAAGAAATCATATGAAAAGTACTCCAAAGTGTGGAAAAAACACAAGAGAGTGGATAAAACCAAGCATGGAGCATCAAAAATTATAGATACATTTGCAATGTATCAACATCCCCAAGCTTAACTCCTACTCGTCCTCGAGTAGATAAGTGATAAAAAGAAAGAATAATTTTTGAGGTGACATGCACCATCAAAGACTTGATCAAAGTATTTGTAAAACATTTGAAGCTGGGATCATAGTACTTTAATCATAACATGAAAGAAAAGTTCTAGCAATAAGACAAAGAAACTATGATGCAACATGAAAAGGCACAAACAAAAGATTCATGAATAACAATGCTTTGCAAGACGTTTATTTGTTTCACCTAAAGAAAACATAGCAAAGTGGCATCCAGCTTGTCCCTCATAGAGTAGCAAACATAAATGCATAGGACACCTTCAAAGTTTACAAGAGTGACTAGATACAAATAGTTTAAAACAAGGAATATCAAGGTATGCATCAATCAACAAGTCTTGGGACAATGCACATAGAACTAAGAATGGCCACTATGCTCTCAAGAAGGTGCTCAAAGAATATGTGGAGACTCAACAAGTAGAAGAAAAGGTTTTGAATAATTTGAAGGGCTTCCAAATGCTGAAAGTATGGTACTCGTTAGCTTTGAGCTCTCATTTCCCCTATCATAAGTATCTTTAATGTGGTTACGGTGAAAGTGACATAACTCAGAGGATATGCTTGACAAGTTATAAATTGAAGTCTCATGCCCCTTACTTACGAAGACCGATGCTCATGCTACTCAACTTCAGTCACAAGTAAGCTCTTGTCATGTAAGTATATACGTATCATAGAGAACCGCCAATGGGGTACCCCTTGCACATGATACATGAGCTATCCCATAATCAAAATGACAAGGCAAGCAGACAATGAGCATCTCAGCGATCTTTTTATTTACTATGTGCATAGATTTTTATTGAGGATGCTTCATAGAATGTTCATCATGGTTATGCTGCAAGCTTCCACCATGATTAAGCATGGCTTAGGCTAGTGGCCCAGGCGTTTCTCTAACATACATACAAACTCCATGATCTTACAAGTTCCACTTTTATTTCACACTGCCGGGATCCATAAGTAAAAGAACAAGATATCAACGAGGTACTAAGTACCAACAAAGTGTTGAAAACGTTTCCCATGAAACATGGTTCTGCTAACTTCAACTTATAAAGCGCAAGCATATACGCAACAAAGAAGGACGCAATGGTTCAGGTTTATTAAGTGCAAGAAAATAAAGTGTGGCATCAAGTTCGTGAGAGCTTTACTAACTAACTTTCTCAAAACAAGCAAACATTTTATTCGGAAGGAAACAAGGCATATTGAGTATGCACGGAAGTAGAAAATGATGCTAATAGGTAGGTATGGTGGATACTTTGGAAATATTTGGTTTAAGGGAGTTGGAAACATGAGTAAAATACTCAGTGGAAGTGAAGGCTAGCAATAGTAAGGGAGCGACAAACGAGAGAGCAATAATGGCCATAATCATGCAGAGCGACAAAACATCATTGATCAAAGCATAAAGTGATACTACAAGTTGAAAACTAAGGGATCATAAAGGCTTATGGTGACTTGGGATAGTCATAACATGGTGTGAGCATGTGCCAAGTCAACCCAAATGAAGCATCAAAGGAGAATACCACAATACTATGCTTTAATATGCTAAAACAACGCATGATTCATCCAAGGAACATTAAGCAATCTCAATTGTTTATAACAAGTCATGCTACAAAAAAGAATACTAAGCATAAAGCCAAAACAATATCAAGCATGGCATGACAAAGCATAGGCCACAGTCAAAAACAAGCTCTCTTTACCACTTAAGTATGGGCTTTCCTACTCTTTTCCAAACCAAATCAAACTATTTGAACACCAATATATGAAAGGGAGATCCAACCAATTTATTCAGCAAACTAAGAAAACCATGCAAACTAAAAATCAAAACGAAAACGAAAAAGAAGACGCTCCAAGAATAACACAATTGTGCATGAAACAATAAAAATGAAGTGGTTGGAAGAAACCTGAGATTTTTATTGATGAAGAAGGGGATGCCTTGGGCATCCCCAAGCTTTGACGCTTGTACTTATTGGATATTTCTTGGGGTGACATGCGTGGCATCCCAAGCTTGAGATTTAATCCATCCTTCATCTCATTACTCATTCCTTCCATACACCTGAAATTTTTCCTTCATACAAAACTTCACACAATCTTTATTAGCAACATTAGTGCACTCAAGATAATAAGTCTTAAGGTTCAGTTATAACACCAAATAAACTTCCATTAGAACACTAGATACTGTAGCACTTCTCTCAAAAATCTCAATTCCCCGAAAGAACTCAAGAGGGAACTAATAAGAAGCAAATGCAGAAAAATGGCAGAAATCTGTCAAAACAGACCAGTAGGTAAAGAAGAATTTTTTCGAAGACCTTCTGTTGCTCAAATAAAAAAGTGTTTAACTAACGAAAGTTAGAAAACAACCTGAGGCAGAAGCACAAAAAATTACAGCTCAATCAGGCATACAGATATCTCTCACGAAGTTTTACGGTGAAGCACAAAAATCTGTTTCGGGACAACAACTTTCCCAACCATCACTTCACTCTCATTAGAGGTTACTCTTGGCACCAAAAGCAAATAAAAAAGATAAGGAGAGTTTATTACAGAGGTAATAACTTCCAAGACTCATCTAATACTTTTGAGTTATCTCCCAATAAGTACTTTTCTATAACACCTTTAAGTTAGGCATAAGCAAAAACTAAAATGGATAGAATAGAAGTAAGTGGAGATAATCACGGTGAAAACATTGTTTTGTTCAATGAAATCCTTTTGTTAACAAGGTTGATCAGGTCTTGTTACCAAAACAATTTCATATGAGAGAAAACTTTGTATTCCACTAATGATTATGTTACCTCAACCTTGATAGCAATGGTCCCAATCATAATAGTTTCAAATTTTTCTCTTGGTATGGGACAATATATTTCTCCAACTTGAATGCCTTGAACATGTTCAATTGAATTCAAACTATAAGTCCTTTCAATCTTCTTGGGGAAATAGACAGTATGTTCCTTGTCATTAACATTGAAGGTCACCTTTCCTTGATTACAATTAATAACAGCTCCTGCGGTATTTAGAAAAGGTCTCCCAAGAATAATAGACATATTATCATCTTCAGGCATAAAAGTTTGAGAGGATGCTCTCATAAGAAATATGATTTGAAGTAAAAGAGAGCATCAAGAAGCAAATTCAAAACACATTTAAGTCTAACCCACTTCCTATGCATAGGAATCGTGTAAGCAAACAACAAAGTGACAGGCATAGGAAGATAAAACAAGAGTAACTCCAAAACTTTCAGCACATAGAGAGGTGTTTCAATACCATGAAAACTTCCACAACCATATTTTCCTCTCTCATAATAATTTTCAGTAGTCTCATGAAGAAACTCAACAATATAACTATCACATAAAGCATGCTCTTCATGATCTACAAGCACTAGAGCTTTATTATAAACATTTTCAAGAGAAACCTCAGGAACATAACATTCACTCTCCTTTAGTAAGCAAGGGGGACAATCAAATAATGTAAGATATAAAGAGTTACTCTCGTTAGAAGTTAGGCATGGGTAGCTAATCCATTCTTCCTCCTTTTGTTCATCACTCTTCTCCTCTTTTTCATCTAATGAGATTTCAGGTTCATCAATTTCTTCTTCCATAGGATCCTGCAAGGCATTAGTCCCTTCCATTTGTGGAAAGCATCTATTAAAATATTCAAGAATATAGCCATTTTCATCCTTGTAATTATCAAAGAAAAATTTAAGTATACCATACACCTCATACTTATAAGGTGAATCATCAATATTTTCAAGCAAACTAGCAAGTTCAAAAGCACCCTTCCAAGCAATAAATTCTTCAATTTGTTCTGCATCATAAAAGTCATAAATTCCTTTAGCATAGGAAGATATGGTATCATTATCATTATACTCACATTGAAAAGGGAGGTGTTTATACCTCTTTCTGCAACAAGATTCATCACAGCAATAAGTAACATTATAAGTAGAGCACACATTTCTAGCAATGGTATACAATCTATCAATTTGTTCCCATAAGTGTTTCCCTTTTTATGACAAGCGGTGTTCCTTATAATAATCCTTTTGATCTTCCGTGAACCCACCTTGCCAATAAGATTTAGTTTCCAAGAAACCAACCATTGACATCAAGAATGATAAAGCAAGACAATAACAAACCAACGAAAACAACAACTAGAGTAGGAACTAATTTTTTTGTATTTTTGATAAAGAAACAAGAAAACAAGGAGAAAGATAAACTTAGCTTGAACAATAGTGAATCCAAGTGGACTTGATAAATAAAGCTATGCTCCCCGGCAACGGCGCCAGAAAATAGTCTTGATGACCCACAAGTATAGGGGGTGTATCGCAGTATTTTCGAGGGAAGTGAAACCCAATTTATTGATTCGACACAAGGGGAGCCAAAGAATATTTATAAGCTTTAACAACTGAGTTGTCAATTCAGCTGCACCTGGAAACAATCTTGCTCACAGCAGTTTTTGTACTAGGAATAGTAAAGTAACAGCAGTAGCAAAACAAAGACAGTAGTAACAAAAGCAGTAAACAGTGGGATTCGAGTGGGGTAGGCATAGGGATGGATGGACGGGCATTGCATGGACAAGACAATTCACATAGCAATCAGAACATAGGGCAATTGCAGATAAATAAGATAAAACACCCACGTACTAGACAATCCTAGGCATGTGTTCCATATATAGTCATACGTGCTCGCAATGAGAACTTGCACAACATCTTTTGTCCTCCCAGCCCGTTTGCAGCGGGGCCTCTAGAGAACTACTGGCAATTAAGGTGCTCCTTTTAATAGAGCAACGGAGCAAAGCATTAACAATCCGTGAACACATGTGATCCTCACATCAAAGCCTTTCCCTTCCGGTTATCCCGATTTCTGTCACTTCGGGGCCATAGGTTCCGGACAACAACGTGTGTATACAACTTGTAGATAAGACCAAGAACAATACTATCATAATGAATCAATAACATGTTCATATCTGAAAATCATGCCACTCGGGCCCTAGTGACAAGCATTAAGCACAACAAGTTGCAACAAAGTCAGAGAGCACTAATAAAAGATACTAGGCACCATGCCCTAACAATCTGATGCAATTACATGAATGATCTCATCCAATCCCTACCATCCCCATAGCCTACAGCGGGGGATTACTCACTCATAGATGGGGGAAACATGGATGGTCGATGGAGATGATGGTGGAGATCGATGGAGATGGCTCCGGGGGCACTTCCCCATCTCGACACAGTGCCGGAGCAGAGACTTTCTGTCCCCCGAATCTCCCCTTTGGTGGCGGCGGCGCAGCGGAACTTTTCATGGAAAAACGTCGAACCCCGCGAAGTTTTTAGGTCAGAAGGCTTCTTATAGGCGAAGAGGGAGACCGAGGGGGTGCCTAGGGCCACCACACCATGCCCTGGCGTGGCCAGGCCCAGCCCGCGCCTGGGGGGGGTGTGTGGCCAACCCTTGGCCCTCCTCCGTCTCGTATTTCGGCTCCTGGAGTCTTTTGGAAAAATAGGAACTTTGGCTTTTGTCCCGTCAAATTCCGAGAATATTCATTTTTTGACTTTCCTGGAACCAAAAACAGTAGGAAACAGGCAGCTGGCACTGTGGCTCTTGTTAATAGGTTAGTCCAAGAAATCATATGAAAAGTACTCCAAAGTGTGGACAAAACACAAGAAAGTGGATAAAACGAAGCATGGAGCATCAAAAATTATAGATACATTTGCAATGTATCACACATCTAGAGTCATTGCATCTGTGTTCTTCTCATAAACCACATATGGATCCACCAGAGTTCATTGCATGTCTGTTCTTTTCACAATCCACAGCTCGAGTCATTGCATGTGTGTTCTTCTCACAAACCACATATGGATCCACCAGAGTTCATTGCATGTGTGTTCTTTTCACAAACCACATCTAGAGTCATTGGATGTCTGTTCTTTTCACAAACCACATATTGATCCACCAGTCCCATTACATGTGTGTTCTTTTCCCAAACCACATCTAGAGTCATTGCATGTGTGTTCTTTCGACAAACCACATATGGATCCACCGGTGTGATTGCATGTGTGTTCTTTTCATTAACCACAGCTAGAGTCATTGCATGTCTGTTCTTTTCACAAACCACAGCTAGAGTCATTGAATGTTCGTTATTCTCACAAACCACACATGGATCCACCAGTGTCATTGCATGTTTGTTCTTAACAAGAACCACAGCTAGAGTCATTGCATGTGTGATCTTTTCACAAACAACATAAGCATCCACCAGTGTCATTGGATGTGTTTTCTATTCATGAACCACACCCAGTGTCATTGCATGTGTTTTCTTCTCACAAACCACACATGGATCCACCAGTGTCATTGCATGTATGTTCTTTTCATTAACCACAGCTAGAGTCATTGCATGTTTGTTCTTTCCACAAACCACATATGGATCCACCAGTGTCATTGGATGTGTGTTCTTTTCATGAACCACACTAGTGTCATTGTATGTCTGTTATTTTGAAAAACCACACATGGATCCACTAGTGTGATTGCATGTGTGTTCTTTTCATGAACCACAACCAGAGTCATTGCATGCTTGTTCTTCTCACAAACCACATATGGATCCACCAGTGTCATTACGTGTGTTTTTGTTGGGGGGGATACCCCCGTGTAGGGTCACGCCGGGGTATAAATGCCGAGTTAGCCGAGGATCGGCAAGGTCAAAGCGGATGCTGGCCAGGTCACCTCAAGGCAGGCCGAATCATGGAGTAACCCAGACCGAGGAATGTCCACCTAACTGGGTCTCAGCCGACTTAAGCCGTAAGTCGGAACGATGTATTTAACTTTCATGCAGGAACGGGTGTGGCCGGATCTACTACGATCCGGGTCATGTCAAGCTTCTAGGAGAATGAAGGAATCTCACTGGTCAAAAGTAGCCCCGGTACACACGGCATGAGCGAAGCGGACAGAGACAGGACCAGCGAGGCGTGGCCGACAAAGGTGACAAGGCCAATGTCGGGTGATGCAAGCGCCGCAGAGGCTCACGTAGCCTCTGCATGGATGACGCGGGGGAAAAGTAACTCGGTCGGCTTACTATTTTGGGAGGAGGCATATTCCTAGGAATATGCCTCCACATATGCCCTAAGTGGAGACCTAGCCACCCCTATATAAGGAGGGCTAGGGCCTCTGTAGAAGGGGTTCCGCTATTCTGATTGGTTTTAGGTTCTAAGGGTTGATCTCTAGTTGGTCTTGTACGGGACAACTGTGGGTGAGAGTAAGAGAGTTCCTTCTTCCTCCTCTCGCCAATACAGCTATAGGAGCACTTGTAACCTTGGAAGTGAATCATATATAAAACTTCTGTGTGAGGAATCACCTCATTATCCCTCCCTGGATTCCCCTAGTGCATTTAGTCCCCACCTTTAGCCTATCCATGGCATTTGCCGTGACACCACCACGATAGTTGGCGCCCACCGTGGGGCTAGCGGCGCTAGCAGGGGTGAAGATCCGGACGGGAAACCTCATTGGCACCGGCGAATGCATCGTCTCCGGGCTCGTCCAGCACCTTGGAGCGCTGGATTTCGTCAGTGACAACGCTGGCTGCTTCGGCACACGTCCTCTTCCCGCAACGGCCTCTTCGTCAAGCTCAGCGCGCACAAGGTCTACATCGCTGTGGATGTATCCTACGTTCATCCGTGGCACGTTGTCGAGGCGGGCGAGCCTCCCCTTAGCGTGGCTCACGGGGCGCGTATCACTCGCTCCCCGGACCGTGCTGAGGTGATGATGACTGCGCCTGGCGCTGCCACAAGCAAGGATCCGGCACCAGATCCGGAGGTAACACCCAAGGCACCAAGGAAAGGTAGAGGTCCTCCACTAGAGAGGCTAGAGAATGTGTTGCGGGAAGCGATGGATAGCTTGGCAAACCCTGTAGTAGCAGCAGTAGATCCGGCTTAGGCACAGGCCGAGCTAGAGGAAACTAGGCAAAAAATTCTAGAGGGTGCGAAAAAGATAGCTGCGGCTCAGCAGTCGTTGAACATGACGCTGCGTGAGTACGCAAAGGCAAAAAAGTTGATGCTGTAAAAGTAAAGGGGAGAAATCTCATGAGTGAAATGAACAAAGAGGGTGATACTAGGATTGAGGAGTCAGAAAACTATTTGTCCGTGGGGCTGCCGAGGTACAGTACCCCGGCTAAGAACCTCAGAGCAGCAGATGCAGCAGCATCCGAGCTAGAGGGTCTTACGGGTGAAGCCCGTCAGAGGTAGCAAGAAAGGGTCAATGAGTTGGTTCGGATCGTGAACAGGCAAAACGAGGAACTGCTCAGGGCTAACCCGGAGAGAGCCGGGGCCTCCAAGATCGTTCATTCGGGGGTAGGTAACCCGAAGAAATCTACTGGAGCCGCATCATCTCCACATGGTGGTCCTAGGAGAGAAGAGGTAGTAACCTCGGCCAGGAGAAACAAACAAATCGTCCCATATGACCCGACAAGGGCAGGGAAAGGAAAAGAAGTACAGACAAATGACGATCGACGAAGTGTGAGCCGAGGTGAAGCAGGCCGAGGTAATCGCGACCAAGGCAACGCCAGTCAAGGGAACGCTGTGAACGGCAATGCCGGACAGTGAAACTCGGCAGGAGCAGGACAACCGCAGCAGCGGAATATACCAAGGCAAGAGCAAAGTGTCGGCCGAGGTATGCAACAGAGAGGTGATCCACGAGAGCAAGACTGGTACGACGATGGAGATTCGGAAATGGTGAACGCGGGATACCCAAGGCCGAACTATCATGTGATAGGGTCAAGATTGGGAAGTAGGGATTTGATGCCAGGTTGAAACTGGATCGACTGTATAGGTCAAAACAAATCGCATGTCAAGGTCCACCGGGTCCTGCGTGTTTTGGGCCCCGGATCATGAAGGAGCCACCGGTACCCAACTTCCAGTTACCCAGAGGCACAAAGACGTACGACGGTAGTACAAAGCCGGAGGATTGGTTGATAAACTATGCTACAGCTATGAAAATTGCTACAGGAAATTTGAGATGGGCTGTGAGATATGTACCCCAGATGTTGGAGGGGCCAGCGAGGGTATGGTTGAACAATTTGCCACCCGGAAGTATTAACTACTGGATAGATTTCGAGGAGATGTTCATCAGCAATTTCTCAAGTACATATCAAAGGCCAAATAGGCCACAGACCCTAGCTATGTGTAAGCAAAGACCAAACGAGACGGACAGAGAGTTCTTAATCCGGTGGTGCACCGTGAGAAACTCATGTGAGGGCATGATAGAATCACATGCCATAGCGTGGTTTGCGCAAGGGTGCAGATATGCAAGCGAGCTGTGGCAAAAGTTGCAAAGGAAAATGCCAACTACGTTGGCAGAGATGATCCGGATCGCTGATTCGTATGCTCTGGGTGATCCGACTCAACCTAGGCTCGTATCAAATGAGTCAAATGATGAGTACTACTAGAAAGATGGAGCCGGATCATCCCGGAGAAATGACTACAGAGGTAAAAGAAGAGATGACAAACCGGATCACCGGTACAGTTCGCAACAAGTTGCAGCTGCAAATCAAGATCAGCCCGGAGCAGGGGGCAGTCAACGTCAGAAAACTGGAGGGCAATGGACTCCGAGAAACGATGGCAAGAAAACTTGGACACCAGAGCAAAAGAAACAGTGGCAGGAAAAGAAGGACCGTCCGAGGTATACTTATGAGTCAATGTTGGATCAGCCATGTAAATTTCACACGCCAAATCCGAATAACCCAGCAGGTCATACAACAAGGCAATGTGAGTGGATGCGCAAAATAGAGCAAGGTGGTTCAGGGAATGCTCAGGCACCCCGGAATGATCAACTTCGGCAGGAGTTTCCCCGGCAGCAATTGCTCTCCGGAGCGAACACGCAACAGCTAATGTTGCCTCCCCCTCCGCCGAGGTATGATAACCATGAGAGAAGGGATGCAGTGCATCAGGTGGAAAACCAGCATCAGCCGGATTAGAGGTACCCCAGAAATGAGGGGAGGAATGAGTACAGAGAGCATCATCAGAGTTACTATGTGTTTACCACTAAGGAAACAGATAGAAAGAGTTTGCAGCACCGACATATGGAGGTGAATGCAGTAATGCCTGCGGTGACGAGGTATATGCCTTGGTCGGACCAAGAAATCACCTGGAGCATTAAATATCATCCCAAGCTTATGCCAAGTCCTAATTCGTATGCGTTGGTGCTGGATCCGACATTCATTGGGCCTAACATCAATGTAAGGTTCTCAAAGGTACTGATTGACAATGGCAGTAGCATTAACATCATGTATGCGGACACAATGCGCAAATTGGGTATCTTGGAGAACATGCTACATGCCACAAGGACAACTTCCCATGGTATTGTACTCGGCATTTCTTGTGAGCCCATAGGCAAGGTCCGGGTTGACGCATTGTTCGGTACGAGAGATAACTGCCGAACCGAAAATTTGGAGTTCGAGGTGGTGAACTCTGAAAGTGCGTATCACGCGTTACTCGGAAGGCTAGCACTGAACAAGTTCATGGCAAGCTGTCACATTAGTTACTTGAAGATGAAGTTGCCCGGGCCAAATGGAGTGATTACCATTGCTGGGGATTTCCAACGTTCCATGGAGTGTGCGTCAGCTGGGTCTAACCTAGCCGAATCACTTGTGATTGCGCAAGAGAAAAGGAAAATCCAAGAGGTGGCGGCATTGGCTCAGTCCGCGCAGCAGTATATGCCGGCGCTAAGTAACCCGCATGGAAGTGTCTCATTCCAAGCCACAAAAGATACCAAGAAAGTTCCTGTTGATGATATGTTCCCAGAGCGCACCGTAACAATTGGTGCTGGGTTAGGTGACAAATAGGAAAGCGCGCCCGTCAACTTCCTCCGTGAGAATCGGGATATTTTTGCTTGGTCCACAAAGGACTTACAAGGTGTTCCGAGGGAGTTGGCCGAGCACCCTTTAAACGTGAAACCCGGAGCAAAGCCGATGAAGCAACCTCTCCGCCGCTTCACCGGGGATAGGAGAAAGGTCATTGGAGATGAGATAGCTAGGTTACTGGCTGCAGGATTTATCATGGAAGTTCTTTACCCGGATTGGCTGTCTAATCCGGTGCTGGTTGAGAAGAAGAAAGACGATCTGAATGTGGCAGTGGTTTGGCGTATGTGTATCGATTACATGAACCTGAACAAGGCGTGTCCAAAAGATCCATTTCCACTGCCAAGGATAGATCAGGTCATAGACTCAACTCTGGATGTGAATTGTTGACGTTCATTGATGCATATTCTGGTCTCCACCAGATACCTCTGAATCCGGATGATCAAATAAAGACTGCATTTATCACCCCGTACGGGGCTTATTGCTATCACACCATGCCTTTTGGTTTACGTAATGCAGGGGCAACGTACCAAAGATGTATGCAAAAATGTTTGTATGACCAAATTGGTCAAAATGTACAAGTGTATGTGGATGATGTGGTTATCAAGACCAAGGAAAGCAAAACACTCCTTGACGATATCAGGCAGACATTCGCGAACCTAAGAAGGTTCCGGATGAAGCTTAACCCGGAAAAATGTACCTTCGGTGTCCCGGCTAGAAAGTTACTCGGATTTTTTGTCTCCAGCCGAGGTATCGAAGTTAATCCAACTAAAATCCGGGCCATTGAATGAATGGAACTGCCGAAGTGTCTTAACGATGCCCAGAAGTTCACGGGTTGCCTGGCATCGTTAAGTCGGTTTGTATGTCGGTTGGGAGAAAAGGCATTGCCTCTTTACCAACTCATGAAAAAGTCAGATAAGTTCGTTTGGACGCCGGAGGCCAATGAAGCCTTTGCCCACTTGAAGAAGATGTTAGCCACTACACCAGTGTTAGCCTCTCCACTATCAAAGGAGCCAATGTTGCTCTATATAGCCGCAACCAACCGAGTTGTAAGTGCAGTGATAGTGGTGGAGCGCGACAAGGAAGGTAAGTCGGTGCAAAGGCCAGTGTATTACCTGAGCGAGGTATTATCAGCCTCAAAGCAGAACTATCCACACTATCAAAAGGTGGCGTATGGCGTGTACATGGCAGCTAAGAAGCTAAAGCACTACTTTGAGGAGCATCCCATCAGGGTAATATGTGAGGCTCCCGTATCCAAGATAATGAGTAACAAGGATGCGAGTGGCAGAATTGCAAAATGGAAAATTGAACCAGCTCCTTATGCGCCTATGATAGAAGAGAAGAAATCAAGTCTCAAGCTGTGGCGGACTTTTTTGTGGACTGGGCCGAGGTGCAATACGAACAGCCGCTACCAGATCCGCACTATTGGCGAATGCACTTTGACGGGTCGAAAACAAAAACCGAGCTAGGCGCCGGAGTCGTACTTACCTCGCCAAAGAAGGACTAGCTGAAATACGTGCTGCAGATCTATTTTGCGGCATCAAACAATGTCGCTGAATATGAAGCACTTGTGCATGGGCTTAAAGTGGCAAAAGAGATTGGGATATGTCAGATCTTGTGCTTTGGCGACTCGGATTTGGTAGTACAGCAAGTGTCGGGACTGTGGGACGCCCTTGATCCAAACATGGCTCTGTATAGATTTCATGTGCAGAAGATATCTGGTTACTTTGAGGGATGTGAATTTCACCATGTACCCCAGGTGGAAAATGAGGCTGCCGACATGTTGTCGAAGCTCGGGTCAACCCGACAAGCAATTCCACCGGGTGTAGCATTAGAGCACCTCAGGAAACCATCCATCAGACCGTCCCCAAAAACCGACTCAATTTATGTCCCGGAGGACATGGAATCCGGAGCTGTGCCCATGGACATTGACATGGGAGGTGGTGCACGAAACCCGGGGACTGCCTCAGCAAACCCGGGGACTGAGCGAACCCGGGGACTGCTTCACAAGACCCGGGGACTGCTCAGCGTGATCCGGTTGAAGTTATGCTAGTGGATCAGATGGAAATTGATGAGGATGTGTTCCCTGTGCGAGCAATACCAGCTTGGGCAATAACTATATTTCAATTCCTGAAAGATGGAACTTTGCCCACTGAGGAGGTGTTATCTAGGCAAACTCAGAGGAGAGCTAAGGCATACACGATCATCAATTCCGAGCTATACAAAAGGAGTGTGACCAATGTCCTCCAGCGATGCATTGACCCGGAAGAAGGGCTTGACATCCTCCGAGATATACATCAAGGGGAGTGCGGGCATCATGCCTCATCCCGAGCCTTGGTGGCAAAAGCTTTCCGACATGGATTCTACTGGCCAAGTCCCTTAGAACAAGCAGAAGATCTGGTGAGAAAATGCAATGGTTGTCAGAGGTATGCTACCAAGACAGATATGCCAATGTTGGAACTCAAGACCATACCAATTACATGGCCATTTGCCGTATGGTGCTTGGATATGGTTGGCCCGTTTAAACCAGCAAGGGGAAATATGACTCACATTTTGGTCATGGTGGATAAATTTACGAAGTGGATTGAAGTGAAGCCTATAAGAAAATGTGATGGAGCTACGGCCGTAACATTTCTCAAAGACATCATCTTGAGATACGGTTACCCTCACAGTATCATAACTGATAATGGCACAAATTTTGCGGAAGGAGCGTTTGCGCGTTTCTGCCGGGATAAGAAGATCCGGCTGGACGTAGCCTCGGTAGCCCACCCAGCATCGAACGGACAAGTGGAAATATCCAACGGATTAGTATTATCCGGTATAAAACCCCCGCTCATTGAGCCGCTGCAAAGATCAGCGGGGTGCTGGATAGAAGAACCACCAGCGGTACTATGGAGTTCAAGAACAACTTCGAATCGATCAACAGGCTATACGCCGTTTTTTCTGGTATATGGGGCAGAAGCTGTATTACCAGCCGACTTAGAGCATGATTCGCCTAGGGTCACCCAATACACATAAGCCGAAGTGCAAGAAGCTCGGCAAAATGATGTTGATCTGCTAGAAGAAGCGAGAGAACTAGCATTGTCCAGATCTGCCATATATCAGCAAAATCTCCGACACTATCATAGCCGGAAAGTAAGCCCCCGAGTCTTTTGGGAAGGCGATCTGGTGCTCCGGTTGGTACAACGTACTGCTGGCAAGCATAAATTATCCCTCCCATGGGAAGGGCCATTCATTGTGAGCAAAGCATTGCACAATGATTCTTATTATCTTATAGATGCAAAGCCACAGGAAAAGAACAAGGCGGACAGGTCCGGCGAGGAATCTAAGCGTCCATGGAATGTAGCTCTACTTCGTCCTTTCTACACTTAGCAAAGAAGTGTATGTATCCAAGTCATCTCATATGTCGGTATGTATGCTGGCAATGAGCTTATCAATGAAGTGTTGGCACCTCGAGCAGTAACTCGGGGACTGCATTAATAATATTTGTTGTCTTTTATTATTTATACGTCAGCTGGAGTAAGTTGTTCCACTTAACTCGGATTAGTAGTGTGTGAGCACCAAATACCCAACTCTTTGACTTGCTGTTGTCCAACAAGAATTGGCTTCATGGCAAGAAAGAGAACAAGTTTGGAATTGCTTAGCACATGAAAAACGACTAAGAAAAAGAACTTAATCGAGCCGACGTCTGTTTTTCGGACTAACCTAGTATTTACTTTCAAATTATTATGCTGAGTTATTTTGAGCTAAGCCTAAAGTTTCCAAGTATTGTTAAAACAATTTTTGAAGCTCGGATTCGTAAGTCATAAAACCGAATCAAGGTAGACAGGAACCAAGCCAAAAGATTGGACAAACAAGAAAGTGAAACTCGGGACTGCGCCCAAGTTAATCTGGCATTAGAAACTTAGTAGAAAAATATCACATGCGTACTGGATACAATTCCACCCGGCATACCGGGGATCTGATAAGTTTTCAAGTGTTTTCACTCAAGGAGCAGCAGGAGGAGGAAGCTCGGCGTCATCTTCACCATCTTCGATATCTGAGGCATCGTCCTCTCCATCCTCGTCTGAGCCATCTTCAACGTTCTCAACGTCTTCGTCGCCTGCGGCTTCCAGGAAGCTCGGTCCCTCAGTCCATTCATGAATGGGAGCATATTCGATGAGACTGTGGGCGCACGCCTCGCGCCGAGCTACCCACTCCGGGTCATTGGTCCAGGGGGATCCAGTGCGCATGCGCGCTAGGAGGTTGAGATCGATCTTCTCATACCAAGTGAGTACATTGTGAAGAACGGTATCAGCTGCAGCACGTCCAGCGGACTCTCTCCAAAGGTCGAGCTAGGTCTCGATCTCCATCAATTTTTCAACAAGACTTATGGTAGTCTCTGAAGTGTCTTCTCCAGGGCAGAACGTGTTGAAGATTCGGACTGCAATGTTGAGGATATCCTTGCCATAGTTCTTGATGAGTTCCACGCGAGATGATAGGCTGACCAACAGGTCCTCCATGTCATAGGGAATCTCCTCACCACCAGGAGCAGCGGGAGTACGCCTCTCTCAGCGGAAATCAGCAACAACAGCGCTCGCGATGGCAGTGCCCTCTGGAAATTTGCCTAAAAACGAGATAAGAGAAACAGATAAAGAAAAGACATGTGAAGTAACCCGGAGAAATATGTTGGATAAGGGAAAGGAGCTTACGTGATATATGGTTGAGGATCCGAGTCAACTCCCTAGTGCAGTCATCGCATCTTTTGCGAAGCTGCACAAGCTCAGCATTCGCCGACTTAAGCTCAGTGTCGGCCTCCTTGAGGAGATCCTGGTCCTTGGTGATCCGGAGATTGAGGCGCTCCCGCTCTTCAGTGTAGTCCTGACCAACCTTTTGGAGCTCGGACTGGTGTTGTACTTTCATTTTCTCCATATCAGCCTTGAGCCTGGCGATCTCATCATCCTTGGTCCGGAGGAGGGCGAGCTCATCGTCTTTCTTTTTGAGCTAGGCTTGATGCTGTCCTGCTTGTTCGAGAAAATGCAGCATCATATCAGGCATGGGCACACTATCTTCAAGAGATGCTGAAATAGTGTATTGACCCGGTAGAGCCGAGGTATGAATGTTCGCCGAGCCAAGGAGAAAAGGAGATGGAAAGCATAGCAAGGTCGGACAAAAGTAACTTACCCTTGATCTGATCCAGGTTCTTCCTCATAAGTTTGTTCTTAGCCTCCACCCCAGCTGCGGAAACCAAATGATAGGTTAGTTCAGCAGAGGAAAATGAAGAAAAACGGAGAAGTGCCAAGGAAGAAACTTACCCCTTTTCTCGTGTTCAGCGAGAAGTGCATTATGCTTGGCGCGCAGCGTCTTATGGGTATCAAGGAGACGCTGAAACTCAGCGCTACGACGGTTGGTGGTCACCTGCAAAGAGTACAAAGATATAACTTAGCCTTGTGCATATTCGAAGTGTACAAAATCCGGGCCAAGTGGAACTTAACCTGGCTCTAGGTGTGTGCATATTCGAAGTGTACAAAATCCGGGCCAAATGGAACTTAACCCGGCTCTAGGTGTGCGCATATTCGAAGTGTACAAAATCCGGGCCAAGTGGAACTTAACCCGGTTCTAGGTGTGTGCATATTCGAAGTGTACAAAATCTAGGACAAGTGGAACTTAACCCGGCTCTAGGTGTGTGCATATTCGAAGTGTACTAAATCCGGGCCAAGTGGAACTTAACCCGGCTCTAGGTGTGTGCATATTTGAAGTGTACTAAATCCGGGCCAAGTGGAACTTAACCCGGCTCTAGGTGTGTGCATATTCGAAGTGTACTAAATCCGGGCCAAGTGGAACTTAACCCGGCTCTAGGTGTGTGCATATTCGAAGTGTACTAAATCCGGGCCAAGTGGAACTTAACCCGGCTCTAGGTGTGTGCATATTTGAAGTGTACTAAATCCGGGCCAAGTGGAACTTAACCCGGCTCTAGGTGTGTGCATATTTGAAGTGTACAAAATCCGGGCCAAGTGGAACTTAACCCGGCTCTAGGTGTGTGCATATTCGAAGTGTACAAAATCCAGGCCAAGTGGAACTTAACCCGGCTCTAGGTGTGTGCATATTCGAAGTGTACAAAATCCGGGCCAAGTGGAACTTAACCCGGCTCTAGGTGTGTGCATATTCGAAGTGTACAAAATCCGGGCCAAGTGGAACTTAACCCGGCTCTAGGTGTGTGCATATTCGAAGTGTACTAAATTCGGGCCAAGTGGAACTTAACCCGGCTCTAGGTGTGTGCATATTCAAAGTGTACTAAATTCGGACCAAGTGGAACTTAACCCGGATCTAGGTGTGTGCATATTTGAAGTTATCAAGGAGCTACGTTAGTTTTCTAAGGAGCATCTGGCCGAGTAACAAGTTACTCCCCCGGAGGCTCGGGGTCTAATGGTTATATTACTAAATACCTATAACTGGCTAAGGAAAACGAGTAATGTACCTCCATCATCCGACCCACGATGTTGAGTGCCTTAAAGGTTGTGTTCATTTGAGCGGAGAATTCGGCGGGACCGAACTTCTCCGGGAGATCAGCGTCTTGGACTACCTCTGCCTTGTTCCAATTCATGACGAATTCAATCAGGATCAAAGGGTATCGCTCGCCGGTGGGCATATGGGGCGCCACCAAGTCCTTCGCATGTGCCTATTTCCTCTCAACCAGGGCAAGGGCCGGGCTTGTGTGCAAAACAAGTTGTTGCGCATCAGCTGGCTCGGCAAGGACGACCTTCGGGGCTGGAGGCTTCTTGGGAAGCAAGGATGCGAGAGTGCGTTGTCCAGCCTCGATGAACGCTGTCCTAGTGGTGTCAGGGGCCTTTTTGCCCTTGGGCTGATGGGAGGAGGAAGTAGTTGCAGCAGATTTTCCCTTAGGAGGTGCTTGGGTACTTCCTCGCCGAAACTGAGAAGTCTCGGACGAGGCGGAGGAGCTTGGTGTTGGTGCTCTTGTTGCCGGACTTGGTGCCGGAGTTGGTGCTGGTGCTGGAGTTGGTGCTGGTGCTGAGGTAGTCTCGGTGGTAGCGGGTTGTGCCGTAGCCGAAGTCGTGGATGCCGCTGCCTCGGCTGGGCCAGTCTCCCCCATTCCAAGGTTACCCCCCTCTTGACGAGGTGGAGCAGAACCCGGAGCAGCCGCAGAACCCTCTAGAATAGGGCTCAGCGGGCGTGACTCGTCGCCATGAGGGGGAGAAGGGCTGAGCCGGAGCGGCGAAGCGATGCTAGACCCACTCTAGGGGACCTCCACCGCGGCCCTGCAGGATCAAACAATGTCGGATGAGAAACTATAACAATAAAAGGAAGAGTAAGTTGCAGAGGGAAAAGAGGCTTACACATCCGAGGTCAGGGGCTCCTTGGGTTTCCGAGCCCTTCATGCTGGGGCCTTGGCTGCTGGCTTGGAGGCAGTTTTGTCTCCGGATTTCTTTCGCCTTTTGGCGGGCTGAGAAGGTCCGGAGGAGGAACTTGATGCAGCTCCACGCTTCTTCTTCGGCGCTACCAGAACAGGGTCACCCGTGGCAAGGGGAGGGTCCTCATGGATCTGCCCACCGGGGTTAGCTGATGCCGGAAAAGCATAAGAAAGAGGGACAGCGCCAACAGCTTCCATCACCTCGACATCCGAGTCATCTTCATCATCAGGCCAATCTCTAATAGAAGAGAGTTTACCGGTGGGTTGCTTCGTAGCGTCGGGCATCGGGAGGAACATCTCCAGATCCGGGTCTTCCTCGTCCGAGGTCTCCCGGTCAGGAGCCCACTTAAGGGTCGGATCGGTGCCATCCTCGAGGGTTTGCTGAAGGAATAGCTGAGGGAAAGAACAGACAACAGAGTTAAAAATACAACAATGACCAACATATGATTTAATCCGGAGAAAGTTTGCTCCATGAGGCTTACCACGGGAGGAAGCCTATCATGGCAAAAGTGGTCAATTCCCCACGTCCATTCAGAGGAGAAGTCTTTGTGGGTGGTGAAGAGGGCCTTGACCCGGCGATAGATCTCCGTGTTGCTCAACTCGAAGGACGAGGTCCGGTTGGGGTCGCAGCCCTAGCTCATGTGGCACACCTTGTGAGTGCGCTTCTGGAGGGGGGAGATCCGGTTGCGGACGAACGTGATCATGGCATCCTCGTTGTGCAACCCGAGCTCCTTCAGCTCCACGAACCTTTTGTTGACCAAGTTAGCCAAGGCCGTGGGCTTCTTGGGGACAACGTCCCACAACTCCGGGTTAGGAGGGCCCGGAGCATAGGGGAGCAGCCGGATCAAGTCTTCAGTGCCCTTGTTCCGGACATAAAAGAAAGTCCGGGCCCATCCTTTGCAGGAGTCTAGCTCGGTGACTCGAGGGAAGACGGATAGCCTCCAGGGTGAGATGGACGCATCTCCGAATTGCGTGAGATGCTTGTCCTCCAAATCAAGTTGAATGTTCGGAATAACATTACGACAAAGACCGAAAAAACCGGATCCATAGCTCCTTTGTGGGCCATAGTCTAGCATAGCCTTCGATCGTGGTGGCGAAGGCAGAAAGAGAAGTAATTGCGTTGGCAGGAAGGTGGTGCGGCTGGAGTTCGTAGGTGCTTAACCAATCATGGAAGAAATTGCTGACCGGCAAACCAAACCCCCGCTGGAAGTGGGACAAGAACACGACGTACTCACCCGGATTGGGTGAGGGGGCGAGTTCGATGGAGGCGAGGCGCACGGTGACGCCGGCGGGTTGCGTCTGGTGCGGTAGAGGCAGTCCAGGTCATCTTGGCAGACCCAGGACCCGGCCCACGCACCACGGTCCGCCGTGGCGGTGTCTTCCTCCATCTCTTGCTCGGCGACGGCGAGATCCTCTTCTGTCATCTTGTGTTCGCTGCCCTCACTGGCGCTAGCGGCGGTGGGGGGCAACAGCCTAGATTGACAACGACCCGTGGCGGAGGAGGTACGTAGCGGTGGCGGCAATGAAGAGGTGTGGGGAAGCAGTGCGGCGGCAGCGGCGCTGTCGTAGGGAAGACGAAGGAGAAGAAGAGCTAGAGGCAGAGGGGCGCGGAAGGGGGAAAAGACCTAAGGGGTGCGCCCCTCCCCTACTTAACCAGTCCCTCGTGAGGGAAGTGGGATCGTGTCATGCGGGTACGCCACACGGTGTGGCCGTGTATAGCCCACATCGACCAATCAGCAGCGAGCCACACGGAAGGCCACAGGGTGTAGCTGATCCCATGATGTGACACATTGATGCGGTTAACGAGGAGGCAGGCGTGACGTGACCCGCGCGCAATGATAACTGACAATTACTGCGGCAGTTACTGTGGCTGGCCCTTAAAATGAGGCAACCTAATGATTAGCCTCCACGTGGGTTAGCGTACGAGAGAAGGAAAGAAGACCCGGATGAAACCGTGGTAACCCGGCCAACAAGTGAAAACTTGGAATGTGCCAAGGGAAAGTAAAACCATGAGGTCCGAGTTAAGGTGGTATGCCAGCCAGCAAGTGGAAACTTGGAACGTGCCAAGGGAACGTAAATCCATACAATCCGAGATAAGGAGATAACTCGGAAATAACATCCAAATCTCAATAAAATTGAACCTGATGTGGCCTTAGCGGCCAAGGCATCTAAGACCACACCAGCTTCGAGGACTAATGTTGGGGGGATACCCCTGGGTAGGGTCACGCCGGGGTATAAATGTCGAGTTAGCCGAGGTTCGGCAAGGTCAAAACGGATGATGGCCGGGTCACCACAAGGCGGGCCGAATCATGGACTAACCCGAACAGAGGGATGTCCACCTAACTGGGTCTCAGTCGACTTAAGCCGTAAGTCGGAACGATGTATTTAACATTCATGCAGGAACGGGTGTGGCCGGATCTACTACGATCCGGGTCATGTCAAGCTTCTAGGAGAAGGAAGGAATCTCACTAGTCAAAAGTAGCCCCGGTACGCACGGCATGAGCGAAGTGGACAGAGACAGGACCAGCGAGGCGTAGCCGACAAAGGTGACAAGGCCAATGTCGGGTGACGAAAGCGCCGTAGAGGCTCACGTAGCCTCTGCATGGATGATGCGGGGGAAAATTAACCCGGTCGGCTTACTATTTTGGGAGGAGGCATATTCCCAGGAATATGCCTCCACATATGCCCTAAGTGGAGACCTAGCCACCCCTATATAAGGTGGGATCGGGCCTCTGTAGAAGGGGTTCCGCTATTCTGATTGGTTTTAGGTTCTAAGGGTTGATCTCTAGTTGGTCTTGTACGGGACAACTGTGGGTGAGAGTAAGAGAGTTCCTTCTTCCTCCTCTCACCAATACAGCTCTAGGAGCACTTGTAACCTTGTAAGTGAATCATATATAAAACTTCTGTGTGAGGAATCACCTCATTATCCCTCCCTGGATTCCCCTCGTGCATTTAGTCCCCACCTTTAGCCTATCCATGGCATCTGCCATGACACCACCACGACAGTTTTTTTTCACAAACCATAGCTAGAGTCATTGCATGTATGTTCTTCTCACAAACCACATATGGATCCACCAGAGTTAATTGCATGTCTGTTCTTCTCGCAAACCACATATGGATCCACCATTATCAATTCATGTGTGTTCTTTTCACAAACCACAACTAGAGTCATTGCATGTGTGTTCTTTTCATTAACCTCGTTCAGAGTTATTGCATGTGTGTTCTTTTCACAAACCACATATGGATCCATCAGTGTCATTGCATGTCTGTTCTTTTCACAAACCACATCTGGATTCATTGGATGTGTGTTCTTCTCGCAAACCACATATGGATCCACCAGAGTTCGTTGCATGTGTGTTCTTTTCACAAACCATAGCTAGAGTCATTGCATGTCTGTTCTTTTCACAAACGACACATGGATCCACCAGAGTCATTGCATGTGTGTTCTTCTCACAAACCACAACTAGAGTCATTGCATGTATGTTCTTTTCACAAGCCACATCTAGAGTTATTGCATGTGTGTTCTTCTCACAAACCACATATGGATCCACCAGAGTTCATTGCATGTGTGTTCTTTTAACAAACCGCAGCTAGAGTCATTGCATGTCTGTTCTTCTCACAAACCACACATGGATCCACCAGTTTGATTGCATGTGTGTTCTTTTCGCAAACCACATCAGAGTCATTGGATGTCTGTTCTTTTCACAACCCACATCTAGAGTCATTGCATGTGTGTTCTTCTCACAAACCACATATGGATCCACCAGAGTTCATTGCATGTCTGTTCTTCTCACAAACCACATATGATCCACCAGCGTCATTACATGTGTGTTCTTTTCACAAAACACAGCTAGAGTCATTGCATGTGTGTTCTTTTCATTAACCACATATAGAGTCATTGCATGTGTGTTGTTTTCACAAACCACATATGGATCCACCAGTGTCATTGGATGTTTGTTCTTTTCACACACCACATATAGAGTCATTGCATGTGTGTTCTTTTCACAAACCACCTATGGATCCACTAGTGCCATTGCATGTGTGTTCTTTTCACAAACCACATCTAGAGTCATTGCATGTGTGTTCTTCTCACAAACCACATATGGATCCACTAGAGTTCATTGCATGTCTGTTCTTTTCACAAACCACATATGGATCCACCAGTGTCATTGCATGTGTGTTCTTTTCTTAACCACATCTAGAGTCATTGCATGTCTGTTCTTTTCACAAACCATATATGGATCCACTAGTGTCATTGCATGTGTGTTATTTTCACAAACCACATCTGGAGTCATTACATGTGTGTTCTTCTCACAAACCACATATGGATCCACCAGAGTAAATTGCATGTCTGTTCTTCTCACAAACCACATATGGATCCACCAGTGTCAATGCATGTGTGTTCTTTTCACAAACCACAACTAGAGTCATTGCATGTGTGTTCTTTTCATTAACCTCATTCAGAGTTATTGCATGTGTGTTCTTTTCACAAACCACATATGGATCCATCAGTGTCATTGCATGTCTGTTCTTTTCACAAACCACATCTAGATTCATTGGATGTGTGTTCTTCTCGCAAACCACATATGGATCCACCAGAGTTCATTGCATGTGTGTTCTTCTCACAAACACATATGGATCCACTAGTGTCATTGCATGTGTGTTCTTTTCACAAACCATAGCTAGAGTCATTGCATGTGTGTTCTTCTCATTAACCACATCCAAAGTCATTGCATGTGTGTTCTTTTCACAAACCACAGCTAGAGTCATTGCATGTCTATTCTTTTCACAAACGACACATGGATCCACCAGAGTCATTGCATGTGTGTTCTTCTCACAAACCACAACTAGAGTCATTGCATGTATGTTCTTTTCACAAGCCACATCTACAGTCATTGCATGTGTGTTCTTCTCAGAAACCACATATGGATCCACCAGAGTTCATTGCATGTGTGTTCTTTTAACAAACCACAGCTAGAGTCATTGCATGTCTGTTCTTCTCACAAACCACACATGGATCCACCAGTTTGATTACATGTGTGTTCTTTTCGCAAACCACATCTAGAGTCATTGGATGTCTGTTCTTTTCACAAACCACATCTAGAGTCATTGCATGTGTGTTCTTCTCACAAACCACATATGGATCCACCAGAGTTCATTGCATGTCTGTTCTTCTCACAAGCCACATATGATACACCAGCGTCATTGCATGTGTGTTCTTTCACAAACACAGCTAGAGTCATTGCATGTGTGTTCTTTCACAAACCACATATGGATCCACCAGAGTTCATTGCATGTGTGTTCTTCTCACAAACCACATATGGATCCACTAGTGTCATTGCATGTGTGTTCTTTTCACAAACCACAGCTAGAGTCATTGCATGTGTGTTCTTCTCATTAACCACATCCAAAGTCATTGCATGTGTGTTCTTTTCACAAACCACATATGGATCCACCAGTGTCATTGGATGTATGTTCTTTTCACAACCCACATCTGGAGTCATTGCATGTGTGTTCTTCTCGCAAACCACATATGGATCCACCAGAGTTCATTGCATCTCTGTTCTTTTCACAAACCATAGCTAGCGTCATTGCATGTCTGTTCTTCTCACAAACCACATATGGATCCACCAGAGTTAATTGCATGTCTGTTCTTCTCACAAACCACATATGGATCCACCAGTGTCAATGCATGTGTGTTCTTTTCACAAACCACAACTAGAGTCATTGCATGTGTGTTCTTTTCATTAACCACATATAGAGTCATTGCATGTGTGTTGTTTTCACAAACCACATATGGATCCACCAGTGTCATTGGATGTTTGTTCTTTTCACAAACCACATATAGAGTCATTGCATGTGTGTTCTTTTCACAAACCACCTATGGATCCACTAGTGCCATTGCATGTGTGTTCTTTTCACAAACCACATCTAGAGTCATTGCATGTGTGTTCTTCTCACAAACCACATATGGATCCACTAGAGTTCATTGCATGTCTGTTCTTTCACAAACCACATATGGATCCACCAGTGTCATTGCATGTGTGTTCTTTTCACAAACCATTGCTAGAGTCATTGTATGTGTGTTCTTTTCTTAACCACATCTAGAGTCATTGCATGTCTGTTCTTTTCACAAACCATATATGGATCCACTAGTGTCATTGCATGTGTGTTATTTTCACAAACCACATCTGGAGTCATTACATGTGTGTTCTTCTCACAAACCACATATGGATCCACCAGAGTAAATTGCATGTCTGTTCTTCTCACAAACCATAGATGGATCCACCAGTGTCAATGCATGTGTGTTCTTTTCACAAACCACAACTAGAGTCATTGCATGTGTGTTCTTTTCATTAACCTCATTCAGAGTTATTGCATGTGTGTTCTTTTCACAAACCACATATGGATCCATCAGTGTCATTGCATGTCTGTTCTTTTCACAAACCACATCTAGATTCATTGGATGTGTGTTCTTCTCGCAAACCACATATGGATCCACCAGAGTTCATTGCATGTGTGTTCTTCTCACAAACCACATATGGATCCACTAGTGTCATTGCATGTGTGTTCTTTTCACAAACCATAGCTAGAGTCATTGCATGTGTGTTCTTCTCATTAACCACATCCAAAGTCATTGCATGTGTGTTCTTTTCACAAACCACAGCTAGAGTCATTGCATGTCTATTCTTTTCACAAATGACACATGGATCCACCAGAGTCATTGCATGTGTGTTCTTCTCACAAACCACAACTAGAGTCATTGCATGTATGTTCTTTTCACAAGCCACATCTACAGTCATTGCATGTGTGTTCTTCTCAGAAACCACATATGGATCCACCAGAGTTCATTGCATGTGTGTTCTTTTAACAAACCACAGCTAGAGTCATTGCATGTCTGTTCTTCTCACAAACCACACATGGATCCACCAGTTTGATTACATGTGTGTTCTTTTCGCAAACCACATCTAGAGTCATTGGATGTCTGTTCTTTCACAAACCACATCTAGAGTCATTGCATGTGTGTTCTTCTCACAAACCACATATGGATCCACCAGAGTTCATTGCATGTCTGTTCTTCTCACAAACCACATATGATCCACCAGCGTCATTACATGTGTGTTCTTTTCACAAAACACAGCTAGAGTCATTGCATGTGTGTTCTTTTCATTAACCACATATAGAGTCATTGCATGTGTGTTGTTTTCACAAACCACATATGGATCCACCAGTGTCATTGGATGTTTGTTCTTTCACAAACCACATATAGAGTCATTGCATGTGTGTTCTTTTCACAAAACCACCTATGGATCCACTAGTGCCATTGCATGTGTGTTCTTTTCACAAACCACATCTAGAGTCATTGCATGTGTGTTCTTCTCACAAACCACATATGGATCCACTAGAGTTCATTGCATGTCTGTTCTTTTCACAAACCACATATGGATCCACCAGTGTCATTGCATGTGTGTTCTTTTCTTAACCACATCTAGAGTCATTGCATGTCTGTTCTTTTCACAAACCATATATGGATCCACTAGTGTCATTGCATGTGTGTTATTTTCACAAACCACATCTGGAGTCATTACATGTGGTTCTTCTCACAAACCACATATGGATCCACCAGAGTAAATTGCATGTCTGTTCTTCTCACAAACCACATATGGATCCCACCAGTGTCAATGCATGTGTGTTCTTTTCACAAACCACAACTAGAGTCATTGCATGTGTGTTCTTTTCATTAACCTCATTCAGAGTTATTGCATGTGTGTTCTTTTCACAAACCACATATGGATCCATCAGTGTCATTGATGTCTGTTCTTTTCACAAACCACATCTAGATTCATTGGATGTGTGTTCTTTTCTCGCAAACCACATATGGATCCACCAGAGTTCATTGCATGTGTGTTCTTCTCACAAACCACATATGGATCCACTAGTGTCCTTGCATGTGTGTTCTTTTCACAAACCATAGCTAGAGTCATTGCATGTGTGTTCTTCTCATTAACCACATCCAAAGTCATTGCATGTGTGTTCTTTTCACAACCACAGCTAGAGTCATTGCATGTCTCTTCTTTTCACAAACGACACATGGATACCACAGAGTCATTGCCATGTGTGTTCTTCTCACAAACCACAACTAGAGTCATTGCATGTATGTTCTTTCACAAGCCACATCTACAGTCATTGCATGTGTGTTCTTTCTCAGAAACCACATATGGATCCACCAGAGTTCATTGCATGTGTGTTCTTTTAACAACCACAGCTAGAGTCATTGCATGTCTGTTCTTCTCACAACCCACACATGGATCCACCAGTTTGATTACATGTGTGTTCTTTTCGCAAACCACATCTAGAGTCATTGGATGTCTGTTCTTTTCACAAACCACATCTAGAGTCATGCATGTGTGTTCTTCTCACAAAACCACATATGGATCCACCAGGTTCATTGCATGTCTGTCTTCTCACAAGCCACATAGATACACCAGCGTCATTGCATGTGTGTTCTTTTCACAAACACAGCTAGAGTCATTGCATGTGTGTTCTTTTCACAAACCCACATATGGATCCACCAGAGTTCATTGCATGTGTGTTCTTCTCACAAACCACATATGGATCCACTAGTGTCATTGCATGTGTGTTCTTTTCACAAACCACAGCTAGAGTCATTGCATGTGTGTTCTTCTCATTTAACCACATCCAAAGTCATTGCATGTGTGTTCTTTTCACAAAACCACATATGGATCCACCAGTGTCATTGGATGTATGTTCTTTTCACAAACCCACATCTGGAGTCATTGCATGTGTGTT